>OY856409.1:217839057-219039057 GCA_963693085.1 Alisma plantago-aquatica
CGAGGAGTTTCCTTACATACATATATAATTACACCTCGCTTCACTAGGGGGAAAATGCCCCAATGTGCCTCACGCCTTCAAAAACATTGTGCACTCTACCCTGTGACATGATGTAGGTGTGTGGATGCTTCTTCTTGATCTCCCATATAATATGCTATCATCATCAATCTACAAGGTGGAAGGAATATGAACCCCCTACTAAATTGGATCTCCATGTGACACAATGGAATCATCCCCTAAGACTTGTTCGACATCATCCTTAACACTCTAGAAGAGGGGTTCAAGGCTATGAATCATCTCATCTGGATCGACAAAGATTGTGTGTTGCTACCTTTTCACTATTCTCCTGGACACTAAGTCAAGGAACGGACCATGACCACCACTCCTTTGGTATTCTTCAAACTCTCAATATGGACATGTGATTGTAGGATCTCATGAGGGTGGTGAAAGGATGGAGTGTAGAGATGATCTTCCTAGCAGCCCACATCCACCTAAGAAGGGGTAAACTCAAGGGCAAAGATTCCCCATTAGAACCATAGCCTCTAGGGCAATGATTGTGTGTTGAAAGGCATATGTCATGCTCAAGCTCCAAAAGAGAGAGATTAATTGTCTTGTTTACATAAGCTATTAGGATCATCTATAACTCAATCATACTCACGTCATGGTTGTTGATTTAGATGTAATAACCTACTAAACTAGCATGAGGTGGAAACTCAATCAAGTCTTATGTTTATGCTTTCACTAAGACAATATGGGGGGAAAATCCTTAATTTTTTAATATTAATTTTATTCAAGGAACCCTTCTTGTTTCTTTCTCAAGATTTGAGATTTTTTACTGAAATGACTTCAATATGAATAGTTTTATGTAACTTAAACTACAAAAAATAGAAATCTTAAACAAGTAACAATGCAAAATATGTTGTGCTACAATATTCAGGCATTATACCAACTAAATTATATTTAAGTAAGAACAAATTTAACTTTTGAATCCAACAAAATAGTATAATCTTACTGAAGTAGTTTTCTGTAGAATATTATCAAAATGAACTAAACATATTGACTAACTAAAAAGACAACTTTATCAAATTTGAGAAAGAAAAATCAAATGGAACCAACCTATTACGAGCACCATTGAGACATGTTGGAGTTGAGGCAATGCCTAAGGACCCCTAGCGTTTAGAAATAAGAGAGGAATGTTCTAGGAGGTCAACACAGTAAGGTCATGCTAACCTACCCTCACAATATAAATTTAAGAGATAACTTGTCAATAAGTGGCACACCAATGCTTGGGGGAGAGAGCGATAACCAAGTATGTGAGTCATCTAAGAGGGGCACTGATCCACTCATATGTAGTCCCTTGGGGAAGTAGAGATGGGATCAGGAAAAATGAGAACAGGGACGACAACCACTATCTAGATCCACAAGGAACCAACAACGATTCCCAAGGAGGAGCTCCGAGGTCGAAGGTTTTGCTACGCCTAGCTCAGAGGAGACTACAAAGAAAATGACAACACGAAAGAATACCCATATACCCCAAAAATGTTCACCAAGCCAGATCCTGAAGATCTAACCAAAAGGACAATAAAGGATACTTCCATCATTATCATTCGCCAACTATGACACCCTATAGCAGGTGGGGGAGGAGTACTGAGATAACCAACAAGGGTATGCATAGTCAAAGGGGAGGCTACAACCCACACAACATATCAAGAGGTACAAACCACATGACAAGTGAGTAGATAGTAGAGAGAGTGTCTCAACAGAGATAAGAAAAAGGGGGAGGGGGAGAGTACTAGGTGAGGGGGCAAATCGGATAGGAGAGGAGACTCGAGAGAAAGCGCTCCCCTATAGCGAGAAATCCTAATAAGGTCCTAGTGAGAAGCAAGTAAGAGTGTAGTAGAAAGAGAATCATCCCAGTATATGTTGAGAAAATATGAACTTTATAAAAGAAAACTACTAAAAGTATATATTCAAGACCTACAAAATCATTGTGTGTTTCATAAATAGATTATTTACTAATTTATCAACTTTAGACATTCATTTCCAACATAAGTAATAGATATTGACTCCTTATCTTGATGGATATCATACATAACTGAGCACTATTAAATGATAGTTGTATCCATACTTGTCAAGGCGCCCCAGGGCTACGCCAAGGCGAGGACGCTTTATTATAATGCTACAGTGATCTAGTTTTCTGGGTCTAGTTGTATATTTATTTATTTTAATGTTTGATATGCCTACACAAATGCTCAAAATTAATAGTGTTGCCTATTTTATGTGCCAAATATCACTTTTTAATTGGATCTAATACTCTTTTTTGGGTTTAACCGGATCTAATACTCTTTTTTGTTTGACTGGATCTAATACTCTTAGTACACATTTGATTTTTCTTAGTTTGCACCTTCAATTCAGATTGTACTAAGTAGCTATGCTATGAAGGATAGTGATTACATTTCTTAATATTTGTAGCTATGTATGACAATAAATATATATTTATATGTTGATCACTCTTACATTCTTTACAATAATTCTTTTCGTGTCCTTGACATTATTGTCAAATGATAATATATTAGAAATGTAATTGGTTATTTTTTCATACAATAAAATATATATATGGAGAGATCGACTATAAATATGTATATAACTACATATATAACTACACAATGTGTGTATATGAGTGGGGAAAAACCATGACACATGTATATATACATAAAATATATACATAAATTATTATTTTTAAGGTCGCCTAGGAGACGCCTAGTCGCGCCTAGGCATAAGGCTTCCGACCCCAACGTTGTGTCGCCTTGCCGCCTTAACAAGTATGGTTGTATCTAAACTTCAGATTTTTCAAATAGCATAATATTTGCATGTTAGTGCACAAGTGACACTTACTAATCACATATGAGTAAAACTTGACCATTGATGTACCAACAACTTATATAAGGAAGATTAGTTGCACAATAGATTCGTCAATCTATACCATTGTTGTGAACTCACCGTGGATTATGCCTCTCTACCAATATTCTTTCTCCGAACTTCGTTCTATATGCCAAACTAACAATGTAATATAAAATGATGTTCGTTTTGGATTGTTGCTTTCTTTGGGATGAGACTAGAGGTTATTAGTATTGTGTTGTTTGGTTGTGTGGTTAGAAACATGCATGAAGAAGATTTAAAAAAAAGATCAGATTCAGATGATACTAGTTATTGTTGTCTTATTTGGCAATGCATTTAGCAATTACATGAATTAATTTATTGTGGTACACTATGAAGACGTATAAATTGCCATTACGCCCACAGGTCCGTGGACATCATTGCTCTCGTTCTTACTAAGACATGGACTGATAATTTCTTAAATTTCTTATTGATTTCTCTATTGAAAGCATCATCTAATTCCTATAATCTCCAGAGCATGCGTTTACTATATTTGATCAAAAACCATCCTAGCTAACTATCTGGCATTTCCACTTAGCGGAACAGCGTAGAAGACATATTGGTATGAGTAGATTAATTAATGTTTGGTACCACCAGTGTTCGGTTGCCGGTATCTGTTTCCTGGGACAACCTGGTGAACATGGATTGCTATTGTCCGCTCTTCCTAACAAAGAAAAAGATGAAAAATGTGCATATATATAAAAATCCTTCCGATAATGCCATCATGCCGGTTTGATGACTGAATACGGGCAAGTTTATTGGAGCAAGAGTCTACCTAAAAATGATACCTTTCCTGGATTAATCCAGTCAACGCCGTCTGCAACTTGCCTAATTTTCTTGTCAATCTTTCATGTACCTTTCCTTCTTTGGCTCGGATCCGCTTGTAGTCAGGCGTTGACCTTGGCTCCTAATGTCATCTTCGTCTGTAGAAAAGATTAGAGAAGGATCAGAAAATAGTTATGAGTTAGGTTTTACCAAAGGCGATAGGAGTGTGAGGGAGGCGATCAGGTTATTGGGCTATTTGGGAGGCGGGTGGGGTTCAAGGGGGTGTGGGTTAGAGAAAAAGAGTTGTGGGAGAGAGGGGAAAGTATCGAGGGTGGATTTGTTGCCGCTTGTGTTGCAACTAGGGCGCCGCCCCTCTACTAGTTGGGCACCGGATGGAGCAAGAAGAAAGGGGAAAAAGGAAGGCAGCACAAAGCAGCGGGGCAGCGGCGCTTTCCGGAGAAGTGGGGGGTCGTCATCCATCTAGCGAAGAGCATAGGGCAGCGGCGCTTTCCGTGGGGTCGTTGTCCGTCCGTCGTCGGCTGTGGCGCTCTGGGACGGTCGTCGACTGTGGCGCTGTGAGATGGGGGGCAGTTTGTGCGGCGGTGAAACTGCTGATCTTTTTCCCTGAAAAGAGGAAGCGCGGGGAGGAAAAGAGGAAGCGCGGGGAAATTTTTTTCCCTGAAACTGCTGATCAAATGTATAATTATTAACCTCTCATCTATACATGTGTATCATATATATTGCAGAATAATTATTAACCTACATGAATCATATACATTGCATATATAAATATATATGCAATGTTTATGATTCATGTAGGTTAATAATTATTCTACAATAATATCACATAAGGGTGTTAAATAATTGTTAGTTCTGGGTAAAAAAAAATGAACCGGCCCAGTCAATCTCGGACCCAATCTAAATTGGATTTTTTTAGCAAAATATTTCAAAGGCTATTTTGTATGTAAAATAGTAGACACATATGTATAACATGTAAATATAGAGGTTGATTAGTTACTCTGTTATAATATCACACAGGGTGTTAAAAAGTAGTTTTGAGTCAGTCAATTTCGGGACAAAATATGGCCCAGTTAGAGAGTTCAATTGTCAGTGTCGGACCCAAATACAAAACTAGATTTTAATTATTCGAATGGTGTGTCAATTGAGAACGACCCATATTGAAAACATTAGATTCGAAAGAAAACTCTGAGCCAGATTTGACAATGAATATAAAAAAAATCTCTGATTAGATGTTCATGATTATATTTTGTGTGATAAAATATTGGGTGGTCGGTTCTGGGTCAAAACATCTACCCAGAGTGAAAAAATTATCATTCCCACATGACCACACAAAATTAAATTTTGTTCAATTGACCTCTCAAACTGAAACCAACCCATATTAAAAAAATTAAAGCCCAAAAAGAACTCGGACCCATATTTGACAATAATTTTATATGAAAAAATAATTAATTATTTGATTACATGTTCATGATAAAATTCTCTAATAAAAAAATTGGGTTTAGCTCGGTTCCAGGTATATAAAACAAGTCAGAGTCTATTGTATAATCTTGGCATATAACAATGGATTAATTATAGTGTATTGTGTGACTATGATCTATTACAACATGTAGCTATTACAACAGGAGACCAGACAGAAGAAGACTTGTAGCGGCACAAGGAGAGGGAGTGCTTGTTCTAGTTTTGGAGGCGGGACTTTGGCATCGTTCTATTTCCGGAGCGGGAGCGAGAGCTAGAGCGAGGGTTTGGCACCGTTGTTTTGTTTTCAGAGCGGTAGATATAGAACGGAAGGGAGGCATGTATTGGAAAGTAATCCACCGTCTAAATGAATTAGGATTCAACAAGTTACAAAAAAGGAAACTGTAATTGTTGTTTAAAATCAACGGCTGATCCATTTAAACAATTATGATTATCTAAAAAGAAAAGGATAAATGTCCACAATCAAATGGATCCTCTTCACGGAAGTAAAAGAGAGAATGGTTGGTTTAATATGGTTAATATTGGTTAGAAAAAAAGTTAATGAGGGTCAGGAGGAATCCTTGGGTAAATTAAATAATAGTCTGGGATACATTTCCATAAGGTCAGGGATAATGCTTTAGGAAAATTTAATACACTCATCAAGGACAGCATCACAAGGGTCAGGGATAAGCCTTCGGAAAAATTAATACACTTGTCAGGGATTATGTCCTTGAGGAAAAATCCTTCGGCCTTGTTGAGTTTTGTAGTAGTGATTGAGGGGAAATAATCTTTAGAAAATATTAAAACATGAAACAATGCTAAGTGAGTATTTTTTTAAATAATTCAGAAATAAATTATTTTATTCGGGATAATACATGAAAATGCATAAATGACAAATAAAACACAAATAATTCGTAAAATTCAGGGAAAATACGTGTTTAATACGAAATTCAGGTGTACCATACATCTAATAAAAAATTTGCATATTATACACAAATATATGAAAAATTCAGAGAATTATGTGAATATGATGTGTTGTTTAACTATGATCTTTTACAATATGTAGCTATTACAACAGGTGATATCATGTTGTGTAATTATATTATATTACAATGGTTTAGTTTACGTTGTGTAATGGAGGTCTATTACAACGATGTTTTATGTGTGGATATTATAACAGGTTACAACATGTTGTGTAATTATAATATATAACAACATGTTGGAGTCTGTTGTCTCATGTTGGGATATAACAACAAGTTTTAATATGTTGTATTATGGTGGTCTATTACAACATGTACCAAATACAACATGTAAAGGCCTGTTGTATAATTAATACATACTACAACGGGTGAGTCTGTGTTGTGTAATGATGGTCTATTACAACATGTGACTATTACAACAGGTCAAAATATGTTGTGTAAATAACATCTTTTACAACGGTTTTGAATATGTTGTGATACTACAACCTATTACAACACTTTAGCAGTTGTTGTAGTATCCTCCTATACTACAACAGGTTTGGCATGTTGTAAATGACTTGTGTTGTATAAAATATACAATATACAATACAAAAATGGGCTTGTTGTGATAAGTATGCTAACTACAACACAATCATCAGAACTGTTGCCTATCTCCCGTTGTAAAAAGCATTTTCTGTAGTAGTGTAAGGAGACAAAATTGAAATAGTCAGATTCCAACTACCATGGGCTCTCATACCATGCTGTAAGGAGTGGGACCTGATAGGAGATCAACTCCCTACTAAAATTTTGAAGAATAGAACCTCCAGTCCAAACACACCCAAAAGGTATCTTGGAGTGGGTGTAAAATTTTCAAACCTTATGAATAATATTTAAAACAACCAAGTGTAGCAGCGGAATAAAAACATTGACTATATTCAATTTCTCATAAGGTTACAAAAGAACATCTTATACTTACATGTAAAGGTACATCATAAGGATCCATGTAGAGGGAAATCTAAACCAAAACAAGATTGTATCCAAGCTATAACTTCTCAATCTAAGTCCATATTTTTATGTCATGTCCTCCACATCCTTCACCTAGGGTTGGAACCATACCCTAGCAAGAAGAGAAAAATAGAAGACATCAGCAAAAGCTTGTATGTGCATACGAAAGAGTAAATTTGAGCAATATAAAGAAATCAGGACATCAAATAAATAGAAGCTTCCCATAGAAAAGAAAAGTACCACCCAAGTGGGTATTAAGAGAAAGGATCACAATAAGAATGATACTTGTCATTAAAGCAAATAAAAGATTTTGCAATATATACATCCACTACCATTGTGGGAAATGAAGCACAATTAGGGCACACACCCCACAATCAACATCAATATCCTACATGCATGTGAGATAAACATATCCCTATAACAATATAAATACATGGCGGGCAAGTCCCATAAACTTGAAGCCTTATAGAGAATGCCACATAACCAAACTCCCAAATATATAAAACATGGGCCAAGAATCATGCATCTTGCCCTGGCATGGGGAATCATACATCCACCACCCAAATGTATATAACATGGGCCAAGAATCATACATCTAACATGGGCATGAGGTAGCCTTTCCATCCCAAAAGAGAAGAAAATTACACATATGCTCGGCAGGAAATTACACATCTGCCATAAACAAAAACCAATGCAATTACACTATCTAGTGCTACTGAATCACATAGCATGTAAAATGTAGAGTCAAGTAGAAAATTATAGTCAGAATTATACATTGTTTCCATCACACAATGGACAACACCTACATCCACATGCAAGTGGGAACAAGATATCACATATCCACAAATAAGCATCCACATCATAGTGGGCACATATCATCAAAAGTCCAATATGCACCAAGGCACAAGATAAGAGTCAAGAGAATATCCAAGATTACCACAAACAAGATAGTTCACAAGAACCATGATATTAAAAGATAAGAGCAATGTGTATAGGCTATTGTCCATAGCACCAATAGAAAGAATAATATAGAGGAATTGTTCATCATGGAGTAATAGAGGATACAACATACCTCAACTTCAGAGTCTATTCTATCCAAAGCCAAGTCTAGGTCCAAGCCTAGGCCTCTGAAGAACCTATGATGTGTTTATGTGGAATTAGGGTTAGATTTACATTGATTTCATAAACCCTAAAAATCACCTTTTTATTATTAGCGAATCAGGTTATCAAAACCACATCATGTTTTAGGTTATATTTTTTTAAGTTCAAAACATATTTTATTATTTTTTTCCAAACTTATATATATATATATATATATATATATATATATATATATATCGTTATGAATTTTACAAGTTATTGCTTATTTAGATTAATCCATTAAAATTACTTATTATTAATCATTGGATTTAGGTGACAAAACAACACCATTAGAAAGCTTACATTTTTCTAAATCCAAGCAGTATTTATTTGTAATTTTTGGCCCAGTAAATAATTAGTTATGATTTTTGTAATCTAGACCAATCAGAATAAATTAAAATGCCAAATAAGCAAATCATTAGCAAGAGAGAGGAAGGGAGAGGGTCCAAGAGAGAGAGAGAGAGAGTCATGCCTGACTTGGCCCAATGAGGGCTAGACAACTAGGATGGGTCAGACCTTAGATAGCTACACAGAAGACCCAACAATCTCACGTAGCCAAGGAAGAGAGTCTGGCGCAAAAAGTCGATAGTACCCTTGGTGGAGAAAAACAAAACCACAAGAAACAGGGGGCAAAAGCGAGAAGCCAAAAGGGAGATTGAGTCTCCACCTTCGCAGTCTGCAATGGTCATGAGCAGAAGACTCCTTGTCTATGGGAAAGATATTTGAGGACTCTAAAAAATTGTGAATCAAGCCAACTACTCACCACCAACCAACCATACGAAGGTGACCAAAGAGACAGAGAGGGTGTCCAATCCAAAGCGTGATGGCAAAGCTCCAGATTGAAAAGAAATCAAACGATGACATAAAAAGGGGAAACGAGATATACCTTGAATTGGATGGCACAGAAAAGCGTCGAGCATCACAAGGTGTCCCCGAAATGGTCTCAAGATTAAGAAGCAAGTTTGAAGGGCCCAAGCTTGTCGTGGATAACCAGAAGACCGCCGCACAGCTCTAGAGTAGGTCAGGTATCTGATGCCAAAGACAGAGACCAAAATGCTGAAGGGATAGATGGCAAAGGGTTTGGGGATGGTTTTGGGACCTACTTATAAGGTTCTGACGGACCGAGGTGAAGAGAAGGAGAAATAGAAAGTAAAATAAAGATAGAACAGAGCATACAGAGAGAGAGCTCTTCGACAGGGAGATCGAGTGGGGGAACCTACCAAAACTAGGGTTCTCTAGACTCAGAAGACACGAGGATTGTAAAAAGGAAAACAAAAACACCGAAGAAGGAGAGAGATCAGAACTGAGAAATTGGTTTGCCGAGAAGAAGGTGTGGCACAGTGCGCGGAAGGTGGAATCCCACTTGGGGTTTAAGATGCAACCTCGACCGTGTGATAGAAGATCTGACGGCAGAAGAAAATTTTGGGATAAATAACCTAAGAAACCAACGTGATAGAAATTAATTGTGAAAACATTATCCAATCAGGAAATCAAATAAAGTGAGTTAAATAAGTATGTCCTTTCTTTTCCAGTCAAATAGAGGGTCCAAACATTATACAATGTATATGAAATTTTGTACATCGACCAATTAAGGCATGTATAGTTCGATTATGTAATCAGATTTGCCTTTTGAGAACGTTTAATGTGTTAAATAAATCAAATCTTAGTTTCTCTTTCCTCATTCATTAATGACTTTAAGATTCTCCAAATTTTATGAAACTTTCCCCACAAGACATATTTAATGTGTTGAACACAAATTTGTCATCAATTTTACATGTTGGAGTTATTTGTACCTTTATTTAATATTTTGAAGGTTCTACACACTTTCTCTCTCCTAGTTAATCTTTTAAGAAAACTTTCTCCAAATTGGATGAAAATTCACCCAAAGGCTATATTTATTATGTAGATTACAATACAAGATTATTTTCCTCTTTTGGAATCATATATCACATTAATTATTACTTATGCCTTTTATTCATTTTCTCTCTCCTAAACTTACTCTATTATTTTAGGGTTGTCCAAATTAGATGAAATTTGACATGTAGACTTATTTTGATATGTAGATTACGAATTTGAAGTTTGTTTCTAATTTTGTGACTTCTTATTATGAGATATGTCATATGGCCCATTAGTGGCCCATTATCTTTATTATTCATCCAATTAGGTTCCTTATCTACTTATTACCTCCAATTGAATTATGTGGCATATTAGATTACATTTAGGTGATACATTATACATTAGATCATTAGGATTTTACTAAACATATTTTTAGGTCTATCCCTCAACCTTGTTTGGCCAAACCCAAAAGATCAAAGTTCTAGGGTAGGGTCCAAGATGTGGTTTGTTACAATCTTCCTCAGACTGCCAACATTAGGGACCGCAATTCTATTGTGGAACACATTGTCCCATCATCTTTCTTTGAAACCCATCATGCTTGCTTCTTTCAAACTCTAATATGAAGTTCTATATCACAGTATCATCCTTTCTTGCATCTCTGATCTACTATCCTAAGATTGTCTTGACCTATAACTATGCTAACAAACCTGCCAATAAGGAAACCTCCAATTGTACATTCATTTGTTGAAGCGACACTAGCATGTCTTGCTTGTGAAACACCATGGAGTGCAATTGTGCTTTATCTGTAGGTGATGAAGATGAAGATGACTTTCTACTCAATGCATCAACGGCTAAATTCGCTTTCCCAGGATGATAATCTATCGTACATTCGTTATACTAAGTAATCGAATGTATATACTATTTTCCTTATGAGGCCCATAGACAAATACACGACATATATGCTACTTTGATCTAATGATCTATAGGCGCATTTTGAGCCCATTAATGGTCCATAATCACAATAGCGTAAAATGGTATTTTGGCTGTTGACATGTGTTAATTAATTTTTCCATATATATATATATATATATATATATATATATATATATATATATATATATATATATATATATATATATATATATATATATATATATATATATATATATATATATATCGATATAACCAAAAATACATGCTGACAAAAGTTTTTGATTGAAACAATGTTCACGTAAAAATATGTATACTATTTACACAAAAAGGAATTATGAGTGATTAAAAATATTAAATGATTTTATTTTAAAATTCTAAGACCTTACTTATATTATAATAGTAGTGGGCAAAGTTTTATGATTTTTGGTAAACGTTAGATCAGGATTTGAATTCATGAAAAATAAGGCTAGATGTGATTCATTTCGAATAAGTAAAATAATTTGAGAGATGATAAATGGTTTGTTTCTTGATATTTTAAAATGGTAATGAAACAAATATTGAACTCTTACTCAAACATCACGATATTGAAGTTCTACTATTTTTAGTAATTTCTTTTGAGAAAGATTGCATGGTTGTTTTGAGAGTAATTAATGATAGAAATAACTTTAAATTGATTTTAAGTTAGAAAGTGGTTAAGTGCCAAATCCTTTGAGGTGATAGAAGTATGAGACATTTTATATAGTATTTAATAAGAACTTACATGTCATTTTGGATTGGAAATAAATGTTAAGAAGTTATCTAGATTTATTTTAAATTGTTGTTCTTATGAAAATTTGTATTTAAGAGGAAAAGATGCAGTCTAGAGGGTCTTTTAAAAAAATAGATAATTTATAGATTTAATATTAGTAAGATATCAATTAGAGGTATATGTTTGTGATTAATATATTATGATATGATGGAACAAGTTTTATGAATTCATAAGTGTTGGTGGTAATGTTGGATAAGAATTTTTTTAAAAATGGTCATTTTGAGGAATATACAATACGAGTTTTGAGGATAGTACATCAAATCTTGTTTTATAAACTTAATAAATTTTAGTGTCTTGTTGGAAATGATTAAGCCAAATAGTTTTTGAGATATGTTTTAGTTGGATGATAATTTTTATAAAAAAAAAGGAAAAGTCCCAAGAACTGTATGCCTCGTTTCAGGGATGAATGAATCAATAAAAGTTGAGAATGCATTTATTTTGTTGGAGATATAGTATAATTCACATCTTAACTATTGAAGTAGATATGATTGTATATCATTGTCACCTACTTTGACTTGGAAAATGAAGTGTAAAGGAAGTTAGTGGAGACCTAATAGACTCAGGTATGTAAAAATATTTGTTGGTCGACGGTTCATTTAAGGAAATGTTGCTATGTTTATGTACAAAAAAAATGCTTGGAAGAACAACTTCTCCTCCCAGCATAGCCGATACAACTTTATTTATCATGTTCTCCAATTGAGGTGATAGCTTTTAGTAGAATTTTAGGAAATATTTAATGTCTTTTATGAGAATAATATCATTTAATGATTGGAGAAACTTAGAGTGATTTTTATTTAATTTGAAAAAATGTTATGTGCAAGTTTTTTTAAAAAGAAAGTTATAAATACATGACATGTCTATCAAAAATATTTACTATGACTTTTACACGCCTTTTGAGAATGCAAATCAATGGGGAAGTTATCAATATTCTTTTATAAATTTATATTTTCAGAAAGGTTGAATGATTTTAATTATATACTGTTCAAAATATAGTCAATATGAAAACCATATTTTTAAAGCAGAGGTAGAGTATAAACTAAAGTAAATGTTTGATTACTTTTCTTATTATTATTCAATGGTATGAATATTTGACTACCATGATATCAATTTCAAAAGGGTAGCACATTAGTTGGAGATTACAAAAAAAGGTATATATATTGAGTCGTCACCTTTTAAATACAATTGGAAAGCATGATATGGAAAAAGAAATTCAATTCTAGATAATGGGAGATTATTTAAATCAGAATAGGAAATAATTTATTCGATGTGTAATTAAATATAATTTATAGTCTCGTAGTCTGCCGGAAGTCCTTGAGTCACCATGTTAAAATCTATTATATCTTGTTCTAGTCAAAGGGAAAGTAATTAGAAGTTCATTAAATATGAGATATCTATAATGCACTAGTCTTTTGAGTATATATACAAGGTAATATTTATCTAACACGGAAATCCAAAATAACTAAGATATTATTTTCCTTTATCTTGAATGTTTTTTGTATCCACTAGGATTTTTATATTAAGCACTAGCATTGATTGGTTGGAGAGATGCATGCAGCAATATGCAGAGCCGTTATGGCAACATGTACATTTATATTAATAGTTACTTTTTGGCACCGATAGTTATCTATTATCTAGTAACCTATTTGACCGCAAAGATAATAAATAAGATCATTTCTAAATCTTGTGGATCCCTTATAATCAGCTTACGCGTCTCTACTTGAAGATAATAAAATAATATTTCTACGCTGCCATCTTGCACCGGCAACCAATTCCACTTTTCCAAGCCTCTCATTGTCCTCCTCTACTATTCATTGTGCACCTCTTCTCCTAGTCAGGGATGTATAGGAGCATGTTTCTTAAGTCAGTCTTGAGTCCATCTTTATCATAGTGCTCTTACGCAAAAATTGATCTAAAATTAGTTATTTGTGCATAATGCAAGAATGGTCTAAGATGGTGAATGATGAGAGTTTGAAGTGTCCAGATGGACACATATATTTTCCATGATGATGGTGGTCGATCTACAACTCCTTCCCATTATCCAATATAGACTCATGTTAGTCATAATGTTTTGCATAATAGTACACATGATGGCAATGTGGTGATTTTAGGATGTTTAGAGGTTGATTCATGAGACCGACAAAAGTATTGCGTTATTGGATGTTGATAGTTATTTAGTCTTTTGTCATATGTGAGAGTGTAACATGTATCGGTGCATTGTATGTGAAGTCTTGGGCAAGGTCATATCTTGTAGTCTTTACGGATTCGGTCGGCTTGGATTTTGTACAAGATCTGTCGAGGATATGAGCTAGGACATGTATGCTAGAGACTCCATTGATGTCTCGGGGACACATAATAAGGAATTTTGTGTGGAAGTTAGAAGATTCAAGAATAAATATTAGGCTGCTCCAATGGAGGTAAGTGGACCATATCCATTGAGTTTTAGTGTCATTATTATTCAACCTACACCTTCCTACAAAGTAACTTAGAGATTAAGTTACTTTTAATTTTCTAATTTTTATTATTTGAGATTTGCATTAACTTTAGACACTCGGTATTTTCAGGCTCAGTTCAATTTATTTTCTCAAGCCCTTAGGCTCAGATATAAGTTTTTGTATAGTTGCTAAATTAAAGGGCTTCAGATTAAGATTTATCCACCCAATAAGTACATCATAATCCAGATCCAGATTTAGATTCATTTTTGTTTATTTTCTCAAGGTTGAGACACAAATGTCATATACTAGAAATTAGAATTTAACTAAGTGATCTATTAAATAAGAGTTTTAGATTAAGTCTTATCCAGAAAATAAGAATCTAGATTTCAGATTTTATATTTAGATCACTCATGATGAGTAATCATAACCACATACCTAATAAGAGACTCAGATCCAAACTCAATTATCTAGTAATCAAGATACATATTCAGATTCATATTCAGAGTTTAGATTTAGATTTAATTCATATTTTAAGAGAAGAGATTACTATCAAGAATCCAGTTTACTAAGTTTCAATTTCTAATAGAATAATTTTAGTGCATCAGTAAGTAAGACAAACTTTCTGAAGACTACATTTAGATTCAAAATTCAGTACATGTTTAGTTATCATTATTCAATTCCAATATATGATTAGTTCATATTCAAAATTCAATTTGTATAGATTTAAGACGATTAAGTCAGAACCTTCACTAAGGCATTATATGATAAGTCATCATTCAGTTAGTTCTGGGATGATTCAGAGGCATTTGTTACCAATTCAGAGGAGTGTTTATTCTAATTCAGTACGTTAATACCAATTCAAGGTCTAGCCACGCCAATTCAGAGACACCTCGATGTCATTCAGAGGTATGTAGTGTCAATTTAGTGTTACTTCGGTACCATTTTAGGGCATAGATACACCAATTTAGGAGGACTTATCATATAATTGTGGCCTCAAGAAAATAAAAGACACATTGGTTCAATATAGATTTATAGTTTCTAGATCTTAGTTCAGGTTTTGGATATATTATATTCAAGATTATCTTATCAGAAATTGAATGTCACTTACTCTAACCTAGGTTTCCCTTTGTGCATGGATGGGGATGATATGTTTGTATGTACGAAACTTCAGGAGATAGTCATGACAAGAGGATGCAGCTACAACTTTAGGAGATTTGTTTGGTGGGGCGCCATCGACATGATCTAAGATATTAAGACAGAGTACAAGTTTTAGAATCATGTATATCAGATTTTTAAACAATTTGATGTACTCACATTTTTTTAGAACTTATGATAAATTATTTCATCCATAGTCTATA
This sequence comes from Alisma plantago-aquatica, assembly GCA_963693085.1. Lineage (NCBI taxonomy): Eukaryota > Viridiplantae > Streptophyta > Magnoliopsida > Alismatales > Alismataceae > Alisma > Alisma plantago-aquatica. Next base: position 217,854,707 of record OY856409.1, read on the forward strand.
ATGGTTCTTATCTATCATTATTGCAATGCATATCATGTTAGTAACACTCCTCAGTTGAAAACAAATTGCTTTCACTCATGTGATAAGAAAATTGGAGTGTTTAAATATAGTATAAGAGCAATAATGTAGATGGCCATCAGGTAAATTCTCATATTCTTGGTTTAGATTGACCCACTAGAAGACAAGTGAGACTAGATAGATTTAGAAAGATAATTAGTAGATATGGTTATAAAAGAAGTGAGAGAAACATATTAGAATCTAGGTTAGAGGTTTATTCAGACAATAGAAGTTGAGATTTTTAATGATTAGTGTCTAGATGCTTTAGACTTTTTATGTTAACATTAGATTTTTGCATGTTATGCCCTCTCATTTTCCTACATGTTTATGGTATGGGATATAACCTTACAGGTTGTGTAGTGGGTATGTTATATGCATAAATCTAAACTTATTATGCTTGTCTCATTCTTCATAGTTTATATGTTATAGGACATGTATACTATCAGATGAGAAAAATATGATAAGACATGACATTTTCACATGTATGACTGGACGACGGGCATCAGGGGGTGAAAAAAAGTTGACACAAAAACATTTGAGGTAGATTGTCACTTAAACCTAATTGCATTGCTATTAGAATCCTAGAATACATACCAAAGTTAGATATTTTAAAATAGATGAGTGACTTGTCTTTAAAGTGGAATAACAATAAGAGGGAGATAAGGTCCCTTTTTCCTACTATACTTGATGAGAATTAGAGAACTGTTTATGTCCTTAGGACCTTTATCTCGAGGAGGAATTGCACTCAAAGTCGAATCATGATGGTTGTTCAGGAAAATAATTGAGGATAAAAGAATTGATGTTATAAACTGAGTTTAAGCTTAAGTCATGATGATTTCTAGAGGTAACTAAAAGTTTTTAAGGTTCTACATGATGATTCTTTAAGCATATGGCCATGCAAGATACGTGATAGTAGGGATTGATGTTAAAGGATAACCATTATATTGGGTTTTAGATGATTTTCACATGAGAAATAGCTTAGAGAAATTTCTTGACTAAGGTTTGATTTAGTGTACCTAGGGATAAGCATAGTTTCATGAGATAGTAGTCAATATTAGTACCATGGGTTCACCCAACCTATATCACCGTGATAAGATGAAGAAAGTCATTAAGAATAATATTAATATAAGAAATACGGGTAATATTTTCTTACTTCAATGGTTGTATCGTGCCTAAGATCTCAAGTACAGACATGTTAATAAGATTTCTTAGAATGATTAAGATCGAAATACATGATAAGATTATAGGATTAAATGCATTAGATAATGATTATGTTTCCATGATAAGATCCATGTATTAAGATTTAAGATCATGGTAAAACCATGAGATCAGAACATATTAAGATCCATATAAGATCATATTTAATGAGAACAAAATGAGATTATAGAGTTAGACTCAGGCCCTAGTGTTGGTCAACTTAAGAGAAATGACCCACACACCTTACTACATACCATAGTACAAATTTCCAAAGAAAGATGCATAAAAAGAAAGAATTAAGAGTAAAGAAAGAATAGTTGTTTATGCTAAAGATTTTCCGATAGATTTTCATGCTGGTTGTACATGATAGTTTGATAAGGTTGTTAGATGTAGTCTGTTATCTACAAGAAGGTCATACTTTGAAAATGCTTATAAGACTTTCAAACAATTATCAAGAATTAGCGTGTAAGGTATGTGAAACTCTAAGGTGGGTAGCATCCTATATTTAGCTGAATGTCAATGAAAAAATTCCCAAAAATGTGGATAGAATTGTAACGTCCCAAAATCTAAGTAATCTAATATAAATAATTTTATCCTTATAAGTCCCACAGCCAAATACATAACACATATGCTACATTGATCAAGTGATCTATAGGGGCATTTTGAGCCCATTAATGGTCCATAATTACAATAGTGTAAAATGGTATTGTGGCTATTGACATGTGTTAATTATTTTTTCCAAATATATATATATATACATCATCAATATAATGAGAAATACATGCTGACCAAGTTTTTTATCTCAACAATGTTCATGTAAATATATGTGTATTATTTACACAAAAATGGATTATGAGTGATCAAAAATATTAAATGATTTTATTTTAAAAGTCTAAGACATTATTTATATTCCTTATATAAATAAGCAGTAATGGTCAAAGTTTTATGATTTTTGGTTAATGATAGATAAGAAATTAACTTCCAAAAAGATAAGGCTATATGTGATTCATTTCAAATGAGTAAAATAATTTGAGGGACAATAAATGATTTGTTTCTCGATATTTTAAAATGGTAATGGAACAAATATTAAACTCTTAGTCAAACATCACGATATTGAAGTTCTACCATTTTTAATAATTTCTTTTGAGGAAGATTTCATGGTTGTTTTGAGAGTAATTAATGATAGGAATAACTTTAGATTGATTTTAAGTTAGAAAGTGGTTAGGTGCCATCGTTTGATGCAATAAAAGTATGAGACATTTTCTATAGTATTTATTAAGAACTTTACATGTCATTTTGGATTGAAAATAAATGTTAAGAAGTTAGCGAGATTTATTTTAAATTTTTTGTTATTAGGAAAATTTGTATTTAAGAGGAAATGATATAGTCTAGACGGTCTTTTATAGACATAGATAATTTATATATTTAATATTAATAAGATATGAATTAGAGGTATATGTTTGTAATTAATATATTATGATATGATGGAACAAGTTTTATGAATTCAGAAGTGTTGTTGATAATGTTGGATAAGAAAAAAAAATTTAATGGTCATTTTGAGGAATATACAATATGAGTTTCGGGGATAGTACATCAAATATTGTTTTGTAAACTTGAGAAATTTTACTATCTTGTTGGAAATGATTAGGCCATATGGTTTTTGGGATATGTTTTAGTTCGATGATAATTTTAAAAAAGGGAAAAGTCCAAGACTCATTTCATGGATAAATGAATCAATAGAAGTTGAGAATGTAATTATTTTGTTGGAGATATAGCACAATTCATATTTTAACTATTGAATTAAATATGGTAGCATATCACCGTCACCTACCTTGCCTTCGAAAATGAAGCCTAAGGGAAGTTAGTGGAGCCCTAATATACTTGAACATGTAAAAATATTTATTGACTAACGGTTCTTTTAAGGAAATGCTGCTATGTATATATAAAAAAAATTGGAAGGACAACTTCTTTTCCTCCAAGCAAAGTGGATACGACTTTGTTTGTCACGTTCTCCAATTGAGGTGTTAGCTTTTTAATAAAAAAATTTAAAAAAATATTTAACGGCTTTAATTAGAATAATATCATTTAATGATTTGAGAAACTTAGAGTGATTTTTATTTATCTTGAAAAGACGTTATGTGCAAGTTCTTTGAAGGAAAAGTAATTAATACATGGTATGTCTATTGAAAATATTTACTATGATTTTTACATGCCTTTTGAGAATGCAAATAAATGGGGAATTTATCAATATTATTTTTACAAATTTATATTTTTGGAAAGGTTGAATGATTTGAATTATATACTATTCAAAATACAATCAATATGAAAATCATATATTTAAAGCAGAGGTAGAGTATAAACTAAAGTAAATGTCCAATTATTTATTTTTTATTGTTCAAAGGTCTGAATAATTGACTATTTTGCTATCAATTTTAGAGGGGTAGTACATTAGTTGGAGATTACAAAAAAAAGTATTGTATTGAGTTGTCACCTTCTAAATATAATTGGAAAGCATGATATGAAAAAAGAAATTCAATGTAGATAATGAGAGGTGATTTAAACTATAATAGGAAATGATTTATTCAATGTGTAATTAAATATGATTTACAATCCCATAGCCTTCCAAGTGTCCTTGAGTCACCAAGTTAAAATCTATTATATCTTCTCCTAGTCAAAGGAAAGGTAATTAAATGTTCGTTAAATATTAGATATCAATAATGTGCTTGTCTTTTGAGTATATATAGAAGGTAATATTTATCTAACATGAAAAATCAAAATAACTAAGATATTATTTTCCTTTATCTTGAACGACTGATTGTATCCACTTGGATTTTTGTATTAGACATTAGCATTGATTGGTTGGAAAGATGCATGCAGCAATATGCGGAGCTATTATGGCAACATGTACATTTTTATTAATAGTTGCTTTTTGGAAGCGATGGGTATCTATTATCTAGTAACCATTTTGACATCAAAGATAATAAATAAGATCATTTCTGAATCTTGTGGATCCCTTATAATCAACCTACGTGTCTCTATGGAAAGATAATAAAATGATATATCTACATCACCTCGCACTGGTAACCAATTCAACTTCTCCAAGCCTCTCATTTTCCTCCTCTACTATTTGTGCACCTCTTCTCCTAGTTAAGGACGTCTACAAGCATGTTTCTTAAGTCACTCTTGAGCCCATTTTTATTATAGTTCTCTTACACAAAAATTGATCTGAAATTAGTTATATGTGAATAATGCAAGAATGGCCTATGATGGTGAATAATGAAGGATTGAAGTGTACGGATGGACACATATGTTTTTCATGATGATGGTGGTCGATCTACAGCTCCTTCCCATTATCAAGTATAGACTTTTGTTAGTCATAATGTTTTGCATAATAGTGCATATGACGCAGGTGTGGTAGTTTTGGGACGTTCAAAGGTTGATTCATCAAACTGATGAAAGTATTGCATTATTGAATTTTGACAGCTATGTTGGTCTTTTGTCGTATGTGGGAGTGTAACATGTATTGGTGCATTGTACTTGAAGGTTCGTGGAAATTCAAATCTTGTAGTCTTTGCAGATTTAGTCAACTTGGATTTCATATGAGACTTGTCGAGGATACGAGCTAGGGCATGTATTCAAGAGACGCCATGGATGTTTCGGGGACACATAATAAGGAATTTCGTGTGACACTTAAAGATTCAAGAATAAATATTAGGCGGCTCCAATGGAGGTAAGTGGTTCATGTCCATTGAGTTTCAGTATCATTATTATTCAATCTACACCTTCCTACAAAGTAACTTAGAGATTAATTTACTTTTAGACTATAGTGTTTTATGTCATGTCATACTTAGAGAAATCATTTTTTTTATGACTGAGAGAACCCACCCCGAGCGAAGCCGACATGGTAAACTCTTGAGGCATGAGAGGGTGTGGTCCAGTCACCCCCCTCCCGTGCCTAATCAGCGTGGATTGCCGTTCACAAAGTGCCTTTGGTGAGGTTCGAACCCGGGTCCTTCATTGGGACTTACCGAGCTCTTACCACCTGGGCTACTATGGTCGGACGAGAAATCATATTTTAATTAGATGGAGTCGTGTTTCCTATGTTTTCTAGTTTTAGTTATTTGAGATTTATATTACTTTTAACACTCAGTATTTCCATGCTCAATTTAGTTTATTTTCTCAAGCCCTTAGGCTCAAATATAATTTGTGTATAGTTGTTAAATTAAAGAGCTTCATATTAAGATTTATCCTGACAATAAATACATCAAATCCATATCCAGATTTAGATTCATTTTAGTTTATCTTCTCAAGCTTTAGATACATATATCATATATCAGATATCAAAATTTAACTAAGTGATCTATTAAATAAGATTTTTATACTAAAACTTATTCAGACAACAAGAATCTAGATTTTAGATTTTAGATTTAGATTACTCACAGTGAGTGATCAAAAATTAGATCCACATACCTAATAAGAGTCTCAGATCCAATCTTGATTATCTAATAATCAAGATACATATTTAGATTTAGATTCAAAGTTTAGATTTAGATTTAATTCAGAACATAAGAGAAGAGATTCAGATCAAGAATTCAATTAACTAAGGTTTCTATTTCTAATAGAGTAATTTTAATGCACAAGTTAAGTAAGACAAACTTTTTGAAGATTAGATTCAAAATTCAGTACATGTTCAGTTATCATTATTCAGTTTCAGTATAAGATAAGCTCATATTCAAAATTCAATAAGTTTAGATATAAGATAATTGTGTCAGAACCTTCACATAAGACATTATATGATAAGTCCTCATTCAGTTAGTCCCAGGATGATTCAGAGGCATCCGTTGCCAATTCATAGAAGTGTTTACTCTAATTCAGAGGTACTTTGGTACATATTTAGGGTGTATCCATGCCAATTCAGATACACCTTGGTGTCATTCAGAGGCATGTAGTGCCAATTTAGAGGTACTTTTGTACCATTTTAGGATGTAGATATGCCAATTAAGGAGGACTTATCGTATAATGCTGGTTATAAGAAAATAAAAGACATAAATAAAAGACATATTTGTTCAGTATAAGTTTATAGTTTCTATATCTTATTTCAACTTTCAGTCATAGTATATTTATGTTTATCTTATTAGAAATTCAATGCCACTTACTCTAACCTAGGTTTCCCTTTATGCATGGTTGGGGACGAGATGTATGTAGGTACAGAACTTCAAGAGATAGTCATGACAAGAGGATGCAGCTACAACTTTAGGAGGTTTGCTTGGTAGGGCGCCATCTACATGATACGAGATATTAAGACAGAGTCAAGTTTTAGCATCATGTATATAGGATTTTTATACAATTTGATGTAACCACATTTCTTTTGCTGAGAACTTATTTGTAATGACCACATTTGTGCTTAATTGGTAAACTAGGGTTTACCTGAATGATTACATGTTTGATTAGATTGAACATCATTTAGACTTAATTAATGATAGTAGATCAATTGTGATGTTTCAAACCTAAGAAGAAACTCTAACTGTGACTTTCGTTTGAAGAATTAGGGTTTGAGAAATGTAAACCCTAATCGGCAAAAATTAGGGTTTTGGTAGTACATGAATATGGAATTTGATCAGGATAGCAGTGTGGTAAATGATTTTTCATATTTTCTACAAATTTCATATTTAATTGAATTTTGGATATGATATGGATAACTCAATCATGCATATTGGAGAAATTTTCAGAATATTTGAGTGTTCTTTGAATGTGGTTCTTGGTCGAACTATACTTTGACCAAAGTGTTGACAGAGTGCTTTTCAGCAGTGTAGTGTTTTATTTTTAATTATTTATTGGTAACTCCCCTTAGGGTGAGTGGGAACTTCCTTTAAATAGTATATTGCATGAAAATTGGTTAAATCATCCATAATCTTTAATTGCTTAGTATGCGACTACAAACCCTGAATTTTCTATTTGATCTAAGTTGTTGCAAATTGATATAAATGGATTCTTCCTCTGTTTTTTTGAATTTCAGATGATAAATTCATATTAAAAATGTATACAGTACATCCTAATGAGAATTCCCTAAGTATTTGCAGAGGTTATAAGAGTAAACTGAAATATATGGAATTTGTTTATGATTGAAATTGTTGCATAATTGAATAGAGAAATTTGTTTATCTGGATTCCCTTGGTTATGAACGATTGTTTATCTGAATTCATAGTACATATATGTCAGACACTATCTTGGATTTCATTTAAGGTGAATATTGTTTGTTTGATATCTCAGTAAAGAGGGTGAAACCCTAGATGTGAGGAAAGTTGGATATTTGCGAATAGATATCATGAAATCCATTTGAACAGATTTTCTTGACATGATAGACTTTATTTATTCAATTTTATTATTGATGCATGTATCTCAGTGTATGGCATGGAAACCCAAATTCAGCTCAATTCCAAGGTTTCATACATATATTGATTGAATATGATTTGTTGAAAGCAGTCCTAATTCAATGAATGTTTATGTCGCATGAAATCCTTATGAGAGTCATGTGAAAAGTGAATGAGGTAAATGAAACCCTATGGATAGGGTGTTCAATGAATCAAGTATTGTGATATTAATGTTCTTAGTATGAGATGTGGTGATGCTTAACAGTTTAGTTGTGGTAAATGTTATCAGATGGTCTATGAAATGAATAGTTTATAGGTGCTAATGACGATTATTCATATGTCAAGTAATTGACTCTTATCATTATATTAAGAAGTTCAATTGCATGATTCCAGTATAAAAGTGCCAAGTGGACATGTAATCTATTTATTTAAGTATTTGAGTTTGCCTACATGTATAGTATGTTGATTTCTCAGTATATTATAGTGTTTTGAATATACTCCTCTTCCAAGTTTAGAATGATATTCATGTTGTATTATAAACTTAAATTAAATAGATGTGGTACCATAGAGATATCAAAGTCAAGTATAAGTAAGAGAAAGGTGCAATGTAGAAAGAGATTTTACAAGAATAATAAAATAATAGACATAGGTGCCCTGAACACCGTAGATTCCCTACAGATGTCTACACTGTAGGGAGGAAACGATCCACCCTGGCAGCGACCAGTATACGGGGATCGGATCGCACCCACAGAGCGTGTGGGGAGACGAAGCCCTTGAGGAAGTCTCCTAAGAGAAGATAGGTTACCCAACATGAACCGGAGATCCCGGTGGTAACCCAGAGGTACCCACAAAGAGTACCAAGATGAGGCCCACAGAGCATCTCAGACCCTCCGTCTGTGTACTCAGCCTAGAAGGAGAGGTCCAGTTAAAGGCCAATTGTTTATCCACCTTAGTCATACATGACAGTTCGAGTCAAGCAGACCCGGATTTAGTTCTAGGCTTAGCTTCCCGGGTTTCAAGCTAAGTCTTGTACGGTGAGATCGTAGTTCGCTACGAGTCTTCATATGTAGAGTACACTTCATATGATTAGGGCATAAGCTAAAATATGTTCATATAGGTTTAAAGAGTTTCTTATAAGTAAGAAAGGCTAAGAAAGATTTGAGTACAATTTCCCAGTAATTATTCTTGTATGTTTCTGAATTATTAGTTCTCTTTGAAATTAATCAAGCATGCTCATATATTGATTTACTGTTGTAGATATCTAGAGTATCATGCCATATTTATGATTGTCAATGATTAGACTCTTTAAAGCTTACTACTGTTATAATTGATATCAGTTTCTCAAAAGTATATCTGTAATTATATCAGTGCTTTAGACTGTTTCTTTGAAGTACTCATTCACTGAGCGAGTAGGATCACCCCTCTACTCAAAATTTTTAAGGAAACCACGTGGACTTGAAGAAGGTCAAAGCATCATAGTAGATCTACCACATGAGTTAATTATGAGATTAGTTAAGTTCAATTGGTCCCTGTCACTCTAGGTCCTTGTATAGATGTGAGAGAGTTGTAAATGATGTTTGTATCTTTGTTTCCTTAATAACAGAGAATGCATTTGATTATCATGTTATATGTACTTGGAAGTGTGAGAAATAAAATGAATGTATGGATGTGTATCATTAATGTTGAGATCATATTAGAGTAATCAATGTTTAATTCTCTTGTAAAGTTTGTTTATGTGATTCAATGCGAGAAAACAAAGAGTTTGAAAAGGAAGAAAAAGTTAAGGGTGATCTTTGTATTATGTTAAATCCTCAATTTATGCCCTAATCTCATGATTAATGGTAATTGTGAGATTGGGGTGTAACAACTTGGCATCAGAGCTTAGTCTGAGTCGTCAGGGACCATTAGGATAGAAAATTAGAGTTCTAAGTGTGGCAAATAGGAGCTGATGTGTCTTTAGCTCTGGGAGGTCTGAGTATTTCATTACCCTGGCCCGATATCTGAATACTTAGGTTGACCAGTATCAATATACTCTGTCTATTCTTCTCTGAATGCCCTGGCCAGGCATGCAGTGGAAGGTTGGGCTAGAAAGAATCCCTATAAATATTAGGGTTAGAAGACTAGAAAGAAATAAATGGATTGAGCATAAGAATAGAATGTGATGCAACTCTTGTTTTATATTGTTGCTATGATTGGAAATCAATATAAATGCTCTTATATGTATGAATTCAGATTATCAATTTGTAGAATATATATGGTTCTTTATTATTGTTGTGTATCATGAAGTGATTCAATTATTGTTTATATTCTTTGTATCAAGTAGACTAGAAGTTATGTTTGAATGAGTTTGCCCTAAGTGGATATTCTTTCCACATGTTTGAGATTAATAGGAGTTAGTTAATCTTGAGTAGCTCTTGGCTTCAGGACTGTAGGTTTGGCATGGTTCGGCTGGCAGAGTGTGTTACTGGGATCTAGTGGCTCCTATTAATAATATAATAAGAATAGACTCTGGATAAATTAGACCCACATCATAGTGAGAATGTACATACACTAAGATGTTGAAACATATGGGAAAGGTTATAATAGCTAAGAATTAGTTGGAACAGATATTTGAGATCCAATTTTGGGGCCTCATATGAGAAACCCTTAATTGGGAATAAAGGAACACGACATAAGGTTCAGGTTAAGTTTAATGATTAGTATTATATGAAATTTAAATATGAAATATGGAAAAGATATGAGAAAAGTATGTAAGGGCCAAGATAGTAAGAATCAATCATGAGGAATGGATCATATAATTGAGTAAAATGCTTTTGTGTACTTCAAAGTAAAAGGAAAATAGAAGAAAAGAGTTAAGTAGACAATAAGTACATATAAGTGAAGAGTCTTCAGAAGAGTTAAAGTAAAGAGAATTGGATGAACATGTAAATCATAAGAGTAGAATAACAAACTTAGTTGAAACAAAGAGAAATGTTAGAAATGATGAGCTTGATTAAGGAATGAGGATTATGATATAATTGAGAGCATGGAATGTACACCTTTATTATAAAGTTTAATACATTCATCCTTACTGCCTTTGGATTCTAAGTCTTTATAGAACAACAAACTAGTTTCTAAAAGAAGAACAAAAGTGTAGCTAAATAAATGAATAAATCATACAAAGGTAGACTATATTCAGAAAGGAAAATTTTGATTGAAAGATAAACTAAGTTTGACCCATGCATGAGCCATTTGATTTAAAATAAAGGATATGTAATGTATTAAACATGAGGTGAAACTAGTAGAGAGATTATTGATTTAGAATATCAACTTCACATTAGTAGAAGGATAAAAAGAAATATATGCAACATGGTATACATTATCATACACATAAAAGAAGCAACATGATCATAAGAGAAAACCAGAAGTTAAAGATGACATGTGGAATAGTAGTATATGGTAAGGGGATTATGGAAAGTAAGGAAGGGTTTGAAACATGATGGAGTAATATAGATTATAAAAGAAAGAGGTTAGGATATTCAATCAAGTTCTAGTTAGTCAAGTATCCTTGTTGATAACTAATTAAACCTACATACGAGAAATGTATTAAGGGAATGTCTGAAGATAAGAATTATAAGTCTTAGAATCATGTTCTCTTTAATATATTCCTTAATGAGAGCAATGTGGGAATGAAGTGATAAGAAAATGAATCATATATGATGCATAACCACCGTGGTAGAGATATATAGTGAATGTAATAATGACATACAATATGATGATGAAACCCTAGCAGGGTAAATTGAGAATGTAATCTATCTCAATGGCCAAGTAAGAGAAAGGAAATTTAATTGATAAGATAAAGAAGACTTTAGTAAAACTTATGAGATCCAAAGTTTGAATTTCAAATTAAGGAAGCAAAGTCACATCACAATAACATCATGCTACTGATAAGGACCAAACCCTAGAATGTTTAGAGTTGTAGTAGTTCAAGGGATGTCACTAGTGATTTGTCTTGGAATACTAGCATCTCTATAAAATAATATTATGAGATTTGCACTATGAGAAGTAAACTAGCACTGATGGTAATCTAGGGTTTAAAGGTAGCTAATCTAAAAGGTAGATAAACAATATGGAAATGATTTGGAGCAAAGAGTAAGATATAAATTTGAAATGTAACAATTATGTTTTGAACAAAAGGAGAAATACAATATGAGTGAAGTGCAATATGAGATAAATTCTTGCAGTGATAGCAAGAATGATGAATAATCTATTTGTACCTTGTATGTTTCAAATTTAGGAATGTTCAATCTACATGATTAAAATGAGAAGAATAAATAGCAAAAAGTAAGTAGTAGTGAATGTGGAGAGAAATAAGAGAAAACAATGGCTTTTAGTAATATGTGAATTTGTTTTTAGAAGTATAATTTGTTGAAGGTATATTAAGGGATGTAAAATTGGTTCTACGTATGATTTCAGTGTACATGTGCAAGTAATATGTTAATTAAAGGTGTCTGATAGTTGTAGTCATTTAAACCAGTAATCCATCTCAGTATTGTACAATTGTGGTATGGTGATATGGGTTGAATGATGATGGAACAAATGGAGGGTTACTCTGAATAAGGTAGTCTTGCCTATTCACTCATGTGAATAGAAGGGATGATAACCATGTTGTATTGATATGTGACCCTAATGAGGTATAGCTTGTTATACCTAGCTTTAATATAACTAAGTGATGGTAATTGAGTATGAATAGTCCTTGAATGACTAATACAATCATGGAGTACTTTGTTACTATTGTTGAAACCCTAGTATGCTATAACCCGATGGTTACACCTTGAATTATGTATGGGTTCATACTTGAGAATAATATGGAATGTGATGGGAATGCTTCATCTTATCCATCCATGATGCAATGGGGATGTCGTGAGTAGTATTGTACAATTGTTGTTGAATCTAGTCTTCCAACTCAAGGTTGTTTTTCTATTTGAGTAGCTCAATAGTAAAAATTCAAAACAACATGGTGAACTCTCTTTTGTGACTTAGAGGTAATACATAACAATAGTACATATTGAGCCGTATGAATTGAGATAGTTGGATCGGATTATCAATGTTGAGGTAACACCTCAAGAGAATGAAAATATTGAAATGGTTGTTTTTCTCTCTATCCTATGATTGATTGTGGCATAGAGAATTCATTGGATATCATTGGGAACTATTTCAGACATGTTGTGATTATAAAAGAAATAAAAAGGACTTAATGTTGAAAAGTGTTGGTATGTATGCCCATAGAGCAAGTCATGTGATGATTGTAATGGGATACTTTGTAAATGATTTGAATAATAATAAAGGCAATTTCCGATCTATATGTTTAACTGTTTCTGAGATGATAGTGTAACATGATAGATGTCTAAAGAATGTTTTACTCGATGACGTATGCTTTTAGGTTAAGGACCTAAACGATTAGATCATACAGATGTTAAGAGTATACATTCTTGTTTAGTCCTTAGTCGGTTGTTATTATGGAAGTAACAATAGACATCAATAACTCTAAAGACTACATTGTGTGTTGGTTGATGACAGAATCTCATTAGTCATGATATAGTGATATCAAACCAAGCACATAGGTACTTGTTAGAGAACAAGTGTACCGGACAGACCCACTGTGAGAGTGACACATGGAACCATGATTTGGTAGTCACAGTCAGCTCTCACAGTGATGGTGGTGAATGTGATTCTTCGACCTGAAATCACTACACTCAACACATGTCATTGGGTACACTTTGACATCATCAAACGCAGTCCTGAAACATGGGTTGTTATAAAGGTGGTGATTGGGTGACTTTGACACATGGGACTTTTGAGGGGTGAGTGATAGATATGGGATTTGTCCCTCCTAAGGGAGTTTAATGTCCATTGCCACTTGATGAGTAGGATTGAGAAAGGCATGCGCATGCATGTGTGAATCAATATGTGATATTGATGTCACACACATCTCACCCAGTCTGCTCTGAGATCAAGGAAATGGATGAACGTTGAAAGGATGATTGTACCATGCCTTGAGTTCATTCAGGACATTAGTGACAAAGGAATTATTCATTCACTGTAACATCATTCATGGATTATAGGATTGAAAGTTGTTCTGCAACTTTCTATTTCACTTGGGTAGCACTGATGTATGACTAGGCACCGCTCTTTGCTTGTGAAGTAATAAGTGTTATGGACTTTCACTGCCAACATGAAATGGACCTGCAGGGTCACACACATAGGATTTAACCTGGAAGAGGAGTTTTCCACAAATGATGTTTAGATTGATTACTAAAGGAGCTTAGTAGTTCAATTAAACACTCAATTGATTGATAGCTCAAAATCATAGTGTTCAAGGTGTTGGACCAATTGATTAGAGTATCGGATTGATTGAAACTGCAATTAACTGATTTTGCACAGTCTGCACTTCCAACTGATCAGCTCATGGGATGAACTGATCGGCTCAGGTTAGTGAACTGATCGGCTCAACTGGTGAGACGATCGGCTCATCTATCAATGAGACGATCGGCTCAATTATTGAACTGGTCAGCTCATGTGACCAACTGAGATCATTTGGAAAGTAAGAAGACTATTTTGCAAATACAATTTGTTTCACTTGTACAAATTCGATTTGGACAAGGATTAATAGTTGATTAATCAGAAACAAATATGAAAGTCAATTTGAGTTGGACTAGGACCATGAACCGATCGGCTCATATGCCCCAAACGATCGGTTTAGGTGTGAACCGATCGGCTGAGGTCACCAACCGACCGTTTCATGCTTGAAACGATCGGTTCAGCTGGCGCAGTTGGTTGTTTTGTGGAAAATCTCAAACTCTTCTACTCCTGCTTTAATCCCGCATTGCCCAGGGTAGAGAACCCTGTCCCATGACCCTCCTATATATAGGGGTATTGGGGGCTTCTCAAAGTACAACTCAGAACACCATTTGCTCTACAAAGTTATCATTCTCTCTAGTTTTGGTAACTGAGAGAGCCCGAGCAAGTGCTACCCGATAAGGGAGGTACAGTAAGGGAAAGACAACTGCAAAAAAGCAACTGGTGGCAGGAGAGTATGTCGGTGACTAGTACACCGATAGGAGGGTGCGACTCCTTCCAATTCCTTATGGGACAAGGAGATTGGATTTCTAGGAAGTTCGTGTGGACGACTGTAGAGGTGGGAGACTTCTTACGCTCAGAGGACAGCTGTCAATCCTGACAGTCCCCGTGAGACCAGGAGATGCACAGACATTGTCCAAGACTGGAGGTGAAGACTGTGTAAGCTGTGCGGTAACATCATCGAGCAAGCCTCAGGACAAGGTATGCCTCTACAAACCATCCTTCCTATTGTATAGACGTTGACGTGATTCCTTTATTATAGGTTTGGGAGAAGAAAATTTTTGTTTCTGATGCCTTCTCTGTCTCCCCTATAACCCAACAGTGGTATCAGAGCCACGTCAACTGCTCTATACTTTAGGATTATCGATGTGATCGATTTTGGTTTTTCACCTTTATTTATTGCATACGATGCGAATAAAATTGGCTTTATGCATGTCCAATCCTAAATCCACAAATCTCAATATACATATATGATATGTAATATGAATGCATTCGATACACGTCGCCCTTAAACGAGTTTTGTGATGGATGTATAGCGTGGTTATGGCCAATAAACCCTATGTATGTGTGTATGGTTGAATGTGGTTGCTTGCATCTCGGTCTGTGCACCGATTCCCTATCTCCTATTCCTGATGTAACTTGAGATAACTCAAGATTTCTTTCCTACCTTTGCTCCCCCCAAATGTAACTCAGGGTTTCCTTTTTTCAAATGTAAAATAGGATAGATTTTTATTTCCTATTATGTCAAAGAATGGCAAACCTTTTGACGATCGGTTCGAGGAGCGAGACGAGCGGGTGGCGTCCTGAGGAGATGCACGAAGACCAATGAACTGATCGGCTGGAGGTGCCAGTCGATCGGCTGGTGGCACCCTACCGACTGGCCTGATGGCGAGCCGATCAATCATGGAGATGAGTTGATCAAACCCAGAAAGGCAAAGCACAGAGGTCATCTTGTACAGGTTGCATGTGATGTGGACCTAGATGACCATGATTCATCTTGGCTGGAGGAATCACATTAGGATGGCCATAATCATTGCTTTTATCATTTCGCATGTTTTCTGTGGGATATAGCATGTATATGATACTTACTATATTGTGGTGATTGGATATGTATATGTACCTATAAAAACCAAATCCCTCATTAAATATTAAAGTTTTATATGCCTTCCAAATGCGACACATGTGAAAAGCTTGATTAGCCAAGTGTGGGCACGCCCTAGCGTGGTACACCGTCTATCTCGTGGAAGCGTGAAGGATGGATATGTGGGTCTGCCCTAGCAGGGTGCATGTTCATCGTGTTGGCTTTGGGTCAGACTTAACAAGGTGACCTAGATAGGATCTAGCACCTTGAGGCATGGAGGTGAACATGGCAAGGAGTTGCGCATGACATCTTTCAAGAGTTGCATATGATGCAATTGGCAAAAGTTGCCTACCTGGAAGATCTGAGTTGTGGGTGACAGCCCTAGATGGTCTAGGACTCAGAGGATTTTAGGATCTTGACCCACTAGAAGATTGTACGCTGCAATCTTCTGAATTGATGGTGAGGGCTGTCAATTTGAATCAAAATAGTGGGGGTGGTAATTAATTAAAGGCCTAATTAACTACTGTCAAATTTTATTCAAATCAAATCAAATCAAAAGGAGTTTTGACACATGCAATTTTCTCTAATAGAATGGCAAAAGAATCATCTTTTAAAATGGGAAAATTAATTGAGAATAAATTCCATAATTGGTTGGGGATTGTGAGAAGTGTTCTGCACAATCCAGAAATATCAATAGCCTTTGAATCCACTCTATGTGCGCTTAAGAAGAAGGATAGTTCATTGATGGAGATCAATGAAACAAAGTCTAAGGACAAAGGTAAGGGAGAGAATGGTTCTCTTGCCAAACCAATGTCAAAATCTTCTGCACTCAAAACATGGAGAGGATGGAAGGAACGATGGAAGAAGAAGTGAGAGATAGAGATCTCTACTTCTGGTGTATACGTGATATAGATTAACTTTACTACTTCTTTGTCATGGGCACTTGATACCGGATGTGGATCTCACATTTGTTCAAATGTGAAGGATCTTAAAAGAAGTAGGCCTTTGGGGAAAGGTGAGGCTGAACTACGTGTTGCCAATGGGGCAAGAGTTGCCGCCAGTACCGTAGGAACATATGAGTTAACTCTACCTAGTGGGCTAATAATAGAGTTGAAGAATTGCTATTATGTACCTGCCATAAATAGGAATATCATTTCTGTCTCTTGTTTGGACAAGGATGGTTTTGAATTTCTTATTAAGAATGGAAAGTGTTCTATCTCAAAAGATGGGATCTTTTATGGTAGTGCCCCAATGTCTTATGGTCTATACTTGATAGATCTAGAGACAAGTGTATACAATGTAAACACCAAAAGGAAAAACCTCAACAACTCAAACAAAACGTATCTTTGGCATTGTCGTCTAGGACACATAAATGAGAAACGCATCTCTAGACTCCATAAAGATGGTTATCTAGACTCTTTTGATTATGAATCAATAGAGACATGTGAATCTTGTTTGTTGGGCAAGATGACCAAGACTCCCTTTTCAGGTAAAGGTGAGAGAGATAGTGATCTATTAGGACTCATACATACTGATGTATGTGGGCCTTTTAGAACTAATGCCAAAAATGGGTATCAGTACTTCATTACCTTCACTGATGACTTCAGTAGGTATGGCTATGTGTACCTGATGAAACATAAGTCAGAAACCCTTGAAAGGTTCAAGGATTTCATGAATGAAGTACAGAACCAACTTGGTAAAAGTATTAAAGCACTTCAATCTGATCAAGGTGGAGAATACTTAAGCCAGAAGTTTGAGGACCTTCTGCGAGCCCGTGGTATTGTATCACAATGGACTCCGCCTGGAACACCACAGCATAATGGTGTGTCTGAAAGACGGAATCGCACTTTACTGGATATGGTGCGATCAATGATGAGTTTTGTTGATCTTCTGATTTCCTTCTGGAGTCATGCTCTTGAAACCGTTGTGTTTACACTTAACAGAGTACCATCTAAATCAGTTCAAAAGGCACCATATGAGATATGGCACGGGAAGCGTCCCGGTTTGTCTTTTATTAAGATTTCGGGTTGTAAGGCTTATGTCAGGAAAATGTTTCCTGGTAAGCTCGGACCCAAGTCCGATAAATGTTATTTTGTTGGATACCCCAAGGAAACGAGGAGATACTATTTATACCACCCTACTGACAACAAAGTGTTTGTTTCTAGGACTGTTGTGTTCCTAGAAAAGGAATTTATTTCTAGAGGAAACAATGGGAGGAAAATAGAGCTTGAAGAGGTTCAAGCCCAACAAGAAAACATTGAACCGGTAGACGTACAAGAGGAATATAGAGATTCACAAGGTGTTATGGAATCTCAGTCTCCTCAAGTAATACAAGGACCTCGTATATCTAGTAGGACACGCCTTGAACCTGAGAGGTTTGAATACCTTGTGACTCAGGAAGGTGGTGAGTTGATCATAGATGATGATCCAACTACCTATCTAGAGGCTATGGAGGGACCAGATTCTGAGAAATGGCTTGAGGCCATGAAATCTGAGATGGAATCCATGTACTCCAACAAAGTATGGACTTTGGTGGAACCACCTGAAGGGATAAAACCCATAGGGTGCAAGTGGGTCTTTAAGAAGAAGACCGACATGGATGGAAATGTGCAAACTTATAAAGGCAAATTGGTTGCAAAGGGTTTCTGACAAGTTCAAGGTGTTGACTATGATGAAACTTTTTCTCCAGTTGCCATGATTAAGTCCATCAGGATCATGCTTGCTATTGCAGCTTACTATGACTATGAGATTTGGAAAATGGATGTTAAAATTGCATTCCTTAATGGGAATATAAATGAGGATGTTTACATGACACAACCTAAAGGTTTTGTAGATCCAAAGAATGCC
The DNA here is from genome assembly GCA_963693085.1 of Alisma plantago-aquatica. NCBI lineage: Eukaryota > Viridiplantae > Streptophyta > Magnoliopsida > Alismatales > Alismataceae > Alisma > Alisma plantago-aquatica. The sequence goes on from OY856409.1 coordinate 217,873,379, forward strand.
AATAAAGTCTGTAAGCTGCAAAGATCAATCTATGGATTGAAGCAAGCATCTCGGAGTTGGAATCTTCGATTTGATGAGGAAGTCAAAGTGTTTGGATTTATTCAAAATGAAGATGAATCTTGTGTGTACAAGAAGGTTAGTGGGAGCACAACCACATTCCTCATATTGTATGTGGATGACATACTATTGATGGGGAATGATGTCTTAGCCTTAGAGAAGGTAAAGACTTGGCTTGGGAATACTTTCTCAATGAAGGACTTAGGAGAAGCATCCTACATTCTAGGTATTAAGATCTATAGAGATAGATCTAAAAGGCTTCTCGAACTAAGTTAAAGCATGTACATTGACAAAGTGCTGAAGCAGTTCAGCATGGAGAACTCAAAGAGAGGCAACATCCCCATTCTACATGGAGTCACCATCTCTAGAGCTCAATGTCCCCAATCTTGTGAAGAGAGGGAGCGTATGAATGGGATCCCATATGCATCAGCCATTGGATCCATCATGTACGCTATGGTGTACACATGCCCAGATGTCTCATATGCCCTCAGCATGACGAGCAGGTACTAGTCAGATCCCGGGGATGCTCACTAGACAGCTGTAAAGAACATCCTCAAGTACTTGTGAAGGACTAAGGATTTGTTCCTTGTATACGGTGGCGAGGAAGAGCTGGTTGTAAAGGATTACACCGATGCGAGCTTTCAAACTGACAAAGATGATTACAGATCGTAATCAGGATTTGTATTTTGCCTAAACAATGGATCTGTGAGCTGGAAGAGTTCCAAGCAAGAAATAGTTGTTGATTCTACTACAGAGGCTGAGTATATTGCTGCTTCACATTCATCAAAGGAAGTTGTGTGGATCAGGAAGTTCATCTCTAAACTTGGTGTAGTTCCCAGTAGCTGTGATGCAATTGAGCTTTATTGTGACAATAATGGAGCTATTGCTCAAGCTAAAGAGCCCAGATCACATCAGTGGTCCAAGCACATACTGCGGCGCTTCCATCTCATACGAGAGATTGTACAGTGAGGAGATGTGAAGATTTGCAAAGTACCAACTTAAGACAACATAGCTGATCCACTGACTAAGGTCCTTTCTCAGCAGAAGCATGATGGTCATGCTAGGTCATAAGGACTGAGGTTCCTAGGTGACTGGATCTAAGTGCAAGTGGGAGTCTGTTGGTATGTATTCCCATAGAGCAAGTCATGCGATGATTGTAATGGGATACTTTGTAAATGATTTGAATAATAATAAAGGCAATTTCCGATCTATATGTTTTAACTATTTCCGAGATGATAGTGTAATATGATAGATGTCTAAAGAATTGTTTTACTCGATGACGTATGCTTTTAAGTTAAGGACCTAAACGATGAGATCATATGGATGTTAAGAGTATATATTCTTGTTTAGTCCCTATTCGGTTGTTATTGTGGAAATAACCATAGACATCAATAACACTAAAGACTAGATTGTTTGTTGGTTGATGATAGAATCTCATTAGTCATGATATAGTGATATCAAACCAAGCACATAGGTACTTGTTAGAGAACAAGTGTACCAGATAGACCCACCGTGAGAGTGACACATGGAACCATGATTTGGTAGTCACAGTCAGCTCTCACAGTGATGGTGGTGAATGTGATTCTTGATGCGATTATTTTGAGTCGCATTTATAAACCTGTTTTATGTGTTTTATGCTTTAATTAGTCATTTCTATGGTTAATATTGCATAATTCATCCATTTCGGTCTTTGCCATAATTTTATGTCAAATTCCCTTTATTTCATTGTTTTGAGCATTAATTATCACATTATTATTATTTGTGTGGATTTATTTGATCTTGTCTTTGAATTTCAGGAAAAACAAGTATTTGCTTCCGTCGATACCATCGACGGAAGTCGATACCATCGACAAGACCGCAGGTTGCCAGTCGAAAGGAGCAGCAAAGAGTCGATACCATCGACGCTGATGTCGATGGTATCGAGACGTCTTCAGATTGCTGGCGAAGAAGCAGTCGATAGTATCGACACCAAGTCGATACAATCGACACATGGAGGCTACAGCGTCGCAAAATGACAAAACCGACGCCAAAAAGGGAGTCGATACCATCGACTCACATGGAGGCTACAGCGTCGCAAAATGACAAAACCGATGCCAAAAAGGGAGTCGATACCATAGACCCGAGTCGATGGTATCGAGATGATGTCGGGCGCGACAAAGGAAGGGTTTGCAGCCAGCCGCTACTGTAGCGGGTCGATACCATCGACTCGCGTCGATGGTATCGATGCCGTAGGATATGAGTTTGCTGTCTAATGATCTCAATCGGACGGCTGGAGTTAATTAGCGACCTAATTAGGGACTTATACCTAAGGACGGCCGCCCAGAAAAAGGCAGCATCGGATTAGTCATTGCACAAGTGCCGAGGAGTGAGAAAAAGGAGAACGGAGGCCAGAAGTTCATACCAGTCAATCCGGACGCTGCCGAAGACGGATTTCATCACCGAGAGGCGGGAAAGCACGTGTTCTATGCAAAGGATCAATCGGTTCTTCTCTGTTCAGGGGTTTTCCCATTCAATTCACATTTTTCATATGATTTCCCCTATTTCCACCATGTACTTGTGTGAGATGAACATGCGGGGCTAATCCCCTACATCTTTAGGACTGGGAGTAGCCCGGGAATTCATTATATGACAGTTTTATAATAGTAATTCATATTTTCTCTCTTAAATCTGTGGTATAGCTTCGTTTTCTCCATATATTGTTATGCTTGATCACCATAATAATAATCTAATGCCCTTAATCACTTCGACAGAAGGATTAACGGCTGAAAAGAGACGAAACCTACATTAATCGATAAATCCCTTGAACAAGGTGGTGTAAAATTAATGGTGGATACTGAGAGATCGTTCGTAATGCACTTAGTTTAGGGGATAGGTTACTACGACGGTGGAACCGACCTAAACCTAAGTAGTGAATTGTACCACGACAGTGGGCAATTCTGTTTTCAAGCCACTACCCGAATAGAGAGAGAAGATTGAGGTATTATATAAAATCTAATACAATGAAAACCCGCGGTGAAACTGCAATCCTAAAGATTCCTTTTTGAATTGATTAAATTAACCTTTAATCGATTGTTTGCTTTGTTTTATTTATATTTCTTTTAATTTTATTCAACAACCCCAATTTGTTATTCGGCTTAGCTGATCGCAAATAGTTAGTAGGAGTCTCCAACATTTCCGAGTATCCCTGTGTTCGACTCGGGCCTCACAAGGCCTGTACTACTCGACGCGTATACTTACGTTTTTAGCGCGTAGTAAAATACACGTCAAGTTTTTGGCGCCGTTGTAGGGGATACGGCGAATTGTTGGCACTTCGAGTGCTACGCGCGGCCACTCTAGGCCACATTTGTTTTTATTTTTGAAACAACTTCAATTATTTCTAAAATTTTCAATAATTATTATATTTGTCAAAGCACTCTATTGCACTAAATTTTCCTATTTCAGGTACGTTGCATGGTGCAGACGTGTAGTACTGACTACGCGGAACGTGCACCCAAGGTTCCGTTTCCGGGACCTGAAGATGAGGATTATCAAGAGCAAGAGCAACAAGAAGAGGAAGATTCCAAATCCAAATCTGAACACGAAGAGATGGCTGAAGAACCAACGATATGGGCAAAGATCAAAGCTTCTTCCGCATCTGCCTCCAAAGGGCCGATAAAGAAGCAAGCAATCAATATACCAACGTACAAGATTGATCCAGCTCTTATTAATTTGGTTAAGTCCAATGCTTTCCACGGGTTGAAAAATGAGGATCCTGTTGCACACCTGAGTCAATTCGTGGAGAACTGCGATATGGTGAAAATTGACCGATTTCTGCAGACTGCGCTTTATTTGAAGCTCTTCCCGAGCTCGCTAGCGGGAATTGCACGAGAATGGCTACACAACCTAGATGACGAATTTTTGGAGTCTTGGGACCATATGGTGGAGGTCTTCTTTGAGAGGTTCTTCCCCCCTGAGAAGACTAACGACATGATCCGGAAGATTCACAATTTCACCCAACAGGCTGGTGAAACATATTCTGAGACCTGGGAGCGATTTCAGGTTATGTTGAGGAGGTGCCCACATCATGGGCTGGATAAAGAAACACAGGTGAAGATCTTCTATTTTGCTCTCTCCGAACACGATAGGAGTAATCTGGATTCAGCTGGGTCGGGATTCTTTCTGAATAATACGGATACCAGATGTTGGGAGATATTAAATAACATGGCTAGGAAATAGTCATGGGGTGACAGAGGTGTTGTGGAGCAAGTCAGAGTTGCAGGTGAATCCAAAGTAATTAAGGAGATGAACGATAAGTTAGATCTGCTAGCCAAGAAGCTGCTATCTAAGGAAGATGCATCTGAGGATAAGAAAGCCCAAGTGAAATTCATGCAACAACAGGGTTACAGAAACAATGACTACGCATGGAGGAAGGATAAAAATTCTCATGGAAGGATCCGAATAACTTTCTGCAGGATCCGGATGCCAAGCCACAGCCTAGAGCCGAGGATAAGAACACTAAACTACTGAGTCAAATGGTACAGCAGAACCAGGAGATGATGGCCATGTTTGGTAAGAAATTGCAATCTTAAGGTGATATTCTAACCAAGTTTGGACAGACGCTGCAAAGCCATGGAGCACAAATGCGGGCATTAGCAACCATCATGGCACAGATTTCCAGTGAAGTGGCGGCCATCAAGCACGCCAATCAACAGAAATCGGCCGAGAATGCAAACGTCGCCCAAGCACACCATCAAGTCAAGTATATGTCTGTGGTAAGCAATGAGGAGGAATCTCAGGTGCAAGAAGCTAAAGAGGAAAGAAAAATAACTTTTAATACGCATGCGACACCGGCGATACCGTATCCACGCACTTACTATGGATTGCCGGGCGGAAACCCGTTCTTCAGAAAATCATAGCAAGTTATGAATATTGTATCTCCATCTAGAGAAAAAGAACAATTGAAGGTTGTTTGTGCACGTGTGGAGACATCGAATGCAAGAGAGGAACCACAACAAGCTGTTACTATTGATGATGTCTCGCCAAAGCCCACGTCAGAGGGAGTGATTGAAGCAAGCTTAGGGGAGTTAACCCCGAAAAGCTCATATGTGCCACCTCATAGGCGTACTGATGCAGCAGATGTTTCAAAACTGGACAATCCTAAGTCAAAGAAAGAGCATCGTCATTTTAGGAAATTCTTGCAAATATTCCGAAAACTCCACATCAATAATCCATTAGTGGAGATGATCGAGAAAGTGCCCGCCTATGGGAGGTTCATCAAGGAAATCATCAATAAGAAGAGGCGGATAAAAGACGGTGATATTTGTCAGATGAATGAGACGGTGAGCTCTATGATTCACGGGAGTTCACCAAAGAAGAGAAAAGACCCAGGAGGCTTCTACATTCCTTGCTCAATAGGTGGTCGACATTTTCCTAAAGCGCAATGTGATTCTGGCGCCAGTATAAATCGCATGCCTCTGGCGACATTTCAAAAACTTGGGTTACAGGAGATCCAGAAGTCGGCCGCGACAATTGAATTGGCGGATGGGTCTTTAGTGAGACCATATGGAGTATGTGAAGATGTTCTAGTCAAAGTGGATCGATTTATATTCCCGGTGGATTTTGTTGTCATGGATATGCCACCGCTCCAAAGCTGTGAAATTCTTCTAGGAAGGTCGTTTCAAGCAACGGCGGATGTCGTGACTGCCTTAGGGAGAGGTACATTGTCCTTGGGAATTGGAGGAGATCGAGTTGAATTCAAGTTACCACATGATCCTCTAAGCGCAGTCCCCAAAGTGAAAAGATGATGAACTTCATACCGTCTAGCCTAAGACGTTAAATAAGGGCACTTGTTGGGAGGCAACCCAACCATCGGTACATTAGGATAGTTTAACTATAATCGTAGGTTGCTTTATTTTCGTTCAATTTTTAGTATAAAGAAGATACCTTGATTTGTTTGTTCATTGTGCAGGCTGAGGCAGAGTTGATACCATCGACACCCTCGTCGATGGTATCGACAAGGGTACAGGTTGAAGACTACAGATTTCATTCTGAGTCGATACCATCGACGGCCTCGTCGATGGTATCGACATACCTACAGGTGGTCGAAAAGGAAAAGTCGATAGTATCGACAAGGGTGTCGATACCATCGAGATCTCTGGAGAAGTTCAGGATGATTTGTCTCAGTTAACTCGATACCATCGACGGCCTCGTCGATGGTATCGACATGGTTACAGGTTGATGTGCAAAATGGCGGTGTCGCAATGAAGCCAAGTCGATACTATCGACACCTGTCGATGGTATCGACCATCCATGTCACCGATCCGAGCAAAGAAATCGACGGCGATCGCGGCGTCCACGTCATCGATCCGGGTGCAGCGTCGATACTATCAACCTATGTCGATGGTATCGACACGTCAGCAATCCGGATTTCAAGATCAAGCAATCGTCAGCCGTCGATACTCGCGAGGGGGCCGGATAGCATCGAGACGCGTCGATACCATCGACCCGCATCGATGGTATTGACGGGTCAACAGTGGCACCGACCAAGTCTATATAAGGAGAACCAATACGTCATTTGACGTCACACCTTCAGAGTGATCTCCTCCCTTGGCGCCGAGCACTCCCCCGAGCTATCCAAGAGTGAAGAGCACCAGCACCGAGCGACGATCTTCCCTGAGCGGAGATTCATATCTCCATTCTTCTCCGAGCTCTCCTTCTAATCCTTTTCTCTTCGCCATCATGGTGCGTACCGATGGAGCTTCTTCCTCGCGTGCTCATCTGGATGACATTCCCGAGTTCGTGCCACCACCGCCATCATCGGTGTCACATCCTCGCCTTGTCCACCCTTCTGCGGAGGTGAAGAAGATCTTCGACGAAATCATGAAGCGCAAGATCGAGCCAACCCGATATGTGGATCCGGAGATGCTCCGTGATCTTGGCTTCAAGGAAAACTTGGACTACGTGCTCAAAGGACAAGCACACCAAACGGGCCGTGGCCACAACGAGCTGGAGTGCCACGAGGACGGTCAACCTTTCTTCGGCGAGTGGGCGACATATAAGGAACTGGTGGCAGAATTCATGGCGTCCCTCAAAGTCAATGTCATGCCCAACGAGATATCCGCCAGCGACCGTGAGTGGGAGAAGGGTCGGGTGTCTTTCCGGCTCTACAACCACGACTACACCATCACTCTGGAGCAGTTCAATGACATCTTCAACTAGAACAGCTCCAAGTACGACTACCGCCGGCCAGATAACCGCACCGACTACGCCGCCATCTTCGCCGAGTTGGTGACAGTTCCACATGGGAGGTCGGTGAGCTACCACAACGCCGCGGTAGACGACTTCGAGCACCCGTTTGCACGGGTCTTGCACAGGATGCTGAGCTCAACCATCTTTGCTTGAAGCGATCTTGCTTTGAGCAAATTCCAGGAGCCTGATCTTTTCTTCCTATACAAGCTCCTGACGAGACAAGAATGCAAATGGGGTGCATTCTTTCTACACCGAGTGTTGGCGGTGAACAGGAGCACGAGGAGAGCCCCGATTCATTTCGGCGGGCTAGTCACCAGGATAGCCCTCTACTTGGGCTTGAATATCGATCAGCTGACTCCTCTTACTACGAGAAGCATGGTCAACTTGCAACATCTTCATCGGGCCAACCTAATTCTTCTCCGAGATGGCGTGGCGTTCGCACACTGCCACGTAAATCAAGCATATCAGGAGTGTTCTCTACCCGACCCTGTCTTCAACATCGACGGCGCGCAGCATTTCCGATGGCCAATCATAGCCATCGATTCCGATGAAGAAGACGGTGGCAACAACGGTGGCGACGACGACGAGGCGGCGGAAGAGGAGGAAGAGGCGTTCACACCTCTTCGATCCCGAGTGGCACCCCAGAAGCGCCCTAGGATGCATCCGGGTGCATCTTCATCTTCTCCGCATCGGCCTCCACCACCACAGCCCTCGCAACCGAGTGAGGATGCCTATTCCATGCAAGGCATGTATACGATGCTGCAGGACATTCAGCAGATGCAGCACAGCCACACCGCTGTGTACGCCAGTATTCAAGATACCACCAACCGGCTTTTTGTCAACCAGCAGGCGATCTTCGAGAATGAATGCCTTCTTTTCGCAAATCAAGAGAACATCCATGATCGGCTGCATAGGATGGAGCAGCAGCAGCAGCCGTTTTACAATCATTACTGGAGCCAAAATTATTTTGGGGGGTATCCACAGCCTCCTCCGATGCCCCAGTATGATCCGACTTTTCAGGGGCAATACCCGTCTTGGGACCCCACGGCGCCGCAATACCCGCCTCCACCTCCACAAGAGTGATCGGGTATCCCTGTTCCAATCTTTAAGTTTGTTTTTGACTATGAGGCCATAGTCGAATTCAAGCTTAGGGGGGTAGTTGGAACAGCTCTATCTTTTATTGTTTTCAGTTTTTAGTGTTATTGCTTTTGTTCTCTTGTTATTTGTTTTCTTGCAATTTTAGCTTTTGTAGGATCCACATGCTATCTAGTGTAATTGTGGACGTCATAAAAGTGTGTCATCTTGTTGTTAGTGCATGGGAAATTCAAGGGAAATTTGAAAATTTTGTGTCTTTGGATAGCTTGTTTTGTTTTGACCTTGGGCACACATCCTATGAAAATGATTGATTATGTCAACTTTAAAACAACATTTCATACATGTACTCCTAATGATTCATGAAAGTGGACGGAAATGGTTGTTTGAGCCTAACCTAACCAAATGGTAATGAGACCTTAATTGGATGTAAGAGAGAACCCTCTAAACTACTACACATGTCAGTAAGGAGGGACGCATAATATCTTTCTAAGGTTCAGTCATCTAGTCTTGTGATCGTGCCACTTCATTTTTCTATAATCCACCTAAGAATTGGAAGTAAAGTGCAGTTTTAATTCCTTTTTGTGTGCATAGCATTTAGATAGGACTTGCATTGGTATTTTCCATATGTTTGCATAAAAAGAAAAAAAAAATATAGTGAATCATGCACATTACCTTTAGGTGCATGTCATGTAGTTGCATTCATGATTTTCATGCATAAAGTATATCAGGTATCTCAATTTTTCCCCAATGGTGAATTAATTGTTCCATACCTTCTAAATAGTGCAAAAATTTCTAATCAATGAAGAAAATAGCCCAATAAACTTATCTTTAAGCAATTATGGATATGTGGGCTGGAAAAAAAAAAGCTGGAAATCTGCAATATAAAAAAAGGAAAAGAAAAAGAATTTAGAAGAAAGTAAAATATGAAGGAGAAAGGAACATGATACTAGTTGCATTTCAGGATAATTGAGTACATGATGTAGCTTGACTAGATATCCATCTCATTTTGAGATGGATGGTTAGTGCATGCATCATTCCACCCAAGTTTAGGCATTAGGGTATTTCTAATGTGCATGTGCATCATATAGGACATTCTTGTATATGCATGTTGAAACTGTACAATACTTCCATGTTCTTCCATGAGCCACCCATCTTCATCCACCCGTTGCTCGGATTGGTAGGCCACCGTGAATTTCTCCTCACTAATGAATATCAGGAGAACTGCTTCCATGTAGATGGTAGTTAGGGCGAGCAACGTAGTATAGGCGGTCACAAGATACACCAATGCTGAATCGGCGAATTTTATTATGTTAACTGCCTTATGTGATAGTGTTCATCGGTTTAGAGGTTAATTTCTTTTATTGATGATTACTGTCACCTTTAGGGTAATTGCCGTTCTGTGGTTAGAGAAGGCCGTTTTGTGAATGTTCAGTGGGAGTCATATGGGATGTTGGGTTGGTGTGTTGTTTTTCAATTGACATTTGCAATTCTATTCTAAGGATTAGTTTCTCGAGGGCGAGCAATGTTCAAGCTTAGGGGAGTTTGATGCGATTATTTTGAGTCGCATTTATAGACCTGTTTTATATGTGTTTTATGCTTTAATTAGTCATTTCTATGGTTAATATTGCATAATTCATCCATTTCGGTATTTGCCATCATTTCATGTCAAATTCCCTTTATTTCATTGTTTTGAGCATTACTTATCACATTATTATTATTTGTGTGGATTTATTTGATCTTGTCTTTGAATTTCAGGAAAAACAAGTATTTGCTTCCGTCGATACCATCGACGGAAGTCGATACCATCGACAAGACTGCAGGTTGCCAGCCGAAAGGAGCAGCAAAGAGTCGATACCATCGACGCTGATGTCGATGGTATCGAGACGTCTTCAGATTGCTGGCGAAGAAGCAGTCGATAGTATCGACACCAAGTCGATACCATCGAAACATGGAGGCTACAGCGTCGCAAAATGACAAAACCGACGCCAAAAAGGGAGTCGATACCATCGACCCGAGTCGATGGTATCGAGATGATGTCGGGCGCGACAAAGGAAGGGTTTGCAGCCAGCCGCTACTGTAGAGGGTCGATACCATCGACTCGCGTCGATGGTATCTGTTACGACCCATATCAGGGTTAGTCAATAAATACTTCGAATTACGTGAAACACCTCAATTAGTGTTGAGTATCAAATTAAATATCATGGTTAGTCAAATAAGTTAATATGTGAATCAATGGTTGAGATTGAAACCTCTGAGGCAATTAATGATAATTGCAGTGTTAATAATTAAGTTAATTAAGTTGAAGTAAGTACACAAGTTGCAATTGTAGCTTCGATCCAATGAAACAATCCATTTAGGATGTTTTGTGCTTTGAGGGTGTAGAGGGCCTCGTGCTTGAAATGTTGCAAGAAAAATCACTTGATTTGGACCCTCGAGGCAAAAGTTATAGCATTTTTGTTTTTCCTTGGACCTAAAGTGCAATTTACCCATTTATAATAACCATTTCCTCCTTTCCCTTATCTCTTTAACCCGAACGGTGCTAAGCACCGTCTAAGCAGCGCTAGCAGCGCTCGATCGGTCGTAACAGAGGGGCGATGTGGGCGATTATCTTCAAGCTTCTCAGCTCCGAGCAGTAGGGCGTCGTTTCCCCTTCTCCTTCCTCCTCTACCTTCCCCTCTTCCTCGCCTCTTCTAGCAGCACCAACGCCTAGGGCGATGCCCCCTGTAGCTGCAGCCAGCAGCTGCTGCAGCTATGGCGGCCGGCCAAGAGCCCCCCTGGGCGCACGAAATCGCAAGGGGAAGCTTGCTTTGAGTCCGGCCGACGACTCCCATCACAAATCTGCAACGTTTGCCCCCTTTTTCTTCTTCCTCGCTCCATGGAAGCCCCAAATCAGTAGGGTAGCGCCCCACCTTGCTCAAGCAGCAGCAGCTGCATTTTTCTTTTGTAAGCCACCTTGGGCACAAGGAAGCACCGATGAACGATGCTTTGGACTCGTGCTTGAGGTCCCAACGCGACGCAGCATCAATCGACATCCAAATCAAGCAGCCTTGTGTGAGCTTGTGTGAGCTTGTGAACCTGTACTTAAGAAGTTACTGTTGGATTGAATAGGTCCAAACCGGAGCTCGATTGGCACACAATAGAGCAAGGTAAGACCATCACGCAGTTTGATTTTGAGAATAGAATTAGAATCCGTAGCTTAAGCCTAGACTTAGTTTTGATCGAGTTCATTTTCAATGAATTTTCTGTTTCTGCACAGGTTGCACGGCGTGCAAAGTTACAGATTTGTAGAACGAGTTTCTGCCCAGGTGCACGGCGTGCAGCCCAGGTGCACGGCGTGCACTCTGCTGTAAAGGGAAGAATTAGGCGTGGTTGTGGACGTTTTTCGGTGTATACGAACACACCGAAGTGGGTGAGTAGTAGTTCATTTAGAAATCAGTATTTAACTCAATTTAAATGCTTAATTGCTTCTGTATCAATTGATATAACTTTTAAACAGTGTAGTACATAAAATAGAGTATATTAGATTCATTGGAATTGAATTACTTAATATGCTTAGTGAAAATGATGAAATTTCCTGTATTATACTTGCAATGTATTTGCTGATTTAAAAATAGATGTTTAGCATCGAAAGTGAATAAATGAGATTGAATCATGCTTAATGATGATAAAGGATATATATTTGCTTCATGTGATATTTAGATTGTGCAATATGCATGAAATGTGATATTCTTGTTTAATGTTTATTTGTTAATTAGTTAATAGACCTAGGTTGCCCTAACACCGTAGAACCCCTAAAAGAAGGTATGTTTCTTAGGGGTGAAACTCGTGTCCAACATCAACCGGTTGAGTAATTCTGGTGGCACGAGGATAGAAAGGCAGTGTCTAACAACAATCGTGCTTGTGTCACGATGGCACTGGGAAAAAGAAAACTTGGTTATCTAACACCATTCGTGCTTGTGTCACGAAGGTAACCCTGTGACCCTCCGCCGGTGTACTCAGGTTAAAGGAGGAGTCGAGAGCACACGTGGTTGTGCATTGAGGCCGTAGAGCCTATGTTTCTGGCCGGAGAGCCAGGGGTCCTGTAGCAGAGCAGGGCTGGCGTCAGACTTAGCATTTCCCGGGTGTGTCGCTAAGTCTTGTACGGTGGGGTCGTAGCATGAACTTGTTACGGATCTTTATATGCAGAGTACACTGCATATGATTAGGGCATAATAAAAAGAATAAGTAATCAAGTAGGATCACAGTAAATTTATATAACTGTTTATTTACCTGAAATATCTGTTGATGCTTAGAAATGTGATTAATATCTGTATATCTGCTATGTTATTAGAACTGCCTTGTTTAGTTCTGTATTTATGTTTAATTCCAGTTTAAAAACCTGATGAGTTGTTTAGTGATAGCTAAGTGAAATACTATTCACTGAGCGAGTAGGCTCATACCTCTACTCAAAACATTTTCAGGTTATCGTCAGCAGCAGGAAATCAGAAGGATCGATTTATCCTTACGCCTAGTCGATAGAAGGTTCGTAGTTAGCAGTTAGAGGTCTCTTAATCCCTTCCCCTCGATCTTTGGGACAAGGCGTGAGTGAGAGAGTGAATGTGTATAAGATGTAAATTATCTGTTATGTTTTATTTTATGTCGGACAATGTAATATGTTGTAGACTCTGTTTATCTTGCTAGTCAGTTTAATAAAGATGCTTCCGCAGTTTGTTTAGTTTCATTTTACAGCATAAATCGGATTTTCCTATTAATATCTTTAAAATGTTATAAAAGTAAAGAGTGGTTGGCTTATGTGTAAATCTCATCCTGTTGCGTCCTAATCTTGTGGTTTGTGGTTAATGTGAGATTGGGGCGTGACAATTTTTGGTATCAGAGCTTTGGTTTGAGTACATAGTTACTCAAGGTCAGGGGACGATAAGAGACCAATAGGATTAAGGTTTAGGTATCTTTCTTCTATCTGTAATTTTCTAACAGGAAGTGTTCTGTTATATTATTGCAGATAGCAGGAAGAGGATGTGGTCACGAGAATCAAGTAATGAGCTTAAGATGAGTCGTTAAGAATCATTAAGGTCAAAGAATAAAGTTATAAGTAAGGCGAATAAAGAAATGATGTGTTTTTAGCTCTGGGAGGTCTGAGTGTTTAGATACCCTGGCCAGGTGTCTGAATACTTAGATTGACCAGTATCAAGCTACTCTGTCTGTTCTTCTCTGGATGCCCTGGCCAGGTATGCAGAGGAAGGATAGGCTAGAGAGAAAACCCTAGAAATCTTAGGGTTAAGAGATCAGAAATTAATAAAGGAATAAGAGATTACATATAAGATGCGATTCAACTCTTGTCTATCATTGTTTATTCGATTTAAAGATCACATGAAATGCTTTTATATGCATGAAATGAAATTTCCAATTTGTAAAGTAAACATGATTCTTTTATATTGTTGTGACATGAAGTGAATTGTTTAATGTTTGTTTTCTTTGTATTAAAGTAGACCCGAAATTATATTTAATTGAGTTTGCCCTAAGTGGATATTCTTTCCACATGTTTAAGATTAATAGGGGTTGATTAATCCCGAGTAGCTCTTGGCTTCAGGACTACAGGTTCGGCCTGGTCCGGCTGGCAGGATGCGTTACTGGGATCTAATGACTCCTATTAACAAGTAAAATATGAATAGAAGTCTAAATGTTCTTTTATCTTGAAAATTAGGGTTTGAGAAGCATAGACCCTAATTGGCCCAAATTAGGATTCAAATAACACATGAATACAGAATTTGATAAATAGAATGTCTCACTAAATGATTTTTAGTATCTTATGTGTAACTCTAATTTGGCTAAAATTGGGATATGATTTAGACATGTGTAACTCTAATTTGGCTAAAATTGGGATATGATTTGGACATATAAAATGTGAACAACATTGGAAGATATTAGAATTTTTGAATAATGCTCTGACTTGTTTATCGGCCGAGTTGCAAACTCGACCGATCACATTTTCAGATTTATATAGCAGTGTTGTAATTGAATTTTATCTTTTTATTGGTATATCCAATTGATCTCAAATTTTAACTATGTTTGAAAATCACAAATTTTAGACACTCTATTAATTTGGCGTAATTTTTGGATGACGTTTGATCTCTACAGTAAGGTGTCGGTCGAGTTGCAACTCGACCGAATCTGCTGCAGACTGCTATATAGCAGCGCATTGTTTTGATTTTTAATTAATTATTGGTAACTTGAAATGACCTGAAATTTTTACTGGAGGTCTAAAACTTTATTAGGCACAACATATAAAATTTTCAGAATTTTTGGACCTTCTGTTAACAGTTTAATAAACGAATTACAGAAACTATTGTGAAAACTGAATTTTCAGCTAATGTAATTAAAGTTGAGTGTTGGGTTAATATGTTATTGACCCAAGCAACTCAATTTGATTTATATAATCGATCACACATACACACAATAAAGCTATGTTACTGATATAGACCAAAACCCTAGAATGATTAAAGTTGTAGTTTAAGGGATATCATTAGTGATGTAACCTTGAATACTAGTAACTTTGTAAAATAAGGCCTTGAGATATGTTCTATGAAAAGTAAACTGGCTTTGATAGTGACCTAGGTTTTTGAGGTAGATAATCTGAACGGTACTTGAACAACATGAAATGACTTAGAGAAAAGAGTAAAACATAAAATTGAAACGTAACAATAAGAAAGTAGCATAGAAATCGGAGTATTACCCGATATATGATCTGCGGATAGCTGATGTAGTTCATGTTTAAGATGTGGCGTCACTATCTTTATGATGTGACAATAGATTATCACCCTGGTAAAGAGAATGTGGTGGATGATGTTTCCAGCAGAAAGTCAAGTTCAACAGCCAATGCATTCTCTATGACAGGTTTCAATAGAGACCTGCTAGTAGAAATGTGGAAGTTGAACTTAGACTTAAGGGTAATAACACAGAGTGATTTGATTGTATAGATGTAAGTTAAGCTTACCTCTTATGATCAGATCAAGAAACTACAATAGGGTGATAGTGAGTTAAACCAGACTATGCATGACATGATAGGAGGAAAAGAGACTACAGTTTAAGTTTTTATGATGATAAGGTGTTGTATTAACATGACATGTTGTGTGTATCTCAAGATAGTGTAAAATTCTTTAAGGGGAAAAGCTGAAAGAAAAGAATTTTTATAGAAGTGTATGTATTGATGTATGCTATGTTTTCAGGAAGACACTAAGATGTATATGAAATCCAAGAAGTTGAAATGGATGGTCAGATATGCAGAAGGATGTAACTGAGTACGTGGTTAGAAGTAGTGTGTACCAGTAGGTTAAAGCTGAACCCTAGAGATCTATAGCTACCTTGTAATCTTTTTCTATGCCTGAATGGGAATGGGAATTTATCACAATGGATTTTGTGGTAAGATTACCCAGGACACCTAGAGGTTGTGATTTGATATGAATGATTGTGGATAGACTAATTTAGTCTGCTCGCTTTCTTCATATTAAGTCAACCTTTGATGTCTCGAGACTTGATTAAGATATACATGGATAAAATAATTAGGTTGCTTGGTAATCCAGTTTCAATCATGTCATTTTGATATTCTAAGTTCACATCTAGGATTGTAGAAACAGTTGCTTTGTGCTTCGGGCACAAAGTTAAGATTCGATACAACCTTTTCATCCGCAGACGGATGGTTAGTTTGAGAGAACCATTCAGACTCTTGAGGACATGCTGAGAGCATGTGTTTTGCTTTTCAGTGAAAATGGGAAGAACATTTAAGTCTTATAGAGTTTGCTAGTGTGAATGTTGAGTTTAGAAATACACAACTGATAATGGTTTGGTTTGAATATAAACCCAGGCAATGCAATTTTGGTAAACCATTAGGTGCATGATTTCAAGATAGTAAGATAGCATTAAAATATGTAAATAAACCAAATTGCATGCTTCCTGTTATGTTAATGTGTATGACTTAAAATTTACATGAATCGTTTCTCTGAGATATTATCAGAAATTCTCAAGTACTATTAAATATTTGTGATATGATACGTAAATAACTCTTAATTGAGTTATGTGGTGCATAAACCAGGAATTTGGTTAATATGCACGTACTTCGAGAAATTTCAGATAATGGATAAATATTACAGATGATTTCTTATAAGTGGAGTAAATTACTCTTATTGGTATAATAAGAGGTTTAATTACATGAATTCAGTATGTATCTGCCAAAGTTGATTTGAGTTTGGGATATTTATGAATTTTTAATCTGTCTACATGCATGATATAAAGATTTCTCAGTAATTACAATGATTTTGAATATACTGCTCTGCCAGTTCTAGAATAATACCGTATTGTGATTTGAACTGCAATCAAACAGATGAGGTAATGGAAACCCTAAGAGTAGGGTGTTGCCATGTGATTAGTGAATGAGATAACCCTAAGAGTAGGGTGTTGGCATGTGATGAATGAATAAGGCAAATGAAACCCTAAGGATAGGGTATACGATGAATCAAGTATTTTGATATCAATTTTCATTATGAGATGTGATGATGTTTAACAGTTAAATTGCATGAAGTTATTTTAGTACCAAATTGACATGCATTCTGTTTATTTAAGAATTTAAAATGTTTGTCTGCATGAATAGTATGATAATTTCTCAGTAGTTATCATAAATTGAGATACTGTTATAACGATTCTGGAAAGACAATGTTTTGTGGTTTGATCTGGGATCAGATCAGATGTGTCCCATGTTGAGGGACCAATACCGATAGTTGATCAGTGGATCAAGAAACTCAAGAATCGTGATATACCATTAGTGAAAGTTCTGTGGAG
This sequence comes from Alisma plantago-aquatica, assembly GCA_963693085.1. Classification (NCBI taxonomy): domain Eukaryota; kingdom Viridiplantae; phylum Streptophyta; class Magnoliopsida; order Alismatales; family Alismataceae; genus Alisma; species Alisma plantago-aquatica. The sequence continues at coordinate 217,890,587 of OY856409.1, forward strand.
AAATCTTAACCAAGAAGGAGTCACATGGGGAGTTTTGGGATAGATGTGCGTAACAAGTTTCCTTTTCTCTTTTAGGAATTTCGGGACAAAATTCTTATAAGGGAGGGAGATTGTTACGACCCATATCAGGGTTAGTCAATAAATACTTCGAATTACGTGAAACACCTCAATTAGTGTTGAGTATCAAATTAAATATCATGGTTAGTCAAATAAGTTAATATGTGAATCAATGGTTGAGATTGAAACCTCTGAGGCAATTAATGATAATTGCAGTGTTAATAATTAAGTTAATTAAGTTGAAGTAAGTACACAAGTTGCAATTGTAGCTTCGATCCAATGAAACAATCCATTTAGGATGTTTTGTGCTTTGAGGGTGTAGAGGGCCTCGTGCTTGAAATGTTGCAAGAAAAATCACTTGATTTGGACCCTCGAGGCAAACGTTATAGCATTTTTGTTTTTCCTTGGACCTAAAGTGCAATTTACCCATTTATAATAACCATTTCCTCCTTTCCCTTATCTCTTTAACCCGAACGGTGCTAAGCACCGTCTAAGCAGCGCTAGCAGCGCTCGATCGGTCGTAACAGAGGGGCGATGTGGGCGATTATCTTCAAGCTTCTCAGCTCCGTGCAGTAGGGCGTCATTTCCCCTTCTCCTTCCTCCTCTACCTTCCCCTCTTCCTCGCCTCTTCTAGCAGCACCAACGCCTAGGGCGATGCCCCCTGTAGCTGCGGCCAGCAGCTGCTGCAGCTATGGCGGCCGGCCAAGAGCCCCCCTGGGCGCACGAAATCGCAAGGGGAAGCTTGCTTTGAGTCCGGCCGACGACTCCCATCACAAATCCGCAACGTTTGCCCCCTTTTTCTTCTTCCTCGCTCCATGGAAGCCCCAAATCAGTAGGGTAGCGCCCCACCTTGCTCAAGCAGCAGCTGCTGCGTTTTTCTTTTGTAAGCCACCTTGGGCACAAGGAAGCACCGATGAACGATGCTTTGGACTCGTGCTTGAGGTCCCAACACGACGCAGCATCAATCGACATCCAAATCAAGCAGCCTTGTGTGAGCTTGTGCGAGCTTGTGAACCTGTACTTAAGAAGTTACTGTTGGATTGAATAGGTCCAAACCAGAGCTCGATTGGCACACAATAGAGCAAGGTAAGACCATCACGCAGTTCGGTTTTGAGAATAGAATTAGAATCCGTAGCTTAAGCCTAGACTTAGTTTTGATCGAGTTCATTTTCAATGAATTTTCTGTTTCTGCACAGGTTGCACGGCGTGCAAATCAATTTGCATGGCGTGCAAAGTTACAGATTTGCAGAATGAGTTTCTACCCAGGTGCACGGCGTGCAGCCCAGGTGCACGGCGTGCACTCTGCTGTAAAAGGAAGAATTAGGCGTGGTTGTGGATGTTTTTCGGTGTATACGAACACACCGAAGTGGGTGAGTAGTAGTTCATTTAGAAATCAGTATTTAACTCAATTTAAATGTTTAATTGCTTCTGTATCAATTGATATAACTTTTAAACAGTGTAGTACATAAAATAGAGTATATTAGATTCATTGGAATTGAATTACTTAATATGCTTAGTGAAAATGATGAAATTTCCTGTATTATACTTGCAATGTATTTGCTGATTTAAAAATAGATGTTTAGCATCGAAAGTGAATAAATGAGATTGAATCATGCTTAATGATGATAAAGGATATATATTTGCTTCATGTGATATTTAGATTGTGCAATATGCATGAAATGTGATATTCCTGTTTAATGTTTATTTGTTAATTAGTTAATAGACCTAGGTTGCCCTAACACCGTAGAACCCCTAAAAGAAGGTCTGTTTCTTAGGGGTGAAACTCGTGTCCAACATCAACCGGTTGAGTAATTCTGGTGGCACGAGGATAGAAAGGCAGTGTCTAACAACAATCATGCTTGTGTCACGATGGCACTGGGAAAAAGAAAACTTGGTTATCTAACACCATTCGTGCTTGTGTCACGAAGGTAACCCTGTGACCCTCCGCCGGTGTACTCAGGTTAAAGGAGGAGTCGAGAGCACACGTGGTTGTGCATTGAGGCCGTAGAGCCTATGTTTCTGGCCGGAGAGCCAGGGGTCCTGTAGCAGAGCAGGGCTGGCGTCAGACTTAGCATTTCCCGGGTGTGTCGCTAAGTCTTGTACGGTGGGGTCGTAGCATGAACTTGTTACGGATCTTTATATGCAGAGTACACTGCATATGATTAGGGCATAATAAAAAGAATAAGTAATCAAGTAGGATCATAGTAAATTTATATAACTGTTTATTTACCTGAAATATCTGTTGATGCTTAGAAATGTGATTAATATCTGTATATCTGCTATGTTATTAGAACTGCCTTGTTTAGTTCTGTATTTATGTTTAATTCCAGTTTAAAAACCTGATGAGTTGTTTAGTGATAGCTAAGTGAAATACTATTCACTGAGCGAGTAGGCTCATACCTCTACTCAAAACATTTTCAGGTTATCGTCAGCAGCAGGAAATCAGAAGGATCGATTTATCCTTACGCCTAGTCGATAGAAGGTTCGTAGTTAGCAGTTAGAGGTCTCTTAATCCCTTCCCCTCGATCTTTGGGACAAGGCGTGAGTGAGAGAGTGAATGTGTATAAGATGTAAATTATCTGTTATGTTTTATTTTATGTCGGACAATGTAATATGTTGTAGACTCTGTTTATCTTGCTAGTCAGTTTAATAAAGATGCTTCCGCAGTTTGTTTAGTTTCATTTTACAGCATAAATCGGATTTTCCTATTAATATCTTTAAAATGTTATAAAAGTAAAGAGTGGTTGGCTTATGTGTAAATCCCATCCTGTTGCGTCCTAATCTTGTGGTTTGTGGTTAATGTGAGATTGGGGCGTGACAGTATCGACGCCGTAGGATATGAGTTTGCTTTCTAATGATCTCAATCGGACGGCTGGAGTTAATTAGCGACCTAATTAGGGACTTAAACCTAAGGACGGCCGCCCAGAAAAAGGCAGCATCGGATTAGCCATTGCACAAGTGCCGAGGAGCGAGAAAAAGGAGAACGGAGGACAGAAGTTCATACCAGTCGATCCGGACACTGCCGAAGACGGATTTCACCACCGAGAGGCGGGAAAGCACGTGTTCTATGCAAAGGATCAATCGGTTCTTCTCTGTTCAGGGGTTTTTCCATTGAATTCACATTTTTCATATGATTTCCCCTATTTCCACCATGTACTTGTGTGAGATGAACATGCGGGGCTAATCCCCTACATCTTTAGGACCGGAAGTAGCCCGGGAATTCATTGTTGACAGTTTTATAATAGTAATTCATATTTTCTCTCTTAAATCCGTGGTATAGCTTCGTTTTCTCCATATATTGTTATGCTTGATCACCATAATAATAATCTAATGCCCTTAATCACTTCGACAGAAGGATTAACGGCTGAAAAGAGACGAAACCTACATTAATCGATAAATCCCTTGAACAAGGTGGTGTAAAATTAATGGTGGATACTGAGAGATCGTTCGTAATGCACTTAGTTTAGGGGATAGGTTACTACGATGGTGGAACCGGCCTAAACCTAAGTAGTGAATTGTACCACGACAGTGGGCAATTCTGTTTTCAGGCCACTACCCGGATAGAGAGAGAAGATTGAGGCATTATATAAAATCTAATACAATGAAAACCCGCGGTGAAACCGCAATCCTAAAGATTCCATTTTGAATTGATTAAATTAACCTTTAATCGATTGTTTGCTTTGTTTTATTTATATTTTCTTTTAATTTTATTCAACAACTCCAATTTGTTATTCGGCTTAGCTGATCGCAAATAGTTAGTAGGAGTCTCCAACATTTCCGAGTATCCATGTGTTCGACTCGGGCCTCACAAGGCCTGTACTACTCGACGCGTATACTTGCGTTTTTAGCGCGTAGTAAAATACACGTCAATTCTTCGATCTGAAATCACTACACTCAACACATGTCGTTGGGTACACTTTGACATCATCAAACGTAGTCTTGAAACATGGGTTGTTATAAAGGTGATGATTGGGTGACTTTGACACATGGGGCTTTTGAGGGGTGAGTGATAGATATGGGATTTGTCCCTCCGAAGAGAGTTTAATGTCCATGGCCACTTGATGAGTAGGATTGAGAAAGGCATGTGCATGCATGTGTGAATCAATATGTGATATTGATGTCACACACATCTCAACCAGTCTGCTCTAAGATCAAGGAAATGGATGAATGTTGAAAGGATGAATGTACCATGCCTTGAGTTCATTCAGGACATTAGTGACAAAGGAATTATACATTTTCTATAACATCATTCACAGATTGTAGGATTCAAAGTTGTTCTCCAACTTTCTATTTCACTTAGATAGCACTGATGTGCGGCTAGGCACCGCTCTTTTCTTGTGAAGTCATAAGTGTTATGGACTTTCAATGCCAATGTGAAATGGACATGCAAGGTCACACACATAGGATTTATTCTAGAAGAGGAGTTTATCTACAAATGATGTTTAGATTGATTAATAAAGGAGTTTAGTAGTTTGATTAAACACTCAGTTGATTGATAGCTCAAAATCATAGTGTTCAAGGTGTTGGACCAATTGATTAGAGTATCAGATTGATTGAAACTGCAATTGACTGATTTTGCACAATCTGCACTTCCAACCGATCGGCTCATGGGATGAACCGATCGGCTCAGGTTAGTGAATCGATCGGCTCAACTGGTGAGACGATCGGCTCATGTATCAATGAGACGATCGGCTCAATTGTCGAACCGGTCAGCTCATGTGACCAACCGAGATCGTTTGGAAAGTCAGAAGACTATTTTGCAAATACAATTTGTTTCACTTGTACAAATTCGATTTGGACAAGGATTAATAGTTGATTAATCGGAAACAAATATGAAAGTCAATTTGAGTTGGACTAGGAGCATGAACCAATTGGCTCAAGCATGAACCGATCGGCTCAGATGCCCCAAACGATCGGTTCAGGTGTGAACCGATCGGCTGAGGTCACCAACTGACCGTTTCATGCTTGAAACAATCGGTTCAACTGGCGCACTTGGTTGTTTTGTGGAAAATCTCGAACCCTTCTACTCCTGCTTTAATCCCGCATTGCCCAGGGTAGAGAACCATGTACCATGACCCTCCTATATATAAGGGTATTGGGGGCTTCTCAAATTACAACTCAGAACACCAGTTGCTCAGCAAAGTTGTCGTTCTCTCTGGTTTTGGTAACCGAGAGAGCCCGAGCAAGTGCTACCCGATAAGGGAGGCACAGCAAGGGAAAGACAATTGCAGAAAAGCAACTGGTGGCAGGAGAGTGTGTCGGTGACTAGTACGCCGATAGGAGGGTGCGACTCCTTTTGATTCTTTGTGGGATAAGGAGATCGGAGTTCCAGTCAGTCCGTGTGGACGACTACAGAGGTGGGAGACTTCTGCCGCTCAGAGGACAGTTGTCAATCTCGACAGTCCTGGTGAGACCAGGAGCTGCACAGACACCATCCAAGACCGGAGGTGAAGACCGCGCAAGCCATGAGGTAATGTCGCAGAGCAAGCCTCAGGACAAGGTACGCCTCTACAAACCATCCTTCCTATTATATAGATGTTGACGTGATTCCTTTATTCTGGGTTTGGGAGAAGAAATTTTTTGTTTCCGCTGCCTTCTCTGTCTCCCCTATAACCCAACAAAAAGTGCATTCAAGTATGAAATACAAGAATATAATGACATGTAAGATTTTAGAAGTTTAAAATAAACCTTGAAAGTACTTTGTTTGCGTAAGATTTCAGAAGTTTAAAATAAACCTTGAAAGTACTTTGTTTGTGTATTTATGTTTCGAGGATGAAACTTTTTAAGGGGGTGAGAATTGTAATGACCACATTTGTGCTTAATTGGTAAACTATGGTTTACCTAAATGATTACATGCTTGATTAGATTGAACAACGTTTAGACTTGATTAATGATTGTAGATCAATTGTGATGTTTCAAACCTAAGAAGAAACTCTAACCATGATTTTAGTTTGAAGAATTAGTGTTTGAGAAATGTAAACCCTAATCGGCAAAATTAGGGTTTTGATAGTACATGAATATGGAATTTAATCAAGATAGCAGTGTGGTAAATGATTTTTCATATTTTCTACAAATTTTTATTTAATTGAATTTTGGATATGATATGGATAACTCAATCATGCATATTGGAGAAAAATTTCAGAATATTTGAGTGTTCTTTGAATGTGGTTCTGGGTCAAACTATACTTCGACCAAAGTGTTGACAGAGTGCTTTTAAGAAGTGTAGTGTTTTGTTTTTATTTATTTATTGGTAACTCCAAATGATATGAAATTTTAACTGGAGATCTGAAACTCAATCATAAATAATATGTAAAATTTTCATAATTTTTGGATGCATTTAGACCTTATCAGTAGATGAATTATAGTAATATTTTTATGACAGAAAATTCAGCTGAAATAAGAAAAAGTATAGTGAGGGGTCAATGTGCAATTGACCCAAGCGGCTCAATTTCTCTATATGGTCAACCTAACATACAAGGAGATCTCATAATTTGTGATTCAAACCAGAGAAATGAAATCCTAGAGAGAGAGGGAGAGTTAGGGTTTGAGAGGAGAAATTGATGGAGATGCTAACATAGGGTTTTACGGTCCGAGGAATGATGAAATCATGTAAGTTTAGCTTCTTTGCATAGACTTTAATGATAAATCTCTCACATGTCAAGATTCTGTCTCTCCTCTTATTTGATCTAAAATGGAATCAAAACTTCCCCTTTTCTCACTCTTTCTTCATAATCCCTCATTTTTAGGGTTTCCGAGTTGAAAGGAAGAATAATCGGGTGAATTGCTAGGGATTTGATATGAGATTGAGATTTTCAGGGATGAATTGTGTTTTTAAGGTGTTTTCACACCTTAGGGTGAGTGGGAACTTCCTTTAAATAGTATATTGCACGAAAATTGGTTAAATCATCCATAATCTTTAATTTCTTAGTATGCGACTACAAACCCTGGATTTTCTATTTGATCTAAGTTGTTGTAAATTGATATGAAATGGATTCTTCCTCTGTTTGTTTGAATTTCAGATGATAAATTCATATTAGAAATGTATACAATACATCCTAATGAGAATTCCCTAAGTATTTGCAGAGGTATAAGAGTAAACTAAAATATAGGGAATTTGTCTATGACTGAAATTGTTGTATAATTAAATAGAGAAATTTGTTTATTTGGATTCCCTTGGTTATGAATGATTGTTTATCTGAATTCATAGTACATATATGTCAGACACTATCTTGGATTTCATTTAAGGTGAATATTGTTTGTTTGATATCTCAGTAAAGAGGGTGGAACGCTAGATGCGAGGAAAGTTGGATATTTGCGAATAGATATCGTGAAATCCATTTGAACAGATTTTCTTGACATGATAGACTTTATTTATTTAATTTTATTATTTATGCATGTTATCTCAGTGAATGGCATGGAAACCTAAATTCAGCTCAGTTCCAAGGTTTCATACATATATTGATTGTATATGATTTGTTGAAAGCAGTCCTTATTCAGTGTATGTTTATGTCGCATGAAATCCTTATGAGAGTCATGTGATAAGTGAATGAGGTAAATGAAACCCTAAGGATAGGGTGTTCAATGAATCAAGTATTGTGATATTAATGTTCTTAGTATGAGATGTGGTGATGCTTAACAGTTCTGTTGTGGTAAATGTTATCAGATGATCTATGAAACGAATAGTTTACAGGTGTTAATGACGATTATCCATATGTCAAGTAATTAACTCTTATCATTATATTAAGAAGTTCAATTGCATGATTCCAGTATATAAGTGCCAAGTGGACATGTAATCTGTTTATTTAAGTATTTGAGTATGCCTGCATGTATAGTATGTTGATTTCTCTATATATTACAGTGTTTTGAATATACTCCTCTGCCAAGTTTAAATTGATATACATGTTGTATTATAAACTTCAATTAAATAGACGTGATACCATAGAGATATCAGAGTCAAGTATAAGTAAGAGAAAGGTATAATGTAGAAAGAGCTTTTCCAAGAATAATAAAATAATAGACGTAGGTGCCCTGAACACCATAGATTCCCTACGGATGTTTGCACTGTAGGGAGGAAACGATCCACCCTGGCAGCGACCAGTATACGGAGATCGGATCGCACCCACAGAGTGTGCGGAGAGACGAATCCCTTGAGGAAGTCTCCTAAGAGAAGATAGGTTACCCAACATGAACCGGAGATCCCAGAGGTACCCACAGAGAGTACCAAGATGAGGCCCACAGAGCATCTCAGACCCTCCGCCTATGTACTTAGCCTAGAAGGAGAGGTCCAATTAAAGGTCAGTTGTTTAGCCGCCTTAGTAAGACGTGATAATTTGAGTCAAGCAGACCCGGATTCAGTTCTAGGCTTAGCTTCTCGAGTTTTAAGCTAAGTCTTGTACGATGAGATCGTAGTTTGCTACGAGTCTTCAAATGTAGAGTACATTGTATATGATCAGGGCATAAGATAAAATATGTTCATATAGGTTTATAGAGTTTCTTATAAGTAAGAAAGGCTAAGAAAGATTTGAGTACAGTTTCCCAGCAATTATTCTTGTATGTTTCTGAATTATTAGTTCTCTTTGAAATTAAAATAAGATTGCTCATATATTGATTTACTCTTGTAGATATCTAGAGTATAATGACATATTTATGATTGTAAATTATTAGACTCTTTAAAGCTTACTACTGTTATAATTGATATCAGTTGCTCAAAAGTATATATATAATTATATCAATGCTTTAGATTGTTTCTTTGAAAGTACTCATTCACTGAGTGAGTAGGCTCACCCCTCTACTCAAAATTTTTAAGAAAATCACATGGACTTGAAGAAGGTCAAAGCATCAAAGTAGATCTACCACATGAGTTAAGTATGAGATTAGTTAAGTTCAGTCGGTCCCTGTCACTCTAGGTCCTTGTATAGATGTGAGAGAGTTGTAAATGATGTTTGTATCTTTATTTCCTTAATAAGAGAGAATGCATTTGATTATCATGTCGTATGTACTTGGAAGTGTGAGAAATAAAATGAATGTATGGATGTGTATCATTAATGTTGAGATCATATTAGAGTAATCAAGGTTTAATTCTCTTGTAAAGTTTGTTTATGTGATTCAATGCGAGAAAATAAAGAGTTTGAAAAAGAAGAAAAAGTTAAGGGTGATCTTTGTATTACGTTAAATCCTCAATTTATGCCCTAATCTCATGATTAATGGTAATTGTGAGATCGGGGTGTAACATTATTAGAAATTATTTCATACACATTCTATAATGGTTCTCATCCATCATTATTATAATGCATATCATGTTAGTAACACTCCACAGCTGAGAAAAAAATTACTTCCACTCATGTGATAAGAAAATTGGGGTGTTACAGTCGTATTCCTTCATCAGGTGCATCAATCTCCTCTGCCTCATGTTCAGCTCTTGCTTTGAAAAGATGTATTGCATATTCTTGTGATCTATTAAGATTTGACACTTCTCTCTGTAAAGATAGTGCCTCCAAATCTTCAGGCCAAGAACCACAACTACTAGCTCTAGGTCATGAGTTGGGTAGTTCTTGTCGCATTTTTTAAGCTGTCAAGAAGCAAAAGAAACAACATTCTTGTCATACATCAGCACGCATCCCAACTCAATCTTCAAAGCATCACAGAAAACGATGTAGCCTTTACATGGCTTTGACAACACCAACATTGGAGCACTCATCAAATTCTCCTTCAACAATTGAAAAGAACGGTGACACTTATCATCCCAAACAAAAGGAATACCCTTTCTAGTTAGCCTGGTCAAAGGTAAAGCCACTATATTGAAGTTCTTAATAAATCTCCTGTAGTAACTAGCCAACCTGGGAAGCTTCATATCTCAGTTGGTGTTTTGGGATGCTCCCACTCCAAGACTGACTCCATCTTCTTAGGTTATACATAGACATCCTTTGCAGAGATGACACGACCAAGAAAATGCACATCAGTCAACCAAAACTCGCACTTACTGAACTTTGGCATAAGGCTTATGCTGCCTCAACAACTCCAGTGCCCAACGAAGATATTGCTCATGTTGTTGACTATCTTTAGAGTATATCAAGATATCATCTATGAACACTACCACAAATTGGCCTAGGTATTATCTGAACACTCCATTTATCAGGTCCATAGAAGTTGTTGGTACATTTGTTAACCCAGACGGCAAAACTACGAACTCATAGTGACCATACCTAGTCCTAAAAGTACTCTTAGTTATGTCATTCGCCTTGATCCTCAATTGATGATATCATGACCTCAAGTGTATGTTAGAAAATACTATAGCACCTTTCAACTGATCAAACAGATCATCTATCCTTGGCAACAGATACTTGTTCTTCACTGTAACCTTGTTCAACTATCGGTAATCTATCCAAAGCCTCATAAAACCATCCTTCTTCTCCACGAACAATACTGGAACACCCCAAGGGGAAATGCTCAGCCGTATGAAACCATTCTCCATCAACTCATGTAATTGTTTCTTCAACTCCTTCATCTCAGCTAGTGCCATCCTATAGGGTGTCTAAGTTAAGGGTTGCATACTAGGAACTAGATTGATTTTAAAATCAATCACTTAGGCAGTGGAACACCAGGAAACTCATCTAGAAAAGCATCCTCAAACTCACGCACCACAGAACCTTCTAGATATTAGGACTCCTCACCTTGGTATCCACTACATGAGCTAAGAAAGATTCACATCCTTGTCTCATCAACTTCTCTACTATCATAGTTGACACCAGACATGTAGGAAGAATCTGCATATCTCCTTGAAAAGTCCAAGAGGCATCTCCATCACAAAACATCAAAACTTTGGAACTACAGTCTAAAACAACCTTGTACTTATCAAAGATATCAATCCCCAAGACCACGTCGAATCCATGCATATCAAGTGACATACGATCCACTTGAATGTTGCACCTTGAGAAAAAAAAGAACGCAAGATGGTCACACTTTCTGCAACACAGCGGGACCAAGCAAAGGGGTTTCTAACAAGAGGCTATCATCTCTACTACATACATGCATATTGTAAAAAGTGGGACCCGATAGTGGGCCCACTCAATGGTACAAACATGAGCCATGAAATATTTAAACAGCAAAAAACATAACTATTTACAAAGTTACAAAATATTTCCATGTACATAACTTTCTTACCCTAAGGGTGGTACGTAAAATAAAAAAGTTACATTTATATACACATAGGCCCATATGTAGATGGTAACAAAGCTATCTCAAGCTATCCTTATGTTCATCAATGAGCTCACGATCATCCTGCGTCTTAGCCCTATACGACACCTAGACCTGGGTGGATGGAACACCCAGAAAAATAGGAAAATAAGGTTATATATTAGAAAAAGTTGAGTATGTAAATTAGAAAATTAATTAGACATTAATTGATACAAAAGTAAAATAAGATGTTCCCATCAAGAAGGGGGGCATTAAAGCTAGGTAAGTTTTAATGAGAAGTACCAAAAGAAGGAATTTCCAAAAGGAGGCAGTATAATTAAACAATTGAGAGAACACATCTTACCATTAACATCCACAATATCACAACAACCATAATCATTCGCATGCAAATATATTTAGACTAAATAGCTAAAGTACAACCAAGACACCATTGGATCTTTGGTCTAAAAAAATTGGGTAGAATAGCACACACTGGGCGGAAGTAGCGCGCCCCTATATAAAGAGAGGTGGAAATAGCGCACCCCAGGTGGAAATAGCATGTCCTAATGGTTGTGCTCATGCATCATACAATAGATATCTAGCTAAATTATCAACATGCATAAATAGAGTGGCAAGATATGGTATAAGTCATCAATCATACTTTCAAGTCCAAACAAAATAGCAGGTGGGGTTAATTCAACATGATAATAGTAATTTCAAAATAATAACAAGTCCAATTGAGATACATAGTTTGTCCAACAAATGGAATAAGAATAAGTATTTCAAAAGCCACTACTACAGAAACGGCCTTTGGCGTCGGTCGTTTAACCCCATTTGGCGTCGGTTTCCGACCGACGCCTATGTGGGCGCCGCTAAAGGTCGAACACTTCGGCGTCGGTTTTTTAACCGACGCCTATTTAACTATAGGCGTCGGTCGTTTAGTAGATAACCGACGCCAAAAGGGTTCGCGCCACAGAAAACGGCATCATCTAGGGCACTTTCTGCGTCGGTGTTTTAGTAAATAACCGACGCCACTATGGAATATAGCGTCGGTCTTTTAGTAGATGACCGACGCATAAAGTGCCCTAGATGACGCCATTTTTTGTGGCGCGAACACTTTTGGCGTCGGTTATATACTAAACGACCGACGCCTATATGTTAAATAGGCGTCGGTTTGATATGAATATCCGACGCCATTTCCAGGACTGCTTTGGCCACATCAGGCGTCGGTTTATTGAAAAAACCGACGCTGTAGGTCTTTCCTGACGGTTTTCTATAAATAACCGACGCCTATTTATATTTTTTTTTTTCATATCAGTTTGCAGGCCTGCTGTGGCTGGTCAGCAGGATGAGAACCTGCAGTTCAGTTTTCTGAACTGCAGGTTTACGACATCCATTGATATCAGCCTACAAACAGGCCGCAAACCTGCAAAAGTCACAAGCAAAATTCTACACAAGTACATACATTCAGACATCAATTCAATTCTCACATTCACACACATATAGAAACATTCAAATACATGTATTAACATTCAGAAATATTCATTTACATAGTATCATTCATTATCGCTATCAACATCCCAATTATATCTTACAGTTGCCACTGCTTGTATGGCTTTTGCCCATTCTTCTCTTACTTCATTTAATGCTTCCATCGTATATGGAGCATGTATATTTTTTAAACGTTTACCTGTAGTGTTGTCAGTTTTAAACACCTGCAAAGAGAATGATGTATATATATAAGTAATAATATAAAAATAATATAAGATTGATATATTGCATACTAACTAATGAGAATATATATAATACCTCATGTATGGTATCGATGTCCAATGCGGCATATTTGATAATCATCTGCATAAATCGCATCACATAGTATGCGCATGCCCATCCATTGTCTTGTGTAGCACACTATAAATTGAAACATACAAAATAATACAACTAAGCACAATTCACATCAATAATATATATATTTGAGTCGGGAACTTACTTGTACGTTCTGCCAATTTATTGGCTGGTTCTTTTTCCTTGGGACCGTTCCTCCAGCCTTTTTGAATGCATCTAAACCCCTACATGTTAATATAACACAATAAATTGCATAAGTAAATAGTAATGTAATAAAAGATGTTAACGGATATAAAAATGAAATATTTCTCACCAGAATAATGGCATTCTCATTACGTGTCCAATTTTAGTGTTCAATGTACTCCCCGCAGGATCTAGATAATAAACAGTGAATGTCCCGGGGACAATGACTAGTAACTCCCAATGTCTACCGCTAGAAGTAAGAAGTTAACAATTAATAACTCAAAATGCAAAATAAAAATGGAATTTTCTTAAGTCCAAATTATAAATAAAGTAAACTTACTTGACATTGAATGGAGCTATTATTATCGTCTTCTTTTGCTGACCAAAAATTGTAAAAGCATCTATACAGTATTGTTGAACATTATCAGGGTCTTTAGCTACCAAACTAATCAATGATGGAATCAAAAATCCCACATGATCAAATGCAAATTGTTTGCAATGATCTTCGACTAGGTAGCTGCAAAACATATAGGCGTATGCATTAATATATAAGAAACCAGATCACCGGATCTTACACAAGATATATGGATGTATAAACAAGATCTCACCTTATCCATGTCTCTATCATTGATGTATTCCGCCAATCATACATAAACAGCTCAATAATATCTTGTATAAATAAAGAGCTATCGTATGATTGACCTGCATAATCTGCATCTAAAGAAATAATTATAGGGCAATGTACATTATGTGCCCGTAGCCAACATGCCATTCCCCTACAAGCAGGACCTAACGGGTATGTTAGGTCAGTTGGAACCCAATCGGGTAATGCGGGAAGTGGAAGTGGAGGCCTAGGTGCTCCTGGTGTCTTCTTTTTAACCTGTACATATAATTTCAGATCAGTTGACATCATATATACACATTAACAGTCTAAATCAATGTAAATTTATCTTACAATTTCAGTCGTGTAGACGACATCTGCTTTGGGCCACAATATCACCCCGCCTTCTGCATCAGCAAGTCTATCAATATCCGGGTGGGGATATGGCAATGTAGCTTCTCTCCAATCAGGTAACACACGTATCGGGCTCACACGAACGTAGCCCTGTGGCATTGGAGTCCCGTGAAACATTGCCCCAGGAAGGGACGGGTAAGCCTGCGCCTCTGCAACAACGTAGTCTTGCATTCTTAAGCGGCATGGCTTCAATGCCTACAAATTTACGTAAAGAATATTATACATATATACATATCATCTTGAAAACATAACAACTTGAAAAGACTAACTACAATGTCATAAACAATACTTACAGCAGACGTGCTAGGCGATGGGTCTCCAGGATTACTCGCAGTCTGTGCATCAGGAGAAGAGTGGGTCGCCATAGGCGTATTGGAAGCCTGAGATGCCTGCCACCGCAGCAATTCTTCCTTGACCTTCTCAGCAACTACATCGTTGATCTTCTTAGCAACTAAATCCTCAACTCTCTTATTCTCCTATACATGGATAAAAGAAACATTAGCTTCTTATTAATGAATTTCCTTTTGCAGTAACATTCTAAAAAAAGAATAGGTTACCTCTTCTTGAGAAAGTCCCGCTCTGGGTTTGCGCTGGGATGGCCCAAAGAATGCTTTGATGCCAACACCAGCGCCGGCACCTCTAACACGTCCAGGATGCTCTGGGTTACCCAGAGCAACTGTCAATTCATCCCTTGTGCCCTGAGGGATGAACGTGCCTTGTTTCCTCTGCTCGTGCAGCTCCCGCTAATCACCATAAACAGAAATTGGTAAGTTAACACCACAAATAATCAATATTCAAACGATTTCTCTAAGAGTTGTATTTTACCATTTTTGCAGCCGCCTCAGCAGTTACAGGCTTCTTTATTTCACCCTTCTTGTTTTGCCTGCCAGCTATCCAGATATCATGGCGAGGCATGGGTGTGGCAGACTCCTGAGTAGGAGCAGACTCCTGAGTAGCCGCAGACTCCGCCTGTAGTCTTTGGCGAACGCTTGCATAGCCTTTTGGACCCATAGTGTGGTCATGCACATTCAGTGCACGCCTTGCTTTTTGTGCGTCACTGAGGGCCTAGTTAGTATGCACATTAATGATTTGGTTAGTAGCACTAAATGCTAATCTTGAATAGGTGAATACAATGTATATTAATTAAATTAGGAGTGACGCCTAATACCTTGAATTCTTCATATTTTCTTGAAGCAACAAAATTGTCCCAATCTTCTTTGTCCAAGAAGTTCCATTGTTCAAGGGCTGACTTCTTCTTCTTATCACCCTCTTTTATGTATTCTCTGTTTAGATTTGTCCTATAATTCCTAAGCATCTTTCCAGCGCGTTGCATCACATTTTTACGATGCAACTTCTCATCCAATGCAAACAGATTCTGTAAAATAGAAATGTTATTAACTAGTATCCAAAATAGAATTGCAAATAATAGAATTTGTAATCTACAAAATAGAATTGCAAATAATAATAACTCACGCATAAATCCTTCCATATCAAGTCTTTTTTCCCTTGAGGAACTTTATGCCAATTGTCATACTTAACACCACAATGGCTCCGAGTGGTACACCCAAGATAGTTCACAAAATTATTGCGGTTCACTCCAATTGGATTTCCTCCATTATCAAACTCCACCACCAATTTAGATCCACTACCACTTAGCGCTAATAACTTCTTCAACAGAGTGATGCCCCTTTTCTTGTTAAGTGTCTGGTGTTGCGCATCAAGTTGCTCCAGTGCTTCAGTGGGTACAGGTGCATCAACCTAAAATTTGACAAAAATAAAACACACTAACTTAGCCCAATATAGAAATATAGGATATATGACATAACTAGAAGATAATGAATTTTATAGAAATACAAGATATGTTTTTAGAACTTACATTAGTATCCTCGCCATGCTCGTCATGGACAGCATGCTCATCATGGACTTCATGCTCATCATGGACATCATGCTCATCATGATCAGCCATCTGAAAATGTCATTAAAAAGGCAAACATTTAGCATTTCTATTAACTAGAAAAAGGCAAACATTTAGCATTTGTATTAACTAGAAAAAGGCAAACATTTAGCATTTGTATTAACTAGAAAAAGGCAAACATTTAGCATTTGTATAAACATACATGTCTCTAAAATTGTGATCTTTTATCAATTAACAATCCTTCATTGTGATCTCCGCGCACATATAAGTCATCATTAGCTTCAATATTTTGTGGAGTTGGCAACCCAACTGAGAATGGACTGGAGTCATCATACTTATCATAGTACTCTTCTTCATCTATAGGATCTTCAATGAACTGTCTTTTACCATGAAGAACAACCAACCATTTCTCATTTGCAGGATCATCGATATAGAATATTTGTTTCGCCTGTGATGCCAATATGAATGGTTCACCCTTCTCGCCAATCTTTTCAAAGTTCACCAAAGTGAAACCCAATTCATCCACTATAACTCCTTTGGTGTTATCAACCCAATTACATTTAAAGAGCGGAATTTTGAAATCTATGTAGTCAAACTCCCAAATGTCCTCAATGACACCGTAATATGACATTTTAGCTTCACGTGGACTCTTATCCTTTGCACTTGCAAAGTACATAGTCGACGCTTGAAGAGTGACCCCACTATTTTGGACGACACTCTTATCATCTTGGCGCTTTGTGTAATATGTGAATCCATTAATGTCAAACCCTTCATAAGACATAACATTCGGTTTTGGTTTAAAGGCGAGGCATTTGATAGTTTCTGTAATATCATGTGGTGTTTGAGATAGTTGATGTAAGACTTTATCTTCAAACCACTTAGTAAAAGTCTTATTATGCTCTCTAGCAAGCCACATTGAACTTGCTCGAGGATGTTGTCTCTTTATGAAATTGGTATGTTCCTCGATATAAACACTCACTTCATCCATATTGTGTAAAATATACAAGTGAGCTTGTTCCAACTGCTCACGGCTGATTACTTTCACCCGTGATCCCAAAATTCCTTTGCCCTCCTCAATATTCTTGTCATTATCAGGAGTGTCATTACCACTGAGAAAGTCATTGCAAAAATCCATAACCTCTCTCGCCACATAACCTTCAATAATACTCCCTTCAGGCCGATAACGGTTTCGAACATCACCTTTAAAAACGCTCATGTATCGTTCAAAGGGATACATCCAATGCAAGAAAACTGGTCCCAACATTTTCACTTCCCTAGTCAAGTGGACAACAAGATGTACCATGATATCAAAGAACGAAGGAGGGAAATACATCTCAAGCTGACATAGGGTAACAACCACTTCTCTTTGCAAATTATCGAGAGTATCAGGGTCAATAACTTTGCTGCATAGACTGTTGAAAAAGAAACAAAGTCTGGTAATCGCAAACCTTACATGCTTCGGCAATATAGATCGAATTGCCACGGGCAATATTTGTTGCATTAGAGTGTGACAATCATGAGATTTAAGACCTATCAACTTCAGATCTTTCATTGATACCAATCTACGGATGTTGGATGAGTAACCATGTGGCACCTTAACATTTACCAAGCATTCACAAAAAGTTTTCTTCTCCTTTCTAGACAACGTGTAACAAGCGGGAGGTAAGTATGTTCTTTTATTACCCATTTCACGTAATTCTGTTAATTCTGACCTTATTCCCATTTCACGTAGGTCCAGTCTGGATTTTATCCCATCTTTAGTCTTACCTGGTATATTTAATAGAGTACCAGTGATGCTATCACAGACATTTTTCTCAACGTGCATTACATCGATACAATGCCTGACTGTCAAAGAACTCCAATAAGGAAGATCCCAAAATATTGACTTCTTCTTGAATGAAGAATTGTCACTCCGTGTGGCCATACTACATTGTGATTTCTTACCAAATTCATTGAAAATGTCTTTTACTCTTTCATAAACAACATCCCCTGGTATAGGTTTAGGTGCACTTCGTTCATCATTCCATCCATTGAATGCTTTGCGCTTCCTACGATACGGATGGAATTTTGAAAGAAACCTTCGATGACCAAGATATACAGTCTTGCCGCCATGTTTTAGTCTTATTGAATCAGTGTTTTCTTCACATATAGGACACGCTTTAGCTCCTTTGACACTATATCCAGACAAATTCCCATATGCTGGAAAGTCATTAATAGTGCAAAACAACATAGCGTGCAAACGAAATGTCTCTCTTGCTGAAGCATCATAGGTCATCACACCTTCAGCCCAAAGTTTCTTTAAGTCATCAATCAAAGGTTCAAGATAAACATCGATATCATTTCCGGGTTGTTTAGGGCCCGATATCAACAATGACAACATAACATACTTATTTTTCATACACATCCAGGGAGGAAGATTGTATATAACAAGCATGACTGGCCAAGTGCTATGTTGGCTGCTCAATGTCCCGTACGGATTCATTCCATCTGTACAAAGCCCAAGTCTTAGATTCCTATCTTCTTCACCAAATTTAGGGTACAATAGATCAATCTTCTTCCACTGTGGGGAATCAGACGCATGTCGTAGGATCCCATCATTATTTTTCTTAACATCTGCATGCCACCTCAGATTCTTCGCATCTTTCGGATTTGCAAACAAGCGTTGAAACCGTGATATTATAGGTAGATACCACAACACCTTGGCAGGAGAACCAGTTTTGGACTCCCCCGAAGTCGTCAATTTATACCGTGACGCACCACATTTTGGACAATCTTTCAAATCTACATAGTCCTTTTGAAATAATACACAATCATTCGGGCATGCGTGTATCTTCTTGGCCTCCATTCCCATTGGGCACAACATTTTCTTTACCTGGTATGTTGAGATTGGAAGCTCGTTTCCTTCAGGAAGCATTTCTTTCAACAAAGTCAACAATGAAGTGAAGCTTTTGTCGCTCCATCTATTGTTAGCTTTCAACTTATACAATCTCAAGACAGCGCTAAGCTTCGTAAACTTAGCACAACCTGTGTATAACGGTATCTCAGCATCATGCACAATGTTTGTAAAGATAGGAGGTGGATCGGTGTGCTCTACCCTGCAACTATCCAGCATCGCATCAACGATGTCTGCTGGAACTGGTTCGTTCACATTTACGTCATCATAGGCAATTTCTTCTTCCACCCAAGCACTGCTATCGACATCTACTGGTTTCGATTTTGAAATCTCTCCATGCCAGTGCCATTCTGTATAGCCTTGTACAATCCCGTTGCACATGACATGACTTTTGATTTCCTCACCAGTGTTGACTTTCAAGTTGTTACCGCAATGCCTACATGGACAGTAGAACCTATCTGTAGGTTTTTTCCTATGTTCCTCGGCAAATCTAATAAACTGATCAAGACCAGATATAAACTCTGGGGTGCAACGATTACGAATCGACATCCATGATCTATCCATTCTATGATCAGAGAAAACAAGTATATATTAGGAAAAGATTAGGCAACATTTCCCTAGTATATAATAAATGTGTACCACCTATCCCATCCTTGAACACCTAATCTCACTAGTAAGTGTATAATGTGTATTGGGTTTTCGAGAAAATTTCGGCAGCATTTCCCCGCTGTTCTCTAAGTACATATGTACTTAGAGAACAAACGGGGAAATGCTACCAAAATTTTCTCGAAAACCCAATACACATTATACACTTACATCCTAAGTGAGATTAGGTGTTCAAGAACAGTCCCAAACCGGGGACTATCCAAGATTTACTCCTAATGAGTCAATCTTGGATGGGTTTCTAGGCCAACAATAATAGATATCTACAATGAAGCCAGATTCCATACAAACAGTATATAATTTAGTGATTGTTCATTCTAATTTATACCAATGTACAAGTAATATAAAAAACAATGATTGTTCACATTCTAGGCCAACAAACACATGTGATGTCATTCTTATATATAATAAATGTGTACCACCTATCCCATCCTTGAACACCTAATCTCACTAGTAAGTGTATAATGTGTATTGGGTTTTCGAGAAAATTTCGGCAGCATTTCCCCGCTGTTCTCTAAGTACATATGTACTTAGAGAACAAACGGGGAAATGCTACCAAAATTTTCTCGAAAACCCAATACACATTATACACTTACATCCTAAGTGAGATTAGGTGTTCAAGAACAGTCCCAAACCGGGGACTATCCAAGATTTACTCCTAATGAGTCAATCTTGGACGGGTTTCTAGGCCAACAAACACATTTGATGTCATTCTTATATATAATAAATGTGTACCACCTATCCCATCCTTGAACACCTAATCTCACTAGTAAGTGTATAATGCGTAATTGGTTTTCAAGAAAATTTCGGCAGCATTTCCCCGCTGTTCTCTAAGTACATATGTACTTAGAGAACAAACAGGGAAATGCTACTGAAAGTTTCTCAAAAACCCAATACACATTATACACTTACATCCTAAGTGAGATTAGGTATTCAAGAACAGTCCCAAACCGGGGACTATCCAAGATTTACTCCTAATGAGTAAATCTTGGACGGGTTTCTAGGCCAACAAATACATGTGTTGCATTCTTATATATAATAATTGTCTATAAACTACATGCAACATGGTTAATCCTAATCAACAGAGCATTATTAAATAATAAATCAAGAAATCAATAGTTTCAAACAAAAGGTCTAGGAATCTTTACTAGACATTATATGTATCCCTAATCATCATATTTAACATACTACATTATTTTGAACATCCAGATCAGATTAAGATCATACTATGTTATAACATATTATCGAAGGAAACATATTCTTCATGTAGTGTTGATTCTAGAAGTCTAAGAAGGGAATCTGAGAATTTTAGATGCTTACAGTCTCTAAGGGATAGAAGTAAGGAATAATTTATACCTTTTCTAGTTAAGGATTTTGTAGATACTTGGACTAGTCCTAAATGAAGAAAGTTGTATCTTAGATTATTTTTTATCATGTTTAGATCTCTTTCAGATAGAAGTTGTATGCATTCCTATGAAGGTGTAACTCATATAGTTTTTTCAGTATCCTTAATGTAATAATTAGATATCAAATGAAAACTACCTTTTGAGTAAATGGTGGCGTAGGAAGGTCCAGTTTTGCATTGGAATGAATGGTGACATAGTAAGGGGCAATTTACATTTGGATAATCGATAGAAGTGAGTGACTAGAGGTGAATTAGGGTTTGTAATTAAAGGGTGTATAATTTTCTTAGGATTTAAAGGAGAATATCTACATAAAATTGCAATAAAAAACAACAACATGATGAACATGATGAATATGATATCAAATGAAAACTACCTTAGTCAGAGATAAAGATGTGTCTAAGAACAGTTATCAAAATTTCTAGTATATAGTTCTTTTTTTATAATTGTCTAAGAACACTGACTCCAGAAAACCAGTTGGCGCATACCTGTTGGCGCGGGAGGCAGCGGGAGTCAGGTGGAAGCTGATGGCGTGGCGGCGAGCTCCAGGTGTCAAGCAGGCGTCGGCGGCGCCGTCGGCGGCGAGCTCCAGTCAGGCAGGCCGCGGCGGCGATCAGCTCCAGGCGTCAGGCAGGCTGAGGCGGCGAGCTCCAGGCTCGTCAGGCGTCGGCGGCGAGCTCCAGCAGCAGTGGCGGCGGAGAAGGGGGCGCCGGAGTAGCAGTGGCGGCACGACGGCGCTGTCGTGGAGAAGAAGGAGAAGAGAATCGACGGCGACAGGGTGGGAAATCGACGGAGAAGCAGAAAAAGGGCTCGCAATGAAACAGAAGAAGAGGAAGAGTCGGGCATCGCGGGTTATAAAGTCCCAAATAGCGTCGGTTTTTTACAACAACCGACGCCTAAACGTCTTTAGCGTCGGTTGTCTGAGAAAACCGACGTCCAACTGGGCGATAATTTCATGAAATTGTTTGGCGGGAACCACCTTCAGCGTCGGTTATCCTTTAATCACCGACGCTGAAGGTGACACTTTTCGCGCAAATTTTCATCAGACATAGGCGTCGGTTTCTACCTAAATAACCGACGCTGAAAAGGACACTATTTTTCGCGGGCGACTTTAAGCGTCGGTTTGTTATAAACAACCGACACTGAAGACAAAGCGGTACCCGTGTCTGGCTGGTCTTCGAATATAGACGTCGGTTTTCGTAAACAACCGACGCCTAACATAGAAGGCGTCGGTTTTTCTTAATAACCGACGCCCAGAAAAGTGTCACTGAATGCTAGCAGCCTCATTAAGGGAAATTTCGTCATATAATGTTCATTTTAAAATAGGGAGGAGTACATACGTTCAATCATGTTCAAGTCAAATAAGACACCTAAGTCTGACCAAAAGACTAACACCACCTATGCATAAAATCGTATTTAGAGTTAATATTGTTCCTCATTCGATATTTAATCGTGTAAAAACACTCCCTTAGAAAAGTCAGAATTAGGTCCTGAAGCCTATACTAAAATATCAGTAAAATTCTTATTATTCGAAAACACACACACCTTTATTTGTCTCTGACCCTCTGTTGATTAAGTACTGATTTACTAAATAAGGCTAATTATTGGGATTATTAATTAAATTAGCCAATGCGAAAACAATGACTTTTGTTTTTCTGATTTCCCGAACAGACGTCATGCGGATTAAAGAATTACCCAACCACAAAGAATTCAAAGATATGGAGAACTATTTAAGTAGAAATAGTTCAGAACCCAGTCTAAAGATACATAGCTGACAGTAACAATGTTGTATTCATACCTATATAGTGTCCGTGACTTAAATTACAGAAATCAACAATTCGGCTGACAGCTTCACATAAATACCACCAGGCTGATAAACCATACGAGGGTAATGAACGAATCCCATGGCAGATTTTGAATTCCAGAAAATAAATAGAAATATAATATTAACCAACACAAAGCCGTCAGCTGATCCTGCTGTCTAGAAATAACGGCAATTACCATCCAAGTCCCAGAACGATCTAGGCATCAATTTATATCATCTCCTTTACGCTTGATGTAATTTACCAATCAAGTTTAGGATAATGGTGCTTGGTATGGCCTGTATTTATGTATAACAGTATGTTCACGGTCGATAATCCAGTTTAACGGACAGAACGATCTTAATAAGCAGTCGGTTACAAGAACAGAGGTTCCATTTACAATAAAAAAAATCGTTGTATAAGTAGATTAATTGGTATGGTAGCAGTTTCTAAATGCGAGATTTAGAGATTCTCAGACAGAAGCCGTTCGAAAAGCAATGACGTGGCATACGCAAAAACGAAAGAAGCAAAAGACAACCTAACAGGACAGAATTATGCACTAGATGATGTAGATTCAGAAGCCTAGGGGCGATTCCGAGTAGAGCTTCCCTCATCGAGACCTGATTCGTACCCAGACTCAGAGTAACCAATCACGGCGCTCAAACAAGCCGCTACCACCGGCGGCGATGTGCCAGGTAGAATGTGGAGTTCAGGGATGAAAGCGTGGATGGAAGGATACCCACAGCAAGCATCGACGAGTTCGGAAACACACCATATCACGGCATTGGGCTAAAAGCCGATAATCGAGGATCTAGGACCCCTTCATAGAACCTGCCGACGAGGTCCTTAATAGAAGAAGCAGGGTCCTTTGTCGATCCAGGAGTCGTGGACAACACATGCAAACCGAAGACGGGAAACGAAAGCATAGGGACTAGAGGTGATGCCATTACCTCTGATTGATCCGAGGGAAGGAACAAAGGCGCTACTACTCGATCTTCGCCGGAGGCGTCAGTAGACTCGATGTAGAAATGCGGCGGCGTCCGGAGGAAATTGAGTGCAGATAGCTATGGACTTCCGATCAATACTCCTTCTTGGATGCTTCTACGGAAATAGGTGTTAGAAAGGCGGCGCGGCAAGGAATTTTGTAGAGAAGGCAGAAGCCGACTTAGGAAGTTTTTAGGCGTGCCATGCTCAGGGCACCACAAGCCTCGAACTAGGGTTCACTGTGACCGGCTAGATCTCCTGACCCCACGACCAGTGAAAACGTGAGCAGTTAAGGCACCAAACGCTTTGCGATCAATGGAGAGAAACTGTAACGTCTGCGCACTGTTCTTTGGTGATGAAGACGAAGTACTGCCTCCATCCACAGTGCATGCGTGCTGTCAAAATGCTAGTACCAAAGTCAAACCAGTGTGACAATTATAAATCGAATTAATAAGGCCAACTATATATACTTCCTTCCAAAGCCAAATAAGGTGTGCATTTGAATTCCGTTGGACTCCCAATTTCGTAGGTTGTGTATTAAACCAACAAAGAGCATGTTTCTGACCTCAAAAGCCCATTTTAATTATGCTAGGTATCATTACTAACAATTGGATGTTAAATAGCCTAATAAAAGGGTAATACATTTTCCTTTATTATTCAGATTGATTCTAGATATTTTCTTCTGATCAATCCTCTTTCTAGGTAATAGGGGATATAACATCAGATTCGACCCCACCCAAGATTAATTATGATGTTCTAAATCTAATTTTATCATTATTTTCTTCTTTTGATAGTATTTGATATTTTATTTCTTTAATTAGTTGATGAGTACTTTTTAATGCATTTATGTTCTTCTTAATCAATCTGATACATTATTTGTATTTTATTTAGTTCTATTGACCACTACACTTAGGATAAATCTAGAGTACCAAATTAGGGTCAAACATAATTATTGGTGAATTTATATCATTAACTTCTAATTTGAAGGTCTAATCAATTTATAAGAAATTAGTTTTACATAAAAGGTTAATCATTGGAACATTATTTTTACTATAATTAATATTATTTTATCTGATTTAAGGAAAAGTATTTAATGTTGTATTAGTTCAATTGATCCCTAGGAGGGAGATGGTTGAGTTATATATAGAAATTTGAGTAAGTTACCACACTCCACCCCTTAGATAGGATTTTGTCCCCGAAATTCACAGAGGTCTCCTAAATCATAGATTTTTAGCTCACTTAAGCAATCTATTATAGCATTAAAATTGCATGTGAACGTTATATTATGTTCCTAAGGTGAAATTATGTTCCTTCATACATGATGTCTCTGTTATACTACCATTAGAGGTTACACTATGAAAGTAACACCAAACCCTATGATTAGCATAATATGGTTGTATTAGTCATGCTTACTTGCACTGTTTTGGTAGTATGACTAGCTACTTATCATTGTCACGTGATTACAACACATGGTCCCCAAGTTTTACTTCTACTCCTAATTTTTTTATTAATTAAGTACGAGTGACCAATTTTTGTAAAACTAGGTTTTCCATTGGGATCATCCAAACTGTAACCCCTAAGTCGGCGTTTAACTAAATTAGGAGCAACAACCTCAACATATATAATCATGACTTCTATTATCAATTTTAATTTCTTTTCTTTATATTGGGTGTACGAGTAATAATTATTACTATTATCCATATTATTACATCTTTTTTTGTAACAGCTATGGAAGTAAATTAGCAAGGATTACTCATTCATCCTGGTTAGGTAGTAGTCGCACTTGTTTGACATAATTACTAGAAATTACTTAAGTATTACTTATTTCATCCTCTATTAAGATAAGGTTGACCTTAAATTAAGTTACACTCTTAATCAGTGAAATGTACAAGACTCCACCCCTTGAGGGTTAATCCTATTAATTAACCATTTATAGAGATAAATCAAAGTTGGTCTACCAAGTCACATAATTCCAAAACTCTAACTCATTTCTCTACTCTTAGGTCTAGGGTTTTAAGGTTAGCCTAACTAGTTAGGATGCCTCACAGAGTGGTCTCTTACCTAAGTCAAACTTCATGTAGTGGTGACTTGGTTCATAAAAAATAGATAAAATCCAAAAAATGTATTTTTGTACATATGTACTTGATGAATCCTCCAGATTCATCCTCACAGTCGCCAATTCTAGGGATTTTGTGCCTCATATCGAATGATCTACCCTTGTTTTGGTTTACTCTAAGTATCTCCTTAGTTTCATGTAAATAGTGCATTACTAGTTCTAATTACCCTAGTTTTCAGCTTTATTGATCTCATCATACCCTTACTCATTTTCTTTCTCCTCCGCAGATCATCCTCAACCATTGCCAACGATCATGACCCCAACAGCCTTGACTCTAACGATCTTGGCCAACCGGTTTCACCCAAATGGTTTTCCCTAACGGTTTCAAGACCGTTTGAGCCCAAATGGTTTTAAACTGTTTGAACAACCAAGCCCGTTTGAAGCCATTCGGTCACCGTTTGGATCAAGAGTACTATAGTAATAAAAATATTCTTTTTTGTGAAAATTCTTGCGATGAAAATCCAAAATTGGCGCCAAAATCAATCTGAGAACCAAGTTGGCCACTTTCCACCACATACAACATATACTATCACTCTAGAATTACTTCATTTTCACAAAGAGGATTCTCTACACATCATCAAGGAATACAACAAGCATATCCAAATTCTATATTAGGAGGGGATAGAAGTTTTTCTTTTGGCATAAAGTTAACTTCTAGTAGCTCCTACTAGGCACCACCTATAGTATTCCACCATCTCTTAATTGTGACTTAGGTCATCACATTCCAAAACATAATTTATTTAAAAGATCGTATAACCATAATAAGAAGAGGTTAGGGTCTCTACTTCCCTAGTTGGTTTACAACCAAGGTGTCATTACAAGCCCATGTGGACTAGCTAGTCAAACTAGTCTTCATTTCACACATCAGATAAACTAATTACAAGGTGGCGATGAGAGAGTGGTCAACTCTTTAGTGAGGTAGAAGCTACTTCCTAGGAGAGTCAACATTTACGTATATAAAGCTACACCTATAAAGGGAGGGTAGGATCAATAAAGTTTATCCAAAACTAGGTTATCCACATGCTTAGTTTGGGATATACATATACCACCAAATTGGATAGAGGATGAAACCTAAATTGGTAAACACGATTCATGTTTAGGTATACCGAAAACCTCTAAAGGGTCACCTACTTACAAGGAATTTAATGATCGATATCGATGGCGTTTCGACGGCTTGGATATAGATATTTACCGGTATACCGACAAAAATATCGATAGATGCAATCCAAAATATCGACAGATGCAATCCTGGCCATATCAACGCCAAAATGAATGAATCAAATCATGAAATTTTATAGGTGCGGTCTCAACACCTAGATGCAACGTTTTATGCAATAAAATTCTATATTGGGTATGTGGGGGTCAATCATGTGGGAGGTAAGGAATCTGTCCTGTTTTTTGGAGTTTTGATGAAGGATTTTGATGACAAAATGCAAGAATTAAGATCTGAAATTTTACTATCACAATCCATAAACTCATGCTTAGACACTTATGCAATAATATTCAATTTACAAGAAACATATAACAACAAAGTAAATTACTAACTCACATCAGTTGTATGTTGAATGGCACGTTGGTTCTCTATACATTATGTTGTTCATATGGACCATATATTGCTCCCATGTCATGTAACTTCTATAAGACTTGTTGTAGGAAACAACATGATCCTCATACACTTCTGGATTGGCAAAATGTATCATCCTAAACTTTGGAAAATGTTCTTCCAATTCTTTGAGATATTTTTCCTTGGTTGCTGATATCAATGGAGGTTGAGTAGAAGCAAGAGGAGGTGCCCATGCTCGAGGAGCTTGATGTTGAGGATCTTGAGGTTGAGTAGAAGCAGGAGGAGGTGCCCATGCTCGAAGAGCTTGAGGTTGTAGTAAAGGAGGTTGTAATGGTACACCGGGAATAGGATAAATTGTAGTATGCCCACCACTCCATGTTTGACCTCCATCACCAGAGTATGTTTTGGTGTTCACCTGAAAGCATCCATAAGGGCTACGAACAAAGTATGCTTCGTGATATCCCAAGACTAATTCTAATCTTGGTGGTGGTTCAACTTGATATCCAGAATACCCATTTTGGGACTGAGATGGGTATGGAAGTGTCTGCCCAAATAACATATCTCCAAATGAATGTTGAGATTGAGAGTTAGATATGCTCATGGTATCCAATGAATCAGCAAGATCAGAATAATAATCACTTTGGCTCTGGTATTGTGGTTATGGTGGAGGTGCACCACTATAATCTTTCCCAATTCGAGCTTTTCTCCTTTGAAATGTTTTATCAGCCATGGGATATTCCTGTTCTGGTGGAGGTGCAGCCTTAGTAGCATGACTAACATAAGGTCAGTCATCATTTTGAGGATCAACAGCTGGAGGACATTCTAGAGAGCGTTGGCTGCGATTGTCACCATCATTGCCACCAAAATCAGACTTAGATTTGGAACCAAATGTAGAAGAAGAAGAATCTGAGCTACCTAATTGTTCTTCCACTTCTCTATTGATTTCCATATCAGTATTAACATGTGCAGCTTTAGGATCAAGTCTTTCTGACAGGGTATCAATAATAATATCATCACCATTATTTGCATCAAATTGCTCTTCTATATATGGATCTGGACGTCCATCTAAATTATCAAGAACAAGACGACCTATCTCATTCATCCATTCCTCTAAAGGATTTTTTGAATCATCCTCCAGACCTCTACGTCTTTCTGTGTTAAAAGTATATGTGATGTCAATGGGATCATGGACAACAGCAAAATCCACTTCCTTGTAGTTGGCATCTCGTATTGCTCTAGCCATCAACTGCATGTTGTAGTGAACGTAGACAAGATCCATCAACCTGTTTGCACCAAGCTTGTTCCTTCTCTTTAAGTGTATCAAATTGAAAGTGCTCCAATTTCTTTCACAACCCCCTACAGAAGTTGTTTGAGCTAGGATGCGAATAGCCACTTTTTTTAAATGGGGGCACCTGTTCCATTCCAAACCCACCACTCAAAAGGATCACCTGCCTCGCGATCAGCAACCGCATTTGGATGGCCAAAGCATCCAGTGCTTTCACAAAACTGGCGCAACTGCAAAAATAATATATACGATATTGAGATGATGAAATCAAAGGAAAGACTAATGAGAAATTAAGAATGTAAGTTATATAGTTATATACCTCTTCCAGTACTAGCAATCGCTCTTCTGGAGAGGTAATGAACTTGTTAGTGACATCTCTCTCCGCATTGCTTAGAGTCGCATTCAAGCCCAGCCCAGCATTCGCGAGTATCGGAAGCTCAGATTCAATTAGTAAGCTATCACAAATTTAAATAAGGAAATAAGAATGATATTTTATTTGTTGACAATGAGTTAGACCAATAACTTAGAAGTTAGAATATAATTGAGATATATACCTGCTTTATGCAATGGATGCAAAAGCATATTTCTCCAACGGTTCTCATAAATTCATATGTATTGCTCATTGGACCTAGGAGTTGTTTCTTTGGTATTGTCCACCATTGAGGTCATTGCACCATATAAGAAAGGCATTGTTGCAGTTTTGTCACCATCTTCCAACCTTAATACTTTGACAATGGGTTCCATTATTCATAGTACTCTAGTAACCTTATCCCAAAAAGGTCGGCTGGCAATCAACTCCTCTATTCTTCTGCCAACTGGGGTGTTGTGATCCTTCATGGAGGTTCACTCCACTCCATTGAATAGCCTCCTAAGTCCATCCTTTTTGGACTTTAATGATTGTAAGGCAAGAAAATTTGTTGCAAATCTAGTTGCCCATGTTCTAATTAGATCACCACCACAATACTCAGGTCGCCTCATTGCATTTAGTAGAAAAGAAAGGTTGTAGATGAATCTCGTAATCAACCTACCATCAATGACAACATATTTGATGAAATCAATTGAGCCCATATCCTTAAGAATGAGATCTATGTAGTGGGCAACACATGGTATCCAATAGACCGGATATTTTCTTCATTAAATTATCACTGGCCTTCTTGAAGGCAGAAGCATTATCAGTAACTATATGCACCACATTCTCTACACCAACCTGCTTCATGTATGTAAGGACGCTGACCTTCATTTTGGGCTTACCATGTTTGCTTTGCCTAAACCTTATGTTGAGATGCTTGCTAATCACCTGAAGTTGTGATTAGGGTTTGTTTGTGCTTTGTTGAGAGGTTGAGGTGCAACTTGCAAATTACCCAAGTTTTAGGATTGGTGTGCAAGTTTGTCACCTTGAGAGATGTCTTTCTCTCTCCTTACATCCTCTAGGGTTGAGAGGATGGGTTGGACTTTGTTTTGCCTTGTTGAGCCTTGTTGAAGCTTGGTATCGGGTTGGTCCTTGGTGTATCGGCCAAGGAGTGTTGTTGTGTCGGGCAGGGGGCTGTATAGGCCATGGTGTGTGGGGTTGCCATCTTGGGCGACACACACCCTCCACCTTAGCCTCGTTTATGTCACCATCTTTGGACAAGTGGTTGTTGCTTTGCTTAGTGGGTGGCAACTCATGGGTGTGGGTTTTTGGGGTGCTAGCATGTGGCACACTCCTTAGACAAGTGTGCTAGGGGCGGGTGCCACCTTGCCTTGCTCCCCCCCCCCTTCACCCCATAGTATATAAATGAACCCCTCCTTTACTTGCTAGGCTCTTTGGTTCCTTTAGTTGCTTCCCTTCCTTTGGTGGCCGAGCTAGGATAAGAGTGGAGCAAGTGGTGGCTGATGCTGCTAGTGTGTTGGGTGACACACCTTGTCCCTTTCCTTCTCTTGTGGTAGGTATCTCTCCCTTTCCTTGGAATCTTCTTCTTCTTCTTCCTTCTCTTCGGCCATGGTGGTTACAAGTTGTTCTTCTTTGTATTGGCCGAAGGCGGTACCTTGGAGCTTGGAGCTTGGTGCTAGAAGCTTGGAGCTTTAGATCTTGAGGCGGGTTACATAACTCCTAACCCTAGCTATACTACTTTTTTCATGTTGCATGCTATATGTGCTATCTTGATCGGCCATGTCATCTTTTAGCTATGTTTCTTGTTTTAATGGTTATAAGGTTGCTTTAGATGTACCCTAGACTTTATGGAGATGGTTATCTTGGGTTGCCTTGGGTTGGACAGACCATGGATGTGGAGTTCCTTGGGCAAAACCCCTATCTCACTTAGCCGTTGAGAGGTGAGCTTAGGGTCTCCAAATCCAATGGTGATTTGAGCTTTGGTTGGTTGGCCGATATGATATGATGGACCTCCTTGTTGCCCGATAGATGATGGAAGTTGTGCAATACCCCTCTCTCACTTAATTGTCTTGAGAGGTGAGCTAACTCTCTTGAACTTTTAGGGCTTCTTGGTGGAAGTCTTGAGATTGAAGATGACCAACCCGTCATGGTCTTTGAACCCTTGCACGATACCCTTATGATGTGTTCTGCCTGATATCCCTCTTCTAGGGTTGAGCCTTGGGCGATATGCTAAGTGGTGTTTTGTTGACCCTTTGACCGATATGGACCCTTACCCTAGATGGTGTCATTGGGCGTTATGCCTTTGGCTGATATAATGCTTGGTAGACATCCCTTCTTGGTGTCTTAACCGATAGAGGGTCCCAAACCCTAGCTTGAATGATAGACTACCTATATGGGAGCTTCTTGGGCACCATGGTGGGCAGCCCATGATATCGCTCGATTGATGGAAGTAGTGTGCCTTGGGTGATAGGGCTTTGGGCGTTATGGTCTTGATGGTTTCCCGGTATGGAAACCCTAAACCTAGCTTAGGCGATAGAGTGTCTTGGCCGATAGAGTATAGGTTCTGCCCGATACACCCTGCATCTGGCTGCCAGATACACCCTGTACCTAGTTGCACGATACACCCTGCACCTAGTTGCACGACACACCTTTGGTTCTAGTCTGCCCGTTACCCCTTGTGCATGGGTGCACGTTATGCTTGTGGCCAATATGTGTGGCTAGTGCCCTAAGTTTTTGGTTCCCTAACCATTAGCATTTTGGGTGAGGGATAGTGCTACCCACCACACCTTTAGTGAGGGAAGGTGACACCTTTGGTGAGGGATGCGTCTAGCCCGGGAACCCTAGTTGATGAGATATGAAAGATAGGTTGTGACCAGTGACATGTTTGTTACCTAAGGTTGATATTAAGTGAGATGATAAGATCATGGTTGTGTAACCTTTAAGGATGTATCCTTAGGGGTGGTTGTGTTCATGATGTCATGAGAGATAGGGCATGGTGGATGCTCCCGATTTAGTAACTTTAATATGAGTTGATTGGCTTACCATCTATAACTTTATGCTTCATGTGTTCATAATAATGAATGATGTTTCAAATCATATGCACCCTAAATCTTAATGGCATGATAATCATAACATGTTCTCTAAAGATCTATGTTTAGTGATCAAGTTATCTCTCTTGATATGCATACTAACCATGCAGGTGTTATCAAATTAATTCGTAGCCAGGTAAGAGTTATGAGGGAATATGTGTTTTGTATAACACTGAATAATGATACTCCTTGTTGATGAGATAACATGTATTTCCAGTATGATGAGAAAGGTCTGGTGACCTGATAAAGGCTGAGTGCTTATTTGAGGTGTTATCCTCTATGATGAGATAAAGGATTGATACCCCATGATGATGTATGATGATGAAGCCTTGAGAGGCAGTGGAATTATGTGATGAGGGATTGAGATCCCATGGCAATATGATAATGGTAGTTATAGTGTGACACAATGTTGTTTATGTTTTATAACATGGTTGCCTCAACAATTCACCTAAAATATACTAATTAATTACAATGGAACATTTCATGTAGTTTTGCCCTAGCCATAGATTCATCATCGTCAGTAACTGGTGATAGTGAAACAGGTTTATCATGTGGGATTACCTGGAGCGCATATTGTTGAATATGTGGGGTTTCTCCTAGCCAAAAATAGGAGGATAGAGTACAACTTCGGTTGTAGACTCAGTATGGTTAGAGCATGGTGAATATGCCCATGGCTCAGTGTGATGAAGCATGAATGCGTTCATGGCTTAGGAGCACGGTGAATAGGCCCGTGGCTCAAGGTATGCTAGCGCCGAGACCTGTACCAAGGTGGGCTAGAGAAAAGGGTAGCCTGCGGAGCTGACCCTGTGACTGAGGTTACTTAAGTAAGAGATTGCGGTCCAGCTTTAGATATTGTGTACTGACCATGAGGAGGTGAGGTCATGGAGTCCGGCTCTTCCATTGACCTTGTATAGCACCGGTTTTGGGCTTCGCAGCCGAAGGTTGGATTTGAACGGTACGGATCACTTCCTCAGGGCATAATAAATTGTAATCCAGCCGTAAAGTATATATTGCTTAGAGTAAAACATGGAACATTGGTTGAGGCCTTGATTGTATAGTTGCTCTAGTTATATCTTGCATATAATTACACATTCCTCATATCTTATGATAAGTTCTTATATAGCTTATCTTGTCAATCATGTTCCATAAGAAATATATGGTTATATGCCTCTCAGATATCTTGGTAAGTTTGTTAATAAAGTTAGTTCTATTCAGTATGTTACATATATGAGCTGCCTGTATCAGTTATCTGTTTTACTTGTTCTAGCTTTCCGAAATTTTATCATTCGACAGAGAGTTGTGTTTCTCGTTGGGACTATGTGATTCACCCCATTATTTTTAAACCTTTTTATGTGTCGACCAGCAAAAAGAACAGAAGGAGGCAAGAGATGGATATGCTGCTATTTTGGTTGTTTTGTAGTAGAGTCTTAGAGTCACCCTGTACTCTCAGATCCTTGGAAGTGTTTTGACGATGTTTCACGATGTATAGCTGATGTAGCTTGTGTATCCTACTGTTGGCCTAGTATAGCCTGTTCTGTATATAAACAGGTGGTGAACTCTTTGTGCCTATGTGACAGCCGGATCCTATGAACTATGGACACGTATCAAGGTTTATGTATGTTAATATAACATGTTCCTTACAGGATAAGGATTTGAATGTAATAGTTTCTTTATTTATATACTTTTTACAATCGGTTTTAATTAACATGTATTTTTGGTAACATGTGGTTTATGGATGTTCCGCACGTTTTCACGTGGCATTTCGGTGTCTGTGTAATAGTGGGATGTCACAATGTATGTCTTCATTAGTCTTTTTATGTATATGTAGTTCCTGACCTCACCTGAAGCATCAACAGAGTCTAGAAAAACTGTGGATCCACAACAATGTACAATAAAGTTGGTAATTTGTCTTCTATTTCCACTAGTCCACCCATCACACATAAGTGTGATGCCATATTTAGACCACATATATTTTTGGTCTGAAATCCATGCTTGTAGATCCTTCTTCTCTAGCGGAAGATACTTGTTCATCAATTCATATGAACTGGGGGCCTTGATGCCCTACCAAACTCCCCTATCACATCTACCATATGTTACAGATAGGGTTCAATTACAACATGTGCAGGTATACCACGAGCAAAAGGAACTTCCCCACTACCTTGTCAACCTTATATTTTGCGCCAGTGAACATTGGTTTGAGGCTTTTTTGCCTAGCCTCCGACTTCCTAACCCCTGGCTCATCAACATTTTTCAATCTCACACTAGCGGAACAAAAAAGTATATCAAATGCCTCCTTTCTTCCTTTTACCATGACCAGCTTGGTCTTCATCTTCATCTAGGTCAACAACAGGATTGTGTGTAGTCTCACTGCCTCCACATGCACCAGATGGCCCATACCTCCTTATAATCTAAGCGGCCTCCTCCCTTTCCCACTCACTTCTGTGACATTCTCTGATAGCATGTCTATACATACGACGTGAATAGGTTGTATCACATTCAGGAGGATATCCAATATCATCATCAGATTCATCAGAAGAACATGTAGGCCTAACATCAAACAATGTATCTGTGTAAGCCCTGTCAACCTCCTTTATCTTTTGTTGTTTTTGTTTCTTTGCACCCAAAAGTTTCTTGAAATCATCCCTAACATTTTAGGGACACCTTTGGCACATTGCCACATTTTTGTCACCACCAGTAATATGATGTTTAAATCTAGTAATCCCCCTCCACCAATTGTCTTCTTACAGTAATTGCAAATTTTTTTCCCTATTCCCATCAACAGGCATGCAGTGATTCCATGCAAAATCCACATCCTTAGCTCCAACATTACCGGCCCCAGCACCCTCACTATTGCTTGAAAATATCTTCTCAAAAGTCAAAAGTCAACACTGCAAAAAGACAAAGACAAAAAAATAGGTGTATGAAATCAAAATCATTAAGTTGCAAGAAATTAATCAATTTGATGTATTATAGAATCAAACACAATATTTTAAGTGTATAAATGTTAAATGTATTTGTAGAATCAAACATAATTTTTTTTAAGATTTTTATTACCAAGAAAAAAGGGTTAAATAAAAAAATAGAAGTCTGAAATTATTCAAAAAATGTTTAATTTGATATTTATCTAGTGTTAAGGCAAGTGATGTGTTACAAATTACTCATTCCATCTTGTATAACACTAACACACATATTTCTGTAGAAAAAACAAAAAAATGTAATTTTTTATTTTCATCATTTTTAATAAAAGAAATTTCGAAAAATATAATTACTTTAACAATATTTTTGTTTGCATTTGTTCATATTAGTATTTGGTACAACTTCTCCTACTAAACCTAAGTTAGATACCTATTAGTAATAGTATTTATTATATTATTACAAATTTAATATTAATTAGTGAAATTATATGATAATATTAATTAATAATAGTAAATCTAGTGATACATTAATAGATCTACATAATTTAATCATAGATCTATTGTTAAATAGCATTAATCCTAAGTTTTTTGGAGTAGATCTAGGATTTGGGTGTATTTAGAGAATTTTGGAGAACTTCTATGGTGAAAATAGAAGGAAATAGAGAAGGGAGGGGTTGGAAATGATGAGAAATGAAAGAAATTAAGAAAACATACCTTGATTTGGTCTGATTTGAGCTCTAAGAAAAGAAATCGCCCAAAATCTCCAAGTTTCTCCACTCAACAACAACAACAAGTTTGTAAAAAACGGTAAGTCGGGCGACATACCGCCGGTATAGCCCTTAATTGGGGCTTTTTGCACACAACACCCCTGATATTCACCAATATCTAGCAGTTTAACCTGTAAGTCTACCGGTTTACCGATATTTGTAATCCCAGCGGCAGACTTGTTCAAATTGATAACCAATGGTGTTGATATCGGTATACTGGTAGGTATACCGACGGTACCGTCAATATCTCATCCAATGCCTACCTACTAAGGAACAATCTACGATAACTTGAAATAGTCAAGTTACCAACCGCTTAGGCTCTGATACCATTTTGTAAAGAGTGGGCCCCGATAGTGGGCCCACTCAATGGTACAAACATGAGTCATGAAATATTTAAGCAGTGGAAAACATAACTATTTACAAAGTTACAAAATATTTTTATGTACATAACTTTCTCGTCCTAAGGGTGGTACATAAAATGAAAATGTTACATCTATATACACATAGGCTCATATGCAGAGGGTAACAAGGATGTCTCAAGCTATCTTTATGTTCACCAATGAGCTCACGATCATCTTGTGTCTTAGCCCTATACAACACCTACACCTGGGTGGAGGGAACACCCAGAAAAATAGGAAAATAGTATGTATCAACAAAAGTTGAGTATGTAAATTAGAAAATTAACTAGGCATTAATTGTTACAAAAGTAAAATAAGATGTTCTCATCAATAAGGGGACCATTAAAGCTAGGTAAGTTTCAATGAGAAGTACCAAAAGAAGGAGGCAATATAATTAAACAATTGAGAGAACACATCTTGCCATTAACATCCACAATATCACAACAACCATAAGAATTCGCATGCAAATATATTTAGACTAAATAGCTAAAGTATGACCAAGACATTATTGGATCTTTGGTCTAAAAAAATTGGGTGGAATAGCACACCTTGGGCGGAAGTAGCGTGCCCCTGTATAAAGAGAGGTGGAAACCCCATGCAGAAATAGCGTGCCCTAATGGTTGTGCTAATGCACCATACAATAGATATTTAGTTAAATTATCAACATGCATAAATAGAGTGGCAAGATTTACATAACTAAACCCAACAAAAAATCCCAAACAATTTCAAGAATCATTTGTAAAAAGGTTCAACTTTCACACACACATACACACACACACACACACACACACATATATATATATATGGGTGTGTGTGTGTGTATATGTATGTATTTATTTGATGTAACTTCACATGAGTTTTATGGCCTCGGCACAACCAGTATACAAAAGATGTTGTTCACATAATTACAACATTTACATAAAATATGAACCAAGGCTTACAACTGAAAACTCGAGTTGATATGCATGTTATGAAAAATCCTCTGCCCGGACCTGAGAGTACAGGGATGACTCTAGGACTCTACAAAATCCAAAAAACCTTATGACTCTATTGATCTCTAAAATGCTCCTCCTTGCTACCATAGGTCTAACAGTGCTGCTGACAATCACTTAAAAAGATGTGGTGGCCCACGAGGTGAGATTCATGTTCTAGTGAGAGATATAACTTCTAAAAATATCTATTTCTTACCATAGATATATTATTGTACAGTTAAAATAGATAAAACTACATGGTAGAAAAATTAATATAATTTACACTGAAGATCAAACAAAACTAGAATTATAAGTACAGTTGTTTTCTCTTATTGCTTTTAAAACCATCTACAAATCAAAGAAAACAAAGCAAGAAACATTATCCAAAGTGAGTCACCAAGTAACCCTAACATATATGCTACACGGCTGAATTACATATTTCATTAAGTCCTGGGTAGTTTGAGGTGTACCACTCAAACCACTAGTTGACCATTGTGTAGTCACAATCATCCTCGTATAAGATCTAGGATGACCAGAATCTTAAGATCTATTCCCCTCGATCAGTACAAGTCTGTCATAGTGGCATATCAATCCAACTACAAAATAGTTTAGTCCACCCTAGGTATAAAGGTTGCAGCACTAGAAACCAGGGTGTTCAACCCTCCAATCCAAGTTATGACCACAGTCATCCTCAATTACATTTAATCTGAGACACAGCCTCGACCGCTCTCCAATAACCTTGGGATCAGGATAGCATGGATATACCCTCCCTAAACCCGCATATACTCAACACTATACAAGTTTGAGTTCCTTTTAGAATACACATTTCACTATCTAGAAAGTTCTGATACTGGAATATTTCTACAGACTCAGGGCACTACACGATTAAGGTTTCATTTGATTAATTAAGCCAGTTGAGTGGTTTCAGACTGCATCAAATAAGTTACATACAAGATCCTAAAGTGCGCTCACAAAATAATTTGAATGATACAATGCCCAAAGAGGTAAACGTATGAAATATGTGTCATGTTATTCCATCAGGGTATACTTGTCCATTGATGTCCATAAATAGGACTAAATATTTATCTAAG
This sequence comes from Alisma plantago-aquatica, assembly GCA_963693085.1. Lineage (NCBI taxonomy): Eukaryota > Viridiplantae > Streptophyta > Magnoliopsida > Alismatales > Alismataceae > Alisma > Alisma plantago-aquatica. The sequence continues at coordinate 217,929,085 of OY856409.1, forward strand.
GCGCAAAACAACAATAACTTAATGTAGGGGTATCAATTACATCTGAAATTTTACATAGAAATTAACAAGACAACAACAAGATATCACCCCAAATTTTAGCATAAAAGTTTATCAGATGTAAGAGTTATGGGTTTTCAAGAACTGGGCATTTATGTGATCAGCACCTAGCATGGATGAGCTACCTTCAATATTATAATTTTTTCTAACTATCTTGTTCAGCATCAAAATAGTAATCTAAATCATTTAAACACCATCAGTTGACTACCATATAATAAGATTTAAAGTGTGGGTCGTATTTCTAAGTATTGGGTATTAAAACAACATATAAATGACATTTATAGGAGTCATTATACCTATATTTCAAAATTTCAGGCCTTGTATGTGTAAGGAAAAGCTCATATTTTAGGAAAGGAACATTAATAAGGTCTAAGGAAAGTCTAAGAATGCATTTTAACACTAGTCTCGTGTCAAACAGTATATAAAAGACCATCTTTTCTTATATTACTGGTGTTTAGAGTAAGATCAAAGGCATGCACTTACAAGGTAGGCAAGAAATGCATTCAAATATATATAACTCACCTGGTTAGAGAGGGAAACAAAGGTAGAGAAGAAGAACTCCGGGATATAGGTGGAAAACTTCAAAACCAGTAGTAAAATGTTGATCTCGATCCACCAAAACTCCAAGAACGCCTCCTATTTCCACGAATAGAAAGGAACTAGAGTAAAATGTTGATCTCGATCAGTAAGAAAACGAGTGAAAGATAAAAGATCTTCCATGAAAGAAGTAAGGAGGATGATCAATGGATCTAGATTGACCCAAGGAGCCTCTACTCTCACACATGCATCCATGAAAACTTCATGATCATCGACCTCAAAAGGTTTCCCTTAGACCTCCAAAAAAATGGCACTAAGATCGCCAAAGATGAGAGAGAGAAAGAGAGAGGAAGAGAGAGGGTATATATTGGTGGGTGTATGTTTTGCTACTGTCTAGAAATTTTAAGCGACCACTTAAAATCTAAGCTACCACTAAAAATTGGAAATCTAAGCGACCACTAAAAATCTAAGTAACCACTAAAAATATAAGTGACCACTGAAAACTTTAAGCGACCACCTAAATTTTAAGCGACTAAGAGGTCCAAAAAATTTAAGCGACCACCTAAATTTTAAGATGCCAAGAGGTCCAAAAAATTTAAATGACCACCTAAATTTTAGGTGACCAAGATGATCAGAAAACACTAAATTTTTGTTTGCACCCTTAGAAATGGGTAATTTATACAAAGGTCCAAAAGTTACATGAAATTGTATAACTAGAGTGAACAGATTCAGAATTGAATCAAAATTTTAGACATGGATTTATTAACTAATGTAAGCCATAATACAAAGTTTATTTTTGAAACTAAGAAGCCAAGTAGGATAAATAAATTTTATTTAAAGGTTAATCAAGGTTAGGGGTCTTATAAGGATATTGATGCATTGCTATTGGCACAACATTGTAATGTTGAATCCATTAAGGGAGAAAATGGTGATATATTGTGTTCCATGGATCATTAGGTCAAACTGGTCAACATCATGTATCACCTCACATATACAAAGGCAGACACCACACAATTGCTAGGTGGTATAGATGAGTTACATAGTAGGTGTGATTACCTCTATTACAAACTAAACTTTACTTGTGATAGTGAAAACTCCAATGATGAGGATGGGTGGCATAGTTCTTAGAACAACATTCTATTATTTTCATGTACCAACAAGTATTCTCAGTTAGAATGCCAATGTTGTATGGAGCAAGTATGCATTGTACTTTTTTTGTTGAATTTCAATTTAAACCACTTGTCCTTATATGTGTTGGCTAATCTAGGTTACTAGGGAACACACACGTGCACACGCACGTGATTTTAAAATCTTAATAGAATTTTTAAGTATCTTATTAATATAATAAATAAGATGATGTGTTTTGTATTTTTAAGACTAAGAATCGATTTGTCATATATCTGGATGGTTTTTATTTATGACCAAAAATCATAAATGAAAACTATGAAAAATTGGTTGCCCTATATATGTCATCAAAATATGGACGAATTTTTATATTATCCTAGAAATGACTAATATTTATCTGAGATCAAACAAACATGTTTATATTAGTCTATTTTTTATTATAATAATGTAATTTGAATTTACTTTGATAATTATTTTTTCATGTTTCTTTATGTACAATTTGGTATGTGACAGAGGAGAGGAGGAAAGGGTAGGGCAAAATATTTGATCAAAGAAATTGATGGATAAGGAATGAAAACGGTTTGTGTATGTTCCCCCCTCTCGCCTCCAATCGAGGCAGAGAGGATAGTAAGAAAATGATCTATGCATAGTATATCATAAGTTGCATTTATCTAAAGAAAATTAAACACAAAAATTTGATTAGCAACATGACATCATCAATGAAATTTGTTTTCTTAAGTGTTGAATTACAACATAAGATTAAATGTAGATAGATAAAACAAAAGTTCTAGAAAAATTGACGAGTTAAAAAGAACATTCTCTGAATGTTGAGTTGTTGTCGGAGTAGCCAAACTCTCATCAATAATGGAAACTTTGCCTCTTTATGATTATTATATGTTCATGCATCAACTGCCTATACCAACTGTTGTTGTTGCAATGAGTGGTCTGTTGTCGCTTGCCTATCTTCTTTAATTTACCAAAGCATCTTCAATCTATGGAAGCAAGTTTCTATTCATATGAACATTCATGTGAGATCCTGGGGCCTATCACAAGCGCCAACCATGCAAGGTATATTTTCTATGACTAGAGCCAACCATGCAAGGTATATTTTCTATGACTCGACACTCACAATATCACTGGATCTTTAAGTCATTCACTTCAAAAGCAGTCTGTCGTCGAAACTTTAGGTCTTGAATATACTCTTGGTTCTGACGTACTAATGCTTCTTGGTTCTCACCTTTGTTAAATTCGAATCGAATCAAAGTGGAAGGAGATAGTTCCCTAGTGAATAGGGATCATGGGATGGACATTTATAACTAACCGACACTCTTTTTGGGGAAATATTTTATTTTTCTATAAATGGACGTAATCATTATGGTAGCTTATGAAGATGAAAAAGAGACGTCTGTGATTTCCAAATTAATTATGACCTTTGTTTATAAATGGTTTACTTCTCTTCTCAATGAAAATATAGCTATAATTAGAGATTATGACGATGACAACCGTCTCCTTTCTAGCTTCCACTAAATGTTATCAGAAGTACAATTTAATACAAATTAAGATAATTGTTTTAGACATGGTACGAAAGAATCACGTCATCGGATAGTAGGAACAAGTAATTATGACAATGAGAGAGAAGGATGTAATATTTAAGTTAGTTTTGACACATGTTTTTAAAGGGGTGTATTTCTCTTCTCAATGAACATATAGACGTTTCTAGAGATCGTGGCAATTGTTTTGATAACCGTCTCCCTTTTAACTTTCTTGTAAACATCATCATAAAAATATATTTAATATTGATTAAGAATAGAGATATTAAAATCGTAACGACTGAATAATGGTATTGTGCATGAGAACTTAACAATCACTACAAACAACTAAGTATGAATGTGAGAGAGACTGATGTAGTTTACGGATTGGGTATTTCAGGATTGACTTGGCCACAGTTATAAGTTGTGGTGAGACTCCACTAATCTTTATGTAAATGAATCATGATAAGAGAATATAGAGTTATTTAGAACGAATATGAAAAAAATATAAATAAAAGAAAGAAAAGTTCAGAAAATTTCTGAAAAGAAAGAGGCAATAAAAGAGTACTTTTGATAATAGTGTAATGTGATTGGTTAGACAACTTCGAACACTAAAAATGGAAGTTACATAAACATACACAAAACTTGCACGCGAACATTTGTATTGATTAGATTTATATTAGATACTATTTTCTATCATACTCGTGTATAATATTGCATGTTAAGTTATTAGTAAATATTACTTTTTCTTAAAAAATCTTAATGTTGTGTTAGTACTTGAATAATGAAATACTTTTATTAATAACTGATTTTAGTATTAATAAAGTAGTAGTAACACTTATTTATAATGATTTAAATAGATAAACTATTGTTCATATTTTGCATATATGGATGTAGGGTTGCATGAATCATTATTATAACAATCAAGCAGTTAGTATGTTTGGTCTTTCTAGATATTGCATACATTTCATTCAACTACTTTGTTTAGTCCAAATCATGGCAGATGACGATTATGTTAAGAAAATATCATCTTATACTTAATTTTCGTTACATTCTATATAGAAAATCTGACAGTGATGCCTAGCGTATTTATTTTATATATTTTACCATCATATAAATAAAGGTAGGTACACATTTGGCTTTATTCTAAACAGAACCAACACCCATTGACCCATATTTAAATGATTGATTGATTCCATAAATGCTTGGAGTTTGAATCCATGCACCACCTTCTTTACTTTGTGCATTATAAAGGATCCGATGTAATCTCTTTAGGAATAGCGGGGCTTAAAATATATAAGTTTCCTTTTTTTCCAATCTACTTCCATTCACATGTACCTTTTTCCTGGTTAAGAAGTAAAACCCAATTCATTTAGCCAATTTTAAATTCCAAAGTGCAGCAATAAGCTTGAACAAAGATACTTTGTTGTATATGTCTATTTAATTTTTGTAATCATTTCCACGAATATTTTTTAGAAATAGAAGGCACGTCTAAGGTAACACATGGTATCCAATTATATTTCAATAGAAATTCTAAAGGAAAAATAATTATTTAAATAAAATTTGCTTCATTTTCCAATGATTACATAAAATAGTTGGTTGATACTAAGAGTGTGCATTATACACAACAACTGAACCAGTAAAGACAATATATGGAAAGAATTGATCTGTGGTTATGTTTTATTTTAAAAATAATATGTATTATCTTTTTCTATTTGAAAAAATATTACTACATGTACTAATTTGATGGACAATAACCCAATGTTTTAGTTGATAAAAAATTTGATACATCCTGATCCACATGATTTGGACGCGAAGTGGAAGGAACATCCCCGCCAAAGAAGTAACTGACAAGTTTTTTTTTTTAAATTGGTCATTCTATTCATCTCTTGGCCTAGACTCGATCTTGGGACCTCTCACTAGCAAATCGAGTGTCTAACCATCTTGGTGTCTTCTGTTAGACAAGTTTGGTTAAGATATGTGATTGTGAAAATAATACAATGTGAATTGCGGTGGGTGTGAGGGGGGTGGAAAGTTGGTATTGCGCAATTTCATTCCATTCAGTTCAGGAAGTACTACAATGATTATTTTGTTAAACAAATTATAAAAGACAAGACAATTTGAGGAGAAGAAATTGGTACAAGCGAGAGAATATAGGAGATGAATTGATTAGACAATGCAAGCGTATAATAAGTTTGTTGAGGCTTGAGATATTGTGATTGTGTAATTATTTATCCTTTAGAAAAAAAGTGCATAGATAAATTGGAAGTATGACGATGTAAATAGATAAATGGACTTGTCTTTTTCGCCGAGACCTGGAGATCAATGCACCGTCCCCTTTAGATTCCAGGATCCCTTTTATATCTAGTAGATAAGTGATGTTGCAAATTTGTGTACGCTTGAGGCACTAGTACATAAATGGGTTATAACGTCACTACTTGTAGGGTCGGTTTTTCCAAATAATCGACCTTATATGTCTAAAAAAATGCGGGCACCACTTAAGACCTCTTGGGTCAGTTTTCTTAAGAAACCCGACCTTGTAGTGTAACTCTATAGGGTCAGTTTTCCAAATAACCGACCTTATATGTCTATAAAAAATGCGGGCACCACTTGAGACCTCTTGGGTCGCTTTTCTTAAAAAAAATCGACCTTGTAGTGTAACTCTATAGGGTCGGTTTTCCAAATAACCGACCTTATATGTCTATAAAAAACGTTGCACCACTTAAGACATCTTGGGTCACTTTTCTTAAAATAACCGACCTTGTAGTGTATCTCTATATGGTCGATTTTCATAAAATAAGCGACCTTATAGACAATTGGATTACAAAGCCAATTACAGTTTCCCGCAGCAAAAATTTGCATGATTTTGGCTTCGCGCCTCGATCTATAGGGTCGGTTTTTCCAAATAACCGACCTTATATGTCTACAAAAAACGCGGGTAATTAGACATCTTGAATCCAGTTTGCCTTCACACATGTATAAGCACCTCTAGGGTCGGTTTTTTCCTTATAACTGACCCTAAAAGTCCCTTCGGTCGACCATATTGTCGACCGAGATAAATCTTGGATCCAGTTAAGTTCACACATGTATAAGCACCTCTAGCGTCGGTTTTTTTCAAAGAACCGACCCTAGAAGTCCCTTCGGTCGACAATATTGTCGACCGAGATAAATCTTGGATCCAGTTAAGTTCACGCATGTATAAGCACCTCTAGCGTCGGTTTTTTCCAAATAACCGACCCTAGAAGTCCCTTCGGTCGACAATATTGTCGACCGAGATAAATCTTGGATCCAGTTAAGTTCACGCATGTATAAGCACCTCTAGCGTCGGTTTTTTCCAAATAACCGACCCTAGAAGTCCCTTCGTTCGACAATATTGTCGACCGAGATAAATCTTGGATCCAGTTAAGTTCACACATGTATAAGCACCTCTAGCGTCTATTTTTTCCAAATAACCGACCCTAGAAGTCCCTTCGGTCGACAATATTGTCGACCGAGATAAATCTTGGATCCAGTTAAGTTCACGCATTTATAAGCACATCTAGCGTCGGTTTTTTTCAAATAACCGACCCTAGAAGTCCCTTCGGTCGACAATATTGTCGACCGAGATAAATCTTGGATCCAGTTAAGTTCACGCATTTATAAGCACCTCTAGCGTCGGTTTTTTCCAAATAACCGACCCTAGAAGTCCCTTCGGTCGACAATATTGTCGACCGAGATGCATTTTGGATCCAGTTAAGTTCACGCATGTATAAGCACCTCTAGCGTCGGTTTTTTCCAAATAACAGACCCTAGAAGTCCCTTCGGTTGACAATATTGTCGACCGAGATAAATCTTGGATCCAGTTAAGTTCACGCATGTATAAGCACCTTTAGCGTTGGTTTTTTCCAAATAACCGACCCTAGAAGTCCCTTCGGTCGACAATATTATCGACCGAGATAAATCTTGGATCCAGTTAAGTTCACGCATGTATAAGCACCTCTAGCGTCGATTTTTTTCAAATAACCGACCCTAGAAGTCCCTTCGGTCGACAATATTGTTGACCGAGATGCATTTTCGATCCAGTTAAGTTCATGCATGTATAAGCACCTCTAGCGTCGGTTTTTTTTCCAAATAACCGACCCTAGAAGTCCCTTCGGTCGACAATATTTTCGACCGAGATAAATCTTGGATCCAGTTAAGTTCATGCATGTATAAGCACCTCTAGCGTCGGTTTTTTCCAAATAACTGACCCTAGAAGTCCCTTCGGTCGACAATATTGTCGACCGAGATGCATTTTGGATCCAGTTAAGTTCACGCATGTATAAGCACCTCTAACGTCAGTTTTTTCCAAATAACCGACCCTAGAAGTCCCTTCGGTCGACAATATTGTCGACTGAGATAAATCTTGGATCCAATTAAGTTCACGCATGTATAAGCACCTCCAGCGTCGGTTTTTTCCAAATAACCGACCCTAGAAGTCCCTGCGGTCGACAATATTGTCGACCGAGATAAATCTTGGATCCAGTTAAGTTCACACATGTATAAGCACCTCTAGTGTGATGACCCCAGTTTTAGAGTTTTGATACCTAATATAGTAACTTGAGACCAAGATTGTTACATGGATAATCAGTGCCAAATCGAGGAATTGCATCTTCAATTATGTATTCTTTTGACCTATAAGTATGACTATAACGCCATTAGAGGTTCAATAATAGTTACCCAAGGACAGTTATGTACATGGGGAGATTAACATTAATTATTTATCACTTTGGAGTACTCGTGAAGTTAAATATCCAATCGAAGCATACATGGACTCCAATGAATGAATCATGAACCCTAAGGTGCTAATGATAAAAAAAGGTGTGACTTGTTTCTTTAATATTTGATGTGTTATTGATTTGTGTTCTAGGTTTACACACTTATTTATGTGGACATTTGAGGAATTACGTTTGTTAACAGATGACAGAGTTTTTGTGTCAAACTTGGCTGAATGACAGATGACTTGTTGAGGAACTATTGGCTAAAATTATGTATCTTTTCCACTGGACATATCAGATATATATTTTTGAAATTAGATAACACGATTAATGATTTAGTAATCATACGCCTAATTTTATGCCCAAATAAGCATGTCACACAGACGTTTCCTTGAGCGGGATGTGTGGCACCCTATTATTCAATAAACCAAGGAAAGATGGGCTGCTACTAGGTCATCCCTCACCTTCGAGAAGTGAGGAGCAGAAAACCTTTGAGGTACTAGCTAGATCCAATGAAGAGGGGCGATCACATGGTATATAAATCACAAAATCGTGATCTGTCCAACAACCCTAGAATATAGACCTGTCATTCCTGAAGAATAGCATCAAATGGATGAACAAGTCGCCTTCTCCCTGATGTTCTCCATTATAGGATGCAGAGCGGAGTAGAGACGAGGGTCCAGTAGAAAAGCCCTTTCATGGAGGATAATACCTCAGACTGGGATATTACATCATGTGCGCCCAGTTTTGAGGAGCCAAGTCCCACCATGGTCACCGGAACCAGTGGATGTTGGGGAAGGAGGCAGATCTGAGTGGAGCAATTGATGCAGATTTAATCACAACTCTGCTGCTTCACGCATCCTCTACCTGGAACAGATGGCCGCCGACGGGCTCAAGTCCCTGATCTCCATGGTCCAGGGATATCACCATCGTGGGGGAAAGAGTCGATCTCTCTGCCTCCATCAGAGCTCGACGTCGGCAGGGTTCCTCACCGAAGAACTACAACCAAGTTCCTTGGGAGGTCTTGGTTCTTCTTGACCTATTTCCGGAGCAGGGAGATGCACAGGGAACAAAACCCCAATCCTAGAAACCTGTTCGTCGAGGATTTGAAGAGAAGGTGGCGGCAAGGCCACAGCTCTTCCAGCGCCTAAATGACCGGCTGGCAGTCCTCTCACCCAGCTTTGAAGGCGATGGCACCCTCCTCGGCAACCTCACGCCAGAGCCCCTGGCGGCATCCTCCGTGCGTCGCGTAGGACCAGACCCTGCGAAGGTAGCAGACGAGGATCCAGACGCGATACGAAGATCGCGAGGACAGTGGGAGGGCTATTCAACCCTCTTGCAGGCCGTGCCAATTCAAGTGAACTGGATCAGATCTGGGTCCAATTTGATGACCCGCCTGAACCGGACCAGCCTCCTTTTGGTTGGCCACAAGAGTGCATCGTGGTCCTAGGCTCATATGACAGAAATCTGGACCTTCCATGCACGGATCTGACGGCTCCAATATATCCCAAAGGTAATCGCTATTAATATTCCCAGAAAATGTCTTGTTCTTAGAACATACCTAGTAAATAGCTCCTATGGCCAATAAATATGTATAAAATACCCACAGACTCAGAAAAACATTACCTTTAATCCTAGACTCCTAGATCAGACCCTTGAACCATTATGAATGATCACATTTAATTTAGAGTATGATGCTCCTTTTTAAGGTTCATTAAATTAAATAAATAGTATGCAGTTGATATTAATTCTCAGAAAATTGTCCTAGAACCTTAATGATGATATACATCCATATTTAGACTCTGATCTGAGTAATATATCTAAATAATAGGTCATTTTCTATTAATGACTATTTAGATGCTTTTATTCCCATTTTTAATTCTAGGAAATGGACCAATCATCAGAAAAATATGAAATTTGGACCAGACCTCTAAAATGGCAGCATGATCAGTAGAAAATACCAGAGATACACTTTAAGATCAAATGGAACCTAGGTTTGGTTAAACCCTAAATTGGACCTAAATACCATTAATAATGATGAACCTTGTATTAATGATGCTCAATTATATTTAATCAGGTCATGGACAAAGTTCTTGATGATCATGGATATGTGAGGAATATCTGAACTCAGGTACATGGATATAATTATATGACTAGATTTGCTGGATGTTAAATATATGTATTTGCTTGCTTGTATTTGAAATACATTGTTGGATGTAGATTTATATGTATTGTTGTTTCCGCCTTGAACAATAAGAACACTAAAGAAAGAAAATAGAATGTAGTTACTGATGGTTCATTAATCTCCCTATTAGAGAGGGAAAGTATTAATGTTGACTAGCACCTCCCTAATGGTACAAGGTATGTGGGGAGATCCCTAATGGTACAAGGTACGTGGGGATAGGGCCCAATAATATATGTTTGTGCTAAGTCCACCATAGTAATACATGTCCATTGAAATATGATTAATAACTTGGGTTTACCTGATTTTCTGCCATTAAATAATGTTTCTTTCTCTCTTTCTTCTTTTTCTAGTATTTTCAATATGCCAGCATAGTATAGCTCTTTAATTCCACGTACCAACTTTTGTTGATGTTTTTATTTCTCCTATTTTCTAGGTTCAGAGCTAGAATGGGATAAAGGAATAGGATGTGAGCAAGTTGCACAGGTTGTACCTATTGTCTAAGATCCTGTTAGCATACATGTTCATAGACTGTAAAATTTTCTATTCAATATGTAAATGTAAATCATTGTGTAATAATTCATGTTGTATAAATATGCATGTTGAATGTTGAGTATGTTATGGTTGTATGTTCATGTATGTGTATTATGCTTCCGCATCGCTCTCTGATATAATTGGATGATATTTTCGGATTCTGACCTCTCATTCCCAATATGGTTTGGAGAAGCCAAAATCCGGGGACGTCACAGTTGGTATCAGAGCATGAACATTAGCTACACCTGACAATTGCTCATCATGAAACATAAAAATTAAATTTCACCTTTCACTTTAAATTCTAGAAACATAGTGAGTTGTTGAACAAGGATTAGGTTCGACTTAGCCTCTAGGTTAGAACCTAGATGTTCGAGAACTAGGTATAGACAAGTGTCTGAAACCCTTTGCATATAGAGCTCATATGTATTGGGTAGCTACACTAGTCTACATCTCGTTCTCCCCATTTCACTAGGTGGCATAACACTAGACTATCTACTGTGTGTGGGACACTCAATTCTGCTGATTTGGTTTTGTTTTCCAATCGGCTCGAGCCTCGATAGTTTTCTCTGATGTCTTCTTTCTCGGAGAAAAACTATATAATATTTTATTACCTATATGTAAACATAAAAATGTGTCCCTCACACTGGAGAGTAGTTAGTGTTCATGCAATCTAAGTGAAAGGGAGTGACATCAGTCTAGAAGAGAGAATAGATCTAGATTAGATGTCTAGAGCCTCATAAGGTTATGTGATAGATAGATAGATAAAAGAAAGATGAAGGAAATAAGTATATAGAATCTTAACTAAGTTGATTTATGATGGTATAAGTTTCCTTATTAAGATTTGAGTTATATGTGAACCGAATCCACTCTTGGGAGGATCTATGCTAAGTTGTGATGATGAAAGTACATTCCCTTTTCCTACTCAAGATAAGCTTAGTTAAGATAGAGATGAGTGTGCATGAGCCTCAAGCTCTTATACAAGGAGGATGTCTAGTGGTAGGATGAGATATGTGGTGAACTCAAGAGAGAGTAAGACCCACAAGGAGAAGGTCATAGGACCTAGACTCCAATATATGAGATATGTGTAAAAAAAATGTGTTCTACACTAGATTACTCTTGAGTGTTGAGTTGAGTCCTTATGCATGATTTAAATCTATATGTGAGAATTGGGTAAAAGAAAAGGATGGGTAGATGACCCATATGATAAAGTCAGTCCTTTGGCTGAGTTAGGTCCTCGCTGGAGTGACATATTTTGTGAATCTCATCATTAGTTGCAAGTGAGGTAATATATGAACTCTAGTTATGAGAGAATGATGCTTTGTGCAAAAGATACTCAACATACATGTTCTCTCTTCTTCTTCTCCTTCTTAATATACGATGATGGAAACCTCACTTGAGCTATATAGATGATTTATATATGAGGAGTCACTCGTATAAGCTTGACTAATTCAATGTTCCCTTCCTATATCATATATGTAATATCCAAGTAAAAAATCATGATAAGATCGACCTACTATATTCTCATTCCCCTTTTGTCATACATGAAAGATATAAGTTATGAAAGCATGATCTTGACACAAAGGTCCCTTTGGATCATATATTGCATGATAATATAGTGCTTAACCTTAATCCTTCTAAATCCAAGCTTATAGTTTGAGAATTAATTACACCATGAGGTGAAACCCTAATATTCAAGCATGTCAACTAAGACCCTCTCATATGATGAAATTATGATATGATATTGATCATAAAGATACACTAGTGATGTTAAGTGACAACATTCTAGTAAATGATGCTTGATATTGCCTTACATGCGTTAGTGGTGTGAAAGATTGAAACTTGAATAATACCATCTTAAATTCATATGTATGAATAAAATCTTATCCTTAAATGACTATGAGGATGTAAATCCTAAAATATAATGGTGTCATGTGATGACTAAGATGCTAAGTGATGCTACAATTCCTTTTAAAAATGATGCTTCAACCTATATAAGGTGGGGTGGGTACACCCTAGATGCCTTACACCCTAAGATAAGAGCTTAGGGTACATCTAGGAGTATGAGAACCTTGGAATCTAGAAATGGTGATCTATATGAAGTTGAAGCTAGCTATATCACCTTAAGTATGGCATTAGTTGAATTTTGAGGATGAAATTCTATATAAGATGGGGTGAATGTGATGACCCCAGTTTTAGAGTTTTGATACCTAATATAGTAACTTGAGACCAAGATTGTTACATGGATAATCAGTGCCAAATCAAGGAATTGCATGTTCAATTATGTATTCTTTGACCTATAAGTATGACTATAACGCCATTAGAGGTTCAATAATAGTTACCCAAGGACAGTTATGTACATGGGGAGATTAACATTAATTATTTATCACTTTGGAGTACTCGTGAAGTTGAATATCCAATCGAAGCATACATGGACTCCAATGAATGAATCATGAACCCTAAGGTGCTAATGATAAAAAAAAGGTGTGACTTGTTTCTTTAAGATTTGATGTGTTATTGATTTGTGTTCTAGGTTTACACACTTATTTATGTGGACATTTGAGGAATTACGTTTGTTAACAGATGACAGAGTTTTTGTGTCAAACTTGGCTGAATGACAGATGACTTGTTGAGGAACGATTGGCTAAAATTATGTATCTTTTCCACTGGACATATCAGATATATATTTTTGAAATTAGATAACACGATTAATGATTTAGTAATCATTCGCCTAAGTTGATGCCCAAATAAGCCTGTCACACAGACGTTTCCTTGAGCGGGATGTGTGGCCCCCTATTTTTCAATAAACCAAGGAAAGATGGGCTGCTACTGGGTCATCCCTCACCTCCAAGAAGTGAGGAATAGAAAACCTTTGAGGTACTAGCTAGATCCAATGAAGAGGGGCGATCACATGGTATATAAATCACAAAATCGTGATCTGTCCAACAACCCTAGAATATAGACCCGTCATTCCTGAAGAATAGCATCAAATGGATGAACAAGTCGCCTTCTCCCTGATGTTCTCCATTATAGGATGCAGAGCGGAGTAGAGACGAGGGTCCAGTAGAAAATCCCTTTCATGGAGGAGAATACCTCTGACCGGGATATTACATCATGTGCGCCCAATTTTGAGGAGCCGAGCCCCACCATGGTCACCGGAACCAGTGGATGTTGGGGAAGGAGGCAGATCTGAGTGGAGCAATTGATGCAGATTTAATCACAGCTATGCTGCTTCACGCATCCTCTACCTGGAATAGATGGCCGCCGATGGGCTCAAGTCCCTGATCTCCATGGTCTAGGGATATCACCATCATGGGGGAAAGAGTCGATCTCTTTGCCTCCATCAGAGCTCGACGCCGGCAGGGTTCCTCACCGAAGAACTACAACCAAGTTCCTTGGGAGGTCTTGGTTCTTCTTGACCTGTTTCCGGAGTAGGGAGATGCACAGGGAACAAAACCCCAATCCTAGAAACATGTTCGCAGAGGATTTGAAGAGAAGGTGGTGGCAAGGCTACAGCTCTTCCAGCGCCTAGATGACCGGCCGGCAGTCCTCTCACCCAGCTTTCAAGGCGATGGCACCCTCCTCGGCAACCTCACACCGGAGCCCCTGGCGGCATCCTCCGTACGTCGTGTAGGACCGAACCCTACGAAGGTAGCAGACAAGGATCCAAACACGATACGGAGATCGTGAGGACAGTGGGAGGGCTATTCAACCCTCTTGTAGGCCGTGCCAATTCAAGTGAACTGGATCAGATCTGGGTCCAATTTGATGACCCGCCCGAACCAGACCAGCCTTCTTTTGGTTGGCCACAAGAGTGCATCGTGGTCCTGGGCTCATATGACAGAAATCTGGACCTTCCATGCACAGATCTGACGGCTCCAATAAATCCCAAAGGTAATCGCTATTAATATTCCCAGAAAATGTCTTGTTCTTAGAAAATACCTAATAAATAGCTCCCATGGACAATAAATATGTATAAAATACCCATAGACTCATAAAAACATTACCTTTAATTCTAGACTCCTAGATCAGACCCTTGAACCATTATGAATGATGATATTTAATTTAGAGTATGATGCTCCTTTTTAAGGTTCATTAAATTAAATAAATAGTATGCAGTTGATATTAATTCTCAGAAAATTGTCCTAGAACCTTAATGATGATATACATCCATATTTAGACTCTGATCTGAGTAATATATCTAAATAATAGGTCATTTTCTATTAATGACTATTTAGATGCTTTTATTCCCATTTTTAATTCTTGGAAATGGACCAATCATCAGAAAAATATGAAATTTGGACCAGACCTCTAAAATGGAAGCATGATCAGTAGAAAAATACCAGAGATACACTTTAAGATCAGATGGAACCTAGGTTTGGTTAAACCCTAAATTGGACCTAAATACCATTAATAATGATGAACCTTGTATTAATTATGCTTAATTATATTTAATCAGGTCATGGACAAAGTTCTTGATGATCATGGATATGTGAGGAATATCTGAACTCAGGTACTTGGATATAATTATATGACTAGATTTGCTGGATGTTAAATATATGTATTTGCTTGCTTGTATTTGAAATGCATTGTTGGATGTAGATCTATATGTATTGTTGTTTCTGCCTTGAACAATAAGAACACTAAAGAAAGAAAATGGAATGTAGTTACTTATGGTTCATTAATCTCCCTATTAGAGAGGGAAAGTATTAATGTTGACTATACCTCCCTAATGGTACAAGGTACGCGGGGAGATCCCTAATGGTACAAGGTACGCAGGGATAGGGCCCAATAATATATGTTTGTGCTAAGTCCACCATAGTAATACATGTCCATTGAAATATGATTAATAACTTGGGTTTACCTGATTTTATGCCATTAAATAATGTTTCTTTCTCTCTTTCTTCTTTTTCTAGTATTTTCAATATGCCAGCATAGTATAGCTCTTTAATTCCACGTACCAACTTTTGTTGATGTTTTTGTTTCTCGTATTTTCTAGGTTCAGAGCTAGAATGGGATAAAGGAATAGAATGTGAGCAAGTTGCACAGGTTGTACCTATTGTCTAAGATCCTGTTAGCATACATGTTCATAGACTGTAAAATTTTCTATTCAATATGTAAATGTAAATCATTGTGTAATAATTCATGTTGTATAAATATGCATGTTGAATGTTGAGTATGTTATGGTTGTATGTTCATGTATGCGTATTATGCTTCCGCATCGCTCTCTGATATAATTGGATGATATTTTTGGATTCTGACCTCTCATTCCCAATAGGGTTTGGAGAAGCCAAAATCCGGGGACGTCACATCTAGCGTCGGTTTTTTTTTCAAATAACCGACCCTAGAAGTCCCTTCGGTCGACAATATTATCGCCTGAGATGCATTTTGGATCCAGTTAAGTTCATGCATGTATAAGCACCTCTAGCGTCGGTTTTTTCCCCAAATAACTGACCCTAAAGCTCTTCTCGTTCGACGAATTTGTCGACTGATAACCTCTCGGTCGACAAATTCATCGACCGAGAAGAAGCCAAATTTCACGTGTATAAGCACCTCTAAGGTCGGTTTTTCCTTATAACCGACCCTAAAGCTCCCTCAGTCGACGAATTTGCCGACCGATAACCTCTCGGTCGACAAATTCGTCGACCGATAAGGAGCCAGATTTCACCTCTAGGGTCGGTTTTTTCTTATAACCGACCCTAAAGGGCTCCTCGGTCGAAAATATTGTCGACCGACATGAATTTTGGATCTAGTTTAGTACTTTTCAAAACTTTATAAATCATTGGGATCTCAATCCCTTGTCTCATTGTTGGGAATTCACATCCCTCAATACCACCATCATCACATTTGCTGGATCTGGGTATTCAAACCCTTAGTTCATCACTAAACATGATTATCACTTATCAGGTAACTATTATCTTCAGGTCATCTGACCAAGGTATTCAGGATATTTGTTACACAAGCATCTCACATGGTTAGTATACTTGATAACAACCATATCAATTTCATATCAACATCATGCAATATAAAGATAACATAACTATTCCTTCATTAGGGTTAGAGTTTCCCATCTTTATCAATTAGGGTTTCACATCACATCATCTCATATTAAGGTTACACATAACATTATCATATTATGGTTTTACTCAACATCACCCTATATTAGGGTTTCACATAACATTATCCCATATTAGGGTTTCACATAACATTATCCCATATTAGGGTTTCACACGACATCACCCTATATTAGGGTTTCACATAACATCATCCCATATTAGGGTTTTATAAGCACCATAGAGCTCCCTCAGTCGACGAATTTGTCGACCGATAACCTCTCGGTCGACAAATTCGTCGACCGAAAAGAGCCAGATTTTACGTGTATAAGCACCTCTAGGGTCATTTTTTTCCTTATAACCGACCCTAAAGTTCTCTTCGGTCGACAATATTATCGACCGACATGAATTTTGGATCCAATTTAGTTCATGCATGTATAAGCACCTTTAGAGCTCTCCTCGGTCGACGAATTTGTCGACCGTTAACCTCTCGGTCGACAAATTCATCGACCGAGAAGGAGCTAGATTTCGCATGTATAAGCACCTCTAGGGTCGGTTTTTTCTTATAACCGACCCTAAAGGACTTCTCGGTCGACGAATTTGTCGACCGACATGAATTTTGGATCCAGTTTAGTTCACGCATGTATAAGCACCTCTAGCGTCAGTTTTTTACTTTTAACCGACCCTAGAGCTCCCCTCGGTCGACAAATTTGTCGACCGAAAATGTGTTTGAGTGTTTTTAAATAAGCAAACACGGGCACTACTTATCTTTAGCGTCGATTTGTTTCTTTTAACTGACGCTACAGGTCGAGTCTCTCCTTTAAAATGGTCGAAACCTAGTCTTTCTCCCCCACGAAACAAAATTTTCGTTCTCTTTTTCTCTCCCGTGGCGCGGATACCTTTTCTGCCATGAAGCCCTTGCCACCTCTTCGCGCCGCCAAAGCCCTTGCCTCCTCTCCGCGAAAAGAGCTCGTCGTCACCGCCTCTCCACACTTCCACGAAGGTCGCCGCCTCTCCATGAAGGTCGTCTCATCCTCTACGATGGTCGCCACTGTTTCCAAGTAAGGTCGTCGTTGTTTCCAAGTAAGGTTTCCGAGTTCATTTCCGGGTTCGGATCCACCTTTCTTAGTCTTGGTATGTGAGATCTGTCTCTTTTTCTTTGTTTTTCTTGTTGTTATATCTTCCCCTCTCTTTTTCTTGGCTGAATCCATGACGTTCCATGGTGGAGCTTGAGATAATGGTTGAAAAAATCTTCCACTCTCTTTTTCTTACCTTTTCAACATAGGGTTTGCTTCCTTTTTGGAGAAGGAACCAGCTTGGTGAAGAGGAGTGCCCAAGCTAGGGTTTCTTCACTGTTTTTCTTCAATCTACCTTGTCGTTTGGAGTTTCTACATCATCTCTAAGGTGAGTTATATAACTTTATCCATGATTATTGTTCACTCTTACGTTACATGTACATGATTTTGCCTTAAAAATATTGATCCAAGTATAAAGATGTACCTTTACCTAAGGTGTGAGCTTGTATGATAGTTTTTTGTATCATCTTAGAAGAACCCTACATCTTGTGCATGATTTTTTTGAAGGAAGTGGTAATCATAGACTTTGTTTGCATATGGATAGCTTTTAATCTCTGAAAAGATGTATATTTCTAGGATTTCAAACTAATTTTTCCTCCTTATATTTCAAGCAATCTATCATTTTGTAAATTATGATGTGATTATGAATCATTTTTGTCATGAATGTGTGGTTTTGAATGGTGACGGTTGAGCATCAATGCTCCCCTCTCCCAGAATATATGAATATTCATTTCTATTTTAGTTTGAACGTTTCAGTGTACCCCTCGGTCGAAAATTTTGTCGACCGGAATATTTTCGGTCGACAATTTTTCGACCGAGGGGTACACTGAAATGTTTATTTAAATTTTTAGCGTCGGTTATTCCAAAAAACTGACCCTGTAAACTCTCTCGGTCGACGAATTTGTCGACCGATAACCTTTCGGTCGACAAATTCGTCGACCGAGAAGGAGCCAGATTTCACGTGTATAAGCACCTTTAAGGTCGGTTTTTCCTTATAACCGACCTTAGAGCTCCCTCGGTCGAGGAATTTATCGACCGATAACCTCTCGGTCGACAAATTCGTCGACCGAGAAGGAGCACTGAAGTGGTTATTCAATATTTAGTGTCGGTTATTCTAAAAAAAAACCGACACTGTTAACTACCTCTCGGTCAACAAATTCGTCGAACGAGAAGGAGCACTGAAGTGGTTATTTAATATTTAGCGTCGGTTATTCTAAAAAAACTGACACTGTAAACTCTATCGGTCGAGAAAATTGTCGACCAAAAAATGTGTTCGGTCGACAATATTCTCGACCGAGAGTGTTTACAGGGTCGGTTTTTTTGGAATAACCGACCTTACAGACTCCTTTTTTCTCGCCTGGGTCAGATTTTTTATAACCTTTTGTGTCGGTGTTTACTCTGTAAGGTCAGTTTTTTCTGGTCAAATAAACCGACGCTATAGAGCAAAGTCTATAGCGATGGCCACTTAGGCGTCGGTTAAAAGTGACACTACAGGCTTATAAAAACCGACGCTACATACCATTCCTGTACTAGTGAGGCAATCGGTCTCTGCTCGTTGCGAGTGCATGTCGCACATGCTGAGTGGTGGTGGAGGTAGCGAGAAGGAAGGGGAAGGGACTTTGGTGGGCTGGTAATGAAGGTGTTGGGCAAGTTTGTGAAGCCGATACCACAACTGGAAAAGACCAAGAGCAGGGAGTATTCGTGGAGCCGAGGATAGTTTGTGGTGTTGAGGAATCTTGCTGCTCATGATTATGGCAGGCGATACAGGAGATTAAACTAATAATTGATCAGACATTAATTTTGATTGTGTAGATCCAATTACTTAAAATCTGAAACAATGTTTGAAGGTCAACCATCCCAATGAGAACTTGTTAATCACTCCTCACTGGATCTTTCTCTGACGTTCCACAATCCTATCGTAGCTCTCTATCCGAGGGAGGTCATGGTAGGTTTCTAGACTCGCGATCCTTTGTGTCCCGGCTCACTTTGGCCCTGCTCGTAGCGGAGAACTGGCGTCTTGCTGTGGAGACCTCCATCGTGGCAACTACCTTGGATGTGGCTGTGACTTGCGAATGTTTTGTTGGAACCACAGTGATTGAGCGGTTGCTTGTAGAGCTAATGTGCACCATGGCGGAGGGCACACGATGACATAGCGATGTATGGAAAGGAACGAACAGAGGATAGAAAGAGATAGTTGTTCTAGGAAGAGGCTTTGTACTCGTTTATCTGGTAGTTGGGGTGACACGTCTGCCGCTAGTTTTGCATGGAGTCAGAAACGTGGGTGGGGAGGTTGTGAGAGATAATGACTAACCTGTGTGGGGAGGTTGTGAGAGATAGCAGCTAGTTTTGTATGAAGTTAGAAACGTGGATGGAGAAGTTGTGAGAGATAATGACTAACGTGGGTGGGGAAGTTGTGAGAGATAATGGGTAGTCAGTTTTGCATTTTCAAATTTAAAGTTGGTTGTTTCATCCTATTGTTGCGGTAACGTGATGTATTTCAAATTTTCAAAGCAGCGGTGTTTTGGGAACTGCCGAAAATGTGGTGGCATCGTGTGTATGTTGGGAAAGGGAAGGAGAAAGACATGGGTTGGTGTTTTGTTTTTTTAAACGTGAGAGAGTTTAAAAAGAGTGAGCTTCGATTTTTCAAATAAAATCATTTTATTGAAGTAAAAAAGATGAAAAAATGTGAGAGTAGCTTGAGTGAAGGAGAGTGCAAGCTTTTGCCACGTTGGCAAAACTGTGATATGTGATTGGTCAATATGACTTTGGGTGGGTGTATTTGAACTGCCTGTAAAACTCGCTCTTTTTATAGTAGTATAGATAAAGTCTTTTAACGGGATGTAGCAATCCAATGTTGTAAGCAGTTCAATATGACCTCACACACTTGACGATGCAATTGCAGAAGAGTTTTCACACTCATGATTCACACCAAGGATTCAACATGTTAAGTCAGGGGCCTAACAAATTGTATAATATTTGTGTAGTAAACTAATGTACTATTCAAAATTTAACTCATATAAACAAATAATATTTGTGACCTGTGTAGGGAATCGAGATATCTTCTTATTGGCAACAAAAAACTGACATTATGTGTAACATATCGAAACTTGGGTATATTCTTAGTTTAGCCTTAATCTACGTTTGTCATAACCCTTATATCATTCTTAGCCTTGATGTTTAATTTGTAGAAATATTAATGGTTTGGAATGTAATTGAACACTAATTATGCCAATGTGAGGTTATATACATAAATATATTAGTCAATGTTTCAATAAGGGTCTAAAATGCAATTTAACCACTTAAGTGGGATAGTGATAAAATAAATTTGACCTAGAACTTTCTATGGCCTTTTGGAACAAGAACGAGAAAAAGGAATAAATAGAAAAGCTATAAACATGAAAATGTGGCATTAAATAATTTTATTTGATGAGTGATGATAATGTGAAGTAAATTGCCTAAAATTCATAAAAGGGAAACTCAAAAGATATTTCTAAGCCCAAATTCATTTTCCTTGAGTTTGAGTTTGCTTGGATGACAAATTTCACAATTTTTGAAAATTAATAACTATCTTTACATTAAATAAATTGGAAAATATGAGTTTTTCTCCAACTTATTAAATAAAGTTTTAATTAACTTCAAAAGCGGAAGCAAATCTAAAAAATATAATCTACATGTCAAAATTAGTCTATGTGTGAATTTTCATCTAATTTGGAAAATCTTAAATATTTTATTTTATTCAGGATAGAGAATATGATTTAAAGACCAACAATATTAAATAATATATTAAAAAAATCAATGGTGAAATCCTATTTCTAATACTTAGTATTACTCGTAGACCAAGTTTTATATTTTTGGAAAGTTTGTAGATGCCTCTAATTAATTAAAAGGAAAAAATAAATTATAAAATATAACTGTATTAAATAAAATACTAGAAGTCTTCAAAAAAATAAACTAATGCCAACCTCATATTCTACATGCTAAAATAGGCCTTTGGGTGAATTTTCACTCAATTTGAAAATTATTTGATAAAAAGGTGAATTTAAGAATGAGAAAGTATGTACAACCTTTAAAACATTAATTAAAATAATAAACGACATCAGCATGTGGAAATAATGGAAAATTTATATTGAACACACTAAAGATTACTTGTGGATGAAGTTTCACCAAATTTAGATAATCCTAATGACACTAATGTATGAGGAAAGAGAAACTAAGATTTGATTAATTAATACAACAAATGTCTTCAAAAGGATAATCTAATTGCATAATCAGAATTTACATGTCTTAATTGGCCTCTGTGTAAAATTTCACTTAATTTGAATAATTTTTTAACTCTTAATTGAAGAAAGAGAAAATAGAAAATAAATGCAAATACACTTTAGTCGTATTGAGATTTGATTGCAATAATATATCACGTGGATCTGTCTTATGTGTGTTTCAATGCCACCTTTGGATTCTGATCTGATGGCCTACAGATTGTCTCCTATCCTGGGTAGGAGACCTGGTTTCTCATGTATAGTAAATATGAGTTTCATCCATCGTATCTCTCTCGATTTTTAACTGTTTTCTCCGATTTCTTCTCTGTTGAAATCGTCGTTGGATTGCATACAAACTTAGCCTTAGAACAACCTCTCTTGTGCCCTATAAAAGAAAAACCCAGTTGTCCCTCCTCCTGGCTCACCGCCATGATCGTACAGCCCCCTTCCTCCTATAAAACCATCAAGAAACCACCGACGAACGCTCTGAAGCGCTTCTCTGCTCTCAATTGAACCTCCTTCGTCTTGAGCAATCACCCCAAGCTTAGGTTTCTGATTCTGGCTGCTCTGGACCTGCTCCACTTTGTGTCGACATCCCCTACATGATTGGGCCTCGCAAGAACATCCTTGACGCAGACACTATTCGTCCTAATCACGTCGATGTGGCCCGTTACGTCGGGTTGCTTTCCCCTTGAACTACCCCTCTACCGCAGGCAACCTTCTTTTGCTGGACCAACCTACGACAGCCAAGATGCTATTTTTTCTCCTCGGTCCTCCTTCATCGGGGGACCCTGAACTCAGTAGGATTCTTAGATGTTTTGGTCGTGCTTGCGATGGTCAACTTGTTGATTCTGATTTTACTGCTTTGCAACTTCCATGGCAAGAACTCTCTGGGCACTGCTAATCACTCACAGCTTTACAGGGGACTCAATGAGTTCAGCTCCGTCCAGGGATTTGGATGCACACATTTTATGACAAACGAATTGCTCAAATACAATTTCGATCCCACCATATGCTACTCCATGGTCTTCGTTCTCACATGTTGAGGACGAACAGGCTCTCAGGTGTTTTACCTACCTTACCTTCGTTGCCCTTCATTTCTCTATCGCACGTTCTAAGGGTATTCGTGTCATTTAATTCCAATTTGATATCAACACTTATGCTTGGTTTTGGACCAGATGGTCAATCACAATTGGACCAGCTAGTGGGCCCCATCTTGCTAAGTGGATAAGATATAACACGTGGCATATCTAAGATTTCTTATTGGTCATTGTTTCTAAAATATGTAGTAAACTATTCATAACTCAATAAAATAAAATAAAATATATTCTGGGATCAAAAAATTATAATCTACCTAATGGTACATTTTTGTCGCAAAAATCTAATGTTATAAAAAGGTTTTTTATGGATTTTCTTAATTGGTTATAATTTGTAAAATTCATAACTGACAATATATAAGTCAGAAAAATAAAATAAAATATGTTATGAACTTTGAAAAGTATAACCAATAATACGACATGGTTTTGATAACCTAATTCAATAATCACAAAAAGGTGATTTTTAGGGTTTGTGAAACTAATGTAAATCTAACTCTAATTTCACATACATGATTAATAGGTTCTTTGGAGACTAAGACTTGGATCTATATCTAGTTTGGACTTGTATAGACTCTAAAGTGAGGTATGTTTGCATCCCCTGTTATTCATGTTGAGAATTAACCTACTTTTCTTCTTTCTCTTGGTCCTATGGACAATAGCCTACACAACATTCCTTTCTTTTTTGAGAACATATTTCTTGTAGAATACCTTATTTGTTTCTGATCATGCGATCAATTTATTATGACGGACATTCTTTTGGTGTCTATCCTATATATTGTTTCATGGTGGAACTTTACTTGGTAATACATGCTCTTTTTGCCCACTTGTATGGTGGGTGTTTATGTTGTCCATTAGTATGATGGCAATATTGTGAATCTGACTATACTTTATACTTGCCTCTACATTAAGCATGTTATGTGACTCAATATCCCTAGAGTACTGTAATTGCATTGGTTTTTGGGTTATGTGCCCTTATTATATTTTTGGGATGGAGGTTACGTGCCCCATACCAGTGTTCCAAGTTTATGAGGTGTGGCCCACATTTTATATATTGAGGAGTTTGGTTATGTGCCATTCTCTATTAGGTTTCAAGTTTAGGAGGTTTGTCTATCGTTGTTACTTATATTGTTCTAGTGCTATGTTTATCTCACATGCATGCAGGTTGATGTTATTGATGATGGGTTGTGTGCCCAAGTTTATATGTGCTAGTACGGCACAATTTCATTTGTTTATTTTATGGCAAGTATCTTTTTTATTGTGATTCATTTCTTTTATGCCCGATTGGGTAGTCATTTACTTTTCGGTGGGAAGCTGACCGGCCTAAATCGTGCGTCCTAAAATTGGGAGCGGATTTGAGGTAGTCGAGCTTTTATATTTATAAACCCGAATCCTTCTAGGCCCCCGCAACTTTGCTTACGGGGTCGAATTAGATATACGGGGTCGAACACATGGACAAGGGGGTAGTGTTGAGAACCCAGAATCGACACGCTACACTCCGGCAGGTTAAAAGAGACGATAAATTCCCCAGGAGGGAAGCATAAAATGTCACAAACAAAACAAGAAGACTATCTCCAAATGGAGTTACTAGAAAGATTTAAGGTTTTTAGCATTTAGCAGTTTTTAAGGATTTTCATGCAACAGAAACAGAAAGATAACACTAGAGCTAGAGCAAGGTACGAAGGATAAAACTACTGCAAGACAAGCGGCATCGGTACCATCCTGCACCCCTCCTCTCAGAATGGGCACCTCTAACCAAGCCTCGGCACCCCTCTCGAGGTTGCTGGGCTCAAAGTTAGAGTTGAATGTTACAGAAACAACTCCGTTCCAGGCACTCTCGTACTCCAGAATCGGACCAAACACTAGAGCCACAACACAACTCTCGAAGTTGTTGTGACGGGAAAACACGATTCGGTAGCTAAGCGAAACGCGATCCAAAACATGCAAGCTAGAGTTCAGATATCAAGCATCGCAGTCATCCAACATATTGCACCAAGCTTAGAGCAGTAAGTAATTAAGCATTTCCATTTCTATAAATATTAAGGGTCTTAATTACAATGCATAAGTAAAGAATTAAATAACAAAATTAAAGATAGATGTCGCCTTCTTGATGTAGAAGGACGACATGCTACAGTAACCATCCCGCCCGATATCGGACAGGGACCTAGCCCGATACAGCCGTGTCGGGCGGCACGCTCTCTCAAGCGGCACGCATGACAGGTGGCTGCATCGCCCAAGGACCTGGCCGATACGCTCAAGTCGGGCAGAACGCATGACGGGCGGAGCGTATCGGGTTCGATATCGTGTCGGGCGTGGAGCTGTGTATCCTACTGCCGGGCACTGGTGTCAGGCACTCGTGTCGCACATCTACATCGGCCGATATCGGCTCCCAGTGTCGCCTGGTACAGTCCTAGGTGAACCAGTCCCCTCCCTCTCGGGATGAGGAAGAGATCACCTAGTGTCGCCCGGTACGAACACTGAGGCATGATACGCCTGCTCTCGCAGCCTCCTCTTAAGATCACTCGACTGTCTGAAACCTCAAGTGGCCGAGCTTGTCCGAACTGTCACCCAAAAACTGTCTTTTCGGCTCCCTGTAGCTGCTATTTATAGGCAACCGGTCGCGAGAAGGTATGGTGCTCGAAGCTCCACGTATCCTCCTCTCCGCCGTTCAGTTGGTGGTCGGTTGAAGCGGGTATTGCCCGGTATCGCCCGGCACAAGGAGGTCGACTGTCGGGCGTCGTGGCGAGAGGCGCCTGCCGGTGGTCGGCCGATATCGCGCGGCACATGGAGTAGTTGCGGCGCGCTTGGCTCCCTGTCGGGTAAAGAGGCGTGTCGTCCATCGGTACCTTCTCGCGCGGCATCCCTGCGTCGCGCGTCGTCGTATCGCGCAGCCTTGCTGTTCACCGTGTGTATCGGGCGTCAGGGGACTGGGACAGTCTTGGACTTATTTGCGGGCCGGAACGGCTTTATTGGTGCTAAGTGGGTCAAAATAGGAGGAAACTCTGCAAAATATAGAAATATTGGACTGAGAGCATTGCTTGGCTTATTATTGCGGAAATGCATATAAAAGAGAGGAAAAAGGCAGAAAAGGGCAGTTTTGATAACAGGATAAAGGCCAAAAACATCACAAAAGTTGGTGCTATCAACTCCCCCAAACTTAGCATTTTGATTTTGCTCAATCAATAATTAAACTTTATTTGACGATGCTTCTTCTTGCGTAGTATGCTTCTCAGGCCAAGATGTAAAACAAGTATCGTAATTCCTTTAGAGATAATGCTGCCTCATTACGAATAAAAGACTTCGTCTTTCTTGCCTTATTGTTTAATTAATATTATTCTCTACAGCTTCGGCGAGACGTTGTTGTATGATTCCGAAGTTAGCTTCCACACCAAACAACTTTATTTTCGGGGCAGAAAGTTGTGTAAAGGGTAGGCTAAGGCTTTTTGGGTTTTCTTCTTGTTCCCCATCAGTCCATCCAGGCAAGGGTCCGTTAACGAGCAAGTGATCCCTGCAGTCCAAGCCAGTTGGCTTTAGAGCAGTGATTTCACATCCTACGTACCACTGCCCCGGATCTACCATGCCTAAAGATGGGTACTTTTGGAAAACAAGTGTGTGTATATTTTTTTTTCTTTTTCTTTTATTGGGCACAACTCTTATGCTTTTATTCACTCTCATAAGGTTTCTCTCTCTTTTTAGGATTTTTGTCGGGTAAGGGAAACCAAGAGATTCTTGATGTTTGGGCAGCTTTTTCCTTCTCCATACTCGTCTCTTAGCTGTCTGCGAGATTATTGTACTTTCAAAATTGTTGACATGAAAAAACGTAATCTTCTGTTTGTTCGAAGCATCATTATCAGAAAGATATAACAAAACTTGCATCACATTAAGCATACAGGAAACAAACTTGGCAGGCAGTTGCATCAGGTTTTTATTATTATTACAGCAACTTTGTACATATACATAGGGACAGAAATTTGAAAGGGGCAGATTTTTGAAAAATTTTATATGGCATACATGCGTAGATCAGATATACAGGAAGCTATTAAGAGCACATCAGATAAAAATGGAACCCTAAGCATAGAAAGCTTGAAGAGTTAAAAATTTTATACCTCCCTCACTGGCACACAGGTACCCCCCTCCAAACTTACTCTACACTCTGTCCCAGAGTGGTGAAGAAGGTAATGTTTAGCCAGTGAGGGTTAGCCCGTTGATGTGCTGCAATATGCTCCTATGAAGTTGCAGCATGTCATTGGGAGGTTGTCTAGCGGGTTCGCTGCGGCCAATGAGAGGTTGAGCAGGAGCGTAAACCCTCAAAATTCACTTCTGGCCCACCTTTTCTCCAGATCTCCGTTGTGAACATGAACAAAAGGACTGATTATCAGTCCCAGTTCAGTCCCAGGAGTGTGTAGTCAGGGTGGGCCCTCTCCCTAAGGAGGACGGGACTGGAATGCCCCGAACTTGTTCGGAGGCCTTGGTCGTCGTACTCGTGCTGTCTCTGGAGATGGTCCTAAACCACCGCAGAGACAGGCTGATAACAAGGTGACCCTCCATTTGAGCTTTCACATGAAGAAGAATCCATCCCTTTCTTGTTGGTGTCGTTTCTGTCCGACAGTTGTTGCTGATCCCTGCGCCGTGCTTGGTGGCGCGGCCGGTGGTTTGCTCCGTATGAGTCATACCTGTTATTCAAATTTAAAATTTATTTATACGTTAGGCAGATAAAAAAAAGAAAAATTGTTAAAACTTGTCTCGCGGTATAACCCCGGGTAGATCCAGGGCGATACGAGATCGGACGATACGAGGTTGCCGTACGACACTGTTGTATCGGGTGACAAGCATGTCGGGCGACAAGGTCACATGAAACAAAAACCCGATAGCAAGACGTGAAAAGCAGGTCGCCCGATATGGGTATATCGGCCGATAAGGTCGCCAAAGATCAACTGCTTGACAGGACGCCACACAAGAAAAACGTGTCGCCCGACATGGTGTGTCGGGCAGACACCATCGGCCGTTATGTCGCTCTTAACTGCGTCGGGCGATACAAAATTGACGGCACGTGATAGGAAAAACCCGTGTCGGACAATAAGCCTATCGATCGATAAGTCTGTTGAGCGATTAAGCTTATCGGGCTATACCTTTGCTCATGGGAGCCATCGCCCGATACTACGGTGAAGGCAACTGGCCGACACAGGAGCAAAAGGGCAGACTACTGCATGTGTTACAGGTGGCTATAATGAGTAGAGTGTGACAGCCCGATACGGTAAAACCTCCGTTCTTATTTATAGCTGGCTCGGCCGGGTGCGAAACGGACATCTCTGAGGCGCGCGTCGGCCAACGGGTCAGGCGGTTCCCGAGACGATGGTCATATCAGTCTCATTGAGGGCATTTATTCCCATGCACGATAGGGTGCATGCCGCCCGGGAATGCCAACCGTCACGGCCGTTGCGATGCCCGAGAGACCAAAACCCGGTACGGGCGGTCCTGCGCGCCAACTGAGCGGCTGCCCGACACGGTTAAAACAGGTGGGCGTAGCTACGAGCAGAAACAACGATCAAAGGGTAAAACATCATCGGCCAAGGGTTAAGCCCCTGACCTCAGAGTGCAATACTCTTCAAACCTCGGAAAATTCTGCGATGACCCATAAATCAGAAGAGCCGGCACGCGCGACGCATGCTCTGACTCGGGCCTTATTACAATTCATAAAGTTTGTTTTTGCTGGTTATGAGAAAAATGCAACCTATTCTATGAAAGGAAAGAGAACTCGGGTTGCCTCCCGAGGAGCGCTGGGGTTTGCGTCGCCAGCTCGACCGGTGTAAGACCATCTTGATCAACCCTCAACTATACCCATATCTTGTAGACTGATCTCTGCTCTCCTGACAAACGCTTCATCTTCGTAGAACCTTTTCACCCTGTGCCCATTCACCTGAAAGGCTTTGGTCGGATCATCTTTGTCGTAGAGCTCCATCATTCCTGATGGATATATCTTTGACACTGTGAACGGCCCTGACCACCTTATTTGCAACTTCCCAGGGAAAAGACGAATAGAGGACTTGAATAACAAGACCTTGTCTCCTTCGCTTACATCTTTTCTCCTGAGATGGTTATCGTGCCACAACTTTGTCCTCTATTTGTAAATTTTTGCATTTTCGTAGGCATTCATTCTTAGCTCTTCGAGCTCTTGAAGCTGCAAAAATCTCTTTTCTCCAGCTTTGTCGAGGTCCATATTTAGGAACTTGATTGCCCAAAGGGCCTTGTGTTCCAATTCCAAAGGCAGGTGGCAGGATTTTCCGTAGATGAGTCGATAGGGGGTGGTTCCAATGGGTGTTTTGTAAGCGGTGCAGTAGGCCCAAAGTGCATCGTCAAGCTTCATGGACCAATCTTTCCTTGTCCGGCTGACAGTTTTCTGCAAGATTTGCTTGATTTGTCTGTTGGAAACCTCTACCTGCCCTGACGTTTGTGGGTGGTAGGGTGTAGCGATCTTGTGCTTCACTCCGTACTTGCGCATGAGTGCTTCAAACTGTCTTTCTCCAAAGTGCGAACCTCCGTCGCTTATAACAGTGCGCGGCACGCCGAAATGAGGGAAGATGGTCTTCTCAAAGAGCTTGATAACCGACCTGGTGTCGCAGGTTTGGGTGGCTACCGCTTCCACCCACTTCGATACATAATCCACAGCCACGAGTATGTACTGATGCCCCCGAGATGGGGGAAACGGTCCCATGTAGTCGATCCCCCATACGTCAAATATTTCGACTTCAATCCAGCTCGCCATTGGCATTTCGTCCCTCCGCCCTATGTTCCCCGTAAACTGGCACTCTTTGCAAGCCTTCACAAACTGTGCAGCGTCTTTAAATAAGGAGGGCCAGTAGAAACCTGATTGTAGAACCTTTGCAGCTGTTCTTTTGCT
Source organism: Alisma plantago-aquatica (assembly GCA_963693085.1). NCBI lineage: Eukaryota > Viridiplantae > Streptophyta > Magnoliopsida > Alismatales > Alismataceae > Alisma > Alisma plantago-aquatica. The sequence goes on from OY856409.1 coordinate 217,959,159, forward strand.
GCCTAGGTGACCACCATAGGGGGAGGCATGGCATTGCTTCAGGATGTCTGTGGTTTCTTCTTCTGGTATGCACCTCCTGTATAAGTTGTCGGCGCATCTTCTGAACAGGAGAGGATCATCCCAGTAGTAGTTTTTAACCTCCGCGAAAAGCTTCTTCTTCTGATTGTACGTTATGTCAGGGGGTAGTTCTCCGCAAGCAAGATAATTGCAGATGTCTGCAAACCAGGGTAGGCTTTCCTCTTGGGCTTCGGCCAACATAAGGGCTTCGTCGGCGTAGTCGTCGTTGATAGGAGGCCCTCTCTCTTTCTCAGTCACGATCCTTGATAGGTGGTCTGCGACCACATTCTCTGCGCCCTTGTTGTCGATAATTTTGTGGTCGAATTCTTGGAGCAATAAGGCCCACCTCAATAGTCTGGGCTTTGCGTCTTTCTTTTGCATTAAGTATTTTATAGCCCCGTGATCTGTGTATACTTTGACCTTAGATCCAATGAGATACGACCTGACTTTATCAAACGTGAAGACGATTGCTAGCATCTCCTTCTCAGTTGTTGTGTAGTTTACTTGAGCCTCGTCCAACGTGCAACTAGCGTAGCAAATCACATGGTGCTTTTTGTCTTTCTTTTGCCGTAGGACTGCTCCAACCGCGTAGTCGCTAGCGTCGCACATCAGCTCAAATGGTAAACCCCATTCTGGCGCTTGAAGGATAGGTGGTGATACCAAAGCGTTTTTCAGGGCCTGAAAAGCACTGAGACAATCGTTAGAGAAAACAAATTCAGCATCTTTTACCAGAAGATTGGACAGTGGTTTGGAAATCTTCGAGAAGTCCTTGATGAATCTTCGGTAATATCCGGCGTGCCCGAGGAAGCTTCTCACTCCCGTCACGGATTTCGGCAGAGGAAGTTTAGATATCGCCTCGACCTTGCTTACGTCCACCTTGATCCCACGCCTTGAGATCTTATGCCCTAGAACGATGCCCTCCCGCACCATGAAGTGACATTTTTCCCAGTTCAGGACGAGGCTGTTCTCCTCGCACCTTTGAAGGACCAATGACAGATTATTCAGACAGCTTTCGAAGTCTTTCCCATAGACTGAGAAGTCATCCATGAAGACTTCTACGATGTCTTCTAGAAAATCTGAGAACATCGATATCATGCATCTTTGAAAGGTGGTGGGGGTGTTACAGAGCCCGAATGGCATCCTTCGGAAGGCATAAGTCCCGTAAAGACAGGTGAATGTTGTTTTCTCTTGATCGTCGGGCAAGATGGGGACCTGGTAAAAACCTCTTTCTTGACGACCTCCTTGAGCATCTGGTTCAGCTTCCTCTGGGGTTGAGCCAGAGGCTTGGCTGAATCATCCAAGCTGATGCGGTGCATACACAGGGTGGGGCTAAGGCCTTTGATATCATCTAATGAATATCCTATAGCCCTCCTGTAGAGCCTTAACTCCTCAAGGAGTCGGTCCAGCTGGTTGTTTGAAAGATCGGCGTTTACGATGACGGGGTTTCTGTGCTCTTCATCTAAGAACTCGTATTTTAGGCCTTCGGGCAACGCTTTTAACTCTGGCCTTGGCCTAGGTGCCTTCTCCTGAGGCTCCTCTTCGAGAGAGGCATACATCATAGATTCTACCACCTTATCCTTTTCCTGCAAGTCTTCGTCAGAAAGGTTGAAAAGGTTGAGATACTTCGCGACCTCAGGATCTTCAAGGTCGGGATCTTGACAGTTTATAGCCCTCAAGAGGGGGTCTACTGTCCGGATATCTTCCTCTACTTCCTCGCATAATTTATTGTAGCTGTCTGTGAAACATGCTGATTCAGAAGGGATGGGCTGCTCATGATTTCTTTTAGCTTGAAGTCCATATGGTCGTTGCCGACCCTTAAAGTGATCACCCCCTTAGAAACATCAATCAACGCCCTCCCTGTCGCCAAGAAGGGGCACCCAAAGATGATCGGACATCGGGGGTCTTCAGCTGTGTCGATGATGACTATATCGTAAGGGATGAAGAAATCGCCAACCCTTATCGGCACATCTTCGACAATGCAAACGAGTCTCTTAAAGGTGTGGTCTGCCAGTTGAATCCGCATGTTGGTTCCAACCATGTCGGTCAAGCCCACCCTTTGCGCGAAACTTAGGGGCATGAGGCTAATGCTCGCCCCCAGGTCTGCTAGACCCTTGCGCTCGACGTTGTCTCCGATGTCGAACGGGATCGTGAAGGCTCCGGGATCCCTTCTCTTATTTGGTGTGTCGGGCTTCAAGAAGGTGGAGGAGGCAGAAGCTAGATGCACAGTCTCTATCCTCCCTCCCCTTCTCTGCTTTGTGATAAGGTCCTTGAGGAACTTGGCGTACGTAGGCATCTCTTCCAATGCATCAAGGAAGGAGACTTCAAGATACAGTTTCCTGATCGAGTCCATGAACTTCTCATGACGCTTCTTCAGATTCGCCTTTATCAACTTGTATGGGAACGGAATCCTAGGGGCGTAGGAATTCCTTCCGTCAGGCAGCTCCTCAGGAAACCCTTGTGTAGACTCTCGAACGTCTGCTTGTCTTTCTTCTCCTTCTGCTGGGGTAGCACTCTCAGGCCTTAGCTCGGGCTCAGGCCTGGCTTCATCAGGGCGCTCCAGCGTTCTCCCAGACCTCAGGATCGCCATTACAACAGACTCAGGGTGTGGGAGAACTGTTATTGCAGGATTCTCCATCAAAGAAGTCATCTGGGTCAGTCGTTGATCTACCTCACGCTGGCGCATCTGCAAGTTGGCCATCTGGCGTTGCATTGAATTCTGAGCTCCGGGGCCGGGAAGCGTACCCTGTACCAGTTTGCTGATAATGGCGTCCTGTCTTTTTATGTAGGCGGAAAGCTGACCAACCAAGCTGGGCTGGCTCACCCTCTCGCCTCGGCCCTGACATTCACCTTCAGGAAGAGACTGCTCACAACGAGACATGGTATCGAAACTCGGTGAAGCAGATCAGCTTTCAGGGTTCCTACAAGAGCATGTAAAATCGAGTTTAGAAAATTGAATTATTTAGCCTAGGCTAAGAATAAATATCATCAAAAGAAAAGAAAAGAAAAAGGGTGCTATCAAGCTCGTTTCTAAGCTTGAGGCATGGGAGTGTAGTTAGTGGATTCAGATTCGTCTACAGTACCGTTTTTGCCTTGTCCCCGGCAACGGCGCCAAAAAGTTGACCGGCCTAAATTGCGCGTCCTAAAATTGGGAGTGGATTTGAGGTAGTCGAGCTTTTACATTTATAAACCTGAATCCTTCTAGGCCCCCACAACTTTGCTTACGGGGTCAAAGTAGATATATGGGGTCGAACACAGGGACAAGGGGGGTAGTGTTGAGAACCCAGAATCGACACGCTACACTCTACCAGGTTAAAAGAGATGATAAATTCCCCAGGAGGGAAGCATAAAATGTCACAAACAAAACAAGAAGACTATCTCCAAATGGAGTTACTAGAAAGATTTAAGGTTTTTAGCATTTAGCAGTTTTTAAGGATTTTCATGCAACAGAAATAGAAAGATAACACTAGAGCTAGAGCAAGGTACGAAGGATAAAACTACTGCAAGACAAGCGGCACCGGTACCATCCTGAACCCCTCCTCTCAGAGTGGGCACCTCTAACCAAGCCTCGGCAACCCTCTCGAGGTTGCTGGGCTCAAAGTTAGAGTTGAATGTTACAGAAATAACTCCGTTCCAGGCACTCTCGTACTCTAGAATCGGACCAAACACTAGAGCCACAACACAACTCTCGAAGTTGTTGTGACGGGAAAACACGATTCGGTAGCTAAGCGAAACATGATCCAAAACATGCAAGCTAGAGTTCAGATATCAAGCATCGCAGTCATCCAACATATTGCACCAAGCTTAGAGCAGCAAGTAATTAAGCATTTCCATTTCTATAAACATTAAGGTATTAATTACAATGCATAAGTAAAGAATTAAATAACAAAATTAAAGATAGATGTCGCCTTCTTGATGTAGAAGGACGACAGGCTACAGTAACCATCCCGCCCGATATCGGACAGGGACCTAGCCCGATACAGCCATGTCGGGCGGCTGCATCGCCCAAGGACCTGGCCGATACGCTCAAGTCGGGTGGCACACCCTCTCGGGCGGCACGCATGATGGGCGGAGCGTATCGGGTTCGATATCATGTCGGGCGTGGAGCTGCGTATCCTACCGCCGGGCACTGGTGTCGGACACTCGTGTCGCGCATCTACATCGGCCGATATCGGCTCCCAGTGTCACCTGGTACAGTCCTAGGTGAACCAGTCCCCTCCCTCTCGGGATGAGGAAGAGCTCACCTAGTGTCGCCCGGTACGAATACTGGGGCACGATACGCCTGCTCTCGCAGCCTCCTCTGAATATCACTCAACTGTCTGAAACCTCAAGTGGCCGAGCTTGTCCGAACTGTCACCCAAAAACTGTCTTTTCGGCTCCCTGTAGCTGCTATTTATAGGCAGCCAGTCGGGAGAAGGTATGGTGCTCGAAGTGCCACATATCCTCCTCTCCGCCGTTTAGTTGGTGGTCGGCTGAAGCGGGTATTTCCCGGTATCGCCCGACACAAGGAGGTCAGCTGTCGGGCGTCGTGGTGAGAGGCGTCTGCCGGTGGTCGGCCGATATCGCGCGGCACATGGAGTAGTTGCGGCGCGCTTGGCTCCCTGTCGGGTAAAGAGGCGTGCCGTCCATCGGTACCTTCTCGCACGGCATCCTTGCGTCACGTGTCGTCGTATCGCGCAGCCTTGCCGTTCACCGTGTGTATCGGGCGTTAGGGGACCGGGACAGTCTTGGACTTATTTGCGGGCCGGAACGGCTTTATTGGTGCTAAGTGGGCCAAAATAGGAGGAAACTCTGCAAAAGATAGAAATATTGGATTGAGAGCATGGCTTGGCTTATTATTGCGGAAATGCATATAAAAGAGAGGAAAAAGGCAGAAAAGGGAAGTTTTGATAACAGGATAAAGGCCAAAAACATCACAAAAGTTGGTGTTATCAGAAGCCTTTTATTTTGACGTACAATATTCTATATATTGCTCAATTTTCTTTTTAGTATGCACATACCAGCCTTTTCTAATGTCTTCTACTTTTCTCTTCTTACTGGGGTATGCTTCCAACCCTATGTGAAAGACTTGGATGACATGAAGATATGGAATATCTTAAGGAGTTAAAGCTTGGAGACAAACTTGATATGCTTTAGATTTCCCTCTACTTAGATCCATATGTTGTGTCTTACATGTAAACCCTTAGTGGGACATTATGATGTTCTTCTGTAACCTTGTGATGATTAAGATATAGTCAATATTATTATTTTGCTGCTATACTTTGGTTGTTTTGAATATCATTAATAAGATTTAAAAAATGTACACCCACTCCAACATATCTTTTGAGTGTGTTTGTACTAGAGGTTCTATTCTTCAAACTTTTAGTAGGGAGTGGATCCCATATGGTCCCACTCCTTACATTATGACAACAACAAAATTATACATCGATAGAAAGGGAAAGAGCATTTCCAATATCTATTGGAAAATTTTCTTCTTCAAATCAGCACATGGCAGAACAAGTTCCTCTCCCTTGTAGGTCGGATTACAATTGCTAAATACGTCCTCTCACTGTCTTGTTACACTATGCAGGATGTTCAGCTCCCTACTTCCTCATGTGAAAAGAATGATCAAATGGTTAGAAATTTCATTTGGAATGCACCATCCCCCACTAAGTGTCTCAACTTAGTGGCATGGAAACACATCGTCAAACCTAAGAAACAAGGTGGTCTGCGGATAAGGAGAGCCAGAGACTTCAACTACGCTTTACTAATAAAACTCATATGGACTTTCCTACAAAGAAAACCATTGCCTTAGGTCACCCTAATGGCAACAAAGTATGTGCATAGGGGCTCCGTGAGATCCACATGTTCTCATATATGGTGCAGCATCAGAAGCTTAATCCCTGAGCTCTTGAACAACTCAAGGAAAGTGTATAAATATGAAGAGGATACACTGGTATGGAATGATGCCTAGATTGGAGAGGGTGACACATGTTGGTATGTATTCCTAGAGAGCCAATCATATATTATTGTAATGGCATAATTTGATTAATAATACATACATGCTTCCTATTTATTCTATTTTATTTAGTTATGAGATAATGATGTAACATGATAAATGTCTAGAGATTGATATTACTCAATGACGTATGTCTTCAAGTACATGACTTGAACAATGAGATCATATAGATGTTAAGAGTATATACATTCTCATTATGTCCCTAGTCATATGTTATTGTGGAAGGCAAATAGACAACAATCACATAAGACTAGAGTGTGTGTTGGTTGATGACAAAATCTCATTCGTCATGATATGTGATATCAAACCAAGCACCTAGATACTTATTAGGGAACAGAATACCAGACAGACCCACCATAAGAGTGATACATGGAAACCAAAATTGGTTGTTAGAATCATCTCTTGTAGTGTTGGTGGTGATTGTGGTTCTTAGACCTAAAGTCACTACACTCATCACATGTCGTTCGGTATGCTTTGACATCATCCAACATAATCTTGAATAAGGGTTGCCATAAAGGTGATGATTGGGTTACTGTGATACATGGGGACTGACTGTGAGTAATGTAGATGAGATTTGTCCCTCCTATAAGAGTATGATATCATAGGCCTCTTGATAAGAGAGACTGAGAAATGTATGGCCATGCACATGTGAGTCAATATGTGATATTGAGCTTACATATATCCCAGACAATCTGCTTGGTTCAAGAAACATAGATTGAATGTTTAATAGGATGACTGCTCCATGCCTTGAGTTTAATCTGGATATCAGTGACAAAGGAACTATACAAATACTATAACACCAAGCACAGATTATAGGTTGAAGTTGTTCTCCAACTTTTCATTTACTTGGGTAGCAATGATGTGCGACTAGGCACCATTCTTTGCTTGTGATGTCATAACTGGTTATGGACATTCACTGTCAACGTAATATGTGACCTATAGGGTCACACACATAGGAACTGACCTAGAAGAGGAGTTTTGATCTTGAATGATAATTGGATTGATTACTAAAGTGGTTAGGTATTTAATTTAAGCAACAAATCAACTAACTAGACTCCCAACAGATCGGATCATTTGATGAAACGGTCAGTTGGAGTGTTAGATTGATTGGATATTGCATTAGCTGAGTTCTGTACGAATGGGGGTGCCAACTGACTGGTTCACTTAGTGAACCAATCGGTTGGTGGTCATGAGATGACCGGCTAGCTTCACGAGATGCCCGGATCGTGGTGCAATTCAATTACATCAAGGATTAGCAATGACGTCACGTCGCACATTAATCGGAATAGAATTTCCAATTCATATGTGATTGGGAAACATGTGAAGTGGTCGGTTCACTGGGCAAACCTATCGACTTGCATGCCAATCGACTGATTCGCCTTGAAAACTGATCGGCTTGCATTTTGTGGGTTGCAAATTTTTGAGATTCGGGTCCCTTCCACTCCTACACAGACTGGGAACGCTGACCCTAACCCCTCCTATAAATAGAGGGGTATTGGGGGATTCTTAGACAAATCAATTGCCTCTGACAATTATTTGTATTCTCTATTTGTGGTAACTGAGATAACCCGAGCAAGTCATACTCGATAAAAGGAGGGATAATAAGGGAGAACAATTGTGGGAGAGCAAGTTGGTGACTAGTACACCAACGGGAGGGACAACTCCTTCCTGTCCATTCTAGTAGGATGACAGGAGTTCTAGGAGATTTGTGTGGACTTCCATATAGGGATGGAGGCTATTGTCTGCCGCTGGGAGGACAATGTCAACCTGTTGTACATGGTGAAGACTAGGAGGCACAACAGATGAGTCCCAGTACAACTAGAAGGCACCTATACAATTACAATGATGAGAAGATGTCGTTCTACTTGCTCGAGGACTAGGTATATCCTCAAAACCATCATTTCCATTATATAGTTTTTGATGCAATTTGCTGGTTTAATGGGGTATATGGCGGTAAATTATTTTTGTTTCTGCTGCCTACCTGATGTCATATTTCCCTACAAGGGTATCATAGCCACATCGATCGACTATATTTTGGGATAATCAATGTAATCAGATTTTTTTATTTTATCATTTACTTATTGCATGTGATGTGAATAATTTTGTTCAATCAAATACCATGCATAATTCCAAACTAATATATATATATATATACGTTCGATTTACAACCATCGTCCTAAAAGTGAGTTTTGATGGTGGATGTGTACTGTGGTTCTGGCCAATAACCCTAATTATTTGTGCATGGTTGTGTGTGGTTGGTTATTCCTATTTTATCTTGGTTTGCATACTGAGCCTCAACCTTATCTTCCAATTGTAAAAGTATTATTCTCTCCTACCTTTTCTCTCCTCAAATGTAGCTTGCAGTGTCTCTATAATCATGTAATAGTAGGGTAGTTTACTTTCTTGTTATGATGAAGAATAAAGATGCTCAGACCAGGCCAACTGACCATCTCAAAGGTGAGTTGACTGGCTGGAGAACCGAGGAGGACCAAGGAGGATCGACCCGAGAGATTGACTAGAGGATCCAGAAGATGGTGGACCGCAGACCAGACGATCGGTGAGATGACCAACCAACCAGACAGGAGGTGAGCCGATCAGTTCAAGGGTTGAACTGATCAACCCAGATTAGCAAGCACAAATCTTCATTAACAACATGTTTCTCGGTTAATGGACCCAACCGATCTATTGGAGGACCCAGAAGATGGTGGACCACAGACCAGACGACTGATGAAATGACCAACTGACCAACTAGGAGGCAAGCTGATCGGTTCAAGGGTTGAACCGATCAACCCAGATTGGCAAGCACATATCTTTATCAACAATAGGCTTCTACATGTAATGTAGACCCTAGGTTGTGGTAATTCCTTGTGGCTCTAAAGAATTACATTAGAATGGCCATAACCATTGCCTTTTTGTTTATTTCATATTTTTTTGTGGGATATAACATGTATATGATATATACTATGTATATTGTGATTGCATAAGTATATGTATTTATAAATACAAACTCCCTCGATCATATATTAAGTCTTATATGCTTTCCATTAGCAACACTCATGAAAAATTTGATCGACTAAGCGTGGGCACCCCAAGGGTGGTGCATCGTCTATCTCGTGGAAGTGTGATGATAATAATGTGGGCATGCCAAGCGGGATGCAATATTATTGTGTTGGCTTTTAGGCCAGGCTTAACTATGTGACCTTAATGAGATTAAGCTTTAGAAGCATGCAGATGATTATGTAAAGGAGTTGTGCATATCATCATCCAAGAGTTGCATATGATGCAATTGGCAAAAGTTGCCTGCCTTGATAATTGACTTTGGACGTTGGAGTTGTCCGGGTAATAGTTCAATTATTTTGGATCTTGGCTCACTAGAAGGTTGTATGTTGCAATCTTCCAAATTGATATGTGAGGGCTATCAATTTGAATAAAATAGTGGGAGACTTAATTAATTAAAGTCCTAATTGAATATCATCAAAATTTTCAAAACAAATCAAATCAAAAAGGGTTTTTGACAAAATGCAATTTTTCACTTGTAGAATCAAATGATAAACAAATCGTTGTTGTGATCAATAATTAGGAAGGACAAACTTGATGGGACAAATTTCCACAATTGGTTTTTGACTTTGAGTAGGGTTCTCAATGAAGAGTGCAAGCTCTATGTCCTTAATAAACCAATGCCAAAAATACTTGCTCATGTTGCACCTAGGGATAAAGTGGATGCTTAGTGGAAGCATGTCAATGAAGCCTTATACATAAAGTACCTTATGCTAATATGCATGAACTATAAGTTGCATGAGCAATGTGAGGATATGGGGATTCTTGAGATGGTAATACATCTTAAGAAAGTGAACCATAATCTCACAAAGCAAGAAAGGAACAATTACATAAAGGTGCTCTTTGAGTGTAAAATGATAGAGGGAGATTCACTAGAAGATCATGTGCTCAATATGATTGGACATGTGTATCATCTTGAAAAACTGAGATTCTCTTTGAGACAAGAGTTGACCACAGATATGATTATGGAATCATTACCAGAATCATATATCCACTTTAGTGAGTGTTACTACTTGAATAATATGGCCAGACCAATGTTAGATTTTCTTGGTATGCTGCTTAATGTTGAAGCAAGAATGAAGAAGGGCAAGTCTGTGATGGTAATCAACAAAGTTGAGTACAAGGATGAAAACAAGGACATGAAGAATCTGAGGCCAAGCCCAAATCCAAATCTTCAACACTCAAGATGAGGAGAAAGAAAAGTATAAGAGGAATTTATCCTTTGTACTTGAAGGCATTCTAGAAGAAGAAGAAGGGGATATAGATCTCCACTTCAAGTATACATTATTGAGATAAAATTATCTACTTCTTCATCTTGGGTACTAGATACTGGATGTGGATCTCACATATGATTGACTATGCAAGATCTGAAAAGAAGTATGCCTTTGGGAAAGGGCGAGGTTGATCTGCTAGTTGCAAATGGAGCAAGAGTTGATGCCACTGCAGTTGGAACCTATAGTTTATACTTACCCACAAGACTTATAATAGAGTTAGTGAACAACTATTATGTACCTACCATAAATATAAACATCATTTATGTATCTTGTATGGATAAGGATGCATATGAATTTCATATTAATAATGGTCGGTGTCCTATTTCTAACGATGGGATCTCTTATGGCAGTGCCCTAATGTCTTATGGTCTTTATTTGCTAGATCTAAAGACAACTATTTATAATGTAAATACCAAAAGACTAAAATTGAACAACTCAAACAAAACATACCTTTGGCATTGTTTTCTAGGGCACATAAATGAGAATCACATATCTAGACTCCATAAAGATGGTTATCTAGACTCTTTTGATTTTGAATCAATCGGGACATGTGAATCTTGTTTGTTGAACAGGATGGATAAGACCCATGTCACTAGTAATAATGAGAGGGATAGTGGTCTATTAGGACTCATACATTCTGATGTATGTGGGCCTTTTAGAACAACTGCTAGAGGTGGGTATCAGTACTTCAGTACCTTCATTGATGATTTCAGTAGGTACGATTATGTTTACTTGATGAAACATAAATCAAAAACTCTTGGCAGGTACAAGGAGTTTATGAATGAAGTATAGAACCAACTTGACAAAAGTATTAAGGCACTTTGTTATAATCGAGGTGGAGAATACTTAAGCCAGGAGTTTGAGGATCTTCTACGAACCCATGGGATTGTATCTCAATGGACTCCACTTGGAACACCTTAGCATAATGATACATCAGAAAGAAGGAATCACGCATTACTACACATGGTGTGATCAATGATGAGTTTAGCTAAGCTTTTGACTACCTTTTTGGGGTATGCTCTTAAAACCTCCACGTTTACACTAAGTTAAGTACCATCTAAATTGGTTCAAAAGACACCATATGATATATGGTATGGGATGTGTCCCAATATGTCTTTTATGAAGATTTAGGGATGTGAAGATTATGTAAGGAGAATGTTTTGTGAAAATCTTGGCCCTAAATTGATAAATGTTATTTTATTGTATATCCTCAGGAGACTAAAGGATATTACTTTAATTCCATGTCTGATTACAAAGTGTTTGTTGCCAGAGATGGTGTATTCCTAGAAAAGAAATTTAATTCTAAAGGAAGCAATGGGAGGAAAGTGGGACTTGAAGAGGTTTGAGACCAATAAGAAAGCATTAAACTGATAGACGTATAAGACGAACAAAGAGACTCACAAAGTGTTGAAGAATCTCAAATTCCTCAAGTAACATAGGTACCTCTTAGATCTAATCAGACACACCTTGAACTTGAGAAATTTGGATATCTTGTGACTCAATAAGGCGGTGGTTTGGTCATAGATGATGAGGCAACAACCTATCTAGAAGCTACTGAGGGACCAAAGTCTGAGAAATGGCTTGAGGCCATGAAATCTGAGATGGAATGCATGTATACCAATAAGGTATGGACTTTGATGGATCCACTTGAAGGGGTAAAACCCATAGGATGCAAGTAGGACTTTAAGAAGAAGACCGACATGGATGGTAAAGTACAAACCTATAAGGCTAGATTGGTTGCAAAGGGTTTCAGACAAGTTCACGGTGTTGATTATGATGAAACCTTTTTTCTAGTGGCCATGGTTAACTCCATTAGGATCATGCTTGGTATTGCAGCTTATCATGACTATGAGATTTAGTAGATAGATGTTAAAACTACATTCCTTAATGGGAATATTCTCGAGGATGTGTATATGATACAACCTAAGGATTTTATAAATCCAGAGGATGCAAATAAAGTTTGTAAGTTACAAAGGTCAATCTATGGATTGACCAAGCATCTCAGATGTGGAATCTTAATTTTAACGAGATAGTCAAAGAGTTTGGCTTTAGTCAAAATGAAGATAAACCTTGTGTGTACAAGAAGGTTAGTGGCAACATAGTCACATTCCTCATATTGTATGTACATGACATATTATTGATGGGGAACAAATACCTACTTTACAAAAGGTAAAGACATGCCTAGGAAATATGTTTTCTATGAAAGACTTGGGAGAATCATCCTACATCTTGGGGATTAAGATATATAGATAGATCTAGAAGGCTTCTTGGACTAAGTCAAAGCACATACATTGACAAAGTCTTGAAGATGTTCAGCATGGAGAGCTCAAAGAGAGGAAACATGCCAATGCTTCATGGAGTTACCATCTCTAAATCTCAATGTCCCAATTCTTGTGAAGAAAGGTAACACATGAGTTTGATTCCATATGCATCAACAATTGGATTAATCATGTATGCACTGTTTTGTACCCATCTTGATGTCTCATATGCCTTGAGCATGATGAGCAGATATCAGTCAGAACCAGGTGATGCTCACTGGACAGATGTAAATAACATCCTTAAGTACTTGAGAAGAACTAAGGATGAGTTCCTCGTCTACGGCAGAGAGGAAGAATTGGTGGTAAAGGGTTACACTGATGCAACCTTTCAAACTGACAAAGATGACTACAGATCGCAATCAGGATTCATGTTTTGCCTAAACAATAGAGATGTGAGTTGGAAGAGTTCTAAGAAAGAGACAATTGTCAATTCTACAACAGAGGCTGAGTATATTGCTACATCGAATGAAGTAAAGGAGGTTGTATGGATCAAAAAGTTCATCTCTAAACTTGGGGTCGTTCTAAGCATCAACGATACAATTGAGCTATATTGTGACAAAAATGGAGCCATTGCATAAGATAAGGAACCTAAATCACATCAGCATTCCAAGAATATACAAGGGTGATTCCATCTCATATGTGAGGTTGTACATTGAGGAGATGTGAAGATTTGCAGAGTACCAACTGAGAACAATATTGTTGAACCCTTGACAAAGGCACTTTCATAGCACAAGCATAATAGACATGTTAGATCACTTGGAATAAGACTTGTGGGTCATTAGCTGTAAGATCAAGTGGGATTCTGTTGGTAGGTATGCCCAGAGAGTCAATCATATGATGATTGTAATGGCATAATTTGATTAATAATAAAGGCAAGCTTCTAATTTATTATGTTTTATTCACTTATGAGATAATGATGCAGCATGATAAATGTCTAGATATTGATATTACTCAATGACATATGTCTTCAAGTACATGACTTGAACAATGAGATCATATAGATGTTAAGAGTATTTACATTCTCATTATGTCCCTAGTCGGATGTTATTGTGCAATGCAGATAGACAACAATGACACAAAAGACTATAGTTTGTGTTGGTTGATGACATAACCTCATTAGTCATGGTATATGATATTAAACCAAGCACATAGATACTTGTTAGGGATTAGAGTATCAGACATAACCACCATAAGAGTGATACATGGAAACTATAATTGGTAGTCAGAATAATCTCTTTTAGTGTTGGTGGTGATTGTGGTTCTTAGACCTAAAGTCACTACACTCATCACATGTCATTCGGTATGCTTTGACATCATCCAACGTAATCCTAAATAAGGGTTGCGATGAAGGTGATGATTGGGTGACTGTGACACATGGGGACTGATTGTGAGTGATGTAGATAGGATTTGTCCCTCCTATAGGAGTATGATATCCTAGGCCTCTTGATAAGGAGACTAAGAAATGCATGGCCATGCACGTGTGAGTCAATGTGTGATATTGAGCTTACATATATCTCAGATAGTCTACTCTGGTTCAAGAAACATAGATTGAATGTTGAAGAGGATGAGTACTCCATGCCTGGAGTTCAATCTGGATATCAGTGACAAAGGTACTATACAAACACTATAACACCAAACACAAATTGTAGGTTGAAGTTGTTCTCCAACTTTCCATTTACTTGGGTAGCAATGATGTTCGACTAGGCACCACTCTTTCCTTGTGATGTCATAACTGGTTATCGACATTTACTGCCAGTGTGATATGGGAACTATAGGGACACATACATAGGAAATAACCTAGAAGAGGAGTTTCGATCTTGAATGATAATTGAATTGATTACTAAAGTGTTTAGGTATTTAATTCAAGCAAAAAATCAACTGACCGGACTCCCAACCGATTGACTCATGTGATGAAACGACCGGTTGGAGTGTCAGACTGGTTGGATGTTGCATTGGCTGAGTTGGGGTACCAACCAACCAGTTCACTTAATGAACTGATTGGCTGGTGGTTATGAGATCATCTTTGAGCAAAAGTCAATTCCGCCAAGGATTATGGTGGTCAACAGCCACATTGAAGTTGTTGCCATCTTACCAACAATGTCCAATCTTTCTAACCCTCTAGTTTCTCATGAGTTGGAGGAGAATAATATATTGTTTGTCTAGCTTCATACTATGATTCATCATGTCGATACTGCTATATCTCATAGAGACAACTTGAAAGCAACATGTGGGGTTTCCAGGAGGATCATTGGAGATTGGATCGTCGGTTCAGTATCGCTTATGTGTGGTACCGATCCCACCGAGGGTGAGATTTTTGCTATCCTAGATGGGACCTCTCTTGCTAAACACCATGGACTTTCACAAGTATTCCTCATTTCAGACTCCTATAATGTTGTCCAATGGATCAATAAGATCAAAGGTCCTCCTGGCAAATATTGCCTGATAGTCAAGAAAATTTAGGAATCCCTAACTCTGATGTAGGTGAATGAAGTTATCTACCAACATAGGAAGCAAAACAAGCTCATCGATCAACTGGCTAAGCTCTTCCTCAAGCAACTGAAAGATTACTTCATGCCCTTCAGATACTTCCTCCTCCTATTTAGATGATCTTAGCTTTTTTCCTAACTTATTTCCTTTAGCTACCTTACCTTGATGTAGTCAGTTCACATTGACATGTTCTTTTTAAAATCCAACAATTTCATATTTATTTAAATAATAGAACATTATTAATAGTTATGGACATGGAATTACCAATTATTACTATAAAGCATACTATACATTTTTGTTTAGCCACTAAAAAAATCATTATATGTAGAGATTAAGTTGATTTCTAAAAATTGCATTGTTATACAGTGTTAAGAGATGAACTTTCACAATGTTGTTGACATGTACATAGATGTTGAATAGAGTACAAAGTATACATGGTCATGAACCCTATATTATCTAATGAAGTTACCAAAACTAGAATGGATTAACCACTATAATCTTTGACCAAATTCATCACAAAGCCCATGTTGTCCATTATTTTATTACTCAAATGAATGTGAAAACTCTAGGATTCCATATACCTCAAATATTAGTGTATTAGTACTACCTGAATAATTTCATAATTTGAATTTTGAATGTTGGATATTTAATTATATTTTCTTATAATTATCTATAATGTATCTTTATTGGTATGTGATGATACACTGACATCATGATGGTTTATTTTTATCATAATGCAATGCATTAATCAAACGTAGATGACAAATACCACATGGTCATATAGAATGACCAGAGAAGTCATTCAAGCATTGGGAAAAAAGTTACAAAAATGTATGATGATCATGAGACAATTGGATAGACATTGTGCAACATATTCTACCATAATTACACATCACAATTACAGTTTAGCATACATATTTGCATCGGGTAATTTGAAACTCAAGTTCTACCCATACAAACAAATTTTAGAGGTCAACAGATGATCTTAACGCAATTGTTTGTAGACTAATACCAAATCATGTACAATAGAGACAAGTTTTAGTCGAAATTGACCTTGGTCTAGAGTTCATGGCACATATTAGGTGTCCATACTTTAAATAATGAAATCAATTATCTATGACACCTAATATGTTAGCATGAAGGGACCCAATTGTAGCAAGACAAGATAATTATCTTTATGTATCACTTATTTTGTGTTGATTGCTACACATATTGTTTATTCCTATGTAAAATTTCAAAATACCTCACTCATTGTAGCTAACTAGCTTTACATACTATAGCATGTGTTTAACATGTATGACAATATACAATTTTTCTATTGTGTCAACTAATAATACAAAGTACCACCAACAACTATAAAAATCAAAATAGTCCAACTTCTATGAGTGCCTCTCACAATGAAGCATATTTGAATCAAAGTGGACCCATAAACATATTTTTCCACACACACACTACATCAGAATGATTCTTGTAGATCTGTGTGACATCCCATACAAAATCCATACCATATGAGATTTGTAGTCACACAGAAGGCTATATTTCAAACTGTCATCTAAACAAATTAACATCGAAAGAAAAATGCACATAGATTGAACACCACCATTCAGAATTCCAGCCAAATACAAACAAACTTGAATAAGATTACAACCTAAGTCAACCCTCCAATTTAGACTACTAGCCAAACTAAATCAGACTAGAATCGATCACGTCTAGAGTGAACCCTACAATTAAGACTGCTATCCACATAGAAATTGGACCAGAATCAATCTATATCTTGTTTCAAAGTTGTAAGTTATAATGCTAACAAAATATAATCTGAAAAATATCTGACTGAGTTTCCAAGCAAAAACTATGTTCAATCCAAAATTGTCATATCCCAATCCCTTTGATAAACTTAATCCAATTCCTTAGATCCAAGTTCTATGCTAAACTGAGGCCAGAGATCCTGCCAGTCCAAGTCAAAGTCGATCTAGGGTTGTAAATGGGTAGGGTATTACCCATTTACCCACCACCCATACCCTAAAGTGTAGGGTAAGGGTAAGCATATTCTTTTACCCACCACCATTTACCCTTTGCCCGCTTCGCCCGCATCTAAGGTGTAACATACCAAAATCTAGAATCCAGTCCAATTCCAAGGTTAAAAGGTTAGAGACCTTAGTTCTTTGGGATTAGCCAACAAAGATAAATAGGTACCTAATATTAGTTAATTGTAACCCAAATATGTAATGCATGAATAAATCACCGTAACATATATGCATGAAAACAAATATGACATAATACCCTCATATTAATCATAAGACCAATAATGGATACATAAAATATGCCGCATATGATCATATTGTTTGTGGTATGAGCTTAAGAGGAAATAATGTGCATAGAAGGACTAGGTGTCCATAATTGAAAATATTGATACATAATTCAAAATAAATAAATAATTGATGAATTTAATGAGTTAAATAATAAACATAAAGAATTTCATGCACAATAATAATATATAATCCTTTTGGTGGTAATGTGGAGATATGGCACACAATTGGAAGAATGATAATAATGATGATGAAATAATATGTTAACTAAAATAATATTAGGCCATAAATGTTAATTATGTAAAAGTCATGAAAGGAAGACTCATTGGATAAGAATAACTTTAGATTCATTTTCTTAAGTTATGTTTTGTCTTGGAGGCCAAGTTTCACAAATTTAGGATAAGAATAGCTGTATCTATTTTATTTAGAAAAGAAAAGGTGATTTTCCTCCAAAATAGGAAATAAAATATTACTCCAAGAGAGAAAACTAATCTTAGATTTGAAATATACATATTAAAATAAGGCTACGTGAGAATTTTCATCTAATATGGACAATCTTTAATGTTCTAATGTATTTAGGACAGAGAAAGTGTATATAAAGCCCAAAGTATTAAATAATGTGCTAAATAATCTCAAGAGACAAAATTAATGATAAATTCATGTTCCATATGTTTTAGTTTACTTGATGGTGAAGTTTCACACTAATTGGATAATTTTAGGTGTCTCTAATGCATTACAAAAGAAAAAATATATATGATTTACTTTAAAAAAATTAAATAAAATGGCAAAAGTCTCTGAATGTGAAAACTAATGCCAAAATCATTACATGCCTTAATTAGCCTAGGTACAAAATTTCATATTAATTAGATAATATTTTCTCCCTCAATTTAAGAAGGAAAGAAAAGAAATATTATTTGATATCACTTTACTCAAATTCCTAGTTACCTAAAGATTTCAGTTTTAATGTGTCACATGTCTTGCCAAACTCGGACTTTTCATTGGCCATTAGATTGTAATCCGGAAGCCCATGCTTTATCATCTACCTCACTTTGTTCTTCTGCCAGCGAGTGGGAAACCAGTAACTTCCCAATTTTTTCCCCCGATTCTCCCTCTCTACTCCCAATCTTTCCTTTTGATTTCTTTGCCCCTATTTTCCTTTCTCATTTCCAAACATCTCGATTCAATTTTTTCTAGGATTCTCTCTCGCCAAATCTCAAACTAAACGGATATATTTACAACTATATTCTCTCTTTGTTCCTATCTTCTTTCCCTTCTCGACACAGAGTAGAGGCACCAGACCCCAATAAATAGGTCCCAATGCCTCTGCCAAACCCCAAAGGATCTTTCTCTAGCAATCTCATTGATTTTTCATCTATCACCTTTTTCCATTGTTGTCAATTTCTAGGCACCGCCTTGGGATCCACGGCAAGTTTTGGACCTCTGAGAGAATCTCCTAAGCACCCAGTAGGCTTCGACGGAGTCATCAGAGGCCAACCGATCTCCGCGTGTAACCTCACATGTTTTGTCCCAACTATACACCCCGTCCAGGTAGTTGTAGATGTGTGGCTGAGATCAGGACCTTCACAAGGTTGGGCAATGGGTTGGAACAATCATTGATGGACTCACAAATATTCTTCCGCGTACAATTCAGCCACACTTCATGGTATATGAAAGTTCCTCTTTTTTACCTTTTGCATGACTTTCATGTGCAATGTCGGGATTCCGACAGCTCTCATCCCTATTTTCTCAATTTTGTGCCATCGGCGGATGTTCGTAAAGTCATCTATGCAACCATGCTTTTCATTTTCCTACTTCATTCAGCTTTCAACAACTCCTTGCTCAACCTGTATGACAGCGATAGGTTTTTGAGTTTCCGGTTGCCCTTTTCGGTCTGGTTTGGCTTGCTAAGGTCGGCGATGCTTAGGGTGATCTCTGGGATCATTAGTTGATGTTGGTCTTCAGTAAGCTTGTAGTTTGATTTCATCATTTTCAGGCTTGAAGAGTTCTGATTTCTCGTCGCGTGGAGGGACCAAGGTAGAGGATGACTAGTTGGTGTCTTCCGGTCATGCCCTCAATTTCATTTGTTTAGTCGTCACGCAATTAGGGACCTTTTCATCTCTTTAGTTTGTTCCATCTGTGCACCCAGGATATCGTGGACCATGACCATGTTGCCAAATACCATTGGTCCACCTAGGTTGGGGACATCCAAGTTTTGATCCACGTGACTTTTTCTAAAATTCTTATTTGCTAGAATTTATAAAATCATAACTAAATATTTACTCATCAGAAAAACTAAAGAAAATATGCTCTAGAATTAGAAAAATATAATCTATCCAATGATACCAGTTTCATTTCCTAACTTTATATAATAAATATGTGATTTTTATGAATTTTCCTAATTGGTTAAGTTTTTCTAAAATTCATAACTACTAATTTATAAATAAGAAAAATAAAATAAAATATGATATGAACTCAGAAAAATAAATAACCTACAATGTGACATGGTTTTGATAACCTAATTTACAAAGAATAAAAATGTGTTTTTAAGGGTTTATGAAATTAATGTAAACCTAACCCTAAATCTACAAATATGTATAATAGGTGCTTTGGAGACTTAGGCTTAAACCTAGGACTAAATTGGACTAGTTTAGACTTATTGTGAGTTACATTTGCAAATCCTATTATTCTACATTGAGAAACAATCGATTTTCTTCTTTCTCTTGGTCCTAGGGACAATAACCTACACAATATCTCTTTTTCTTTGAAAATTATGGTTCATGTGAACTAATTTATTTGTTATTGATCTTGTGATCATATTATCATGTTTGGACATTCTTTTGGACTCTTCCTTATACATTTCTCATGGTGAAACATTCTTTGGTGTAATGTGCTTCTTTGCCCACCTTTGTAGTGGAGGTTTATATGGCACATAATGAGATGGCATGGATTCTCTGATCCTACTTATTTTGTTGGATGCTCTCATCTCTCTTATTCTCTTTTATACTTACTTATTCTTTTGATATGCATCATGTGGTGGCTGCTAGTATAATGTTACATGTTATTTTATTTGGAGGTGAACATTCCCACATATGAATATAGATGTTAAAAATTCCTGCATATGAAAATATATTTGAGTAGATGTGTATTTCCTACTCAGGGCAGATGTATACAGTTCATGCCCACTCCATATTTAGAGTGGATGTATATAGTTCCCGCTCATCCCATATTTTTGGTAGATGTGTTATTTCCTACCTACATGTTTATATTGTTTAATATTATCACGAGTGAAACACATGGATGCCTTGTTCCTATGATTTGCACTTCTTTATCACTTTTATTGTGATTTATTTCTTCTATGCCCGATTGGGTAGTACTTTACTTTTCTATGGGAAGTCTTCTTTACTTGATGTCCTTTTATTACATATATTGCTCAATTCTATTTTAGTATGTACATACCCGTCTTTACTGATGTCGTCTATTTTTCTCCTCTTGTTGGGGTATGATTCTAACCCCAGGTGTATGTCAAGGAGAACATGGCAGTTAACATGGACTTAGCTTAAAGAGTTGAACTTTGGAGTCAATCTTGATATGGTTTACATTTCCCTCTACTAGATCCTTGTGATGTAATATCCATGTAAATCCTATTTGAGATAATATGATGCACTTTTGTAAAATTGATTATATTCATGAAATTTTAATTCCGCTGCTACACATTGGTCATTTGTATACCATTATTTGAGATTTTAAAATTTTACAACTATCCCAGAATACCAATTTTGAGTATGTTTGGAATGGATGTTTTATTTTTCAAAATTTTAGTAGGGAGTGGATCCTCTCTGGGTCCCACTCCTTACAACATGGTATTAGAGCCCGTGGTAGTCAAAATCTTACTATCCCTGCATACCAATTTTGAGTATGTTTAGAATGGATGTTTTATTTTTCAAAAGTTTAGTAGGGAGTGGATCCCCTCTGGGTCCCCCTCCTTACAACATGGTATTAGAGCCAATGGTAGTCAAAATCTTACTAATTCAATTTTGTCTCCCTAACAAGAACCCTTGCCTTTGATGTTAGCCCTCTAGGTGATAAGTTCATCCTAGATTTGATCTATGTTTTTTATGAGATGATGAAAGTTTGATATTAGGTATACATAAGAGTCATGTTTAGTAAACCCTAATGTGATGAAGTATTAGATGATCATACCCTACCATATATGTTTTTGGTAACATGAATCTTTATATACAGTGGGGTTTGACTTGAGGATGAAATTAGGTTATGAGGATGATGTAGTGGTAGAATAAGGAGATCTTATTATGGAAATATTGTGACTTGGTTCTCGCTTTGATTTTGAGCCCTGGTTTTAGTTTTCTATCGCAAAATTTTTTGCATCAAATTGTTTTCCTTATAATACTATATACACAAAAATAATGATTTTTGGATTTTGTTGATGTTTTCTTGAACTGAGTCACAATGAAGATATTTATGAAGCCTAGTTAGAGAAACCCTAGAATTAGTTAAAATAGAATCTTAACTGTAGATTTTTCTATAAAGAGGTGACTAGGAATATGTGGAATAATATAAAGTTGTAGTTGGCCTATCCTCTTTGACCTGTGGTTGTTATGTGAACCTTAGGGTTGTTAGGTTAGAGACACAAGGACCTAAAGCTCAACCCTATTTGGTTATGAATTTTTAGTTGGATACATGGACAACTTAAACCCCTAAAATATTCACAATTAAAAGATGAAAAGTGACCATAGTACCTTGGTGATATTTAGTTTGACTTGTTAGGTTGAATCTTTTAAGGGGTGGTAAATAGTTTCTCTTTAGATTTTGAGGACGAAATCTCTTTAAGGGGTGGTATGATGTAACATACTAAAATCTAGAACCTAATCCAATTCCAAGTTTAAAATGTTAGAGACCTTAGTTCTTTGGGCTTAGCCAACAAAGATAAAGATGTACCTCATATTAGTTAATCGTAACCCAAATATGTAATGCATGAACAAATCACCCTAACATATATGCATGAAAACAAATATGACATAATACCCTCATATTAATCATATGACCAATAATAGATACATAAAATATGTCACATGTGATCATATTGATTGTGGTATGAGGTTAAGAGAAAATAATTTGCATAGAAGGACTAGGCGTCCATAATTGAGAATATTGATACATAATTCAAAATAAATAAAGAATTGATGAATTTAATGAGTTAAATAATAAACATAAAGAATTTCATGCACAATAATATTTAATCCTTTTGGTGGTAATGTGGAGATATGACACACAATTGGAAGAATGATAATAATTATGATGAAATAATATGTTAAGTAAAATTATAATGGGCCACAAATGTTAATTATGTAAAATCATGAAAGGAAGACTAATTGGATAAGAATAACTTCATATTCATTTTCTTTGGTTATGTTTTGGCTTTGAGGCTAAGTCTTACAAATTTAGGATAAGAATAGCCATATCTATTTTATTTAGAAAAGAAAAGGTGATTTTCCTCCAAAATATGAAATAAAATATTAACGAATCCAAAAGAGAAAACTAAGCTTAGATTCAAAATATACATATTAAAATAAGGCTATTTGTGAATTTTCATCTCATATGGACAATCTTTAATGTTCTAATGTATTTAGGAGAGAGAAAGTATATATGAAGCCCAAAATATTAAATAATATGCTAAATAATCTTGAGAGACAAAATTAATGGAAAATTCATGTTACATATGTTTTATTTTACTTGAGGGTGAAATTTCGCACTAATTGTATAATTTTAGGTGTCTCTAATGCATTAGAAAAGAAAAATATATATGATTTACTTTAAAAATAAATAAATAAAATAGCAAAAGTCTCCCAATGTGAAAACTAATGCCAAAATTGGATTCTACATGCATTAATTACCCTATGTACAAAATTGCATATTAATTAGATAATATTTGCTCCCTCAATTTAAGAAGGAAAGAAAAGAAATATTATTTGATATCACTTCACTCAAATTCCTAGTTACCTAAAGATTTAAGCTTTAATGTGTCACGTGGCTTGCCAAACTCAAACTTTTCTTTGGTCATTAGATTGCAATCTGGTGGCCCATGCTTTATCATCTACCTCGCTTTGTTCTTCTGTTGGCGAGCGGGAAATTAACCAGTAACTTCCTGATTCTATTTTCCCCGATTCTCCCTCTCTACTCCCAATCTTTCGTTCTGATTTCTTTGCCCCTATTTTCCTTTCTCAATTCCAAACATCTCGATTCAATTTTTTCTAGGATTCTCTCTCACCAAATCTCAAACTAAATTGATCTCTTTACTACTCTATTCTCTCTATGTTCCTATCTTCTTTCCCTTCTCGGCACAGAGTAGAGGCACCAGACCCCAATAAATAGGTCCCAATGCCTAAAGGATCTTTATCTAGCAATCTCACAGACCAATTTCTCATCTAGCACATTTTCTCAGTATTTTCAATTTTTGGTCACCGCCTTGGGATCCACGACGAGTTCTGGACCTCCGAGAGAATCTCTTAATTACCCAGGAGGCTTCAGTGGAGTCATTAGAGGTAAACCGATCTCCGTGTGTAACCTCAGAGGTTTCGTCCCCAACTGTACACCTCCGTCCAGGCAATTGTAGATGTGTGGCTGAAATCAAGACTTTTGCAAGGTTGGGCGATGGGTTGGAATAGTCATTGATGGACCCACAAATCCTATTCCACATCAAATTCGGTCCCTCTTCATGGCATACAAAAGTTCCTCTTTTTCACCTTTTGCCTGAATTTCATGTGCAATGTTGTGGTTCTAACAACTCTCATCACTATTTTCTCATTTTTGTGCCATCGCTGGATGTTCTTGAAGTCATCTGTGCAACCATGCTTTTCATTTTCCTACTTCATTCAGCTTTCTGCAACTGCTTACGCAACCTGTATGGCGACAGTAGGTTTTTGAGTTTCCGGTTGCCCTTTTCGGTCTGGTTTGGCTTGCTGAGGTCGGCGATGCTTAGGGTGATCTTTGGGATCGTTAGTTGATGTTGGTCTTTAGTAGGATTGTAGTTTGATTTCAACGTCGTTGGTCTTGAGGAGTTTCAATTTTTTGTCACGTGAAGGAACCAAGGTAGAGGATGATTGGTTGGTGTCTTCCAGTCATGCCCTCGATTTCAATTGTTTAGTCATCACGCAATCATGGACCTTTTCATCTCTTCAGTTTGTTCTATTTGTGTGCCCAGGATATCGTGGACCATGACAATGTGGCCAAATAGCATTTGTCCACCTAGGCTGGGGACATCCAAGTTTTGATCCACGTGGCTTTTTCTAAAATTATTATTTGCTAGAATTTATAAAATCATAACTAAATATGTACTCATAAGAAAAACTAAAGAAAATATGCTCTGGAATCAAAAAAATATAATCTATCCAATGATACCAGTTTCATTTCCTAACTTTATATAATAAATATGTGATTTTTATGTATTTTCCTAATTGGTTCAGTTTTTCTAAATTCGTAACTAATAATTTATAAATAAGAAAAATAAAATAAAATATGCTATGAACTCAAAAAAATATAACCTACAATATGACATGATTTGATAACCTAATTTATAGAGAATAAAAAGGTGATTTTTTAGGGTTTATGAAATTTATGTAATCCTAACCCTAAATTTACATATATGCATAATAGGTGCTTTGGATACATAAGCTTAAACCTAGGACTGACTTGGACTTGTTTAGACTTCTTGTGAGGTACGTTTGCATATCCTATTATTCTACATTGAACAAAAATCTATTTTCTTCTTTCTCTTGGTCCTAGGGACAATAACCTACACAATATCTCTTTTGCTTTGAAAATATGGTTCATGTGAACTAATTTATTTGTTATTGATCTTGTGGTCAAATTATCATGTTTGGACATTCTTTTAGACTCTTTCTTATACACTGCTCATGGTGGAACATTCTTTGGTGTTATGTGATTCTTTGCCCACCTTTGTAGTGGAGGTTTATATGGCACATAATGGGATGGTGTGGATCCTCCGATCCTACTTATTTTGTTGGATTCTCTCATCTATCTTATTCTCTTTTATACTTTCTTATTCTATTGATATGCATCATGTGATGGCTGCTAGTATAATGTTACATGTTTTTTTATGTGGATGTGAATATTCCCACATATGAGTGCAAGTGTTAAAAATTCCTACATATGAAAATATATTTGAGTAGATGTGTATTTCCTACTCAGGGCGGATGTATACAATTTCTACCCACTCCATATTTAGAGAGGATGTATACAATTTTCGGTCATCCCATATTTTTGATAGATGTGTTATTTCCTACCTACATGTTTACATTGTCTAGTATTATCACAAGTGAAACACATGGATGCCTTGTTCTTATACTTTGCTCTTCTTTATCTCTTTTATTATGATTTATTTCTTTTATGCATGATTAAGTAGTACTTTACTTTTCTATGGGAAGCCTTCTTTACTTGATGCCCTTTTATTCCATATATTGCTCAATTCTATTTTAGTATACACATACCAGTCTTTGCTAATGTCATCTATTTTTCTCTTCTTGTTGGGGTATGATTCCGACCCCAGGTGTAGGTCAAGGAGAACATGACAGTTAACATGGACTTAGCTTAAGGAGTTGAACTTTGGAGACAATCTTGATATGGTTTAGATTTCCCTCTACTAGATCCTTATGATGTCATATCTATATAAATCATATGTGGGAGATTATGATGCACTTTTGTTAAATTGATTATAGTGATGAAATTTTTATTTCGTTGCTACACTTTGGTCATTTTTATACCATTATTTGAGATTTTAAAATTTTACAACTATCCCAACATAACAAATTTGAGTATGTTTGGAATGGATGTTTTATTTTTAAAATTTTAGTAAGGAGTGGATCCTCTCTGAGTCTCACTCCTTACATAAAGAGGGTAAGGTAAGGAAGAAGATTTACCCTACTCGCTTTACCCATTAGCATAAGTTTGGATTTATAATTTCAGACTCTAGTATATGTAGAAATAACTATTAAAACACCAACAAGCAATACGATTACTTTCATAATTTGTACTATTATGACTTTCAAAACTTTAATAAACAATGAGTAGCATGTAACCACCTTTTATAGCCATATATTAGAGAGAAAAGTGGATTCATCAATAAGAAATAATATATTAAAAAGGTTGAGTCTTGTTATTAGAAAAATATTAAATTTAATATTATTATTTTTGTTGTATATCAATAAAACATAATTATTAGTATCAAATATTAGTTTAAAGAGTGCCATGTGTTTGACGTAGGGAATATATATAAAATTACTGTTGAAAATATCATATACATATCTTCATGTGACATTACCCATTTCACATGTTATCCTACCCATTTCCCTATGGGTAAAAAGGTACGGGTAAGAGTAGGGTAAGAACTTTTAGAAAACAGATGATTACACTATCCAATGGACTCAAATCCTCTATGCCCGTCACATGTATGCCCACTAAATCTAAATCGTCCACTTTCCCATGGCCCCATAATCTGACGGATGACATCTTCCGGTCACACAGATGGGCACACAAATGGACACAGAGGATTTGGACCCCTACCCAATACCCATATGTTTGATGCGGATAAAGGTAAAAATAAACTTTACCCTACCAATTACGGCCCTAAGTCGAACGATCAAATGTTATTGCCACCGTGATCTTACTTTTGGCTGTGAATCTGTGATGCGACCTTCAGTTGGTGGGTGTTTTTTTTGAAAATGATATTGAATGATACCGTTTGTCGTTTGACACACAACCTAGGAACTCGTTGCGCCGGTAGAGGGTCTAGAAGTCCCACAAAGGTCATCTAGGATAAAAAGTACATGTCTTTTTCTTAAATCTTTTGCTATAGGAATAATTCAGCATGCCTTCAAAAAAGAATAATTCAGCTTGAAACTAATTTAAGAGTAGTCAAACGTAATGATTCAGAAAACATTACAAAAGTTGGTGAAAAAGAAGCCGTGTAAAAAAGCATTATAGAGGGTCCATGTGGTAAAACCCCAAGCAAAGGCGATTTACTGGTTTACCCTCCCAGTTTAAAAAGAATCTTAACCCAGTTTTCGACCGTTGAGAGATCACAGAGCAGTTAGACACGGCCCCATTCGTGGTCGCCTTGGTTTTGGTTCCCAAAGAACCATACCATCGGTCACGGTATAATAGCAGCAGTGAACTGCCGCAGGAAGGAGAAGCGGGGGAAAAAGGACCGCCGAAAGCCCCGAACCCTTTAAACCCTAGAATGGTGAGCACCCGATCTCGCGCGTCGGAGTCGACACCAACTCTTCCCAAGAGGAAAGCCGTGACTGCTGCTACTCCGCAGCCGCTAGACTCGAGTCCTCCGCCGTGTTCCGCAGCGTTCACGCCCCCGGTCTCCCCGGTTGAAGATGGCGAGTACGAGCGGCTCCGAGAGGCGCGCATCAGGGAGAACCGTGAACGAATGCAGAAACTCGGACTCTTCGACCTCTCTCACAAGCTCAAGAAGGAGTCCATCCAGCTCTCGTCCAGGCGCGCATTCAGAGGAATCGTGTCAGAGAGAAAGATCACTGCTTCGCCTGTCGAGTTAACCCGGTTACCCCAGCGTCGGTCTTCCAGGTGTTTGTGTTTGTTTTCTTTTTGTCTCCGGAATGCTGCTTCAGCGATCTTGTCCTATTCTTACAAGTCCTTCTGGGCACTCTCAGACTGAAAGATGGCGTGCCGCATTGCTATGCTGAGGATGTCAGACAGGTGAAGGTAGCGAGGAAGAAGCGTGGTACGATGAGATCAGCGTGGGCAGATTACTCGGCGTCTGCCAAAGAAATTTACACCGAAGAGCATGAGAAGCTACTTGGAAGCTATGAAACAACATGGACTCTTTTTGTGGATGGCTGTGGCCCAGATGGACGTCGTGTTTATGATCAGGTCAAGGGGCAAACTTGTCATCAGTGCAGGTTGGAGTTTGTGAACCCCTTCTATTGTTATCTTACTTCCAGACAGTCTAACAAGACTTGCAATATATTCATCATCAAAGCCTTCTTATGGATCCTGGTTTCTATAGGATGATAAATATTTAGGCAGCGATTGATTAGTCTTAGATTTTACTATGTGGTAGACTGATTTTCTTGCATCCTAGGAGCTCTGAATGGAAACTGTCTTTTGAATGAACTTGCCTCGACCCAATTATTTTACAGAGACTGAAATTGCAAGTTTATGATGTGTTCTCGGAAACGAGTGATCTTATGATACAATGCCATTGAGGTGCTGGATTTGCACCTATGCTCGGATATCAAGATCTCATATTAGGATCATATGAGTGCTCCTTGAGATCTAAATTATACATGTTTCCATGGATAAGTTGGATTCTTTTTATTATCAGTTTCCTCTTTCTTTTTTTTGGGGGTGGGGGTGGTCTTTATGATGCACAACATTGCTACTGAAGTTTACATTGTTTCTGCTTTCTCATACAAAATTACGATATCATGATGAAAGATATCGCACTTTATGAAGGTTATTTATATTCCTAGATTGTAATCATGTTTTGGTATAACTCTTCTACAAGTCATATGTGAGTTATCAAGGTTGTTTTCCCTAGTTCAATCATTTCTCTCACATGATTGTTTTGGCTCCTTAAGGTGCATAATACCTAAATCCACCCAAGATACTACTAACTGATGATAATCCAGGGCTTGTTCAGTCGGTTTATACTTACTGATGTTAATCCAGGACTTGTTCAGTCGATTTATACTTTATATACTACTCAGTTATGGCTTTGATGTTTGTACCATTTTTTTGCAACGCTAAAAATCACATGGCAACTCTTTGGTACACTTGATTGTGCTTACTCTGATGAGATAATACATATCTGGGTCATATCAATACATTTTGTTTAAATTTATGCTTTCAAGATTGAGATGCCAAATATTTTTGCCGAAGTTTGAGGTGTAGATTTTTTTATTTATATTGCTTCGTCGTTCAATACAAACAATGGAATTATATAAGACTATAGCACAAATCAAACTAAGATGGACATATGGAGCAAAAGATATATAATAGAACTCTACTAAGTCTGTATCTTTGCCTTTGAGCATAACTTATCTAGAAAGAAGTATGCATGGAAAAACTAAGTATATCAAACAGCTCCCGAATGAACAGAGGCTATAAATTGTGATTTGTTTTATAGGACCACTTATACTTGCAGATATTTTATTAGAAAAGAATGTTGGTACTGTGAAAGATTATTTGGTGATGATACCTTTTCTGATGTGTCAACTTTCTCTAATAAGATTATGTCAACAAGGAAAATGCTTAATGAGCAAAGAATCTGTGCCAAAAGCGTCCACAAAAATATGGCTGATATTCAAGTTTGCTGAGCCACTATGTGAAATTTGGGGGGAGGATTATAGAGGGCATACTAAGATATAAACTAGACATATCAAACAACTGATTTCATTCCAAGCCCTAGAGATCAACTATGGAGGACATATATCTTTAGAAGGAAGATTATGAAGAAGAGTAGAAAATATTAAAATGGATATGCATATCGGTTTCTTTGATTAAAGACATAAATATGATCAACATAAAAGGAGATATGAAGTGAATCACAAACTAGAAATATAATATAATGTTTTGAATGTATTTTGCTAACCATCAGTGTGAGACTAACATACCATGGCTTCCTATAATAGTTAGGATAGAATGGAGTGTAACACAAAATAAAATTTACAATAATGGTTTGGAATGTATAGTATTGACGAATAAGTCAGGATTACATGGGAGAAGACACCATCGCTTCATATAACAATTGGTTACAATTAATCTAATACAACATGTGCTTTGTGACATAAAGATAGCTACTAGTCTTAGTGATGATCGAGCTGCTGGTATCAAAATCTTGATATTTTGTTTTGTTGAAAATAGAGGTGTAATAAATCACAAAGTAGAACCATAAATCACAAAAATGTATATGCCTTCAAGTTTAGCCATCTAGAAGGTGGAGCTAGGTTAGATGGAATTTGTATTGGGGCTTGGATGGTCTTTGGGGCAGCAGGGGGGTCACACATGCTATTGGTTTATCACCAAGTATAATTCAATCACTCACCAATTTTTATTTTTATCCAAAATATCAATAAGTTGCTGATCACCAAGCATAATCCTACTATGTAATTGGCAGAAGTAGAAGCCTAACTTCTCACCTAAGCTTGTACTAACATTTTTTCGATTGCAGGCAGAAAACACTAGGTCACCGCACTCGCTGCAGCAAATGTGACTTGGTACAGGGACAATTCTGCGGAGACTGCCTTTTTATGAGGTAGAGTTTCATGCCCATGATTCATAATGATTTATGCTTCCACCAATCTTTTTGTTACAGTAGATGAATGAAATAAGGTTGCAGATTTTTTTTCAGCATGCAGCCTCTTAGAATTTAGAGAGGGTTGGACAGTTGGACTAAACAGTGAAAAGTAAATCTGTGGAGGTTTTTCGAATTGAACACTGTCCATAATGAGAAGATATCATACTATTTCTCTCAACAGAAAAGTTGGTTATTAGTTTTGATGAGGAAGAAAGAGGTTCTGAACTATACACTAAAACATAAAACGAAATATTATACTATTTCTCTCAACAGAAAAGTTGGTTATTAGTTTTCTCATAGAAAAGGTGTTGGTCAGTGACAAAGCAGATAAGGCACCAGCAGGATGAGTATCCAACTATCCATAATTTCTAAAACAATCAACAACTCATCACGGACTTTTCATAAAACATCATTAGGATGAATTGCCTTTATGTTTTGCTAAATGAAATTTACGCGATCTTAAGTAACCTTTGCTGGCTGGTTGAAGTTTCCTTGTTATGGTTTGGCTGCTGTAACTTTAATGAAGATTGCATATCAATCTGTGTACCCTGTTGGTTTGAATAAATTCTTTATACAAGTCAACATACTGCCTTGTTCATACCATTGATTGTGAGTTTGTAAAATAAGAACACTGATCTACTAGATATTTCCCGAGCTGTGTATTAAGCATGTTGTATAGATTCATTTGTTTATTGAGGCTGTTGTACTGAAGGAAATTATATCTGTGTAAATAGTCGTGGATGCACATGCAACATACTGCCTTGTTCATACCATTGATTGTGAGTTTGTAAAATAAGAACACTGATCTACTAGAT
Source organism: Alisma plantago-aquatica (assembly GCA_963693085.1). Taxonomy (NCBI): domain Eukaryota; kingdom Viridiplantae; phylum Streptophyta; class Magnoliopsida; order Alismatales; family Alismataceae; genus Alisma; species Alisma plantago-aquatica. Next base: position 217,990,828 of record OY856409.1, read on the forward strand.
ATTTCCCGAGCTGTGTATTAAGCATGTTGTATAGATTCATCTGTTTGTTGAGGCTGTTGTACTGATGAAGGAAATTATGTCTGTGTAAATAGTCGTGGCTGCACATGAACCACATGGAGAGGTACCGAAGAATTCTAAACTACGGTTTTAATACATAAAAGTATATAGTATGCTATTTCTCTCAATAGAAAAGGTGGTCATTAATTTCCACATGGGGAGTGCTAATACATAAATGTAAATAGTATACTATTTCTCTCAACAGAAAAGGTGGTCAATAATTTCTCATAGAAAAGGGGTTGGACAGTTTGACAAAGCAAAGAATACAACAGCAGGATGGATTTCTGTAATGTTGCTAAAATGGTATCTAAAGTTGATCAGGTGCTTCGCGTAAAAGCTTCATCATGCGGAGTTCTCTTAATGTTTTTTAAACCAAATTTCAGAAAAGATTGTGAATTGTGATAAGCCTGTGCTATAGATGTTTGCTAAATGAAATTTTAGAAAACATTTTGAATTGTAATAAGCCTATGCTGGCTGGTTGAACTCCTTATTCTGGACTAACTGCAGAAAATTAAGTGAAAATTACACAGAGGTTAACCTGTTTACCCTATTGGTTTGAATAGATAGGAACTCAATATGACATGTTTTCGATTAACTGCAGTAAATTAGATGAAATTTACATAAAGATTAATCTGTGTACCCTATTGGTTTCAATAGATAGTAACCATATTTGATGTAATGTTGCTAAAACGGTATCTAAAAGCCTCATCATGCGGAATTTTCTTAAAGTTTGCTGAATCAAATTTTAGAAAAGATTGTAAATTTTGTGATAAGCCTGTGCTGGATATTTGCTAAATGAAATTTTAGAAAACATTTTGAACTGTAATAAGCCTATGCTGGCTGGTTGAACTCCTTATTCTGGATTATAACTGCAGTCTGCAGTAAATTAAATGAAAATTACATAGAGGTTTGTTAACCTGTTTACCCTATTGCTTTGAATAGATAGGAACTCAATATGACATGTTTTGGATTAACTGCAGTAAATTAGATGAAATTTTCATAAACATAAATCTGGATACCCTATTGGTTTGAATAGATAGTAACCATATTTGATGTATTTCATGGACTATGCCATAAAAAAGATACCTCCCAACTCTTTCTGCCGTTCCTCTGTCAGTGGAAAAAGTAAATAATATACTTTTTCTCTCAATAAAAAGGTGGTTAATATTTTCTCATAGGATAAGTATTGGACAGTTTGACAAGCAGAGAGAACACCAGCAGGATGAGTATCTTTTTATAATGCTGGAAAGATATCTAAAGATGATCAGGAGCTTTGCAAAAAAGCACCATTGGGCTGAATTTTCCTTGTGTGTTGCTTATTTGAATTTCCCAAAAATATTGAAATAAGCCTATGCTGGTTGAAGTTTTCTTTGTGCTGGGTTAAATGAACATTACATAATGAATAGATGGGAACTATAGTTGATGTGTTTTGTGGACTATGCCCATAAAAAGACACCTCCCATATGTTGCTGCCGTTTCTCTCTGTGGGAAAAGTAGATAATACAGTTTTTCTCTAAAAAAAAGGTGGTTAATGTTTTCCCATAGAAAAGTATTTGGACAGTTTGACATAGTAGAGAAAACAACAGCAGGATGAGTATCTTTTTATAATGCTGAAAAGATATCTAAAGATGACCAGGAGCTTTGAAAAAACACCTTTAGGGTAAATTCTCTGTGTTGCAAAATTAAATTTCACAAAAGATTGTAATAAGCCTATGTTGGCTGATTTCAAGTTTCCTTGTTCTGGGTTACCCGCAGTAAGTGAAATGAAAATTATATAAAGATTCATGTTTTTACCCTATCGGCTTAAATAGATAGAAACTTGATGGGGCGTGTTTGTGGACTACGTTCTAACTGAGTTTAGATACCTAAGTCGTGCTTTTCCTCTGTTAGCATAACTGGAGGTTTTAGACCAAAAATCAAACAACACTCTTATTTATCAGTTCAGCATTCTTTTTCCATGCCTGCTTTCTTGTTTTTTATATAGTAGTGAAAGTGGATATCTATAACAATTTGAACACATTTTTTCGAAATGTTAATCCTTATTGTTTTATGTATGCTAGAAACCAAGTTTTTACAAAATTTTAATTTTATTAGTACTTCCTAGTGAGAATCAAAGCCAGCCAATCCTGACATCAGCTATGTTGGATATCTATAACAATTTGAAAACATTTTTACCGAAATGTTAATACTTATTGTTCTATGTCTGCCAGAAACCAAGTTTTTACACAATTTTATTAGTACTTCCTAGTGATAATCAAAGCAGTCAATCCTGACATCAGCTATGTTCTTAGTACTAACTCTAAAATATTGGCATGTTTAATGGGTGTTTATTATCTTTGATTCAGGTATGGTGAAAATGTGTTGGAAGCAAATGCTAATCCTGATTGGATATGCCCTGTTTGTCGAGGAATATGCAATTGCAGCATCTGTCGGTCTCATAGAGGATGGGCTCCCACTGGTACCCTGTACAGGAAGGTGTGTCTGATATAAAAAAGAATAGAAAGTTTATGATACCAACCTTCTGTGTTAGTGACAATTAATTCTGAATAAGTTATATCGTTGCTTACTTTATGCTGCAGGCCATAAGTCTTGGTTATAAATCAGTGGCACATTATCTTATCTTAAGTCAACGCTTGCAATCAAACAGTAACAGTGACAGTTCTGATCTTGAGGACAAACAAATAAACAGTGAGAGTAGTGACGATTCTGTTCTTACAGACAGTGATCAAACCAAATCATCTGCAAAAAGGTCCTTGACATTTCCCAACAGCAATGCAGCCTCCCTTTCTGTTGATTCCGTTCCTCAAAATGAACCGAAGAAAGAGTCTACTGGTGATAGCGGAGATATTTGTAATGATTCTGCTGATGTTGAGACAAATGTGCAAAGTGAGACAAATGAGCTTAACAAGCTGGGAAGCAACCGCAAGAAGAAGACCAAGGGAGATTTGAACTTGACCACAAGTGCCAATTCAATTGCCAGTAGACTAAGAAGCAGATCCAAGATTTCTGACTGTTAAAGTTTGTCTATGGGTTCTTGACAAAGTTCATGGTAGATTGAGGAGCGGGTCCTAGATTTTCTGACTGTTCAAGTTTGTCTATCGGTGCCGGATGGAGTCAACATAGTTCATTGTAGCTTATGCTTTAACCCCTGCTCTCTTAGGTAGTGCAATATTAGATCTCTAATTTTGTGGATTTGGTAGGTGTGTGACAGTTTGTAGCTTACTCTCTTGTAATCAGTCTGATCTGACTCTTATTTTGTAACTGTTCGAGGGCAGGATCACGAGTCATAACTCCTTGTGCTTGATGGAGTTGACAAAGTTTATTATAGCTTATGCTTTAACCCCTACTCTCTTAGGTAGTGACAATATTAAATTTTTAATCTTGTGGATCATGAGTCATGACTCTTAACTTGAGCTTGATGGAGTTGACAAAGTTCATTGTAGCTTATGCTTTAACCCCTACTCTCTTAGGTAGTGGCAATATTAGATTTTTAATCTTGTGGATTTGGTAGGTGTGTGACAGTTTGTAGCTTACTCCCTTGTAATGAGTGCATCTGACTCTTATGTTCTATCTCTTGTTAATGCTGTTTTACATTCAGAGTACTTTCTCATCATCTCTGATTATTTGCTACTGGCGCGAACTTGTATCAAATGGGGTGCCCATATTTCAGCACTTTGCTCCATTTGGTATTTGAATAACTTAGTCCGGGATCATCTACTGGGCCATACTTTACTGTCCCGTATCTATATGTGATGGTTTCCGTTTATTTTTAGTGTAAGGTTGAAATTTTTAGGGGCTACGGGATAGGTAAGGCCTATGGAGACTATAAAGAAAAAGAACAAAGGACAGCTGTTAATCTGTCCCTCACGCTTCTGGAGCTAGATTCTCAGCTGTTCTGTTTCCCATGCTTCTTGGGCATTGAAGGGTCGCCTATATCCCGTTTGCAGCCCACCCTGGAGATTGAAGCTTGACCAAGGTGATATTAATAGACAGATAGGGCGCTGAACGTTTTAAAACACTCAAGCGGTAAAGAGTTTAAGGTTATTGACCGGAGCTAGTGCAATACAAAGATTTTCATTATAGAAATTACAATGATACGAAGGAAGGAAATATTATATGAAACGTTTCATCACACACCTTGGGTGATACTGCCTGGACTAAAGTCAACAATCATAAAAAAAAAAATCTATTTACGGCCACACCAACAAGCCCAGAACATAAGCTGACAACCAGCCCACAGTCAATATCAATGCATTGACAACCAAACTAGTAAATTGTATGGGCGACAATCTCGATTGTGGGTTAAGGATTAAGATGTGGCATAGAGAATTCCATAGGCCATAATTTATTGTCCTTTATCTAAGGTTGTGTTTGGTACGTGGTAAAAAAAATTGATGGTGATGGTGAAGGGGACGGTGATGGTGATGAGGAATGAGATAGTGATGATGGAGAAATTTTTAAATTGTGTTGTTTGGTAACATGTGCATGTATGGATAGGGATGGAGAAAAATTTTAAAATTTATTTTGTAACATGGTTATAGGGATGGCGAGGGAGTTTTTTTATATAAAAAACACCCTTCACAAGTAAGAACCATATTTATAAGAACATTTTTTTTGCATATGTCTAAATAAGTAGTGGAGTCTTGAAATAAACTTCTTTCACCATAATTCATCATGTTTTCTCATGGAGACAAAAGTAGACCAAGTTTTACCATAGATATTCCATATCATCATGACAAACAAACAACATTGTTTATTTCATCATCATTCCCCTACCCATGATTCATCATGTAATAAACACAGCCTAAGAGTAAGGATTTGTTGCAATAAAAAAGACATGGGATTTGTTGTTCCTGGTGAGCATCAATACAGTTTAAATCTAACCCACACACAACAACATTTCTAATAAGGGGCATCGTGCTCACCAGTGAACCGACGATTGTTCAACACTTCAATTGATTGTTTCACTATGTTTCTTATTCGCAAATGTGTTGGAAATTAATATTCGATTAATGCACGACATGATGTCAGCATCAATCATTGATCCACTCAAATTAGCCAACCAAATGGTAAGTCCACAACTTGAACCCGTCGATTCACATATCTAAGTCGATTGGTTCACTTGCTGAACCGGTCGTTTCAGAGTTTTGATTGTCAATGTTGGTTCAAATTGACGTTCAATCCATGTTCCTTGAACTAGAGCAAACTGTCTCAGATGTATGTAAACTCAATATCACATATTGACTCATATGAGCATGGTCATGCATTTTTCAATCTTTCTTATCAAGTGGCCATGATATCATACTCATGTAGGAGGGATAAATCCCATCTACATCACTCACACTCATCCCCATGTGTCACAACGCACCTGAACACCACCTTATGGCAACCCTTATTCAAGGGCACGGTGGATGGTGTCAAAGTACATCGAACGACATGTGATGAGTGTAGTGATTTCAGGTCTAAGAACCACAATCACCACCATCACTATGAGAAATGATTCTGACTACCAATCATGGTTTCATGCATCATTCTCAAGGTGGGTATGTGATGAAGCCCTATTTTAAGGCTCCATCTTGTGTTTTTTACACTTCTATCACATCTAGATGTTGTTAGATTGCATGTTATTCCCATAATATGTGATTTCATATCAAATGCACTTATGTCTACTTTGTGTGTGTGTTTTTAGGCATTTACACATGCATTGGATGAAAAGGAGAAAGAAGGAGAGGATCCTTGAGTTTCTACACCCTGAGATTGGACCTAGATCTTCCCCAAGCATCCCTTGAATAGGCAAAAATTGGTCCAAGGCAAAAAGAAACCATTTGGAGGAGTTAAGAGCAAATATAAGAAGTTGGGCCCTCACCACGGGCCGTGGTACTCTGTCACGACCGTGGCAAGATGGCCCAAGAATCACATGAATGATGTCAAAAAAATCAAGAAACCACCACAACCATGGCCACCAAAATGACTGTGGTGCATAGAGTTCCCCAAGGCTGTGGCCATCATCATGGTTGTGGCACAAACTCTGCAAGTCACCCATGGTACAACGACACAGCCGTGGTTAAATCACCAAAAGTCACAATGAAGACACCAAGGAAACCAAGAATTCACCATGGTTGTGGCCTCCACAACAACCGTGGTGCTGAAGTCTCACCACGCCATGGCATGTAGCATCGATAATGACCACCCCCAGTAGAACGGTCGTGGCCATCCCTCCAGCACACCCTTTCTCCATGGAACTACCGTGCCTCCACTCACCCACCACGTCCGTTCTCCATGGCACGACCGTGCCTCCACTCACCCACCACAGTCGTGCACCACAGACGTGTCCACTGAGCCTCCAAAGTCCCACTTTCATCTATCATTTTAACCACTTTCACCTCGCCCATGCCGGTCCACCATGACCGAGATGACTCCCATCCACCACGACAGTGTTGACCACCAGAGTTGCGGTGACCACTCAAACCCTACCTATTGTTCCACTGCATTTCCATTACTATCCCCACTTACCCTAATGCTTCCCCACCACCTATATACTAGGGTGGTGGCTGTAGCACGAAGGTTAGCCACTCATGCACCTTCGTTAGCATTCCATAGCTCTCACCTACCACTCATCCATCACCCACTCCATTTCCACCTTCCACTATCTCAAAACCCTAGTTTTCTAGAGTTTTGGCTACTTCCACCATCCATTCCATGCCCTTTTGCTGCCAAGGGAGGAGAAGGGTGTTCTCTTACTACTGGAGGTGAAGAAGAGAAGGTTCTTCCACAAGATCCATGGCCTTTATCTATTCTTCTACCTCTTCCTTTACTCTTTTTTTCTCTATGAGTAGCTAAGCCCTTTGTGGTAGGCTTTTTGGGGTTAAAATGATACTTTGATACCATGTTGGGGAATATATATTGTAAACTCTATAATTTCATACGAGGATGATTGCTTTCTACTTCCATTTCATTTCCCATATTGCTTCTTGTGGTTTGTGCTTGAAAACATATATTACTTGTTGTTTTATGCTCGAGACCACCTCAGTCTAGGAGAAGATGGCATATGTGAGGCTATTTTGGGATTTGCTCCTAGGTCCAACTAGTAGATCCATAGCTAGAACCCCATCTTCCCACACATATTTCCCTTCTCCTACTCATAAGTGTGAGATCCAAGTATCTAGTATAGGATTATTTAGTGTAATTGCCTAGGAGTTTACTAAAATCTAAATGATGAGTAATGTGAGGTGACATAAACCTTACCTCAACTCCCCATCTACCTTTAGCTCCCAATTACACTAAGCACTCTCACCCTAGAAACCTAGATTAGTCAAATCCAATTGAAATCCCACCTGAATCTTGGTCCAGTTGAGCCTCGTAAGGCTAGATAGAGTGTGTAAAAGGTGTAGTTCCCCTCACACTACTACTACAGAATAGGCCTTTAGCGTCAGTTAATTAAGGCCTTTAGTGTCGATTTCCAAGCGACACCTAAGTGGGCGCCGCTAAAGGTGGACCCCTTCGGTGTCGGTTCCCTAACTGATGCCAAAACACGTCCTGCCACCAAAAAACACACCAGCAAAGGGACTATAGGCGTCGGTTATTTGAGAAAATTGACACTATAGAGTGGTTACATACGTCAGTTATTAAAAGAACTGACGCCATTACCCTTCCCGCCATCAATAAAGCGCCAGCAAGGGCACTATCGGCTTCAGTTCTTATATATAACCGAAACTATATCTTGATAAAGTCGTCGGTTTTATGCATAAAACTGATGCCATATCACTGCCAGCACGACCGTGGCTAGCCAACACGGCCGTGGTGATATGTGTCAGTTTTTTCCGACAATCGACACCCAGACGGGATAAAGACGTCGATTTTTTGCTAATAACTAATGCCATATGATTTTGGTGTCAGTTATTTATAAACAACTGACGCCTATTTGCTTTTTTTCATATCAGTTTGCAGGCATGTTGTATGGCTAGTCAGCTGGATGCAGAACCTGCAGTTCAGTTCTGAACTGTAGGTTTACATCATCCATTGATATCAGCCATACAGCATACCACAAACCTAAAAAGTTATTCACATTCAAACACATGTATTGATCAGATACATGTAGAAACCTACAAAGTTATTTACATACACATTCAGTTCCATTCATTTCATCTTTTTCACGTTCAGACACATGTAGAAATATTTATGTATTGATTAGAAAAAGTCATTCACATTCACATTCGCACATATGACAATTCATAAAAAGTTATTCACATTCACACAAAAATAATTATGAGAACAAAGTTATCATTTATTCATCATCGTCATCATTGTCATCATTGTCAATAAAATTATATTTAAAAATTCCCACTCTTTGTAGGGATTTTGCCCATTCTTCTCTTATAGCATCTAATTCCTCTCTCGTATAGGGAGTATGTGCATCTAATAGCTTTCCACCTGTGCTGAAGTCAGTTTTAAAGACCTACAAAGAGAATGACGTATATATATAATTAATAATATATAATAAGATTGATATATTTCATATTATCTAATGAGACTATGTATAATACATGTTGTATCGTATCGATTTCCATTACAGCATGTTTGATGAGTAGGTCCATAAATTGCATCACATAGTAGGCACATGTCCAACCGTTGTCTTGTGTAGCACACTATAAATTAAATATACAAAATATTCAAAAATACAAATAAGCACAGTTCACATAAATAATATATATATTGGAGTCAGGAAATTACTTTCACATTCTCCCAAATTAGTGACAGATTCTTTTTCTTGGGGACCTTTCCTCTAGCTTTTTTGTACTCTTGTAAAGCCCTACATATGTTAATGTAACACATTAAATTGCATAATGAAATAGTAATGTAGTAACAGATGTTAACGGATATAAAAACATGAAATTTCTCACGAGAATAATGGCCTTTTAATTGCATGTCCATATAATGTATTCAACTCATTCCTCGCAGGATCTAGATAATAGACAGTGAACGTCTTGGGGATAATAACTAGTAACTCCCAATATTTACCACTATAGGTAAGAAAGTAAAAAATTAATAACTCAAAATCCACAATAAAAATATAATTTGCTTAAGTCCAAATTATAAGCAAAGTAAACTAACTCAACATTGAATGGAGCTATTATCACTGTCTTATTATTTTTACCAAAATATTGAAAAGCATCACAGCAGTATGAAGTAACTGAAGAAGGGTCTGCATCTACAAGACTAATCAAAGATGGAACCAAAAACCCCACATGGGAAAACCCAAAATTTGTACATATCGTGTGTAAGTGGCTATAAAACATGTATTATGTATGTATTAATATATAAGAAACCAAATCACCATATATAAAATAAGGTATATGGATGTATAAACAAGATCTCACCATATCCACAGCTCTATCATAGATGTGTTCAGCCAATCATAATGAAACAACTCCAAAATATCTTGTATAAATATCTTGTTTTTGTATGATTGACATGCATTAATACCTATGCATTAATACGTATGCAAAACTTGTATTACGTATGCATTAATATGTATGCTAAACTTGTATAAATAGATTGTCATCGTATGATTTATCTACAACATCCTCCGGAATAGTAACATTTATAGGGCAATTTAGATCATGCTCGCCGATCCATACTGCCACACCCCTACAATTAGGACCTATCGAGGCGTGTAGGTCCCTTGAAGCCAACTTGGTAGTCGAGGAGGTGGAGGCTGAGATGTAGCAGGTCTCGTCTTTTTTACATGTATATATAATTTCATATCAATTGGCTCATATATACACACTAACAAATTAACGTAATGGAAATTTATCATATAATATTAGTATAGAGGACACCTTCTTCAGGCCATAGTATCACTCTGCCTACTGCCTCACCAAGTGTTTCAGCATCTGGGTGTGCATGAGGTAGTGTAAGATCCCTCCAGTCGGGGAGTACATGTATCGGGCTCACACGTACCACACCATCCGGTACTAAATACCCATGACATATGCACCCTTTAAGGGGTGGGTAAGCCGACCCCTCTGCAATGATATATTCTTGACTTTTTAGTCAGCATGGCTTCAACCCCTACAAATTTACGTAAAGAATGTTATATGCATATATACACAAACATATCATCTTGAACAGACTAGCTACTGTGTCATAAAAATACTTACAGATGACGTGGTAGGTGGTGGGTCTATAAGATTACTCCCAACCTCTACAATATGAGTAGTAGGAGAAGCGCGACACGTCACAGGTACTGTCTGAGTAGCCGTCTAAGATGCTTGCCACTTGATAATTGCGTCACAGAGTCTCTTATCAAGTGCTTCCTCGACTCTCCTATCAATTAATGCATCTACCTATACATAAATAAAAGAAACGCTAGCTTCTGATTATTTAATTCCCTTTCACAATAACATTCTAAAATAAGAATAAGTTACCTCAGCTTGTGAAAGTCTCACTTTTGGGACAGGTTTGCGCTGGGATGGCCCAAAGAACGCTTTGATGCACACACCAGTGCCTGCACCCCTAACACATCCAGGATGCTCTGGGTTACCCAAAGCAACTGTCAGTTCATCCCTTGTGCCCTGAGAGATGAACTTGTCTTCCTTCCTCTGCTCGTGCATCTCCCGCTAATCACCATCAACAAAAATTAGTAAGTAAACATAACAATAATCAATATCGATCAATTGCTCTAAGAGTTGATTTTTACCATTTTTGCAGCCGCCTCAGCAGTTGCGGGCTTCAATATGTCTCCCTTCTTATTTTTCCTCCCAACTATCCACATAGCATGGTGAGGCAGAGGTGCGAGAGCAGTAGTAGAGGATTTTACAGTCTCCTGAGTAGCAGCAGGCTGAGCAGACTCAGCCTGTAGTCTTTGGCAAATGCATGCATATCCTCTTAGACCCATTGTGTGGTCGTGCACATTCAGTGCACGCCTTGCTCGTTGAGCATCGTTGATACCCTAGTTAGTTAGCACATTGATTTAGTTAGTAACACTAAAGGTTAATCTTAAATAGGTGAATACATAAGAATGTATATTTATTAAATTGGGAGTGGCACTTAATACCTTGAATTCATATGTTTTTCTTTGGGTAACAAACGCCTCCCAGTCTTTGGGGTCCAGGTAGTTCCATTGTTGTGTGGCTTCCTTCTGCCTAAATTTATTTTTTAAAGAGAATACAAATAAAAATTATTAGTGTAGAGTTAGTCAAATACTGATCAATGTCTAGAATTGGAAATCAATCAAGAATCTCTTCTCAGCATCGCGTATATAATCTCAAGTGAGATTGGTCCTATAGTTCCTTAGGACCCTCCCACAGTGTTGTATCACACATTTACGATTCAACTTTTCATCCAAATCAAATATGCTTTGCAAATTAAATAGAATTGATATAAACTAGTATCCTAAAAATTAGTAATCTACACAAATAGAATTACAAATAATAATAACTCACGCATAGTTCCTTCCATATATGGTCTTTCTTCCCCTTAGGAACTTTATGCCAGGATTCTAGGTTAGGACTGCAATGGCTGCGTGTAAGAACCCCAAGATATGAAACAAATGAGATGTGGTTCACTCCATATGGATTTCCTGCATGATCAAAATCCACAGCCAATTTGGGTCCATTGCCCCTTTGTTGTAGTAACTTGTTCATCATTGTGATGCCCCTCACTTTCTCAATTTTCTTTTGCTGCTCATCAAGTGTTGTAATTTCTTCAAGGGGTACATCACCAACCTAAAATTTGATAAAAAAACACACTTACATGATATAACTATAAATGAACATATGGATAGAAACCTCATGGATATATTCTTAAAACTTACATTGTCAGCCAGCGTAGGTAGGTCCTCACCCTCACGGTGATCATCAGCACGGTCATCATGGGAATGCTCAGCCATCTAAAAGTTCACATTCAAATTATAAATTTCACATTGTAAAGTAATTCACATTGTAAAGTTCACATTGTAAAGTACACATTCACATTGTAAAGTAATTCACATTGTAAAGTTCACATTTACATTGTAAAGTTCACATTCACATGAAAAAGTTCACATTCATATTGTAAAGTAATTAACATTGTAAAGTCCACATTCACATTGTAAAGTTCACATTCAGAAAAATAAAACATATAAAAAATATAAACATGCATGCCTCTAATATTGTGATCTTTATCAATTAACAATCCTTCATTGTGATCCTCGTGAACATACAAGTCATTGTGATCCCCAGCTTCAATGTTTGGTGGTGTTGGCAACCCAACTGAGAATGGACTGGAGTCATCATACTTATCATAGTACTCTTGTTCATCTATAGGATCTTCAATGAATTGTCTTTTACCATGAAGAACAACTGACCATTTATCATTTGCATGACCATCGATATAAAATACTTTTTTTGCCTGTGATGCCAATATGAATGGTTCACCCTTCTCGCCAATCTTTTCAAAGTTCACTAACGTGAAACCCAATTCATCCACTATAACTCCTTTGTTGTTGTCAACCCAATTACATTTAAAGAGAAGAATTATGAAATCTACATAGTCAAACTCCCATATTTCTTCAATGACACTGTAATATGATATTTTAGCTTCACGTGGACTCTTATCCTTTGCACTTGCAAAAAACAATGAAGACGCTTGAAGGGTGACCCCACTATTTTGGACGACACTCTTATCATCTTGATGCTTTGTGTAATATGAGAATCCATTTATGTCAAACCCTTCATATGACATAACATTCAATTTTGGTTTAAAGGCGAGGCATTTGATGGTTTCAGTAAGATTATCCGGTGTTTGAGATAGTTGATGTAAGACTTTATCTTCAAACCACTTAATAAATGTCTTGTTATGCTCTCTAGCAAGCCACATTGAATTGGATCGAGGATATTGTCTCTTGATGAAATTGGTATGTTCCTCGATATAAACACTCACTTTGTTGATGTTGTGTAAAGTATACAAGTGACCTGGCTCCAACTACTCACGACTGATTATTTTCACCCGTGATCCCAAAATTCCTTTGCCAAAATGCTCCTCAATATTCTTGTCATTCACAGGAGCGTCATTACCACTCAGAAAGTCATTACAAAAATCCATAACCTCTCTCACCACATAACCCTCAATAATACTCCCTTCAGGCCGATAACAATTTTGAACATCACCTTTAAAAATGCTCATGTATCGTTCAAAGGGATACATCCAACCAGTGATTAAAAAAGCGGCCCGCTTCACGCTTATAGAAGGGGCATCCGCTTTTTTTGGGCTGAAGCGGGTGTTGAGGCGTTTTGAACCGAAGCGGCCGCTTTTTTGCAAAAATTCCCGCCTCGACCCGCTTAATTAGGCCCGCTTTAGCGGCCCGCTTCAGTCGCTTTCTGGCAAAGTGTGGATCTATTGTAAATGTAATTACATGATTACATAGCCCCTTAAACCCCAACATCCCATCGACTTCCCGATAGAAAATGTAAGAAGTCGACAACAATAATGTCGCTAGAAAATGGTATTTACGGGCCTTTTGGCTACCGATTGGGAGTGGGAATCCATCCCTAGCCTTGGCGTCGTCGTCTGTTCTTAAAGGAGAAGCAATGACTGCACAAAACACACCAACAACGACAATCACTTGGTGTTAAACAAGTCGATCCGTGGCGAATGAAGGGAAAGTATCTCGAAAGGAGGAGAAGATGCATCCCTGGAGTCCGCCTATAGTTTGACAAGTGCTCGGTCACCCCTCATTAAGACGACAAGGCTAACGAAGGGGAAGCAAGGACCAAAAATAGAGCTTACAAAGCTTTCTCTAGGTCAACAAGTTAGTATTTCAACTGGTCGCTTCTCTTAAGTTAAACATCTCGCTTTGGATTTTTATATGAAACGATGTCTTATGTGTACTAGTTCTATGTTAGTGATTAATAATCAATGTTTGTAACTAACGTAATTGACTCAACATGCTTCATTTTAGTACACATGCACTACACTTCATTACTTCTTCTGGTTGTAATAATTCTCGTTGTGTTGTACCACTTCATTCTTCTGGATGATCCAACGCAAGAAAACTGGTCCCAACATTTTCACTTCCCTAGTCAAGTGGACAACAAGATGTACCATGATATCAAAGAACAAAGGAGGAAAATACATCTCAAGATGACATGGGGTAACAACCACTTCACTTTGCAATTTATCGAGAGTATCAGGGTCAATAACTTTACTGCACAAACTGTTGAAAAAGAAACAAAGTCTGGTGATTGCAAACCGTACATGCTTCGGCAATATAGATCGAATTGACACGAGAAATATTTGTTGCATTAGAGTGTGACAATCATGAGATTTAAGACCTATCATATTCAGATCTTTCATTGATACCAATGTACAGATGTTGGATGAGTAACCATGTGGCACCTTAACATTTACCAAGTATTCACAAAAAGCTTTCTTCTCATTTCTAGACAACGTGTAACAAGCAAGAGGTAAGTATGTTCTCCGATCGCTACTAACTACTTCTGTTAATTCTATTCTTATTCCCATTTCACATAGGTCCATTCTAGATTTTATCCCATCTTTAGTCTTACCTGGTATATTCAACATAGTACCAATGACGCTATCACATATATTTTTCTCAACGTGCATGACATCGATACAATGCCTGACTGTCAAAGAACTCCAATAAGAAAGATCCCAAAATATTGACTTCTTCTTGAATAAAGACTTGTCACTCCGTGTGGCCATTGTACATTGTGATCTCTTACCAAATTTATTGGTGATGTCTTTTACTCTTTCATAAACATCCTCCCTTGATATAGGTTTAGGTGCACTCTGTTCCTCATTCCATCCATTGAATGCTTTGCACAACCTATGATACAGATGAAATTTTGGAAGAAACCTTCGATGACCAAGATATACAATATTGCCTCCGTGTTTCAGTCGTATTGAATCAGTGTTCTCTTCACATATAGGACACGCTTTAGATCCTTTGACACTATATCCAGACAAATTCCCATACACTGAAAGTCATTCACAGTGCAAAACAACATAGCATACAAACAAAATGTCTCTCTTCGTGAAGCATCGTAGGTCATCACACCTTCACCCCAGAGCTTCTTCAAGTCATCAATCATAGGTTCAAGATAAACATCGATATCATTTCCAGGTTGTTTAGGGCCCGATATCAACAACGACAACATAACATACTTATTTTTCATACACAACCAGGGAGGAAGATTGTATATAACAAGCATAACTGGCCAAGTGCTATGTTGGTTGCTCAATGTCCCGTATGGATTCATCCCATCTTTACAAAGCCCAAGTCTTAGATTCCTATCTTCTTCATCGAATTTAGGGTACAATAAATCAATCTTCTTCCACTGTGGGGAATCAGACGCATGTTGTAGGATCCCATTATTCTTTTTCTTAACATCTGCATGCCACCTCAAATTCTTTGCATCTATAGGATTGGCAAACAAGCATTGAAACCATAGTATTATAGGTAGATACCACATCACCTTGGCAAGAGAACTAGTTTTAGACTTCCCCGAAGTCGTCAATTTTTACCTTGATGCACCACATTTCAGACAATCTTTCAAATCCACATAGTCCTTTTGAAATAATACAGAATCATTCGGGCATGCGTGTATCTTCTTGGCCTCCATTCCCATTGGGCACAACAATTTCTTTAACCGGTATGTTGAGATTGGCAGCTCGTTTCCTTCAGGAAGAATTTCTTTCAACAAAGACAACAATGACGTGAAGCTTTTGTCTCTCCATTGATTGTTAGCTTTCAGTTTATACAATCTCAACATAGCGCTAAGCTTCATAAACTTACAACCTGTGTATAACGGTACCTCAGCATCATGCACAATGTTTCTAAACATGGGAGGTGGATCGGTGTGCTCTACCCCACAACTATCCAACATCACATCAATGATGTCTACTGGAACTGGTTCGTTCACATCTATGTCATCAGAGGCAATTTCTTCTTCCACACAAGAACTGCTATCAACATCCACTGATTTTAGGTTTGAAATCTCTCCATGCCAGTGCCATTCTGTATAGCCTTGTACAATCCCGTTGCACATGACATGACTTTTGATTTCGTCACCAGTGATGAATTTCAAGTTGTTATCGCAATGCCTACATGGATAGTAGAACCTATCTCGAGGTTGTTTCCTATGTTCCTTGACAAATCTAATAAACTGATCAAGACCAGAAATAAACTCTGGGGTGTAGCGATTTGGAATGGACATCCATGATCTATCCATTCTATGATCAAAGAGAAAATAAGTATATATTAGAACAAGATTAGGGTCTAGGGTTAGTAGACTAGAGTTTATGCATGGTTAAAACTTTAGGGTTTAAGGTCTTATATATAATTAATGTGTACTACCTATCACATTCTCGAACACCTAATCTCACTAGTAAGTGTATAATGTGTATTGGATTTTCAAATGGGGAAATGCTACCGAAATTTTCTTGAAAACCAAATACACATTATACACTTACATCCTAAGTGAGATTAGTGTTCAAGAATAGTCCCAAACTGGGGACTATCCAAGATTTACTCCTAATGAGTAAATCTTGGACGGGTTTCTAGGTCAACAAATACATGTGCTGTCATTCTTATATATAATAAATGTGTACCACCTATCCCATTCTTGAACACCTAATCTCACTAGTAAGTGTATAATGTGTATTGGGTTTTCAAGAAAATTTCGGCAGCATTTCCCCGCTGTTCTCCAAGTACATATGTACTTAGAGAACAAACGAGGAAGTGCTGCCGAAGTTTTCTTGAAAACCCAATACACATTATACACTTACATCCTAAGTGAGATTAGGTGTTCAAGAACAGTCCCAACCCAGGGACTATCCAAGATTTACTCCTAATGAGTAAATCTTGGACGGGTTTCTAGGCCAACAAAATCATATCATTAAGAGCATGGTTTCATGTTAGGTCATCATAGGTCATAATAATCCACTAGAATGAGCAAAAGAGGTCTCATGGTGTTAAAATAGCATAAGAGTATTAGATCTTGATTCTAGAGTGTACAAGACATAATAGTGACTACTGATTTTGTGGGGTGATTGTTGGTATGTATGCCCTGAGAGACAATGATGGGATGATTGATGGGATACATTAAGATTGATTTGATAAACATCAAAGGCAAGCTTCCAATTCTTTCTGGTACAGTCATGTGAGATAATGATAGAATAGATTGAATGTCTACAGAAGGATAGTACTCAATGACGTATGCTTTCAGGTTGAGGACCTGAATGATGAGATCATATGGATGCTAAGAGTTTGTACATTCTTATTATGTCCCTAGTCAGATGTCATTGTGGAAGGTAGATAGACAACAATGACACACACGACTAGATTGTGGTGTTGGTTGATGATAGAATCTCGTTAGTCATGATATGGAGATATCAAACCAAACACATAGGTACTTGTTAGAGAACAAGTGTACCAGACAGGCCCACTGTGAGTTTGACACATGGAACCATGACATGGTAGTCATAGTCAGTTCTCACAGTGATGGTGGTGAGTGTGATTCTTTGACCTGAAATCACTATACTCAACACATGTCGTTGGGTACACTTTGACATCATCAAACGCAGTCCTGAAACATGGGTTGTTATAAAGGTGATGATTGGGTGGCTTTGACACATGGGGCTTTTGTGGGGTGAGTGATAGATATGGGATTTGTCCCTCCTAAGGGAGTTTGATATCCATGGCCACTTGATGAGTAGGATTGAGATAGGCATGTGCATGCATTTGTGAATCAATATGTGATATTGATGTCATACATATCTCCTCCAATCTACTCTGAGATCAAGAAAGTGAATGAACGTTGACAGGATGATTGTTCCATGCCTTGAGTTCATTTGGGATATCAATGACAAAGGAATTATACATTCTCTATAACACCATTCACGAATTGTAGGATTGAAAGTTGTTCTCCAACTTTCCTTTTCACTTGGGTAGCACTGATGTGCGACCAGGCACCGCTCTTTGCTTGTGAAGTCATAAGTGTTATGGACTTTCACTGCCAACGTGAAATGGGCATGCAGGGTCACACACATAGGATTTAACCTGGACGAGGAGTTTATCCACAAACGATGTTTAGATTGATTACTAAAGGAGTTTAGTAGTTCAATTAAACACTCAATCAATTGATAGCTCAGTATCATAGTGTTCAAGGTGTTGGACCGGTTGATTAGAGTATCAGATTGTGATTGAAACTGCAATTGACTGATTCCGCGTAGTCTGCACTCCCAACCGATCGACTCATGTGATGAACCGACCGGCTCATGTGATGAATCGATCGGCTCAGGACAAAATAAATCGACCGGTTCAAGGGTTGAACCGATCAGCTCAACTGGTCCAACCGAGCGAGTTGGGAAAGTCAGGTTGGTAAGAAATTTCTCTTCGTTTCACTTGTCCAATTTGATTGGAACAAGGATTGGTATTTGGATCAATTCGAAACAAAAGAGGAAAAGTCAATCGAGAACTGACCAGGGCAGTGAACCGATCAATTCAGAAGTGAACTGATCGGCTCAGGTGTCCCAACCGACCGGTTCAGGTGTGAACCGACCGGCTCAGGTCCCCAATCGATCAGTTCATGCTTGAAATGATCGGTTCAGCTGGCTGAGTTGGTTGTTTTGTGGAAATTTCAGACCCTTCTACTCCTGCTTTAGTCCCACATTTCCTGAGGTAGAAAACCATGTCCCATGACCCTCCTATATATAGGGGTATTGGGGGCTTCTTAAGTACAACTCAGAACACCAGTTGCTCTGCAAAGTTTTCATTCTCTCTAGTTGTGGTAACTGAGAGCCCAAGCAAGTGCTACCTGATAAGGGAGGCACAGCAAGGGAAAGACAACTGTAGAAAGGCGACTAGTGGTAGGAGAGTGTGTCGGTGACTAGTACGCCGAAAAAAGGGTATGACTCCTTCTGGTGCCTTATGTGACAAGGCGATCGGAGTTCTAGGTGGTCCGTGTGAACTACTTTAGAGGCGGGAGACTTCTGCCACTCGGAGGACATCTATCAACCCCGACAGTCCTGGTGAGACCAGGAGCTGCACAGACACCGTCCAAGATCAGAGGTGAAGACCGCACTAGCTGCGAGGTAATGTCGTCGAGCAAGCCTCGGGACAAGGTACACCTCTACAAACCATCCTTCCTACTGTATAAACGTTGACACGATTCCTTTATACTGGGTTTGGGGAGAATAAAAATTTTTTTTCCGCTGCCTTCTCTGTCTCCCCTAAAACTCAATAGTGGTATCAGAGCCACGTCAACTGCTCTATACTTTAGGATTATCGATATGATCGATTTTGGTTTGTTTCCTTTATTTATTGCATATGATGCGAATAAAATTGGCTTTATGCATGTCCAATCCTAAATCCACAAATCCCAATATACATATATGATATGTAATATGAATGCACTCGATACATGTCGCCCTTAAATGAGTTTTGTGGTGGATGTATAGTGTGGTTATGGCCAATAAAACCTATGCATGTGTGCTTGGTTGAATGTGGTTGCTTGCATCTCAGTCTGCGCACCGATTCATTACCTCCTTTTCTTGATGTAACTTGAAATAACTCGAGATTTCTTTCCTACCTTTGCTCCCCCCGAATGTAACTCGGGGTTTCTCAATACAAATGTAAATAGGATAGAACTTTTATTTCCTGTTATGTCAAAGAACGGTGGACAACCTGACGACAACTGAGATGATCGATTCAAGGCATGAACTGATCAGTTGGCATTCTAGATGACCAGTTTGAGGAACGAGACGAGTGGGTGGCGGCCCTGAGGAGATGCATGACGACCACTGAACTGATCGGCTGGTGGCACCCAACCGACCGGCCTGATGGCGAGCCGATAAATCATGGAGATGAGTTGATCAAACCCAGTAAAGGCAAAGCACATAGTTCATCTTGTACAGGTTGCATGTGATGTAGACCTAGATGACCGTGATTCCTCTTGGCTTGAAGAATCACATTAGGATGGCCATAATCATTGCTTTTATCGTTTCACATGTTTTCTATGGGATATATCATGTATATGATACATACTATATATTATTGTGATTGGATACGTATATGTACATATAAAAACCAAATCCCTCATTAAATATTAAAGTTTTAGATGCCTTCCAAATGCGACACACGTGAAAAGCTTGATCGGCCAAGTGTGGGCACGCCCTAGCGTGGTGCACCGTCTATCTCGTGGAAGCATGAAGGATGGATATGTGGGTCTGCCCTAGCAGGGTGCATATTCATCATGTTGGCTTTGGGTCGGACTTAACAAGGTGACCTAGATAGGATCTAACACCTTGAGGCATGGAGGTGATCATGGCAAGGAGTTGCTATGACATCTTTCAAGAGTTGCATATGATGCAATTGGCAAAAGTTGCCTACCTGGAAGATATAAGTTGTGGGTGATAGCCCTAGCTAGTTCATGACTCAGAGGATTTCAGGATCTTGACCCACTAGAAGATTGTGTGCTACAATCTTCTGAATTGATGGTGAGGGCTATCAATTTGAACAAAAATAGTGGGAGCGATAATTAATTAAAGTCCTAATTATATCGTAAAATCTTTTCAAATCAATCAAGTAAAAAAGGAGTTTTTGGAATAAATTGCATATATATCCTTTTGTATAGTAAATGGTTAATCAAAAATAATCACTTTATTTGTGATCGGTCCTTAAGATGGACAAATTAAATGGAAATAATTCCATGACTGGTTAGGACGTTGAGAAGTGTTATCAATCGAAGAGTGAAAGCTCTAAGTCCTAGTTATACCAGAACCATATGAACTCGATCCCACCACACCAATGGCTTAAAGGATGCTTATGGAAGCATATCGAAGATGCCATTGATGTGGAGTGCTTAATGTTGTGTTCTCTGAACTATGAGTTGCAGAGACAACATGATACATATGATGTCTCCAAGACATTATCCTAGTATGTCATGACAGAAGGAGATCCAGTAAGGTATTCACACATTCAATATGATTGGGTATGTAGAAAAACCTAACTAAGAAGGATTCCCTCTGAGCCAAGAGTTGGCTACTGGTATGATACTACAAATGTTGCGAGAATCATACAGTTCATGATGAACTACAACATGAACAACTTTGACAAGCGTTGACAAAGTTGTTGGACATGTTGAGGACAGTAGAGGCAAAGATGAAGACAAACCATAATCTTTGATGTGATCAATGAAGGGTAAGGGCAAGGGAAAATCTAATAAGGGTTTTGATGCTATCCAGTAGCCCAAGTCGTCTTCAGCCTCAAGGCACATGGGAGGGTGAATGAGGGAATTTCCCTCTATATCTGGAAGAACAAAAGAAGAAGAAGGGGATGGATATCTCCACCTAAGGTATCATGAAATGAACCGCTTCTGAGGTATATGATACCAAGATGGAGATCTGACATATATGATATGTAAGATCTACAAAGAAGTGATGGCCTTTGTGAAAGTACCAAGAAAGGAGTACCCATCATTGGAGCAAGTGTTGCTGCCATAGATAGGAGTACCTTTCAGTTTATTTCATCCTAAAGGGCACGAAATAGAGTTGAGAACTGTTGTTTCAATTTGCCAATATGAACACTTTATTGTTGTATCTTGTAGTGACAAGATGACTATCAATATAGTTGATGTTTCAAAGATATGATATTTGTGGCAATGCCTTATTTATCTTGTGGTACTTGGTATGCATAAGTTAAAATGATACCTAAAAGTTATTGATAACTCAAACAAACAAATTAGCATAAATCATGAGAAATTCATTTCTAGTTTCCATATGATGGATAAATCTAGACTCTTTTAGTTAGAGAACCAGTAAGAGACATGAATCTCTTAGACATCAATCTTCACTAGTGGAAGTGGGAGAATGATTATCCTATTAGGTATAATACATGTGATGTATTTACATACCTAATGGAGCAAATGCTAATACTTCAAGCGGTGTTTAGAGAAATACCAATATGAATATCTTAAAGTGTTCAAAAATATCATAGATGAAGTACGAATTTGGTAAAGTGTTAATTCTTGATGAGATTAATGAATGAAATACTTGAACCAAATGTTTGAGATCCTTATGAGTGATGATGATAGTGTATCATAATGAGCTCATGATTAAGGCATGGTGATGTCTAAATCAAAAGGAGTCATACTCTAAGAGGATGATTGTCAAATAACTAAGTTCTTCTTAAATAAAGAATACCCTACACTAATAAAGGATATTAAGAATCACAAAGTGTTGTGAGTTCTCAAATTCCTTAACAGATACACCTCAAATATCTATATGATGAGTTGGTCATATGATGAGTCAACAATCTAGATGATATTGAGGAACCATATTTTGAGTTATGGTTTATGACCATTACATCCTAAATGACTTCCATGTGAACCATAAAGTATGACCTTGATGGTAGCACCCATTGGGATGAAATCCATAAGTGTAAATGAGTCTAAAGTGTTAAGACGCATGGATAACATTTTGAGAAGGATGATGCTTGTTGATTACAACTTAATGACTAAGAGATTTGGCATACGGATACTAAAACCGCATTCCTATGAGGAATAAAATAAGGATGTGTATGTGACACAACATATATAGTTTATGAATCCATTAATGCAAATGAAGTCTATAAGTTACAATGGACTAATCAATGTGATTGATTAAGTACAAGCAACTCAGAGATGGATCTTTACTTTGATGATATAGTCAAAGGGTTTGACTGAAATGAGATGTTCTAAGAATGGAATTCTTTGTGGAAATTATCTTTAAGGAAGATAGAGACATTTCCTATGTGATAGGAATAGTGATCTATAGAGATAGTTCTCGAAAACCTCTTGACCTAAAAAGAGAGAGCATACATTGGCAGTCTATATTGAAGGGTTCAGTGTGCATAGATTCAGTGGGAGAAAACTTGTCCATGCTACATGGAGTTAGTATCCCAAGGCCAAGTGTCCAATTCTTATGAAGAATGGGAACACTAAGAATATATATGGATCTATCAGGTATGTAACCATCCCATTATCTTGCATGTATGGTCATAGCAAGAATAAAATGCATTCATCAGCTTGTATGTAGGACATGACAATATGATGTGCTCATCCTGATAACTCGTATGTAGGACATGACAAGTGGATGTCTATCTAGTTCCAGTAAAGGTTACTGGAATACCATAAGAACTTGATAAATACTTGAGAAGTACTAGTTCTATGGAAATAAGGAAGGGTTCACTGTAAAGAGTTACATTGATGCAAACTCTTCCGAAAAGGATAGAAGATTAATCACAAAATATATATGGGATATATAAAAGTGGATGTTTGTTGATAAATGTAAACGTTCCATTAAAGCCATTTTAAAGGAAAAGCTGAGTATCCGTGTGTTAGAGAACATTAGTGGATACTATATGGATCTGGAAGTTCATAGAGATGAACTTATAGATACTTCGGTCATTGATGACAAGTTAGGAGTGCTTGGTCATGCAATGTGGCTAAAGGTTAGCAAAGGAATACTAGATTTCATATTACGGGAACTCCATCTCATACATGTATCGTACATTGAAGAGATGAGAGACATGCAGTTAATACTAACTTTGGCAAGGTGTTGCCATAACTCACTGCGTAAGCACTAGAACATAGTAACATGTGGGACATATTTGAAGATCACTATGAATATGATTCAAGGATGATTAGATCATAGTGCAAGTGGGAGTCTGTTGGTATGTATGCCCTGAGAGCCAATCATGGGATGATTGGTGGGATACATTAAGATTGATTTGATAAACATCAAAGGCAAGCTTCCAATTCTTTCTGGTTCAGTCATGTGAGATAATGATAGAATAGATTGAATGTTTAGAGAATGATATTACTCAATGACGTATGCTTTCAGGTTGAGGACCTGAACGATGAGATCATACGGATGCTAAGAGTTTGTACATTCTTATTATGTCCCTAGTCGGATGTCATTGTGGAAGGTAGATAGACAACAATGACACACAAGACTATATTGTGGTGTTGGTTGATGACATAGTCATGATATGGAGATATCAAACCAAACACATAAGTACTTGTTAGAGAACAAGTGTACCAGACAGACCCACCGTGAGTTTGACACATGGAACCATGACATGGTAGTCACAGTCAGTTCTCACAGTGATGGTGGTGAGTGTGATTCTTTGACCTAAAATCACTACACTCAACACATGTCATTGAGTACACTTTGACATCATCAAACGCAGTCCTGAAACATGGGTTGCTATAAAGGTGATGATTGGGTGGCTTTGACACATGGGTCTTTTGAGGGGTGAGTGATAGATATGTGATATTTCCCTCCTGAGGGAGTTTGATATCCATGGCCACTTGATGAGTAGGATTGAGATAGGCGTGCACACACATGTGTGAATCAGAATGTGATATTGATGTCATACATATCTCCTCCAATCTACTCTGTGATCAAGAAAGTGAATGAAACGTTGATAGGATGACTGTTCCATGCCTTGTTTCATTCGGGATATCAGTGACAAAGGAATTATACATTCGTTGTAACACCATTCACGGATTGTAGGATTGAAAGTTGTTCTCCAACTTTCCTTTTCACTTGGGTAGCACTGATGTGTGACTAGGCACCACTCTTTGCTTGTGAAGTCATAAGTGTTATGGACTTTCACTACCAATGTGAAATGGGCTTGCAGGGTCACACACATAGGATTTAACCTGGAAGAGGAGTTTATCCACAAACGATGTTTAGATTTATTACTAAAGGAGTTTAGTAGTTCAAGTAAACACTCAATCATTTGATAGCTCAGTATCATAGTGTTCAAGGTGTTGGACCAATTGATTAGAGTATTGGATTGATTGAAACTACAATTGACTGATTCTGCGTAGTCTGCACTCCCAACAGATCGGCTCATGTGATGAACTGATCGGCTCAGGTTGGTGAATCGATCAGCTCATGTGATGAACCTATCGGCTCAAGACAGACTGAATCGATCGGTTCAAGGGTTGAACCGATCGACTCAACTGGTCCAACCGAGAGAGTTGGGAAAGTCAGGTTGGCAAGAAATTTCTCTTCGTTTCACTTGTCCAATTTGATTGGAATAAGGATTGGTATTTGGATCAATTTGAAATAAAAGAGGAAAAGTCAATCGGGAACTGACCAGGGCAGTGAACCAATCGGTTTAGAAGTGAACCGATCAGCTCAGGTGTCCCAACCGACCAGTTCAGGTGTGAACCGATCGACTCAGGTCCCCAACCGATCGGTTCATGCTTGAAACGATCGGTTCAGCTGGAGCAGTTGGTTGTTTTGTAGAAATTCCGAACCCTTCTACTCCTGCTTTAGTCCCGCATTGTCCGGGGTACAGAACCCTGTCCCATGACCCTCCAATATATATAGGGGTATTGGGGGCTTCTCAAGTACAACTCAGAACACCAGTTGCTCTGCAAAGTTGTCATTCTCTCTGGTTGTGGTAACCGAGAGAGCCTGAGTAAGTGCTACCTGATAAGGGAGGCATAGTAAGGGAAAGACAACTGCACAAAGGCGACTGGTGGTAGGAGAGTGTGTCAATGACTAGTACGCCAACAGGAGGGTACGACTCCTTCTGGTGCCTTGTGTGATAAGGTGATCAGAGTTCCAGGTGGTCCGTGTGGACTACTTCAGAGGCGGGAGACTTCTGCCGCTCGGAGGATAGCTATCAATCCCGATAGTCTCGGTGAGACCAGGAGCTGCACAGACAACGTCCAAGACCAGAGGTGAAGACCGCACTAGATGTGATATAATGTCACCGAGCAAGTCTCGAGACAAGGTACGCCTCTACAAACCATCCTTCCTACTGTATAGACGTTGACGCGGTTCCTTTATACTGGGTTCGGGGAGAAGAAATTTTTTGTTTCCGCTGCCTTCTCTGTCTCCCCTAAAACCCAACAGTGATATTATTTCATGGGATTTATAGATTCAAACTTAACAAGTGTACAAGTTACTTCATTTTAATACTCTAAAGGTGACTAGTGGGTCATAGCACATAAAAGATGGCATTAAAAGGAAAGTAAAAAAGCTAGATCAATTAATACTCATCTCAAGGGAACATTAGTTACTGAGGTACCAGGAAAGAGTGCTTTTAATCACTAGGATCATACAAGTAGCAATGTTGATTAAGTCTATGTGATTAAAGATCAAGCAGTGTAATAAAATAGGGATTCAAAGAAGATATGAACACAATTAGGGGAAATAGACATCATCATTGGAAAGCCAAGCGTCTTGCTCTGGAGCAGGGAGAGAGGGTGAGACAGAGGGTTTTGGGGGATGTTTACCTCTGTTTGAGCCCAGCTAGCCAGGAGTCTTACTCTGGAGCAGGGAGAGAGGGCGAGACAGATGGGTGTACATGGAAGTCGAGCGGGCAGGCGAGCACGGAAGAGCGGAGAGCCCCAGGAAACCGGTGAGCGAGCAAGGAGAGAAGGGCGGCGGTGAGCAGGCAGCCGGTCGGCAAGCACAGAAGGAATAGCAGTGGTGGCGGTGAGCAAGGAGAAGGGCGGCGGCGGTGGTGAGCAAACAGAATGATCGACGCAGTGGCAACGAGCAGAGAGCAGCAGGGAGCGGTAGGCGGCGCTAGGATGAGGGAGCGGGGGAGGAATCACCAGACCCTAAAATCGGCGTTCGATTGCAATGAAATAGAGAGAAAGGGGCGAGTCTGGTTTGTGTGGGTGCTATTAAGTTAACAATCGACGTCGGTTATTAAAACCAACCGACGCTTATAACAATAGGCGTCGATTACCACAAAAAAATCGACACTTATGCTCAATTATAGTCGTCGGTTTCTACTAGAAAACTCGACGTCTATCTACATATGCCGACAAAAATAAAATGTTCTCAAATTCTGACCATAGTTGTCGGTTGACGTAGAAAACCTACGCCAAAGGGGGGTGAAAATTTTTGCGGGGACAGGACGCGAAAACACATCGGTGTCGTTTATTGCAAGAAAACTGACGATAAAAATGGTCCCAATTTCTGTCTCACAAAAAACCTTTAGTCGTCGGTTGTTTTGTTAACAACCGACATCGTATGTTAAATTTTGGAGATAATTTTTTTCCATTGGAAAATTTGGATTTGGCATCGATTTTAGGCGTCGGTTATGTATTACAGAACTGACGCTAAATAAAAAGTGATACTTGTGTCCGACCGCTCTTCACAGATAGATGTCGGTTTTTATAATAAACTGACGTTGTAGGGTTTAGGTGTCGGTTTCTTGTATACAACTGACGCCTATAAATGTGTCATTATAATCCATTTCTGTAGTAGTGCACACTCTATTTATCCATGGCTAACCAACAGTCTAGGGTGATTTCATTGCATTTGACAACTTGTTTGGTTTAGCAATCTAGAATGAATGGTTAGGTTTTGCTTGGTATGATCCCCCAACTAGTACCTTAGTATCATTCTCCCGAATGGACCACCTCTCCTTAACATTGATTAAAACCCATCTTGCTCTCTTAGCTATTTCATGCTAGTTTAGTTGCTTGCTTTAATTGCTTCTTAGTTAATTTCTTTGTTCTTGGCAGTTAATCCTTGCTAGGGTAGTTAGTGCATCTTTGTGCTTGCTTAATCTAGATAGTGGTGGTTTAGGTATCTAATTGCTTTAATGTCTTAATTGATAGTCTAGTGTAGTCTTGTGCTCTTGCTTAGATACTTACTTTCGTTGTTAATTAAAATTGCTTGTTTAGGGTTAACTTAGGTATTTGCTTGTCTTGTCTCTTTTATTGCTTTCTTACTCGAGCATCTTAGTGTAATCAACCCAAACAAAGATTAAACCCTAAAAACCCTAAACTCGGCTTTAGGAACATAGCTCACACTAACTAAGATTAAACCCTAAAAACCTCTCTCCCTGTGGATCTACCCTTATCTTGCCTCTTGCCTATACTATAACACAACCCTATGCGCTTGTGATTGAAATGTGGTTGGTTTAAGTGAGTGTGTTAGACTAGACCCTTATAAATTCAAAAGATCCAAGTGTGTGAAAAATGAACTAGTCTATCTGATACAATGTCCTCTAACAAGTATCTATGTATTTGGTTTGATATCACATATCATGCCTTAGTGAGATTATGTCATCAGCCAACACACACTCTAGTCTTATGTGTTATTGTTGTCGATTACACTTCCACAATAACATCCATCTAGGGAAATAACAAGAATGTATATACTCTTAAAATATGTAAGATCTCATTATTTAGGTGCTCAACCTGAAGACATACGTCATTGAGTAATATCATTCTTTAGACATTTATTATGTTACATAATTATCTCATAACTAAATAAAACAAAATAAATGGAAGTTTGTCTTTATTATTAATCAAATCATTTATAAGACATTACATTAAAAGCATCATATGATTGTCTCTCTACGCATACATACCAACAGACTCTCACTTGCACTTAGAGACATTCACCCATGAACTTAATCCCAAGTGGTCTAACATGGCCTTCATGCTTTTGGTGTGAAAGTGCTTTTGTCAAGGGGTCAACCACATTACTTTCAATTGGTACTCACCAAATCTTCACATTCCCTCATTGTACAATATCTCATATGAGATGGAAACATTATTGTATGTGCTTGGAATGATGATGTGATCTGGGTTCCTTAGCCTATGCAAAAGCTCCATTGTTGTTACAATATAGCCCCCCCAAGTTCAGATATGTACTTCTTGATCCAAACACCCTCCTTTGTTGTATTGGATGCAACAATATACGCGGCCTCTATTGTAGAATCAACAACTATCTCTTACTTGGAACTCTTCCAGCTTACAACTCCATTGTTTAGGCAAAACACAAATCCAGATTGTGATCTGTAGTCATATTTTTCAGTTTGGAAGCTTGCATCGGTGTAACCCTTTACCACAAACTCTTCCTCACCACCATAGGCAAGGAACTGATCCTTAGTTGTTCTCAAGTACTTAAGGATGTTATTCACAGCGGAGCAATGAGATTCACTGGGATCTAACTGATATTTTCTCGTCATGCTCAAGTCATACGAGACATCTGGATGAATACATAACATTGCATACATGATGGATCCAATTGGTGATGCATATGAAATCTTACTCATGTGGTCCCTTTCTTCACAAGAATTAGGACATTAAGATATAGAGATACTAACACCATAAGACATGGGTATGTTTCCTCTCTTTGAGTTCTTCATGTTAAACCTCTTCAACAATTTGTCAACGTATGTATTTTGACTTAGTCCTAGAAGCCTTCTAGAAATATCTCTATAGATCTTGATTCCTAAGATATAGGATGTTTCACCTAAGTCCTTCATAGAGAATGTATTTCCTAGCTAGGTCTTTACCATCTGTAAAGTAGGGATGTCGTTCCCCATCAATAGTATGTTGTATACATATGATATGAGGAATACAATCATGCTCACACTAACCTTCTTGTAAACACATGGTTCATCTTCATTTTTACTAAAGCCAAACTCTTTGACCATTTCATTAAATCAAAGATTCCAGCTACGATATGCTTGCTTCAATCCATACATTGATCTTTGTAGCTTACATAATTTATTTATATCCTTTGGATTTTAAAACCCTCATGTTGTGTCATGTACACATCCTTAATAAGATCATGTCAAGGAATGTGGTTTTCAAATCCATCTGTCAAATCTCATTGTCATGAAAAACTACAATGGCAAGCATGATCCTGATGGACTTAACCTGGGCAACTGAAGAAAATGTTTCATCATAGTTAACACCTTGAACTTGTTTGAAATACTTTGCAACTAATTGAACTTTGTAAGTTTGTGCATTACCATCCATGTCGGTCTTCTTCTTGAAGACCCACTTGCACCCTATGGGTTTTACCCCTTTAGGTGGATCCACCAAGTTCCATATCTTGTTGGTGTACATGGATTCCATCTCATATCTCATGGCCTCAAGACATTTCTCATATTTTGATCCCTTAACAACTTCTAGGTAGGTTGTTGGTTCATCACCAATGACAGACTCATCACCTTCTTGAACCAGAAGATAACCAAATCTATCAGGATCAAGGTTTGTCCTACTAGATCTGCAAGGTTCTTGTGTTCTATGAGGAATTTGAGATTCCATAATGATTTGTTGGTCCTAATCTTGTGAACCTTCCTAGGAAAGATGCCATTATCATATATATTGTCAAGCTCAATGTAGAAAAATTGTGGGGCAAGGATAAAATTGAGGCGGTAGACAAGGCTAAAGCATGTCCTCTGGTTGTGGATAACATGTTTTGCATACTTGAGGTCCCTAAGTACATGAAGGTAATCTTTGCCACCCACATGTTTGAGGGAGCATCCATACTACGGTTCTAGAAATACCATGCAATCAGAGGCCTTGAACAATACCCCATACCATTTTCACTATTCATTTAATTCCCCTCTATTTGGAAGGAGAAAGAAAAATAATTTATGGACATTCAACAAGGATACATGTCAATATATGACTATGCATAAAAATTTATTCACCTTGAAGCATTTGAGTATATGATAAATGAGGAATGTTGAGTTGAGCGCTTTGTTGATCATTTTATTCCTTTTCTCAAACCACTTGTGATAGCCAACAAACCTTGCACATTTGAAGATGCACTTTATTTTGTTCTTCAGCTTGAAGAACTCTGAGTGTGTCTAATAACTGACCCCTTGGGTATTTAGGTCTTACCAAGAGTATCACCACTCCCAAACTAGAAGGAAGGAAGTCTTATGGGGGTAATCGCGACAACGAGAAGGGTAAGGGTAAGCTCTGGAGTGACGAACAAAACAAGGAACTTCCACCCAAATGTAGGAATTATGCAATACGACACACTGACAATTGTAGTATGTTACTAGTGCAAGCAAGAAGAAGTTTTCTAGTACAAGTGTACCCAAGTGCCTCCATAGAGGGATGACACCATACCATTTGAATCCATTATGGCTTAGCCTACTCCTCATGATAGATAGGCAAGTGTTTACACCATCAACAATGAGGAAGACCAAGCCAACATCGTAGGTGGATTTAAGCTACCCCTTTTTTTAATAATAATATTATTTATGTCACCATATGACTATAAAATGTAGGATATAAAATGCAACGCATAACGTGTAGGAAGGCTTAATAGTATGAGATATTCTATTAAGGTACTTTTTTAATTTTCTTCTATAAACACTTTTATTTTTTAAATCTCATGAGTATCCTCGATTAGAATTCAAGGACTTTGGGGAAAGTCCAAGGTGTCACTACACCTGGTGGATGTATTTTTCTTCCATGCAAAAATACCTTATGATACTAGTTAAATACCAAAATTTGAACTTCCCAAATTATTTCATCTTGCTTGATATGAATGGTTTTGATATCATCATATGAATGCATTGGCTCTATGAATCTCACCAAAATAAATTATAGAGACAAAATGTTTATGTAGTAAACCAATGTTTTTTTTCTTTCACTTTCAAAGGTGAAAAGGTACATCCACTACTATGATTATCCCAACTTTGAAAGATGAAGGGTTTTTCGCCAAAGGTTATGGAAATCATGTATGTTGTAACTGAGCAAAAATATAGGGTGTGCCCTATTAAAGAAGTAAATGTGGCTCAAGATTATGTTGATGTGTTCTTGAAGGAGATGTCAGACGTTCCTTCAGAAAGAGAAGTTGAATTATCCATCAAATTAGCTCCCAATACCACTCCCCTTTCTAGAACACCTTATAGGACCACAATAGCTGAGTTTCTTGACCTAAAAATGAAATTTAAGAACTCCTAGACAAGGGTCTATCCAACCCAATACCTCCCTTTGGAAAGCCCTTGTCATTCCTATGAAAAATAAGGATGGTTCACTTCACATGTGTATATATTATCGTATGTTGAACAATGCCACTATAAAAAATAAGTATTGTATCTATATGGATGAACTCTTTGATTAATTTAAAACTACCTGAGTCTTTTCAAAGATTGACTTACATTCTGGGTACCACCAGTTGACGGTCAGGTATGGTGACATCCATAAAACTACTTTTTGAACCAACTGTGTACATTATGAGTTATTAGTCATTATATTTGGGTTTTCCAATGCACACGTTGTCTTCATAAACCTCATCAATAATCTGCTCCAACCTATCTTGGATGATTTTGTCATTGTCTTTATGAATGACATTCTCGTTTTATCTAATAGTGTAGAAAAACACCAAATACACCTATCTAGAGTTCTTAATGTCTTGAGAGGGAAAACGTTATATGGGAAATACTTGAAATGCCAATTCTAGATAGACCAAGTCATGTTCCTCATACACACCATTTCTGTAGGAACTATACTTTTTGATCCAATCAACGCTTCGCTAGCGCTAGAATGACAGGCGCTCAAATCACTGACTAGTATACACAACTTTTTTAGATTGACAAGTTACTATCAATGTTTCATTATCAATTTCTTAACGAATATCTTAGTCTAAGCAAGATTACTCAAAAGAATGATAAGTTTGATCTGCTGCTTATGAATCTAGATTACACAAGCCTAAGAACAAAGTCACTTTTGCTCTATTGCTAATATATTACACTCGGATGATGATGGATTTGTCCTCGTCTTAGATGCATCTATGATGGGCTTAGGATGCATTTTGGAGTAGAACAAATAGGTCGTCACATTTTCCTTTCAACAAATCAAACCCAACAATTTGAATTATCCAACACATGACTTAGGACTTTCCGCAATTGTTTATGTCATAAACATATGACAACATTACCTATATGGAGTAGTGTTTGATATCTTATTGAACCATAAGAGCTTGAAGTACTTATCGACTCAGAAGGATTTTAGTCTGAGTTGAAGATGATGGATGGAGTAATTAATGTTACTTCAAACTCATGATAGCCTATCATCCTAATGTGGATGATGCTGATATCAATATCCTTAGTCAAAAGCTGCTCATGTGTGCTTTAGGAATGGCTACCCAAAGGAAGTGGCTTGAGAAATTTTCTAGATGGACTCTGAAACCCTTATCTGATCGATTTCTCATGGTCAAGTTTTGGCTGTTCTAAATCTCCTCAAAAAGTTTCTCACAAATCAAAATTCCAGCCATGTTGTCAAAAAAATGAACTACCTCCTCTCTAAGCCTCAAACCCACCTTCTATGGCTATTGATGTAGGAATCTAGTAAAAACATTGCATTTAGGTTCCCGAGGATTCTTCTTTGAAGGATCACAGTCCAAGTACATTGTACATATAAACATCACAAAGATGTAGAAGTACTTGAATCGATACTTTTGGTTGCAAGGCATGAAGTGTGATATAGTTGTACTTGTGGTTTGCTGCCTCACTTACCAAAAGGTGAAGGGGGAGAACCAATGACCAGGTGGTTTATTCAAGACATAAAAATCTTGGCATAAATTTGGACTAAATCTCCATGAACTTTGTGGGTAGGTCTTCCTATAACCCAAAAGGGATGTGATGCTATTTGATTTGTAGTTTTTTACTCGACCAAATGTGCACATTTCCTAGTATGTAAGACCATCACCAAAGTTTTAGACTTGGATGAGCTATACATCCAGGAGATTATGTGCATGCATGGAAAACTGAGCTCAACAATCTATTCAATGAAGTTCATGTCAAAGTTGTATAGATAGGTCTAGGAGGAATCAAGAACAATGTTGAAGGTCGATGCCACCTATCACCTCAAACTGACAACCAATATGATTAAATATCCAAACCCTAGATGATTTGCTTGGAGAATGTGTCCTAGACTGGGGCACATTGTTGAAAATATTTGCCACTTTTTGAGTTTGCATACAACAAACTATTCCATATCAGCATCGGGATGCCCTGCATGAGGTTTTGTATGGGAGGCCATGCCACTCACCTCTGTGTTGGGATGATGTAGGTGAAAAGACACTGCTTAAGCCAGGGGACATGCAATATTGTGAAAATAAGGCTTGTTTGATCATGAAGAGGATGAAGATGGCCCGTGAAAAATTGGTACACACACTACACACATATTTAATATATATATATATATATATATATATATATATATATATATATATATATATATATATCCACATGTTGTTGAGTCCATGGTATGTAGGTCTATTTGGGATCCTAGACTACATTGGTGAGAGTGCTTACATACTATCTCTATATCCACATTACAATGCAAGACATGACATTTACTCTCAACCTAAATCAATAAATATGTGAAGGACCCCATTCATATGTTAAACTTTGAACCAATAGTAAAATCATATATTCAAAGGTGGGTTCCATAAAAATAATATAGATATGCTAGGGTGTTGTGGAAAAACCTTGGAGCATTTAATGCAACATAGAAGCTAAAAGCTAACATGAAGAAAGCAAACACACATCTTTCCCTATCTAGTTTAAATTTTGAGGGAAAATTTCTAGCAAGGAGGGAAGGATGTGATATCATGACTTTTAGTTACTTGGGTATCTCTTAATTATTCTATTTAAATAAAAATTATTGTTTTGTCGAATAGAAAATTAGAAACACCAGTTCTAATATATTTTGTTTGTAACAAATTCCTTATAGTGAAAATCGTGGATTTAGTGTCTTGTATATTATTTTATAAGCAATTTATCTTTAATTGGCTCGAAAATGCAATGTAAAATCATGGACACAAATTTAAGAGAATTTAAGTTTTTGATGACCTAGGTAATTAATTTATTCATCAACAATTGTTTCTTGGGAATTAGTACTAGGTATTTCATTGAGATTTATACTTGTTATTTTGCCTAAGTCCAATTAATGGATAAATCAAAATATTCCTAAGATTTGGATGAGTTTGGAGATGAGATGTGGCCTAGATATTTTGTATAGGTTTTAGGGGTTTAAGTTAAAGAAATTATTAATACAAACTTGACCAAAGTTAACATAGACTAGGGCACCCAGACCTAGACAAGATCACGAGCAAAGAGCTATTTTCTCTCACCCAAACTCCAGCCAAGTCCTAGTGCACAAGACACCCAACCCTCTTGATCTCTCCTTCTGTAGTTGATGTCAACCCAAGATTCCCAAGCTATTGTCTTCAAGTGGTTTATACAAACTCAAGCAAACCCTAAATTGGTGTTATCACGATTGATTGAGATAGTGCACAAAATTCCAACTAATCTAATTGCTATGGTGGAATACATCTTCTACGCATAGGCCCCAGTACCTAAATAAGGGCAAGGGGAGAACTATAAAGAGCCCCATGTTATATCCCTATAACCAATTGCACATGTGAACCTTCACATCCATCCCGTATGCCCTTGCCTTCATTTCCAACTAACACCACCCTAATTCCCCCTACTAGTCAAATCATCTTCAGCCAAGTCCCTTGACATGAACACTTCATGGGGCTAGTGAAGGTGGCTTGATCTTTTGGGGTACAGGAAGATAGATGAACCCTCCTCCAATCTCTAATTACTATGACATCCACGACTAATGACAAAGAGGCTCTTTTGGCCATGTTTAACACTACTAACTAGTGGGAGATCACACTCTACCGTCCTAGAACTTTGAATGACCTCCAAACTACCTACTAATGAGGTGATTTTTTCTATCCTAAACTCCATACCCCCCCTCAAATACTACCTAGGATCTACCCTTTAAGTGTTGACTATAGGTCAATGTTGACTCAAGGTCTAAATTGACTAAACCCTTGTTTTGATGATGACTAAACCATTCCAATTAGTTGTGATTAATGTCTCTATTTGAGTGATTTCAGATTAGGTACATACACACTCCAAATGCCCTAACTTGCACATCTCAACTTGGAGAAAAGACAAGTCAAAGTCAATACAAGTGCACGTTTTTGGAATATGATGTAAATCCATTAGAATCATGTTGTAAATCACTTGTAATAATTCTATGACTTGTATTTAAGCTTAGAAAAAATCAGGAGCACTTAAATTGAATTTAAGCACTCAAAAGCCATTTTCCAAAATTCACATCAGGATGTTCATCGATCGAGTTGCAAACTTGACCGATCCTTATTGGATTTTGAAAAAAACTTTTGATCGGACGAGATTCCATTTCACAACACTTGACCGATCCTTCTGTAGACAAAACTAATTTAAGTAGATCAGTCGAGTTACCCCAGGACAAACTTGACCGATAGCTTAAATTGGTCTTGTCGAATAGTGGGATCGTTCGAGTGACCTTTATAGAAACTCAACCAATAGCATTGTACGAAAAAGTGTAGAAAAGTGTTTCTAGCCGTTGTGGAGTTGCAACAATTGAAAATATATCTGTTGCAAGCCATAAAATGGCTAGTATTTGTTCTTAAGTGTTCCCAAAGGCTAATAGGCATCCTCAACTATAAATAGAAACATTTGGGCTTCATACCAAGGTTGAGCATTCAATGCAAAACTCTATATGTGGTTCATAGTCAATAGTTGAGTGCATCCTACAACCTCCTATCTCTCTCTAATCTTAATCACTTACTACATTGATTAGAGTGAGTATGAGATTTGTAAGATATCTAGTCCTACATGTATATCTTGCGAGGCTCTCACTTCCACCACCTCTCAATCTCTCTTTTCAATCATGAAGATGAAGGTCCTCTCTCTTGGATAAGAGAGGTGAAGAAGAACAAGGGAAGGAGTCCCTTGGTGAAGATCAAGGCTGAAGACTTGGAGAAAGAGTGGGTAAGCCCTTGGTGAAGGCATAAAACTCCTTGCTCAAGTGGGTAAATCCTTGGTGAAAGCTTCTCCAAGTGAAGGTGAACTCAAAGGCTAAAGATCCAAGAAGAGTGGGTAATTCCTAGAAGGCTCAGGACTTGTGCAACAGTCGGTAAGTCCTTGGAAAATGTCAAAGACTCATTGCAAAGTGGGTAAGTCCTTAGTAAGGTTAGAGACTCTTTGTATTGGATAGGTAAGTCCTTTGGTGGGTCATGTGTTGTAACTCTTATAAGTGAATATATAGAGGAAGACACACTTAGAAACCCTAGAGGTTGACCTCTCTAGATAGTGGACTAACATACTCCTAGTTTGGAGTATGGAACCACTCTACATATCTTGTCACTTGGTGCTTGTTCAATCTCTCTCCCTTTCTATGTATGTTTTAGTTGCACTCAAACTTCCTATTTAGCAACCTTATCTTGTGATATAACTTGAAGGTATAAGGAATTTTGTTTAAGTGCATTTAGCTCTATTCACCCCCCCTCTAGAGCATCCAACTACCCATCCTAGGATCCAACAATTGGTATCAGAGCGGGTCTTCTCCAAGCATACTTCCACAAGTAGGAGAAGATGGGTGATTATCAAGATGGGAGATACTTTGTCAACCTTCCTATGTTTGATTGGAGTAACTTCCTCTATTGGAAGAGAAGGCTTCAATTCCACATCCAAGGAAAAATTCTTGAGCTATGGAAAATGGTGGACCATCCATACAAGCTACCGAGAGAAAGGTGGAAGAATGGGATGAAGCTACCATGAAGAAAGCCACCTTGAATGCAAGAGAAATCAACATCCTCTATGCCACCATGACCCCCGCCAAGTTCAACCAGATTTCTTCTCGTGAGACGGCCTATAAGGTATGGAGAAAGTTATGTGTCACTTATGAGGGGTCAACTCAAGTGAAGGAAAGCAAAGTATACATGCTCAAAGGGCTATTTTAGAACTTCAAGATGGGAAAGGAGGAGAAGATAGACAACATGTACTCAAGGCTGAACTCCATTGTGAATGGTCTTGCTGCTCTAGGTCATTCTATCTATCTCAATGTAAGAGCTTACTGGATACTGAAACAAATAATCACAAAAGGAGCTCAGAGTTGTATAATGTTGAATATACATGAGTAATGAGTAGGTTTATTCCCGTCATCCAGATTTTAATATTTAGAGAGCAGCTGAGGATGTGTTTTGGTTTATGTGTGTTTGATAGTGGTTGTGGTGGTAACTCATATTTGAGGGTTGATTACCATGGTTTCTAGTGCCATGACTTGTGTATCCAAGACGGACCAGTCTATCTAAGAGTTAGGCTCATGTGTCACTACAACTGTTACTCGCATTGATTGAGGGGAAGCGATCTTTTAGATTCTGGTCATCCTAGATCTTATACGAGGCTGATTGCAACTTCATAGTGGTCAGCTAGTAGTTTGAGAGGTACACCTTAAATTATCCAAAGCTTAATAAAATATAGATTTAGCTGAGTAGTATACCTATTATAGTTCTTTGGAGAATCAACATTGGATGGTAATCAATGTCTTGCTTTCTTGATAGCATTATATGTGATTCATATCTTGTTAAGTAATGTATAGTACCTTATAAATTTAATTATACTTGATCATTTTACATACATTGATTAGCTTTCTGATATGTCAAACTACATGCCATAATTGTTATAAGTACATAACATACAAGTAAGTTATAAATATTATTAGAGGTTATATCATGAGTCTCACCTTGTGGGTTTCCACATCTTTTTAGGTGATCAACAATGTGATCAGACTCATGGTGGTTAGGAGGTCCAATTTGGAGATCTGTAGAGCTTGAGAGGTTATTGTGGTTGGTGTAGAGTTCTAGTGACACCCCTATACTCACAAGTCTGAGCAGGGGGATTCATATATTGTGTATATCGAATCAAGTTTTTGGTTTTATGTCATGAACAATTTAAATGTTGTAATTAGACAACATCTTTTGTATATAGGTTGTGATTGAGGCCACAATTTTCATGTAAAAAACCTGATAAGAATATATATATATATATATATATATAAAGTTGGACCTTTGTGTAAATGTTTCTTTTGAAATACTTTAAAACTTATTTGATTTTAACTCTTTACTTTTTTTAATATGATTAACTAGTATTTGATCGGCATTTTAGTTTTGAATAATCTCATTTAGCACGATGTGTTGCCACAACAATGATGTTATACATTGGTAAATGAAATTGGTGATGGAAGGATTTTTCATAGGAGATAGTTGGAATGTTATAATAAAAAAGGGAATACTTGTTCCTACCTCCATAGTTAAGGAGGATGTATGGGATAAAGTAGAGGAGGAATGGTCTATGTTTTGGGGGGAGTTGACCACCAGTTGATGGCTTCCATTTTTGGGTTACAAGATACTGGAAAAATGATACATGCTATCATGGGTATTGTTTTATAGCATAGATGGTTGTTTAATCTAGCAGCAATGGTGGCTGCCTGTAGCTGGTGGTTGCATGTTTCTACTAGTTTTGGACGGGCTCTAGATGGCTCGATGGAATGAGCAAAGTATATGTGGATGGTGTGGCTAGGAACTATAGTTATGGTGGTAGCTAGGGCTCCTCTTTTTTGGCACCAACGCTTCTAGAAAAGTGAAATTGAAATGGAGGTAAGAAAATAAGGAAAAATTAATGTGAATATATAAGGGTACATATTACAATAGATACAAGAAAATTAATTTTCAGCTAATGTCATGGTTTACTCAAGTAAGCCTTCATCAACATTAGATAGCGGCTTAACTACATCGTGAATTATGTAATGTGACATGTTCTTTTTAAGAATATCATATT
Source organism: Alisma plantago-aquatica (assembly GCA_963693085.1). Classification (NCBI taxonomy): domain Eukaryota; kingdom Viridiplantae; phylum Streptophyta; class Magnoliopsida; order Alismatales; family Alismataceae; genus Alisma; species Alisma plantago-aquatica. The sequence goes on from OY856409.1 coordinate 218,030,357, forward strand.
AAAATGTGTTATATAAACAAAATATACTATAGTAAACATTTCCAGTCACTAATAAATAATTTACCAACCCATTGATTATTTTATTTAGTTTTTGAGGTCGTGACACTTCATGAAACTAGTCAGGAGGACTAAAGATTTTTTGACAAGTTGAGTGGGTTGGTTGTGTATAGTATTCTAGATAGAAGTTCATCACTTATAGATCTTGGGAGAGAGGTGATAGAGATTTTATGTACTAGTTCTCTTCTAAATTGATTATAGTTTTATATACACATACATGTTCTAACTATCGTTTAGATATGTTTTTGTAATTTTGTGTTCTTTATTTAAATTCATTTAATGTCAATTTGGATATGTTAAGTTCTTGAGTAACTTTTTTTTATATGGATCTGCTAGCTCATCAAACTGAAAAGGTTTTGCATAATCATGTTTATTAGATTGGTTTTTTCTTAGTCATACTACGTGTCAATGAAACATATCTTGTGTAGAGATAACTGACATAAATGCCAACCAAGATACGTAGCTCCACAGTAGGCTGCATAAATGTCTAGGTTATTTAAAAACATGCACTTTGGTCATATTTGATGTGGGTCATTCATTTTTAGTTAGTAAATATCACATATATACACAGACAGACACATACACACACGTATAAACACATACATAAACACTAACATATATATATATATATGTATATATATATATAGAGAGAGAGAGAGTCAGGCTAGTATACACTCGAGTGTACCAGAGGCACCGTACACCTCAGTCATTTTTGAAGATGCAATAAATTTTTGAAAAATCTAAACCATTGATCTTCTTGATTATCATAAGAACATACTATATAATAAATTTTAGCTCATTTGGACATTTATAGGTCGTGCATCTAAAGGAGGCAAAAATTATGCATTTCAAATTAGTTTTGTGCGTCAATTTTGTGGTCCTTAGATGAGTGACTTACACTCATCCAAATGAGCTCAAATTTTGTATGTGACCTATTATTATTGTAACCATGAAGATCAATGGATTATATTTTGAAAAAATATGGTCTAGATAGGCAAACACCATTGGGGTGTACGACGTGATCTGTACACTCGAGTGTATTCTAGCCTGACTATATATATATATATATATATATATATATATATATATATATAGTGTGTGTGTGTGTGTGTGTGTTTGTATATGTATATATTTGTACATATAAGATACAAATTATATATATTATATGTATGTATATATAATGGATTGTGGCTAGAAAAAGATATGACCAGAGAGTCAGTAAATGAGGACTGCTAGATCTCTAGAAGGTTAGACCAAAAAGGAGGAGGAACCTCATAAGATGATATAGGTCAACCCATTGCACATGTTGTAGACAAAAAATACCCTTTTTTTGCACAAATAAAGGCATGATGATGGTGTGAATGCAAGTGATGATTTTATCTATTTATGGTGAAACCATAATCACCATTTTTTAGATGTAACTTGTGTATACAAGTCACATAGAAGTCAAATTTTGAAATTCTTAGTTCCAATTAATAATGTTTTTAGAATAATGCTAACCAAGTGATGAGCTAGGAAATGATGATGTCTACTCGATCAATCAACCTCATGGACAATTCTCTTTGAAGGAAATGTACAAAGATAATGCGAGAAATAAAACGAATCCTTCCCCAGGGGAGTGGGAAATATTTGGAAATAGAAGGTACAACAGTGGATCCAGCTATTTTTATGATTGTTACACCATGACATATTACTCACAAATGCACTAAGAGTGAACAGAAAATAAATTTCAATGGGTGATGTGAGCGGCGTGGCATGGAGGTGGAAACATGCCTTCATGTTCTATGTGACTTCCACTTCATAACGCCTATGTGGAACTTCATACACCAGAAATGATGATAGATTTCTTCACCATAGATAACAATTAGGAATGGGTCAAGAAAAACTTGTTTCATTCTACTACATATCCTAACTGGAGCATCACATTTATGGTCGCCTGTTGGAAAGCATGGAAGGCTCAAAACACCTATATTTTTCAAAAATAGACCATGAACGAGCAACAGTTATCTAGAGGCATAAATGCCTATGTGCAAAACATAGTGGACACCAGAGAGGATACTACTAATGGACACCAAGGCCAACAAATTGCAAAATGACATCCCACACACTATGACTTGTTTCAAATCTCAGCAGAAACTGTTGTCCACAACCAAACCAACATGATGAGTGCAAGCTTTATAGGTCGCGATGATCAAGGAAGGTGGAGATTTGGATGGGTAAAAAAAACCATGGAAGTGACCCATTAGAAGGCGAGTTCCTGGCAATCTGAGGCTTGATACCAACATCTGAGATCAAATTGGGGAAGTGTGATGTAAATTCAGACTCGAAGATAGCAATAAAGTACCCAACTAAAGAAATTCAGGCTCCTATTAAGTGTAGGCCACTAGTTAGTAAAATCAAGTTGCTAGAGAATATGTTTTACAATATAAAACTTACAAAGACAGGCAGAGATGTGAACAAGCCAGCTGACAAATTTGCAAAGTGGTTACTGAAGATACCTGGAACTGAATATACATCTGTAGAATGTCCTAAAGTCTTGATGGAGCTGATTGCTAAAGACTATGAGGAAGCACTGATACAAGTGTAATGGAATGGGACCACTAAAAAATGCTACATAAACATGTATTTACTTTAAAATACATAGGGACATCCCAAAATCCTAGAAAGAACTCTCCAAAGACCTAACTTTCTTTCTCATACACTTAGATTTTTTGTACACATTCATGCACAATTGACATCCATCACAGATTGCACTTGTTGCATAGACAACATTATTTCACAGTCGTTCTTTAAGAACTTAATTTTTTTCAACTCAGTGAATGTGTCAATCATTGGAACAACCCTACATGTCATTTTCCACCAATTTAACTAATATTTTAAGGCGTGTGGCACATGTTTCGAGCCTAAACCCCCACACTTATACCAACTTATAGGGAGCATAAAAGGGCACATCAACATCAAATTGGTATATCGTGCACTCTCCCCCTTATTCTCTGAGAAAGGTGGATAATTTTCACAACCCTAATCAAAACAAGTATCTCCTAGAGTTTTGTCAATTCACAAGCCTTCCTTCACCACCTCTTGGTCGTTTCTAGTCTTAATATAGAAACTCACTCTTTGTGAGTTTTGTTGTACCATCAAGTAGAACTCATGCATACACTTCTTCATCCCAGTATCCATCCCAATCCTAAAATTACACATCAATCCATTAATCACACATCTATCATTCATACAACATCACTTCTCCATGAAATAGCAGCCCATTGGGAGATATTTATATATTGTCATTGTCTTGCAACTCAGTAAGAATGAGTTACTGGTCAAGTACAATTTCATTCATTTCTCCTCCATCAACAACTCCATTCATTAACCAAATTTTATTCCATTTCCATCTTCTGCATTTACCTACTAATCATCCCTAGCACTAGTTCTTCATAGCACCCACAAAACATCCCCTTCTAGTTGGCTTTTCTCACTTTAGTGAGTAAATCCAACTCTTGGCGGACTATTCCACTACCCATTACAATTTCCATGCTTCCATCACATCTTACTCCTTTCATTGAAATCTTGCACATGTAGGGAACTACCAAGCAACAAGACTTCACCTACGTCTCTAGTGTTTGATTAGTTAAGCCTCTTGGATAGTCAATTTCCTCATATTTGTCGTTCTTTGATGTTTCCTTCGTATTTTTCCTATATCTAACTAGGGGTCTAGCATGCCTTGTGTGAAGATGATACCCACAACTTGACATGTTGTTAAATGAGTTTAAGTGATGACTATGAAGTATAAAAGTTCCCTAGATTCCTATTTTTGCATGGTTGTCTACCTTTCTTATCTATTACCTTGTTTCATTTAAAAAAGAGTCTCATCCTAACTCAACCTTTTACTCACATGTCTATTCTGTTTATTTTTAAATTGATAATATGAACCAAATATTTTATCTCAATGATCATACTAATAACTAATATCACCTTATTTTGTATTTATAAGTGATAATAATACACAAAGTTTATTAAGTAGTACCCCCTCTTTATATATTTGACCTTGACTAACCACAATTATAATAGAAACCACATTCTTACAGCTCTATGTCATTATTTGTGCCTGGGGCTTTAAAAGATCAAAATTGTTTATTATGTTATTTATATTTTAAAGGTGGTGCATGTCCAAATTGACTATACCACCTACATAATTATCATTAGAAACACCACAAACTCCCTCATGGATAAAAGCATACATGCGAGGAACTTCACACCTCACTAACAATGACTATCATGTATATTTTATTTATGGTTTTTTGAAGATGATAAAATGTTTAACGTACTGGGTTTCTAGAGAATGACAAGGTGACCCATGTTTCTACATTATCAAATAACAAGAGTCACTAGTCAACAGAGGAGGAAACTAGAGGTTTTGATGTGTTATGGAATGGCATGAATTCATGAAGAAGTTTGAGACACGAACTAACCTATATATATGATATGATTTTGAAGCTCGAGATTCTATTTTAGAGGCATAGGTCGGTTTTAAAAATACAACTCTTCTTTCATGGATTTGTTATGAATTTTTCTTTTAGATATGTACTATACATAAGGATCAAATCCGAATGTATGTGTGGGGATTGGTTGTGGAATTCTAGGATAAGTATACTATAGAGTCCAAAGTTGACTTTCGTACTTTCATAGATGTCCTTGAGAGGTGCATGGAGAATTTAATGTAAGAAAAGAGGTCTTTGGGTCCCACAAGAGGTCTATGGGTGAGGTGAGTAGACTAAGAAGCAACATCATACCATAACAAGAAATTTTTCATGATCCTCAGTATTGGTGTGTATTCCCTAAGAGCCAATCATATGGTTATTGTAATGGGATACTTTGTATTTTATTTGATCATCAATAAAGGTATTTCTATTATAAAATTTATTTTCATTTGAGATAATTAAAAAACATATTGGTCTTCTGAGAGTTTTTGACTCAGTGTCATATATTTTTAGGTTGAGAGCATGAAAATGAGATTATGTTCATGTCAAGAGTATTCCTTCTTATTTTGTCCCTAATCAAAGATAACTATGAAACATGGATAACAATGATACATCTTGACTAGTATATGCATTGAATGATGATTGTGTATCATTAGTTATGCTACTAGATATTCATACAAACACATAGGAACTTGTTACAAAACATGTTTACTAGATAAACCACTTGAGATTGATGCATGGAGGCCATGGAATGGCAATCATAATCATATCTTGATGCAATAGAAGTGATTATGATCCTTATACCTGAAGTCACTACAACAATCATGTAGTTCTTCAATGTGTTTTAATACTACTCGTGTGACCTTGAATAAGGATTCCATAAAAGTAGTGATTGGGTGCACTGTGACAAAAGTGGATTATGGTGATATAAATAGAATTTTTCCCTTCTAGTAGAGTGATATCCTGTCCACTTGATGAGTGATACTATAAATTTATGGCCATTCTCATGTGAAACGATATTGGATATTGTGCCAATGATTATCTCAATAGTATACTCTTGATCAAGAAACATATATTGAATACTAAGAGAATGAAAATTGCATAGCTCAAGTTTCATTTGATATTAGTGATAAAGGGATTATACAGTGATGGTAAGACTTGTCATCAAAAGGCTGAAGTTGTTCTCCAACTTATCAAAATACTTGGGTGGTGGTGATGTGTTTCTAGATACCACTCATTGCTTGTGAAGATGTTAAGTTTTTAAGATACATCATTTCTGATGTAATTTGAAACCTATAACATCACACCCATAAGGATGGACTTGAAAAAGAGGAATTTCAATTTATTTAGGTAATGGTGAAATAAATATAGGGAGAACTACTTGAATACTAGTCATGGTTAATACATTAATTTTACCAAGACTGATTCATGTGAACCCAATCATATTTAACTAGAGTTAGGTATCATGCTTCCTTTTGCTTATTATATGTGTATGGGCTACCACTCTCATATGTCGACTTTATTTCAGAAACCATGACCATTGTAGAGAGAGTGAGAGAGAAACAAAGTTGCCATGATAGTGCTCCAAAGTAACCAACACCCTCCTTCTAGAAGGACCATGTCCATCTATTTGGATGATAGATATGTGAGAGTAGGTTATTGGCATCTGGAGACTTGCTTCTTTGTGCACATAAGTAGATGAGTAAGATGATAGTTATAGGGATGTCCATAACCTTCATGAGAGGAATCCAAATAATATTATCCACAATAAAGTATACCTCGCAATCCCTCTATTTTTTAATATGTTATTTTCACTGATTCTTGCCATAGGGTCACTGGGACGAATTTTTATTGTTGTTCTTCTACTACACCTCTTGCTATCATGATACCTAACACTCAACAAGTATGAATAGTGTATTATCTAGTGTGCAAGACCATCACAATTTTCTATACATAGAGGCACAAGGCTCCCTCCATAACAAACAACTAGCAGCGAATCCTTCTTCATGATAAGCTTATTAAGGTAGAATTTACATACTATTACTATGTCATTCCGCCATGTGTGGAAGGTAACACAAATTGTTGTTGGATAATATATTTTTTAATTATCTTAATGTCTATAGATACAAGGAACTTCACTAGAGACTGTCTAAAATTGGATGTTTTACCAGAGGTATGGTGCGCTTAACAACATAGCAACACACATGCAAAGGCACACATATCACAACATGGTTTGAGTATAGGGAGACAATAACTAAATAGAAAGGCAAGTAGCCGAGGAAATCACATGCTACTTGAAAAGGCTAATCTTTCATCCCTTAGGAAGAAGTGGTTTTTTCCATATGACATGGGATGCCAAATATGATTATTTTATGTAATTACAACTTCTATTTTGGTGTTGAATGATCCAAGTACCGCATGGTCTTTTATTGCAAAGGATGTGATTTCTAGGTGTGAGTTACATGTAGTCCAATTACCATATGATCTCTTCCTTGATATATACAATATTTCTTACCATGCTGATAGAGTATATCTCATATGAATGTTGAGCTTAAGTGGATACATCTTCCCCGTGGACTCATCACCAAATGATGTACATTTATTGAGTGTGATCTTGGGATGAATTGTTTGGAACAAGATGTGGTGAAATAAATTATGTTACCAATGATTCATAATTATGTATTTTGATCTTCTAGGGGAAAATGTTTCTAACTCATCTAAATTATGTTGTGGTAGAGGAAATAATGTTGATACACAGACACAAATATTATTTAATCCATGTTTTTAGTTGTGCACATAAGAGTCACAAGATTACATATGTTACTGATGTGAATTACTTCCTTGATGTTTCTTCTGATGAGCCTCCAGATTTATCAAAAAAATAGAGATATTGATCTTAGGATCAAACTACATTTAGGCACCAACCTGACCAGACAAAATCATATCTTTGTGGCATCGAGTGAGATAAAAGAGTTGAAGTAAGAACTACATCAATTTATAGAGAAAGGATTCATACAACATCAAACTACTCCTTGGGATTCTCAATCTCTGTAGTGAAGAATAAAAAAGGAAAATTGAGACTATTATAGAAAATTCAACAAGTTCACCATTAAAAACAAGTATCTTTCATCTAGAATTGATGAATTGGTTAATTATTTTAGAGAGGGTAAGCTAACTTTTAAAATATTGAACTAATGTTAGGTTATCATCAACTTATATATAGGTTGATCAAAATGACATCCAAGACTTGCTATGGGCACAAGGATTTCTTGTCTATTCTATTTGGGGTCAACCAATACACCAATACCTTTCATGGATCTAATATATGATGTCTTACTCTAAGTTCTACATTTGTTTCTTTTTTTTTAAATGATATGTAAATATACACATACAAGACAACACATGGAACAATGTTTGCCTCTAAATTAATCTAGAATGCATAAACCATATGTGAAATTTAGTAAGTGTGCACTATGGTTGGCTAAGGTGCCATCTTTAGGCCACATGGTTTTCGGTATAAGGATTGTGTAGATCCCAAAAAATTTGGACTTTGTTGTTTACCATAAACAACCAAACACACCTAAAAATAGGACTTCTCAAGTTTAGTTGGTTACTATATGTTAATTACCCAATTTCTCAACATTATTTCTATGCCATTGATTATAATAACCACAAAAACGAAGCAAAATTTTTACCACATAAATAATATGTGTGGAATGTATAAAGCATGAAGAATGACTTCACTACAACTCATATGATTATCCTACCCAAGTGGAAGAAAGGGTATGCTATTTACTATGATGCTTTGAGAAAGGGGCTTGGTGGTGTTTTAATGTTGTATGTAAATGTAGTTTTTTCTTTACTTGTTGGACATAAAAAGAATCTCAAAGAAATGATGATGAGTTGGTTGTTATAGTTTATTCTAAAGACATGGTGCATCATCCTTATGAAAACTCCTACCACATTTATATGTGTCGTAAAAGTTTCAAATACTATTTTCTGAAAAGGAACATAGTTAAATGAAGACATGTGTCTAGAGTTGGTAAAAGACAATGACCGCACCATTTGTCACCATCCAAATAGTCTACTTTATGAGTAAGCATATTAATCTTGAATTACTTGATGATTACATTCATGGGTAATTGAAAGTTTATGACAAGTTATTTATGTGAAATCACATGATGTGATGATATTCTACTTAATTTAGAAACACAGAGTGGTAAAAAGAACTTATTTTTTTAGGTAGTAGGAGTCTGTTCCATTATATATCTCCTAATGCTTCCCACTAGCAATGTGGGATTGAACCTTGGGGTTCCTCTCCCTCATTTTAGGTTGTACTACATGGTGTTTCAATTAGTCTTGGGAATCACTTCATCAAAGATACATAATTAGTAAGTCATCATCATCATCATCAACTAAGCCTCTATCTCAACTATGTTGGGGGTCGGCTACATGGATCCTTATTTTCCATTCAGCTCTATCATGGGTCATATTCTAGTTGAGATGTAGAGATTTAAAATCTCTCTTTATAAGCTCTTCCAATGTTAATTTAGGCCTTCCTCTTTTTCTATTAATTGTGCTTTCCTCAATAGTATCGCTTCGTATAGGCGCATTAGTCGGTCTGCGTTGCACATGTCCATACCATCTGAGTCGGCCCTCCTGCAACTTGTCCTCAATGCTTGCCACCCCCACTTTATTCCCGATATAGTCATTTCTCAAGCGATATTTTCTTGTCTTCCCACACATCCATCTCAACACACACATTTCAGCCACGTTCATCTTGTTGAGTCCTTGTTACTTCACCGCCCAACATTCACTCCCATAGAGCATGGTTGGCCGTATAATAGTTTTATAAAACTTGCTTTTTAGTCTGGGAGGGATCTTCTGATCATATAATACTCCAGTTGCACTCATCCATTTCAACCATCCTATAGTGATCCTATGACAAACGTCATTTTGAACATCCCCATATGTTTGAATGATAGAGCCCAAGTAATGAAATTTATCACATTTTGGTATATCTACTCTGTCCAACTTGGCTTTGCCATTCACACTACGAGATTGGCTGAAATTGCAATGCATATACTTAGTTTTGCTCCTACTAGTCATCAATCTATTTGACTCCAATGCCTTTCTCCAAAGTTCAACTTTATCATTAAAACCATTTTTAGTTTCATCAATCAATACAATATCATCAGCAAATAACATACACCAAGGACCATCATCCTGAACATTTTTTGTCAACTCATCCATTACAAGAATGAACATATATGGGCTGAGTGTGGATCCTTGGTGTACCCCAACTATGATGGGAAAAGTTGTTGTCTCTCCTCCAAGAGTCTTCACACTTGTAGTAGAGCTACCATACTGTCTTTAATCAAATCAATGTATTGGATTGGCACACCCTTTTTCCTCAAAACCATCCACAACACTTCTCTAGGTACTCGATCATAAGCCTTTTTTAAATCGATAAAAAACATATGAAGATCTCTTTTTCTTTCCCTATACTTCTCCATAAGCCTCCTTATCAGAAAAATGGCATTTGTTGTTGATCTATCAGGCATGAAACCAAATTGGTTGTTTGATATCTATGTCATAGATCTTAGCCTTTGTTCAATAATCCTCTCCCAAAGCTTCATTGTGTGACTCATCAACTTGATACCTCTGTAGTTTTGCAACTCTGAACATCACCTTTGTTCTTGTAGATGGGGACTGCATTACTATTTCTCCACTCATCCGACATTTTCTTTGCCTTCATGATCTTGTTGAATAAATTTGTTAACCACATAACTCCTTAATCCCCCATACTCTTCCATACATACTCAACATAGAACGCTTCCCACAAATCTAAGGCATGCAAGAAATATATTAACATGTGCATTGCTCCACCCAAAGTCTCATGATTTTAGGTTTAGGTTCAAATTCAAGGTTTCCCTCAAATGCACTCCTTTTCTCTTGTTGGCATTGTATGACTTGATCTCTATGCCCTTCCATTTTTTCTTCTTTAGTGAGGCATCAGCCTTCTCCTTGGGATGAGAGTCATAATCTTGAAGCATTGTTCTCCTAGTACGAGCCATGTCATAGAGGAACACATAAATTGTACAATTATGAAGTAAACTTTATGTATTTCAAAAATGTATTAATATTCCAAAATTAGTTGGTGGTACCCGTGTTCTAATTGTAGAGGATGTCTTAACCCTAATTCTACATGAAACCCTATTATAATGTAAATATTGTTGGATCAAGGGCTCTGGGGGGGTGAATAGAGCTTCACAAGTCTCACAAAATAGATTAGACCTTCAAATTATATTAAGTGAAAAAGCTTAAGCATACAGACAATTTGAAATCCTAACTAACAAGCATAGCAAGGATGAGAGACAAGGATAGCATACACTTGGACAAAGTGGTTTATGGTGGTTCCACACTTCAAACTAGAAGTGAGTCAGTCCACTACCTAGAGGTGGTTAGTCTCTAGGACTTTGCAATCTTGATGCTCTTATATTCATTCATAAGATTACAAGATAAAACCACATTCATCCAAGGACTTAATACCTCAAGAAAGGATCTTCAACCTATCGAAGGAACTTACCCACTTGAACCAGGGAGTCTTCAGCCTTCAACAAGGACTTACCCACTCCATCTTCAAGTCTTTGGCCTTCTAGGAATTACCTATCCTTCTTGAACGTCTGCCTTGCCTATCACCTTCACTCAGAGATCTCGATCACCATGCTTTCTTCAACCTTGAAGAACAACAACTCCTTATCCTTCACTCAGAGAAGATCTTCAAGCCTTTTCTTCAATAAGGAAAGGGGGTAGGAAGATGGAGGTGGAGAGCTTTACATGGATACAAGGGATAACTCTCTTACAACAGATCCTAACTCACTCATATTTACATATTTGAATTGAAAGTAGATAGGTCACGGCCACCACTTGAAACTCCTCCATCCTCACTCTTCCCTCTAATACATCCCTGCCTCTTACAGCCTGGGAGGAGAACAATCCGTCCTGCAGTTTTCCTAGTGATCCCACATTAGAGTCTGTGTGTACTGTAGATCATCGACTTTGAAACTAGCAAGGTCATCGATCTACTGCTGGCCCCAAGATGAACTATCAAGCATACACCAAGGTTGATCCTTGTGGTTGCCCAATTTGTGATAGAGGTTGTGCAAAACCCCTCTTTCTTGGGTGTTGATAGGTGAGCCGGTCTTCTTGATCATTTAGGGTTTGGTGCCCTTGTGCTTGAGGTTGAAGACGACCTTGTAGAGTTGTGCTTTGCACGTTATGACCACGGAGTAGTGCTGCCCGATAGCTTCATCTTGAGTTGTACCACTGGCCGATATATCTAGTTGAAGTTTGGTTGGTGCTCGTTAGGGTTCCCTTGGCCGATACGTTTGTTGCTTGGGCGATACACCTTGTTGAGTGCTCTGCACGACACGTAGAGAGGTTGCCTGATACCATCTTGCCTCGAGATGGCCTTGGACGATAGGTTTTGATAGCTTAGTGCCCGATATGGCTTTGGCCGATACCACCTTGTTTGGATGAGCTTCAGGCGATATTGTATGGTGCCTGACATGAGAACCCTAGGTGCTGGCCGATATGTTGCTGCATGGCCATGCACGATACAACTCTTGGGTGTCATGAATGCCCTGGCCGATAGGGATGATCCTTGGGGGTTCAAAGGTGTGCATCACTCTCAACTAAGTTAGAACCAAGCATATATGAAATGAGCAACCTTGGAATAAACTCCAAGTGGTCCTATTTATAGCTGGGGGTGCCCCTTTGAGTTGGGGAACACTTAGGGTCAAATTATAGCTATTTTTGCACAAGGAAACATATCTATTTTTGTCCAAACAAGTCATCAACGGTTAGAATCACTTTTTTCTGCATTTTTCGTACAGTACATTCGGTCAAGATTCAATAAAGGTAACTCGATCGATCAAGTAAAAGACAAATTCAATTTTCAAACCATCGGTCGAGTTTGTTTTGGGAAAACTCGACCGACCAATGAAAGTAGCATTTGGTCAGTAACCCGATCGGTCGAGTTCTGTGAATGCACAACTCGACCGATGCACTGTCTAAAAAATGGATCCAGTGGATCAGTCGAGATTGTAACTCGATTGATCAACAACATGTGATTGATTTTCTAAAGTGCTTTAAAAGGTGATTAAAACTTGGTTCTAAGTGTCCCACATAATTTTCTCATCTTAGTTACAAGTCATATCATCAATACAAGTGATTACAAAATTCTTTTAAGGTCATTTACATGGATTTCCTAATTAGCACACTTACATAGCTTTTGACTTGAACTTTGACAAGGTAGGGCTTGTGTAATTTATCCTTTTCATGTACCTAACACTTGAAATCAATCATGAATACACATATTAGATACATATGAATGGAATGGTTAAGTCATTATCAAAATATGGACAATGTATAACCTCTAGGTCAACATTCTCCCCCTTTTTGACAATGACAAACCATTACTCAAACATATTGAAAAGGATATAGAAAGTATACCTTTGCCTTGTGAATTAGGGAGATTTAAGATTTGAACAATGTGAATTGCTCCCCCTCAATCTATGCTTACTTTAACCTGCATAGTTGGTTTATCTACACAAAGCAATTATAGCATACATGTACTAAATGTCCTTTACAAGTCACATGATAAAGCATATAATGAACAAGAAAAGGATCTCATAAGCAATAAGCAACAATATGACAAAGAATAGCAATATGATTGAGTTTCAAGACATTGAAGTTCTCTCCTCCTTTTGACATTATCAAAAAGTGAGGGGGTAGAAGAGCATACAACCAGGTCTTCTCCAAACACAATCAAGCAGATATTCGAACATGCAATCTCATATCATATATCAACCAGAGATGAAAGAAACACACAAGCTAAGTCATAATCAAAATATGGTGAAATATGGAACCAACGCATAGGATATAACTTGATCAAAGAGCAAGAGTACACATAACATAGATTACAACTCAGAAGCATGTTCTCATAAAAGCATCTACAAATAAGAAGTGATGAAAATTGAAGATAAAATAGTACATCTCAGATAATGTGCCCAGATGTTTCTAATACAAAATAGCCTAGAAAGATATATATGATCAACAAACTAGACTAAAAACTAAGAAACAACCAGACATCTAGACTATCTATGTCCACAACATCATCATCATCATCATCAGCTCCAGGCTCGTAGTCCTCGTCTCCATCTAAAGGTGCAGCAGTAGTGTCTTCATCACTAGAATCACCACCAGAGCCATCACCATCATTAGAAGCATCCTCACCATCACCATCATCGTCATCAGTAAGAGCAGTCTCAGCATCAGCATGGTCAGACATCTCCTCGTCTGCAGGAGGACCAAAACCACGAACAGACCAACAAGCATTTTGCTCATCCCAAGTCATACCAAGAGCATAGAGCTCATTGGTCTAAGGGAAGGATGGAGCAGAATTGCCAAGACTGACAAGCAGGGTGGCCAAGGGGCCAGCAGGTAACGACAGGTAGACGAGAGTAGAACCACCAGCAAAAGAGGGTGTGGGAGCAGCAACGGAAGGCTCGGGGTAGGGTAGTAATGATGGTATGCATAGGAAGAATAATCACTACTGGATAAAGGCCGGTAGGTGGGGTATGGGTGTGCATAGGATATGTTCATGTTTGACATAATTGAACACAAATCATGGTGTAGGTGCTCCTGAACCTGAAGGTTGTTTGCCTGTTGGTGTATCATGTATCCCATGAGGGTTTCATTAGACACACAAAACAAGGCACAGTTAGGTTGAGGTGGCTGAGGAGGTGGAGCACGAGTAGAGGTAGAGGTAGGGGTTATAGAGGCATAGGCTGAGGGTGAAGCACCAGGTGTGGTGGAGGGAAACACATGTACAGACTTCTGAATTGTGGTCTCACTAATACATACACCCTTCCTGGAAAGTTTGTAGTGGAAGTCAGAAAAGAGTGATTTCTCAATGGAGAATTGAAACAAACCACAAATCAGGGTTGGATAAAGAGTATGGGTGACGCGGGTGTTCTTACCAGAGTCCAAATAGGTCATGTGGTGGAGAATGTATCTTGACCATTTGACTCTGATATTCTCTAGAATGCAGTACATTATGACTACAGTGTTCTCTACAATATCTGTTTGATTTTTCTTCAGATGGATGTTATAGTTGACCACTAGGGCTAATATGTGCTTTCTAAGATCAAGGGAGGAGGAGGGTAGGATGCTCTTCTTCTTGTAAGGAACATCAGGTTTCTTTAGGTAGCAATGGATATCAATAAGAGTGATCTCATTCTGCTTGTAGAAACCCTCAAGATCTAAAAGGTCGAAATACTGTCCGTAATCCTTATGCCAGGTGTCATTCTCATCGTCTCCTGAAAAGAAAACATTCAGGATATCTTCAAAGATTTGGATTTTCTTCTCGATGATCATGGATGTAAGGATCACTTGAGTATTCGGTGGGGGTACAAGGGTGTCGTAATTCCAACGCAAGTTAGCGTAGAATTTATGAACTGCTTTTGTGCTTGTCATAGAATTATGAAAGCAGTCACGTTCGACAGCCAGGGTAGAAAGGTGATGAATGGATAACAACCTCGCCACTTGGTCTATGATAGCTTGACGCCTAGGGCTAGGCTCAAATAAGGCTCTAATCAGAAAAGGACTCCTAGGAAGAAGGTCCTTATTCCTATTTACAACCTTTATCGAGATAATGGATGTATCATTAATAGGAACCAAGCGAGATGACGAAGAGGATGATGGAGCATTTCTAGGTTTGGGTCTCTTTCTTCTATGAGAAGCCATGGAGGAGAAAAGAAGGAGAAGAAGAGAGCAAACACACAAAGCAAACCACCAAAACTGTCCCAACACCAAGGAAGAGCAAGAGGGAAGGTCTAGGGCAGCCTATCTAGGTCAAAAAAGGCTAGGATAGGGAAGGTAAGGGTTGGGGATGAGAGCTTAGGGCTAGAAGAGGGAGAATTGGTCGGCTATTCTCTAGTTGAGAGGGAGAATAGTCGGCCGAACCCAACTTAAGTTGGATTCAACCCGCTGATCGGTCGAGTTCTGAGAGTTAAAAACTCGACCGATTGGCCATTTCAGAACAGCTCTCGGCCACAGATCGGTCAAGTTTGTCCTAGGAGAAACTCGACCGATGGTCAACCTGACCTAAAACTATCAAACCCAATTTCTAGCCATATGAATGCTAATTAAATTCATTTTTCAATTCTATTATGTATATTGAACATAATTAGGCACATATCACTCATCATTGGGTACTATTTAGCAATACAAACCCGAAATTCAAGAAATGCCCAAAAACAAATAAAAATAAGCATGTCAATAAGCAAGATTTTAGCAATTTTAGACAAGTAAGGTGATATAAGCATGAGCAAATCATATAGAATAGAAGCAAGTAGCTAGATAACATGTCAATATCATTTGAAGAAATTATGAGCAATTTAGATCTAATGAAGTTAAATTGCTCTCTAGCTAGAGGTTTAGTGAAAATGTCCGCCAACTGATTTTTTGTGTCCACGTGTATGATATAAATATCCTTTTTGGCAATGTGATCACGAAGAAAGTGATGACGAACCTCTATATGTTTAGCTCTACTATGCAATATAGGATTATAAGATAGATTGATTGTAATAGTATTATCACAATAGATAGGAGAAGCATCAAAATGTATATTAAAGTCTTGGAGAATTTGCTTCATCCATAAGACCTGGGCATAATAACTTTCGGCTGCAATGTACTCATCCTCGGTAGTTGATAATGCCACAGTGCTCTGTTTCTTGGAAAACCAAGACACCAAGCATGGTCCTAGGAGAAAGCAAGTGCCACTTGTGAACTTTCTATCAACCAAATAGCCTGCATAATCAACATCACTATATGCTATAAGAGTAAAGTCCCTTGACTTAGGGTACCATAGTCTAAAGTTTTGAGTTTTGGCTAAGTACCTCAAAATCCTCTTAACAACAATAAGATGTGATTTCCTAGGACTTAATTGAAAGCGAGCACACAAGCCAACACTAAACATTATGTCAGGTCTAGAGGCAGTTAAGTAAAGTAAACTTCCAATCATACCTCTATAGAGCTTCTCATCTACCTTCTCACCTTCTTCATCTCTATCAAGTTTGGCGGTATTGGACATGGGTGTGTCCACCGGCTTCATGTTCTCCATTCCAAAGCGTTTGAGTAGCTCATTGGTGTACTTGCCTTGGTTGATGAAGTTTCCATCTTTGTTTTGCTTGATTTGGAAGCCAAGGAAGAAAGTAAGCTCACCCATCATGCTCATCTTGAACTCACTTCGTATAAGAGAACTAAACTCCTTACAAAGATCAAGATAAGTTCTGCCAAATATGATATCATCAACATAAATTTAAATGATAAGGAAATTGCTAGAAGTGTGTTTTAGAAATAAAGTAGAATCAACTTTGCCCATGACATAGCCATTATCTAACAAAAAGTTCTTTAATTTCTCATACCAAGCTCGAGGTGCTTGTTTGAGTTCATAGAGAGCTTTTTGTAGCAAATAAACATGGTTAGGTAGCTTGTCATTTTCAAAGCCTGGAGGTTGAGCAATAAATACTTCCTCCTCGATTGTACCATTAAAAAACACACTTTTAAGATCCATTTGATATAGAAAGAAATTCTTATAACTAGCAAAAGTAAGTAGCATTCTAATAGATTAAAGTCTAGCAATAGGAGCATAAGTTTCATCAAAATCAATACCTTCCTACTGATTGTAGCCTTGAGTCACTAACCTTGCTTTATTCCTTACCACCTTGCCATTTTCGTCAAACTTGTTGCGGTAGACCTACTTAGTGCCAATGATTTTTCTGTCACTTGGTCTTGGCACTAGAGTCCACACTCGGTTCTTCTCAAACTGCTCTAGTTCCTCCTACATGGCTAGGATCCACTCGTCATCTCTAAGAGCTTTCTTGATGTTCTTTGGCTCCATCTGTGAGATGAAGGCACTGTCTACTTGTTCTTTGTTGTAGAAAGCTCGTGTCTTCACCCTCTCAAATGGATTACCAATGATTAGCTCTTTGGGATGATTCTTTGCGAAGCGAGGAGTGGGATCCTTCTTCTCTTCATCTTCTTCTTCAACCACCTACTTACCTTTGTTGTCGATGTTGAGGTCTTTCAAGATTGGAATTAAGTCATCTACAACATCATTATCAATAATATTCTTTCCAACAACAGGGTTAGATTCAATAAATTTGACATTAATGGACTCATCAATTTTAGATAGATCAATATTGAAAACTCTATAAGCCCTGCTTGTAGTGCTATAGCCTAGGAAGAAAGCCTTGTACGATTTCGGATCAAACTTGTCGAGAGAATCATTTGTGTTCAAAACAAAACAAGGACATCGAAAAACATGAAATAAGACGATGGATGGATTTCTACCATGCCATAACTCATAGAGGGTTTTCTTCAAAGATGGATGTGTAAAAACTCGGTTCTGCATAAAACATGAGGTGCTAATAACTTCAGCCCAAAACTTCTTTGGAGTGTCATACTCTAGAAGCATAGTCCTAGCCATCTCCTGTAGTGACCTATTCTTTCTCTCTACTATCCCGTTTTGTTGAGGTGTACGAGGAGAAGAGAAATTGTGCGAGTAACCAGATTTTTCACAAAAACACTCAAAAAGATTATTTTCAAACTCTCCCCCATGGTCACTATGGATAGAAACAATCCGACAAGAAGCTTCATTTTCAACTCATTTGCAAAAGCTCGAGAAAACATATGGAGTATCACTTTTAGAGATGAGAAAGAATGTCCAAGTATAGCGAGAGAAATCATCGACAATCACAAGACAATACTTGGAACCACAAAGCCTTTGAGTTCTCATAGGTCCGAATAGATCAATATAAAGAAGCTCAAGAGCTCTTTTGGTACTAAGGACTCCTTTGGATTTGAAGGAGGACTTGGTTTGCTTTCCTTGTGTACAAGGTTGACATTCCTCATCCTTTTCAAAATCTAATTTTAGAAGTCTCCTAACCAATTCTTTTTTGCTCAATTTCTTCATTTGATGTATATTGACATGACCCAACCGACGATGCCAAAGAGATATATCATTTTTATCCACAACTAAGTATCTATCAAGTACATGATTTAGAGCATCAAGAACAATAACATATAGATTATCATTTCTAGATCCCTTATATATAACATTGTAAGTGAGGGAATCTAGAAGCAAACATTCTAAAGAAGTAAATAGAATAAGATAACCATTATCACAAAATTGGCTTACATTTATCAAATTGTGATGTAGACCATCAATAAGCAAAACATTTTTCATACAAAGCTTGTTGCCTACATCACCCTCGCCTATTACCTTACCCTTTTTGCTATCCCCAAAGGTCACCGATCCTCCTTTCTTCTTCATGAATTTGTTGAAATGGCTGATTTCACTTGTCATATGCTTTGAGCAGACACTATCAACAACCCACCTTCTTTTGACCTACATGAAAGAAAGATGTCAGTGCCCAACTCAAACTTTGGGATCCGAGGTTAGCTTAGGGACCCATTTCATCTTTGGGTTGGTCTCCTTTGGCTTGTAAGGACAATAAGTAGAGTAATGATCATAACATTTACAATGAGCACACACCATTAGGTTCTTAGAGCTAGAAGTCTCTCCATGGAAGAAAGGAGGTTCCACACTCTTCTTCTTACCCTTACTCTTGTTCTTGTTCTTACCTTTAGGAGCAGTCCCATCAGATCCTAAACCACTAGTACCAATTTTTTTGGTAGAGTGTTCTAGGACATCATTAAGGGATTTCTTTCCCGTAAGAAACTTTTGCAAAGAAACTCTTAATTTAGCATTATCATCACTAAGATTAATGATAGTATAAGATAAGCTAGCAAGATCATCTCTAGCATGCAACAAATAGGCCTCTAAATAGAGGACTTTAGTATGAAAAGAATCACGTTCTAGAGCAGTACTAGCTACCTCATTACTTTGCAAGATAGGTCTAGAGGATAGACTATTAACTTGAGAAAGCAGCTTAGCATTTTCAGATTGAAGCAAAAGAATTTCTTTTTGATAAGCATGAGTTTCTTGCTTCCTAACTTCATCAATGAGGTTAAGTTCTACATTTTCGGTTTTAAGAACATCAATCTCATCTTAGCATTTTTGGTTCTCTTCCTTAAGAGTAGCAACGGTCTTAAGGTAGACACCATTCTCAACTTCAACTCCATTGTATTGGAGCTCAAGATCAAGAAATTGCCCTTGCAAAGTATCAATACTATCAAGATGTAACTTTTCATTTTGATCTAGAATCTCAATCTTAACATAAAGATCATCTATAGTCTTTCCAAACCTTTTCTTTTTAACTTTGTATTTAGTAAAAGATGACCGATAAGCATTAAGCATATCAATAAGAATTTCTTTAGACAACTCATGCAAATTAACTTCACTTACCTCACCTACATCATCACTTGTAGAGGCCATGAGAGCAAGGTGGCATTCTCCATCTTCAGAGCTAGAAGAACTTGAGGAAGACTCCTCCCAAGCTACATGAGATGCATCCTTGCTTCTTCTTTCTTTCTTCTCCTTTCTCTTGTATTTGCCTTCCTTCTTATACTCCTTGTCCTTCTTATGGGTGCTCTTTGGTGGCTCTTCTTGGCCTTGGGGTAGTCACTCTTGTAATGGCCTTTTTTGCCACATTCATAGCACCTAGGAGTTGATGAAGAAGAGTTCCCTTTGAAGTGCTTGCCCTTAGAGTAGTTAGTTTCATGCTCATTTGGGTCTTCATCTTCACTTGAGGAAGGAGTAGGGGACTTGAGAGCAAGTTGTTTCTGCCGAACCATCTCTTCAATTTGAGCTTTAAAGGTTGTATCCTCAATCTTCTTGGACTCTCTCTCTTCTCTCTTTTCTTCTTCCTCTTACTTGTCAAGCCTTGGCTCATGAGCTTGAAGCTTGCCAACCAGCTCCTCAGTTGACAATTCACTAAGCTTGTACACTTCTTCAATGGATGTCACCTAGGGTTCCCATCTATTGGGAAGAGATCTCAAGATCTTTGAGTTGATTGTGCCTTTGTCCATCACACTACCAAGAGATGTCAATCCATTAATGATGACATTAAGCCTTGTATACATGTCCGCCACTCTTTCATTCTTGCCCATATTGAAGTTCTCAAGGAGACCACCAATCATGTAGATCTTTGCCTCCTTCACTTGCTCCGTTCCCTCATAGGTGACACATAGCTTGTTTCAAATCTCATGTGCGGTGTCCCATGAGGAGATCTAGTTGAACTCAGATGGGGTGAGGGCTGCATAGATGATGCTCACAACTTTAACATTGAGCTAAGTTTGCTTCATTTGGGCTTTCGTCCATGTGGAGATTTCCCCCTTTGTATCTTCATACTTTAGGGGTACCACCTTCCACATCTCATAGCTTACTTCTTGGAGGTCGAACTGCATTCTTCTCTTCTAATAGAGGAAGTTTGTGTCGTCAAAGATCGGAGGTTGCATAGAGAAGCTTTCCTCCAAGTTGAGAGATCCAAGTGCTAAATCACTCATCTTCTCCTACTTGCAGAAGTAGCTTGAAGAAGACATGCTCTGATACCACTTGTTGGATCAAAGGCTCTAGAGGGGGGGGGTGAATAGAGCTTTACAAGTCTCACAAAACATATTAGACCTTCAAATTATATTAAGTGCAAAAGCCTAAGCATATAGCCAATTTGAAATCCTAACTAACAAGCATAGAAAGGATGAGAGACAAGGATAGCATACACTTGGACAAAGTGGTTTAGAGTGGTTCCACACTTCAAACTAGAAGTGAGTCAGTCCACTACCTAGAGGTGGTTAGTCTCTAGGACTTTGCAATCTTGATGCTCTTATATTCATTCATAAGATTACAAGACAAAACCACATTCGTCCAAGGACTTAATACCTCAAACAAGGATCTTCAACCTACCGAAGGAACTTGCCAACTTGAACTAGGGAGTCTTCAACCTTTAATAAGGACTTACCCACTCCATCTTCAAGTCTTTGGCCTTCCAAGAATTACCTGTCCTTCTTGAACATCCACCTTGCCTATATCCTTCACTCGGAGATCTAGATCACCATGCGCTCTTCAACCTTGAAGAACAACAACTCCTTCTCCTTCACTCAGAGAAGATCTTCAAGCCTTTTCTTCAATATGGAAAGGGGGTAGGAAGATGGAGGTGGAGAGCTTTATATGGATACAAGGGATAGCTCTCTTACAATAGATCCTAACTCACTCATATTTATAGATATGAATTGGAAGTAGAGAGAGAAAGGGGCTCAAGGGTGTGCAACACTCTCAACTAAGCTAGAACCAAGTATATATGGAATGAGCAACCTTGGAATGAACTCCAAGTGGTCCTATTTATAGCTGGGGGTGCCCCTTTGAGTTGGGGAACACTTAGGGTTGAATTATAGCCATTTTTGCACAAGGAAACATATCTATTTTTATCCAAACAAGTCACCAACGTTTAGAATCACTTTTTTGTATTTTCCGTATAATACATTCGACCGAGATTCAATAAAGGTAACTCGACCGATCAGGTAAAAGACAAACCTGATTTTCAAACCATCGATCGAGTTTGTCCTGGGGAAACTCGATCAAACAATGAAAATAGCATTTGATTAGTAACCCGATCGGTCGAGTTCTATGAATGCACAACTCGACCGATGCACTCTCCAGAAAATGGATCCAGTGGATCGGTCGAGATTGTAACTCGACCGATCAACAACCTGTGATCGAATTTCTAAAGTGCTTTAAAAAGTGATTAAAACTTGGTTCTAAGTGTCCCACATAATTTTCTCATCTTAGTTACAAGTCATATCATCAATACAAGCAATTACAAAATTCTTCTAAGGTCATTTACATGAATTTCCTAATTAGCACACTTGCATAGCTTTTGACTTGCACTTTGACAATCTAGGGCTTATGTAATTTGATCCTTTTCATGTACCTAACACTTGAAATCAATCTTGAATACACATATTAGATACATATGAATGGAATGGCTAAGTCATTATCAAAATATGGACAATGTATAACCTCTAGGTCAACAAATATATGGTATAAAAGAGAGGGTTTACACTTAAGAAAGCGTGAAGATGACAAGGGGACAAATTTTAGATGAGAAGACCTAGATAGTTTTAAGTAGTCTTTAGGGTTTTATCCTGATAAGGTTCATAGTGGCCCATTAGTCCTCACAAACCAATTAATTACATAGATTAAAGACATGATTCTTTCACTAATAGGGTTTTGGTTCAAAGTCATTAATATATGTGAGAAATGTTGAATGTGAATGGTGAATGTGAAAGCCTAAGTCTGGTGTTCATGTGAGTAGTTCAGTGAGTAAACGATGTACACATAGATGAAAAATTAGTATACAAGAAAGTAATAACATAAGAGTAAGTAGTAATATATTCCCTAGACAATATAGAGCCTTTCCTAGGAGGTCGATGTTATGAAGGATGAAACATGCTACTGATAGTGAGAGAGGAGCTATCCAAGAATATAGATGAACACAGTTGGTGTGAGGCAATCCTCATAGATCCATTCCTTCTAGTTAGTACAATTTACTATGTTTATCATGTCAACCCTTTTGAAACAAATTTATATGGATTTAGAAGTTTTTTAACCAAAGACCCGCTCTCAAGTAACCATGGCCAATGCCATAGTTTATGAATGTTGTTTAGTCGCCTTCAAGTTCAACATGAAAACCTCGCCACAGACCAGGTTAGTTTCGATTAGCAAAGGTTCTTGGGTTAAAACCCTATGCCTTGTACACTAAGTCAAGCAATAAAAGATTTTTCCCTAGATAATAGAACTCCAGTGAGTTTAACAATATAATAAAAGAGAAGTTAGTTTAGTAGTCAATCATGGTAAGTACCCGTGCAAGATCAATGTGTAGTAAGGAGAAATGCGTATTATATATTTTCCTATTGTCAATCACATTTTGGGCTCTATCACTATTTCCGCTACTATATTGCTCTACTAATTTATTCCTATGTTTAATTACTTGATTGTTCTTATTTCTTATTTAAGTGCATGAAACTTTTACACTGAAATAATTACTCATGGGGCAAGTAGCTCGCCCCTCTACTTGACAATATGTTTGGGTACTTAAAACCATAGATATCTAAATGCAATAGATGCGTCCTACCACAAGATAGTTGTTAGAATAGTTTCATCAAAGTCAATTCATGTTGCTCTAGGCCGACTAAGTGAGTTGTATAATGTAAAATGTTGTCAGATGATTTCCTTTGTATTAAGTATTTGTATATAACAATGAGATATGTTTTGTAAGCAAAAATATTAAGTGTTACTAGGATAGTGTTAATTTGTTTTCGTAGGATTGCAATTAGTTTAAATATGTCATGTAAATTTTAGTTTGATTGTAATTAGTTTGAATATATAATGTTTCTTTGTTCGTGTATAGTTGTCTCAAGTGGGAGATATATTATTAGTTGAAAATGCTTAGTTTATGCCCTAATCTTATAACCAAACAAGAGTTACGACATTGGGGTATGACATGTAATATAAGAACTAAACACCAAATAAATGTTTTACCTTATGCCACCAGAGAACACATTTCACTCGGGGATCCATGCCGTTGCATAGTTTGCATAAAATAAGATCATAATACTATTTTGGTTTGCTAAAGTATGTCCATGTTGTCATGAGCACCCCCTCCCCCCCCACACACACCTAGAGGACCCCATGGATAAGAAGTCCATGGTGGAGGTGACTTGGGGTACATTCTTTTGATAAACACATGGAGGGAGGGCATGCCTAGGGAAGAAGAGGAATTGATGATGGTCCAAGAAAGCATTAAGGCAACATTGGAGCATGCTTATGCTAATATAACATCACAAGTGTTGAGGTGGAGGCATGTGATGGGACCCCAAATCACGTCAAGCAAAAGAGAGAAGGGGAGGGAGAAGGAGAGGGAGAGCATTGACATTTTTCCCTTATAAAGACAACAAGTGAAAACTAATTTGGTTCCATTCACCTATTTCCAAAAAAAAATTGGTCAAAGTGGTCTGCACAAGGGACACAGATCATTTACATAATTGCATGACCAATAGATAGAACCATCACCTTTGATACAAACTAGAAATTTGTGGCAGCGGTTTGAATTTTTTGGTACCTCACGATGCCATAGTGAAGTTGACCCAAATTATAGGGGACAATATGGTAAAACACCAAAAAATATCCTGCCTATTAGTTGGTTTAAGAAGTTGGGGTCTATCTACCTTTCCTATAAGATATAAGAAGATTGAGTTTCTTTAGTTTTCGATCTAGATACATATTTATATGTTTCACCTTCTTCTTTTTTGTGTGGTTCACCTATTACCTTATTGATTAATTATGTTATTAAAGTTGCTGCTTTGCTGGTTGTGCCGGCTTGTTCAACTAAGGGATAGTCACGAACAGAAGAAACACACGGCTTGCTCAAGTAACGACTTGGTTAACTATTGATTTTTACGGTTCATATATATATATATCCGGTTAAGTTGTAATTTTTAGTTAGTTTTTGATTTGTTGCAATCATAGCCTGATTTGTCTGCTAATTTTCCTGATTCACATGTTTGTGTTTTTGGGTTTCAAATCTGATACCCCGAAGATGATATATTAGACGTGTCATTATTATCATATACACTCCACATTAATTTTTTTAGGGCTGTGTTCTTGGATGAACATATGAAAATAATTGTCTGGAACACATTCAAAATAATAAGATTGGAACAACAAATTTGGACATGTGTTTTTTTAGCTAATCAAATATAAGTTAAAGTGGTATTTTATATGTCATTTCATGTCTGTGCGCTTTCCAGTTGAGTAATCGTGGGACTAGATATGTGTTTATATATAAAAATATTACTAGGGGCACCTAATAGTCAAACAATTTTTGTCTGGTAATTTTTCGATTATATAAAAATGGTAACAACTATTCGAGAGATGGATAAAGATTTTTATTTTGTTATCCGAGCATGTTGTTTCTGTAGATTTTTCTGTTTGCCTTTTGCTCAGTGCAGTCATCATGTCCATTTACTTTGTCTCACTTTATATTTTGTCATAAAGTTATTGTGATTTGTTCTTGGTTCTTTTGACTGTGCCGCTATTGTATTTTATCTCACTTGCCATTATTTTTGTATTTATTAGACAAGTAAACTATGTTGGTTTTGGTTGTCTTCATTACTCTATTCAGTTATTTGTTTTCTTGATTAACTTAGTTGTTTATTTAGTACTTGTTTTCTTGATTAACTTAGTTGTTTATTTAGTACAGATGCTATACGTTTGACTTTTTCTTTTATATTTTGCTTATTTCCGTCCATGACATGGCTCACGTATCTGTGTATGAGGAGAAAGTCTGTGGACTATGCCTCTATGATTTGCTTGCCTATATATGTGTTTCAGTGGTATGTCTGAGATCTCGTTAGTCCGCTCTGAATTTCAACATGTTTGCCAACTTAGTGTCACAAAAGTAATTTTGTTAATGACATAGTATAAGTTGGAAGAGGTCAAGTGGCAGTTAATCAAATTATTTTTGTATTCGCATGTTGTAGGTAAATTATTATGAGACTAATTATGAACATGATAAAATAAATCAATTTAAAAATCTGCCTTTCAATTCATATTTAGGTACAAAGCAAACATTTTTGTCTATGTTTATTCAACCAGGAATCACGTGCTTAGCACGTGCTTTCAGCTAGTATTAATCAAATGGCTAGGGAGCGGTGGCCCAACCCACAAAACAAACTCTATGGAATGGCTTCATCTGGGCCACAATTTTTACAGCCCAGCAGAACACCCGTACCACGTCGTATAACACTCTTTCCACGAGCCAGTATCTATTTACCCGACGTGGGAGCGGCGAAGAGGGAAGCAATCAGCGTCGACCGGTCGGCGATCTCCAAGGCGGAGTAAGGGCTCTCCGCTTCTGTAGCTCCAAAAGGATTTGATTGCTGCAAGTTCCTGGTCAGTTCATATCTTAGTTCCTAGTTTCTTTGTCTCGATAATTGGATTTGATTCTGCTGGTTTGGCTAAGGGATCGGTCTTAGATCGGCAGACAGTCTAGCTATTGAGAATCGCTTTGACTCTAGGAACAGCCTCGTTTAGTAGATTAGTGCTTCGAACTAAAGATCCCTTTTGTTCTGGGAAATTGGCAGCGCCATTGAAGCTTGCCGCTTTTCCTCACACAGAGACTTGGATATCAAGGGGGATAGCTCTCGAATCCAGTCACGCTTTCTACTACATATTTTTAGGCTTAGGAGCTAAAACCAGTATCTTACTGCAATGCACTGTACCGGCAACTAAGAAGGAAACGATGCATAGTTTGATTTGGTTGGAGCTTTTAGTAAACACAAACTGGCTGTTAGAACCCCGAATTTCAATATTTTGACTTCCTGGAGAAAATGAAGGGATTAATTTTAAAGGTGAGATGATAAGTTAGACAAACGCTAACCATAACCATATAATAGCGCAGTGAGCGTGGAAAGTAAGTTGAAGGTCCACGAGGTGTATCATCTCTGTTTGAGTTTAGATCGGTTCTAGTTACTTTATTGTTCCCTGGATTAATGATGTGCCATATGTTCTGAGTTCTCTTCAATAATGACATTTACCGTCTTCTCTTCTTGCATCACTTCTTACAATTCATATCATCTTCTCATCCAAGGGCCCTTGGAGAAAATCTCGGACAAAAATAACCAATTAAGCATCAACCTCTGTTGCTTTGTATGTAACTGAGCCATTCATAGATTTCATTTCCTCCGGTGAAGATGTCAAAATGCAGTTTGGAAAAAGAACAGGAAAAGAAGTAGTGTTGTTGGGTAAATCAGAAATATAAAGCCTGGAAAAGGATGGTGCTATCGTTTTTAATTATACATCATAAGAAAATAGATAAACTAGCTAAACTCATTATGGACTTGCTAAGGCAAATAGTCAAGTAAAAGCGTATGTGATGAGGTCTTACGGGCAGAGTTGAAAATCAGAGCTATAGATCCCTTTACATCCAGTTATTCGATATCCTGCCAAGATAAAAACCAGGAAGCTTAATATATAATGTTGAGGCCAGTTACATATAATGTATGAGTTCTACTATTGAGTGCGCCTTGTGTTTGCCTTCATGGTTATGATTGAGTTGCTTGAGATAGTTCTGGCCTACTTTCTTTGTCTTACCTAGAGCATGTAGGCCATATTTTATGTATGAAGAAGCGGGGGAAAAGTTTATTATTAGCCATTCATCCCATAATGTACAAGGCAGATCCAAAGATTTGCTCAACGGTTCAAGCTGATGCCAACTCAGCTCCATTTGTACGTCGAATTGGTTCTGCAAGTCCTTTGTTTCCATCATTAATCAAGGATACTGAGGGTTTGCTGTCATCATAGGAACGAGTTAAGGAGATGGGAGGAAACAAATAACTAACAGCAAATTAGCACCTAGAAAGTGTTAAGAGTAGACAAATAGAGATGATTACCAAACTTGTTTATCGGAGATTAGGACTGGAGTTGGAAACTTGGAACAAATACGTGTTTAGTGGAATGGACATTGAATATACCCTTTGTAACAGAAACATCAAAGTGGCAGCGTTTTGGAAATTATATGACGAGGCTGGTTAATCAGCCAATCAATCATTTTCAATGGTTGCTAATTCTAAATATAAGTGACCATGGCCATAAACTATTCAAGATTGATCAATGACCTTTATAACAGATTAATTGGCTGATCACTTTGAAAGTCAAATAAGTAATGGGTCAGATCAATGTCCACTTTACCATCCACTTATTTGTATGGGGCATTGAAATGCAACTTACTATGTTATAGACAGTGCTTGACATTGAAATGCAAACTTGTCTTGTTATTTGATCCAATTGGTATATGTACTTTTTTAAAAGTTTGTGAAATATTTTGCTTGGTCATAAACATTTAGTATTTAGTATAACATCTTTTATAGTCACTTGCTTTATATTTTATTTTCTTATCCGACTTCAACTGAAAGATGAAATAGGGATAATAAGAAAATATATACGTCCAAAATACATATGTTTTATTTTCTTATCTGACTTCAACTGAAAGATGAAATAGAGATAATAAGAAAATATATACGTCCAAAATACATATGAACGGTATAAGCAAGGTTTTAAAGTGCGTGAGGCGCATCGAGGCGTTTTTGGCTCAGCGAGGTGAGGCATAAGCCTCAGATTGTACCGAGGCGTACATATAAATATATAAAAATATATATAAATATATCCACATATAATATATATATATATATATATATATATATATATATATATATATATATAAATAATATACATATATGTATAAACATACATATACATATACATAATCCTATATATATATATATATGAATACGTATATGTACATATACATATATAATCCCATATATTTATATATGAATACGTATATGTACATATACATATATAATCCCATATATTTATATATGAATACATATATGTACATGTATATAGTCATATATACAGATTTACATATGCATACATCTATATACTATATAGACAGATTTCTATTTTATACTATACAGATTGACATATATATAACAGATATATATATAAATATACTATTACTATATAAACAGATTTCTGTTTTATACTATACAGATTTACATATATATATATATATATATATATAACTATACAGATTTACATATCTCTGAAACAGAAATATATACATGTATAGATAGATATACTATTACAAATACACATGTATATATAGATACATATCTATACATATAAATATAGTTATAACTATACACAGATGCATATATATACACATACACAAGAGAATGTGTACACAGTGTTTTAAAAAGCGGCCCAGGCGGATGTGACCCTTGGCCGCTCCAAATAGGCCTTAGGCGGCTGGTCAGGCGGTTTTGCATTAAGCGGCCGCTTCATGCCCGCTCAGCCCGCTCAAGCGCCCGCCTGGACACTGTTTCTGAGCGCCCGCCTGAGCCCGCTTAAGTGAAAAGCAGGGCCTAGACCCACTTCCTAGGCCCAAAAGTGAAATGTAATGATATTTTCATTATGTAATATTACACTATTGATATTGTATAACATAAATTAACATGTTAATATGATATTATTGTATTAAGTAACTATGTATGTATCTAAATACTGTATAGTAGTTAATCAGTGTGTAATACTACCCTGATTCTGCTGCTATATACAGTAGTGACGACTATGTACCTAGTAAGTCTGTTATAGCAAGTAATACTAACATAAAACTTACCATGTATATGTAATATAAAACTATGTAATTGTCACAACTCAGTAATATTGTACTGCTGTATAGTACTAATTACTAACTATAGAACATTAATCTAAGAAACAACCAGTGTGTAAATGTAATACAAAATCAATGCATATTTCTGTGAAGTATAGTACTATTATATTACACTAACTACTAACTACTAAGTGCATTTATCATGGCTTGATACTAGTATACGACTATATGTGATAAATTTATCTATAAATTGTACTAACTATTAAGTAGATCACATTATTACATGATAGTATGATACTAGTATACTGTTATATATAAGAAATGTTTTTATATTTTCATGTTGGTATGCTGTGACGTATTTGCAATTTGATCAACTAATTATTTACGGATCATGCTCCATCTACAGGTACAACAGTAATTTATATTTATTTTCTTGATCTTCTTCATGTATTTTTACTTGAGTTGTATTTATTTAATGGCAATTTGTCATAATGTCATCCATTATTTTATAGTTATGACTTGTGTAATAATTCATACACTGTTTGGGTGTTTCATTATGTTGTATAATGTGTTTTACATAAGTAAAATGTCTAACTACAATATGTGATTTATATAGACTTATGTGTAATTTTATGAAAAATTGTATAAAAAATTAGAAACCCGCCTTACCAAAAAGCGCCCGCCTGAGCGGCCGCCTGCCGCTCAAGCAGCCAGCAGTTGGCATCCGCACGCCTCCCGCTTCCCGCTTTATAAAACATTATGTGTACATACATGCAGCATATAATGATAAAAGTAGTAAAATATCCATAGTTGTTAACATACAAACATACACATATATAGATATGCACATACATATATCTATATACATACAATTTTGGGTTAATTTAGCCTCTATTAAGCCCAAAATAGGATAATACAGCCTTTTTTTAGACACAGAGTCTGAGGCTTACGCCTCACAAACGCCTCGATATGCCTCAGTAGAATCTGAGGCGCATGCCTCTCACTGGCAGACTGAGGCTTAAGCCTCGAGGCGTACCGGAGGCCGCCTCGCCTCGAGGCGTACGCCTCTTAAGCCTCGAGGCGGGTTTTTTAAAACCATGGGTATAAGCAATATGCTCCCCAATTAATAAAATAAATCTTAGATATAAATAAGAACTCAATGAATCATCTATTGATCTACATCCTATTAATGATTGATCACCAAGTAGTGGCTTTTCAAAGTGTGTGTCTGTTTACAGGTTTAGGCATGTTGCAAACTGCTTTTTGAATGGACACTGTCAAATTGTTGTGACCAGATAGCAACAAGAAGGATTCTGAATGTTACTTGGGATCATCTTAACTCTTAAGTCAACAAAATGTGACCATGCTTCACGGAGTTAGCCCATAGCAAAAATTGATTATTAACACTAGTAGTGAGAGGTAGAGCAAATGGATCTTGGAGTGCATGCTGATTCCTGTCTCCAGAAACGATTTTGAAGTCATACACCGTTCAACCATCCTAAAGTAGGGCTTAATTACAATTTTCGTACATGCAAACTGCATTTTGCCTACACAAGAAGACGTCCCAGCTTTAAAATATTGTAGTATAATATCCAGAATACACTCAAGCCTTCAGTTTTCTCCAGTGTTAATAGTTTGAGCTCCATCTCTTTTTTCCTATGGTCTTAACTCCTTCCTCTTTGCCACCTTCCGTCCTTTATTATTCTAATGACCACTGTAGCCAGCTTGTCCTCCCCTCTCCTTTTCCCGTTCTCCTATTTCTTTTATTTCTGCCTCTATTTGTTAATTTGAGAAGTAGAGGGCAGTGGAGGATAAGGTGGGAAGAAAAGAAAGAGAAGGGGAAAAGGGTCTAGTGGCTGCATGGTACTGCCACTAGCTGGTGTAATCCCACCACATCATCGCCTCTCCATCTTCTCTTCTCCTATATCTTTTATTCTTGCATCTGTTTGTTACTTCAAAAAGTAGAGGGCATTGGAGGATAAGGTGGGAAGAAAAGAAAGAGAAGGAAAGAGTGTAGTGGCTGCATGCTATTGCCACTATCTGATGCATATGCCGCCACGGAAGTGATTGTCAAATTTTGGTGAAGTTTTAAGAGTACTGATGAAGTTTTTACAGATTATGTTCTGGTCAGAATTGATCAAAATATGGTTGAAATAAAGCAAATCAAGAAAGTTTATATGATTCATTTTGGACAAAATTTCAAAAACCATTAAAAAAACATTATATACTAACCACATGTTTTATAACTACTGTATTTGTTGTTGTCAGGCACATAATTCTTCTCAAACCAGAAAAATAGTTATGAGTACGAGTATTAGGCCTTCACATAATGACAAACATCTTTATATCTCATGCAAAAACATGTTTAATACATGCAGGATTTTGCTTTGAAAATTGATATGCTGGGCCATTGAAATGGCATGTGAATCAAATGCCTTGTTCCTCGGCTGCAATTTCATGCAATAGAATAATGAAGAAATTCGTTATATCCAGATTCCCTGTGGAAGGGATGTATAAGCCCTTGTCCACCTACCCTCAGAAAACTTTATTCATTTTTAATGAAATTAAACCCTGATTCAGCTAAAAACGCACAAGTGGAACAACAGACTCTATGACATAATAGGTAAGTGAACATCTGTTAGTGGGGGTGCAGAAGAACACTAGATAGAGTGGGTAGGATCATGCTTTAAGGAAAAGTAATCCTTGAAAGTTTGTAATACTTTGAATAGTGGATGGAGAAATATGAATATGTGACTATATCTGACTTTTGGGTTAGTGAAACAAATTGGACGGTTATTGATTGTATGACATTTATGCAAGATTTGATTTTGTATGCAATTTCTATTTACAAGTTTGGTAGGTTTCCCTTTATTTTCATAGACAGACCTGCTTCTTCCTTGTTTACATATTGATTCTTGTTTGACAAAACAACAAAACAAAGGAGGAGGAAAACACTTTCGACCAAAAAAGGGTTTGGGAAAAATTTCTGACTATGGAATGGTTGACAGGTCAAACTTAGTTACACGAATTCTTGAATTGTATGATCTTTTAATGCAGAAGTTTACTGCAGAGAATGCATATTTTCATCTGATTTTAAGTGATTAGAAAGGGAAAGGTTGATCCTAAAATTTTGTGTGAAGGTTTTCTAAAAGGACTAGGGCACTGGTGTTGACCAAGTAAAAAGAATACAAATGATTCATGACTTTGTCCTGGATAAACTTGTTATGGAGTTTGACTGTTCTTATACACAGTTATATTGCTCTTTTGTTCTACAATTTGCATAAAATTTTCTTCCGCCATCTCAAAAACTGTGACATTTACAGGAAATATGAAGATAGATGGATCATGTTTGCTTGGGCTTCTGCTAGTTACAGCCCAAATAACTTTTGGACTATCAAAATCTGAAACAACTCCTGCTTTTTTATGGTCTTCTCAAAATACCGGGTATGGTTTTCCCTTGATACTTAGAAAAAAACAAATGTGAGAGCACTCAGAAGTAGGTTAAGTTATGAATTATCTTTGGGTTGCCAATTTATCCTGTTTATCCTGCAAGATTTTTAAGTTTTTTTTTCCTGGAGCCTATCTCAGATGTTGGAGGAACTGTGATCATTGTTTTAATTAATTTTCTAGATGTGATTTCGTCAATCCCATATTATGGGTTTAAACTACATGCTCTCCATCTATCCTATGCTCTACTTGTGCACCTTCTATGAAGTTGGTGTTAGGTCCAAATAACATCTAGAATTTGAGATATTGATTGCTCTTGTGAAATTTTTGTTTCAGGTATGTATTTGTGAACTGATTCTTGCCTAGTCTGACTCTCTCTCTTTCTTTCTCTCTCTCTCTCTCTCTCTCTATATATATATATATATATATATATATATATATATATAAGAATCAAAATATCTCTTTATAAGATCTTCCCATATAGGATAAAAGAATTGTGTACCTAAGTACACGTATCTTATATGTACCCATCTATATTAATGATGATTGCAGAACTCTACACAATGATTTAACCTTACAGATTTATTTTATACCCCTTAGATAACATGTTTACCAAAAATTACCTCAATCAAACATTCCTAGATCATCCAATGAAAGAAAATGTGTATTTTGTAATAAACGGTAAGTTACAAAAATTACAGGAACCGTTGGATGATATATTGTTATATCTCATGATATGTAGAAGTTATGGTTGTGATATTTTAAACACGTCTAATCTAAACAATATTGATTCAATCCATATGGTTGGATTTATTTACCAGATTCCACAAATCTTATTTTAATGGGTGGTACACATAACTTACATGTACCGACCGGTACACTCTTCAATTCATATGGTTGTCATCTCTTTCTCTCTCTCTCTCCATTTGTCTCTTTCATCATGGTGCATCTGGCATTATATTCGATTTTCAAGTATACTGAATGACATGCCTTTCTTCTTTTCCTCATTTGAGGTATCATGCAATGAATGACCAGTTACATGGATTCTTCGTTTCCATTCAGCTCTGTCATGGGTCATATTATGCTCGAGATGTAAAGATTCAAAATCTCTCTTTATAAGATCTCCCCCCACCCACCCACCCACACATACACACACATATATATATATATATATATATATAGAGAGAGAGAGAGAGTCAGGCTAGAATACACTCGAGTGTACAGATCGCATGAATACACTCAAGTGTGTTTGCATATCAAGACTATTTTTTTGAAAAATGTAAACCATTGATCTTCACTGTCATACTATAATTAGGCTACATACAAATTTTGAGCCCATTTGAATTAGTGTAAGTCACTCATCCGAGGGCAACAAAATCGACGCACGAAACTAATTTGAAATGTATAATTTTTGCAGTATTTATAACATTACCTATAGATGTCCAAATGTGCTCAAATTTTGTACATGAGCTATTCACAAGATGTTTAAGAAGATCAACGGATTAGATTTTTGAAAAAAATATTGCATCATGAAAAACTACTTGAGTGTATTCTTCTCCGAATACACTGGAGTGTATTCTAGCCTGACTCTAATATGAGTCAGGCATATATATATAAGATTCAAAATCTCTCTTCATAAGATCTTCCCATATATATATTTATATAACTGAATGGAAACGAAAGATCCATGTAGCCGACCCCAACAAGGTTGGTACTGAGGATTAGATGATGATATGTATTTGTGAAAACAGGCAAAATCATCTAAACTAGATGATCAAGTTGATAATAATAAAGCTATTGCTCATAGTTGAAAACATATGGCTGTCATCTCTCTCTCTCTCTGCTTGAAGTCTCTTTCATCATGGTGCATCTGGAATTATATTCGACTTTCAAGTATACTGAATGGCATGCCTTTCTTACTTCTCATTTGAGGTATCATGCAATGAATGACCAGTTTCTCACATTCTTAGTGACTGTTGGTGACAGATGAGGGACAATATGGCCATGTCTAACTTGTAGATCTAGTACAAGAAGATTGAGAGAGGTTTCTGAGACGACATGTTTGAACAACCATGAAGAAGGCTTTGTCTCGTCGTCTCGTGCCTCTTCTTGGGTTGAGGAAGGTTCTGTTCCATGGTTTTCAGACCCGCTAGCTTCTGGGTCACAAGTCTTAAATTCACCCGTCCGGTCAACCTGGTTGACCAGGGGACGTCAACATGACACTGTATATATAAAATTTGTGTATATGTACATGTGTGTGTATATATAAAAATATAGTATGTATACAACTATGCATTCACATATGTATTTATCTATGTGTGTGTATATGTACATGTATGTATATAATCTACTACATGAAAGCATGGGATGATGAATTATAAAGCATCAAACATTCAAAATCAACCATCCATTCGTAAACAAGCAGACCAATGGTTTTTCAATGCTCAATTCAAGTTATAAATAACATAGGTGAATGTTTCAATATATGGAATGTTGGGGTTGAGCGGAAGGATATTAGAATTACTCACATGACCATTTAAATATGGAAAAACCGAAAAATAACATCGGAAAAAACTAGGGATGAGCATCGGGCCGGGTTATACCGGGTTTTGCCTGTCCCAAACCCAAACCCACATTTTAAAGTGGGCCAAGGGACGGGTTCGGGCCCGGATAAAAATGAAAAATGTCAGCCCATACCCGGCCCATATAAAAATGCTGGGTTTCGGGCCGGATTCGGGTTTGCCTATATAACATCGAATGAGCATATCAAATTTTGCTAGATCCAACTTGCTAACATGGAAACTAAACTAGTATGATATGTATTTTGTGATCAACCTTCAAAACAATATATATATTTTGTGATAAATGTAGCCGGAATATGTACACCTTAGTTGTATGATCCCCTACAACAATGAATGGATATTGAAAGAGCAACAAATCATTTTCTCGTACATGTTAAAAAATCAGTGGAATCTATGATGTTGTGGTTTTTTGCTTCTCATCCTATATGTATATAAAACAAAATGGGTTTTGGAAGGGTAAGAGATCATTTGTCTCCTACATGTGGGCATATGAGAAAAAAATGAGCATAATCTACTATGCATTGAGCAAAAGATCATTTGTCCCCTACATGTGGACAGAGTGAGATCAAAACAATGAAATCAAATATGTCTATCTATGTCAATGATAGTTATCTTACTAGTATCAATTCACTAATCATGTTGATTGATTACAAATTTTCTATGTTGCCATTGGTTGGATACATACTACATATTGCATCAAGAAATATGTATGTTTTTCTTTCAAGACAGATAGATGTATGCATCTATAATGTACATAAAATCTAATCTGGGTATTCGGGTTTTCGGGCCTGGGTTTACCTCTGTCCATACCCGGCCCAAATAAAATATGGGTTTAAATTTTAGGCCCGGCCCACCCATATTATAAATCGGGTTCGGGTCTGGATCGGGTTATGCATGCTGGGTCGCGGGTCGGATCGGGCCGGCCCGACCCGATGCTCATCCCTAGCAAAAACCACTTGTCATTGGTTGAACTGGCTGGGTTACTGGGTCGACGTTGGGTCTTGGCCAAAAATGGTTTTCAGACTTACCCGACCTGCGAGACCTGCTTGGTGGTCGGTAACCATCTTCTTAAAACATTGCTTTAAACATGTGTCAAGGCTAGCCGCCTGTATGTTAGGATGTGGTTCTTGAACGCATTTGGAAACAATATGCAGCAGAAATATCTCCTCTAGCCCGTTCAAATGATAATTCAACATCATAATAAGGAAATAAAGGATATGATATAAATTATCATCCGTTTGCTAAAAAAATTAAGAATGGATAGCTATACTCTTATTCCATCTTGTTTTATTTTGATTTCTTCTGTATGAGATCTTTGCCAAAAATTTACCAGAAGTAGCTAGTGATTTAGTTTCAATTAATATGTAGCGTTGTAGACTCAGATCTAGTCTGCCATTAATTTAGATTATTAAAATTAATCGTGTTTGGATAACTATGACTTTACTATGACCTATCTCAAAATTTCTGTTTTTGTACTAAATATGAAGTGTGAACTAAAGTTTATTTCTTTTCAATTTGATGGGTGTTCTACAAAGAAACCCAGCCTCAGTTGCCCTTTCTGCCTTGTCCTTTGTCGATGGGAACTTTATTGCCAGTTAGCTATAATCAAAATCTTTTCATTTTTAGCAGATGTTGATGGCAAAATAATAACGGTCTACCAAATAAAACACTGAAAATAGATAACCATGGCTAAACAAATCCTGAGTTGAAGCAAATTAAATGAGATCAAGATTGAAAACACCTGCTACAGAACTGACTCAGAAATCCTAATCAATAACTTTGCTTTGAACAAGCCTTAAACGTAACTATATTATAGTGATTTTTGACACTAAACTCAAACTTATTACAACTCTGGTTTACATCATGTATTCATGTGAGTACAAGATTTAAATATAGGTGTGTGTATATATATATATATACAGAGTCAGGCTAGAATACACTCGAGTGTACAGATCACGCCGTACACCCCAATGGTGTTTGCCTATCTAGATCATATTTTTCCAAAATCTAATCCATTGTTTCATCATGGTTACAATAATAATAGGTCACATACAAAATTTGAACTCATTTGGATGAGTGTAAGTCACTCATCCAAGGACAACAAAATCAACGCACAAAACTAATTTGAAATACATGATTTTTGCCTCTATTAGATGCACGACCTAGAAGTGTCCAAATGAGCTAAAATTTATTATATAGTATGTTCTTATGATAATTAAGAAGATCAACGGTTTAGATTTTTCAAAAATTTATTGCATCTTAAAAAATGACTGAGGTGTATGGTTTCTCCGGTACACTCGAGTGTACACTAGCCTGACTCTCTCTCTCTCTCTCTCTATATATATATATATATATATATATCAGGGTAACCAATTGAATAACCTATTTGTTTGTGGTAGTACTAGATACATAGCGCAGGTAGAAAGGCATAAATCGAAATGAAATATTTGATTGTTGTGGGTGACAGGGAAAGTAGAAGTGGAAGACAAG
Organism: Alisma plantago-aquatica; assembly: GCA_963693085.1. Lineage (NCBI taxonomy): Eukaryota > Viridiplantae > Streptophyta > Magnoliopsida > Alismatales > Alismataceae > Alisma > Alisma plantago-aquatica. The sequence continues at coordinate 218,068,676 of OY856409.1, forward strand.
GAAGAAAATGTCCGATTTCGATGCCGTTTCGGAGGCCACTGAAATAGAAATTTACCGAAATTTCGACAAATGCGTTCCTAACGTTTCGAAGACAATATCAACGAATTAATTTGTGAAATTTTACCAGAATTATCTACTAGTGCAGATCTAGTCAAATATGCAATAATATTTCATACTAGATATGTGGGGGTCTCCTCATGTGTGAGTGAAGGACCTTGGACTGTTTTGATGGGGATTTCGATGGAGAATTTTGATGTCAATTTTCAATGGTGAAATTAATGAATTAAGTCATTATAGTTTGCAAGCACAATATATAGACTTAAAGACACAAAACTATACAAAAAAATATATGCTCTAGGTAGTCCATAGTACATTAAAAAGAAAGAAAGAAATTTGATGGACAATGCGTTTCGACAATGCATTTCGATGTTCGATGGCCATCAGTATGGAAATAATTGTGGAAATTTCAACAATATCTCTGAAATTTTAAACTATGGTGGAAGTAAAATCAGGAACTACCATAATGCTTGTCAAGGCGGTAAGGCCTCAAGGTTGGGCGCCTTCACATCGGCTTTAAAAATTAACATTTTAATGCAATTCCTATGTGTTGTACATATCTTTTCTGATTTAATAAACATTCCCCCTAATACACACATATTCTGTATCTATATATGCAGTATACACCTATAATATAAATGTTAATCCCCTTATATATTTATTTTATGGTGTGAAAACATAGCCGAATACATGTCTATTAAATTATAATTATCATTAAAGCCAAAACACAAAAAGAATTACTGGAAACAACGTAAGATATAAATCAACAAGTAAATAGAGATATGATTTCTTAGCTCAAATTTTATGCAAAGTAATGCCTATCCTTCATACACTGTCAACTGCATGGATAATCTGAAGGTGTAGAATAAGACAAACCATGAAATGTGTAATAAGAGTTTTGATTCCAACTTGAAATGATATTGGCACTTAAATTGACAACAATATTTGGTTTGGAGATTAGGACAATCAAATAAATACTTAGGTTGTATCAAGGAGTGATGTTTCGACAAAATCATCGGAATTTCGAGAAAATTTTCTGATTTTGCTAGCATCTACTACGAAATCATGCAACTGTACCGCTGTGTCGAAACTAACAAAATATTTTGCCCAAATTTCAAAATTTTCCAGGAAATAGTAGAGTTCACTTATCTTCTAAATGAACACCTATCCCCATATATAATTGTATTGCATAAAACGGTGCATATAGGTGTAGAGCTGATGCGTGTGAAATTTCATGACTTAATTCATTCATTTTGGTGTCGAAACGGGCACGGTTGCATTTATCGAAATTTCTGTCAAAGTTTCAATAAATTTCAATTTCTATGCTGTTAAAATGGCACAGAAATCATGCCTCATTCCTTGGTCTATATCATAAATATACCATAGAATAAAAACAAGTCATGGCAGTAATATAAGCAAGGTGCACCCAATTGGGGGCAAGGAACGAGGTATCCGATTTTGATGCCGTTTCGACAACATGGAAACCGAATTTTTTTGAAATTTCGACGAAAATTTTGATAGATGCAACCGTGCCTGTTTCGACGCCAAAATGAACGAATTAATTTATGAAATTTTACATGCGTGATCTCTACACCTAAATGCATCGTTTTATGCATTAAAATTTTATGTGGGGGTAGGTTGGGGGGTGGTCCTTCAGGTGGGGGAGGTAAGAGAACTGTCCTATTTCTTGAGGATTTCGATGAGAAAATGTATGAATTAAGTTATGCAATTTTGCAAGAATGAGCTATATACATGCATGTACTTATTTGTGTTATAATATCAAATATTGGATATGTAGGGCATACCCACACATTTTACTTGGGTTGATAGTTTGTTGTTGATATTGACTCAATAGTCAATCATTTCATTGGTCCCCAGAACACTAGTGCAATATTTCCAAGCTAAATCATTATTTGTTGGTGTGGTTGGCTTCCTAGCACCTTCATTGTCTAATAAACCACCACTAGGATACATATCATCCACATTGCAGAAACTAAAAAAGCATGCATTGCATAAGTATTTAATAATTTGAATAGCAAATATTAGGGAAATGCAATGCAATTATGATATACTATAAGTATATACTATGTATAAGTACTTAATGGTGAAATAACTCCAATCCCCCTTTGCTGCTCTTCAAAAAACAACAATAACAACAAGGATTGCAATTATTGAAATTTTAATCGAAATTTGGCGAAATTCATCTAAATCTGACAAAACTCATCGAAATCGACACAGTCGCACGTTTCGATACCAGATCCCATCGAAATCGAATTTTTTGCGTGAAATTTCGCCAATTTCGCCGAAACCTCATTCCTTGATTGGGGGCTTGGGGCGCCTTGCCGCTTGGGAGCTTGTCATAGTTTTCAAGCCGGCTAGGCAGTGGTTGGCTTGGCTGGGCGCCTAGGCGTTGACCTATTTTTCTTCTTCTGCATTATATAGATAACATATATCACATATATAAGGTATTTCATGGTTCTATGCCCTAGATAGTCATGTAACAATGAGGTAGTAGCCTAAAACACATGAAAAACACAAACATGTCAGATAGATGTAAGAATGACATTATACAAAAAATAATAATTATCCAAGTATTTCATGTGTATATTTAATATTCTACGCCCTAGATAGTCGTATATAACAGTGAGGTAGTAGCCTAAAACACATGAAAATGCTTAAACATGTCATATAGATGTAAAATGACATTATAAAAAAAATTGCGCAATGCCATACACGCCTAGTTTTCATTTCATTTTAGGTAGGCGAGGACCTAGGTGAACTCCCCCTGCCCCAACATCTGTGGAGTACGCTTTAACTAGTATGGTTACCATCTTGGCCACTAGGCATGGAGGATTGATGTATCTTTCATGATGACTTCCATTGGGAATGTGATCTTTTTTTTTGCTGGAGATTCTATAAATGTGCACTCAGTGCCTTCCTGCTAATGCCCATGGCTGTGTAAAAGCTATAAAGGAGATGGTCATATGGATGCTTCCTACACTTAACGGGGAGATAAGGAAGCATGATAGTTTGTGGCATTGCAAAAACCTTCTTATAGACTTTTACAACTAATGACAAACATGAGTAGAGAACCAGGACAGCTCCATATCTTTTAGGGATGTGGTTGTAGACTTGATAGGATATGAGACAAATCAATATTGGCAACATGTTGTTATGTTCCCACTAAGAATTTATGATAGTTTGTGGCATAACAATAACCTTAGTAGAATTTTACAACTAATGACAACCATGAATAGAAAATTAGGACGGTATAATCGATTTTATCCTTTAGGGATGTGGTTAGAAACTTGCACGGAGATGGGACAATCAATGTTGGCTACATGTTCCCTCTAAGGATTCCTCTTGTAGGGATTGTTGTCTACTTGGTAGGATGGATGTTCTTTTGGCTATGGTTAACTGTAGATAAGTCCTTGATTCCCTAAGGCAATGCAAAGGGATGTTAGGAGTGGAGGTAGCTATGAAACTAAAACTGTGCAGGGTTGAGTTGATAAAGGTAAAAAAAAAGAGTTGATAAAGGTTGGTGAGATAAATGCCATCTTCTTACCTTCCAGGTTTTTTTTTGGAAGAATGGATAATATAGATCGAAAGAGCAAGATCAAAGGGTGGAGTTCGGAAACATGGTTGGTGGTTGATGGCGAGGGGCCTTGATCCATTGGTGAATGTGTGAAGAATATTTTGTAGGAAGTTTAAAGATTAAGGGGTCACCAAATTGTTAGAGAAGGATTTTCATATTTCTTTGTTTATGTAGAGGCATCTAAAGAGAAGATCTCAAAGTGTAGGTCAACATTGCGTGTTTGCCCTTGGAGAAGCGATCAATCAATAAGCTTGATGAATGGAGATCGTTCATGTGTGTTTTTGAAGGAAGTGAGGGGGTTTTGGTTTCTCCTATGGTAGGGTTGTAAATGGGTAGGGTATGCCCGTTTGTCCTCTATCAAGGATCATTATGCTGATTTACCTGTGGAAATGGAATTTGTGAAATTTTTTATGGCAATTTGGGGGAAATACCAGTGTTTCAAGGGAGATTCAATTGAAATTTGACAGTTAGAAGCCACAAGAACTCAATACATGTTATGGAAATTCAGAATGGAATTTTGTCATAGTGGTATTGCATAAAAAGTATCAAAACTTATAATTTTCTTAGAATAACTACTGACAATGGGATTAATGACCATTCAAACTGATGACTGAAGTCGAATATATTTAGTAGTTTGTATGTATGTAGTGCCTGTTGACTGTGAGTACTAAGTATAGCTGTACTGTAACAAGCATAAAAAGAGATTGGATTACAAACAGCCGAACAGACTTGTCAACGGGAGCACCTAGGCGGCAAGGCGCCCTAAGGGGGCGCGCTTTGACCTGCGCCTTGGCCAATATGTCGCCTTAAGTATTTTTATGGACCCCTGACCCTATATATATGTATTTATTTGCTATACACATGTTGTAATATACAAATGAAGTATATGTATGTATGTTTGTTCTACACTATCATTATTTTTTGGATAATACTCTTGATATTTGTGTTACTATTTCTTTGATAGTTGGTTGAATCTGATCTTTATGTTGAGGTATTTTCATCCCCTGAATAGCTAGCCAATTGCAATATCAGTACATTGCTACTTATACTACATCCCTTCGTGCTTGCTTTAGGAACTTCAAGAAGCCATATTAGCTGCAAAAACTATGTATATAAGCTGAAAATAACCCTAAATTAATGAAAATTATCTACTGAAACAAAATTATCTACTGCTGCTTTTTAAAGCACTGCTCTCTTTAACCCCTTACTAGGTGTAAAACTGATGTATAGTGAATTACATAACTTATATAAGAGTCTGTCTGTGTATTAGTGGAACCTCAAATACCCATATTACCACAGTTACGTATATGCATCCAAGTATAACTTTTAAAGTTTTGTATATATCTACGTATGCTACAATAAAACTGTATATATCTAGGTTTAGTTGTGTTTAATATGTATATATCTATATACAAAAACAATAAAATATGTTATCTTCCCATAAGGCATGTATATCAGTGGATTCACCATAACTTTATGGAATGGCATGCATTTATATATCTGAAATGTAACATATATTAGAAGGGGGAAATGATATAAAGATCATAACATGTGTATGTATATAGGTAAAAATAGCATATATATGAAGTGGGATATGATAAAAATCATTACACATGTATACACATATAGTAAAATTGCACAACACTTTAATTCTCTTAAAGCCGCCTAGGTGATGCCTAGGCGTGCCTACTTGCGCCTTGGCACAAGGCGTCCAGCTCTGCCGCCTTAACAAGTATGCAGCCGAAGAATATCCTAGCAGTACAATCAGTTCTTCCCTTAGTTATACTTCAAAATCCATTATAACATGCCTACAGTAATATCATGGGCAACAGTTTTAAACTGCATGAACTTGCTGACTAAAAAAAAGTATATCTACTCCAATAGCGTCTCTGTAGGCCCCAGTGGTATGAACCTTATACTATTATGTGATTCGAGCTCCACCCTTTGCCTGAAATAATAACTTTAGCTTTTCTTGATATCTCTTCCTAGAGCCAGTTTTTCTTTTGAAATTGCTTCTTTTCTATACGCTCGAATCTATAAGTTACAACCTGGAATTCCACCAATGGTTCTGCAGGCCATCAGCTATAGGAGCCAGTGAAAATGTTGACTATCGTGCTATCATCACAAAGGAATTAGCAAGTTTAGTTATTTCTAAAGGTGGCTGGTCAAATGTGGTGGTATGTTTTCAATTCATGAGGAGAGACTAAAATCTCTACCATTATTTCTTGTGGTTTTGTTGAATTTCTCTCAATGAGAACAGATAGGTCATTTGTTCTAATTTTGTGTTTCTCTAGTGTTCAAGGGAAACTACACAGACAACTGCTGACGTTGCACTTATCTTTGTTGGAAGAACGGTAAGATGTTTGATAACCTTTCCATTAGTCCATCTAATTCCATTAGTTTTCTAGTAAAACTTGGTTCGAACCAGTTGTTGACAGACATAGGACGATATGTTCTCAATAGCAAATGGCTGCTTTTTATAATGTGTGCTCTATTTAGGGTTAGTGTTATTCTAAATGTGTCAATCTATCCTTAGACGTGTGATTTGCCAAATTTCCTTGAAGCCATGCGGCTTTTCTAAATACATATCACTGAGTATTATTTTCCAGATATATTATTACGATAATATTTTTTGAACTATCTTTGCACACTTTCTTGCAGGGATAACTCACCCTGGAACATCCAATCTTTATGATTTCTCAGACTTATTGCTTGGTCAAATGATATTCCAAGTGACGATCTTATAAATTGGAAGAGTAGGAAATAGGAATAACATGTTTTCCTTTTATCTCTCTGTAGAATAATCACTTTTACATGGTTTTGATCTCTAAATTTTTGAAAGCTTGTGCATCATACAGATTCCACTAGTGAGTTAATGATGTTGAGGTTGGTTATTATTAGGTGTCATTTGAAAAGAGTTAGCATTTACAATGTAATTTTGTGAAGTTTTCAAGTCCCACATTCTATCAACTCCACATGTTGTTGAATCTATAATGGCTTGAATTTGTAGCCTAATTTAATCCCAATTGCCCCTATCATCATATGCTTACCTCTACACCTATACCATTCTCTTTGCTATTGTGGTTGTTTTATACTGCATGATCTTTATCTGATACTCTTGACCCTCCCTCATGTAGGTTAGTCTTGCTGTCATCATTCACATTTTGTTGGTGTTGGGCCTTGATGCCATCACATCTGTCAACATTATCAATACTATCAGTTAATCACAATATATGTCTGTACTGTTTCTAAGTTCTGATTGTAATCTTCTTATTGAAAGACTTCGGAGATTGGAGTATTATACACCAATCACTATTTACTTTGAATAGAGGGAATTTGTCTTGACTTCCTTTAGTTGCCCTTCATAAACTTGTCATATAAATACTCCTGCAAAACATGTTTCTTCAATGTTTCTTCAAGGGGGTGTCACAGCTGTGCAGTTTCTTGGAGAACCTTCCAATACATTATGGGTGAATATTGTGAATTTCCTACAAGTGGGGCTCCCCTGGCTTTGTGGTAGGCGGGTTTGGGCCAGCCTTTCTACCTAGGGTAAGACTTCTTGTAGATGGTGAAGACCCTTACTGTTGGTGTTGTTCATGGCTGGTTTGTGACTGCATTGAGTTGTGGGTGGGTCAGTCTGGTTTAGTGAGACCCAGGTTATACTAGTAGCTACTAGCCAGGGAGGCTGTACCCCTTCTCTTTAAAAAAGAGTTTTGGGCTATCAAACAGGGAAATTATGGGATTTATCATGAAACATGGCGTTGCTAAATGCTTAATTTGAACTCCCTAAAAAATATTCTATGGGCCTATGGCTTATTACAATTGAACCTTTTTTGAAACTGCATCATTCTATATTAAAATGTGTGGTTGGCCATTAATATCGGTATATTATGGAATTTATTAAGAAGCAATCTGGGATTGCTCGATGCTTAATCCGAATTCTCTAAACAGTAGATGTGGATGAGATACAGTAGGAACCAAACTCAAGAACATTTGTTCAGTGGTCTTGAGCGAACAGAAACATACAGTTGCATGTACACCTTATATGTTGTGACTGTTCGTTAGTTTACTGACATTACAATTTACAAATTGTTCATCTTTTTCCCTCTATCATGTCTAACAAACTTTCCTTTTTGTTTTAGTTATATTCATCGGACATATCAAGAGACGACCGCGCGGATCCTGCTCTTGTCGATCTTTTAAAGGTATCCTTGATTATTCTGTATTTGATTCGGACATTTTAGTGATTTTCAAAAGCTTCACAAATGTTTCACTTACCTTGAATTCACTTTGTTTATGTTGCATTGTTGAATTTATTATGTGGTCATAACATGGAAGATTGTAGATATATTAACTCTGCTCCATTCTTTGTGAAGTCAGTTGGTCGAATTGAAATAATTGATATGTTTTTTAATATCCAGCTCTCAGTTACTAGGTCAAACTTCTCAATGGCATTTCCATATGTTAGAAAGTCTGATGTGACAGAGTCGTTGGAAAATTCCTTGCTTTCTGCCATTTTAAAAGCTTGTGGGGATGGGGCCATAGAGGGTCGCACTATTGCTGTTTCAGAGGCATGCTCGGTACATGGGGATGACTTTGTGAAGCTACATGACCTGCAATCTGTTCAGGTGATTATCTCAGACATCTTCCAACTGTTCTTATACATCTTTGTCTAGTTTATGATCTCACAGATAAGGGACACAGGATTATCTGACATCTAAGGCGGCACTCAAGACAATGGGTCAGGCTGATCTTGTCTTATTCTGCAGTGATGGGTCATTTAAATCTGAGCATGCTCAATCTGAAGGTATTGAGTGTTCATGTCTTTCAGATATTAGAAGGGCATAAATGACCAGTATTTTGATCATGAATGAACCTTATGTAGGAGAGCAACTTGCTGCCCTCACCAGTGGCATGGACAAACTGGGTACAAAATACACAGTGCTGTATGCTTCTGATCCACACAAGTCATATATTTATGCTACCAATAGGGCATTGGACAGATTTCTTGCTGAGGGTTCCCAAATGGACACTTCACTGAATTCAACAATCTGTGATGGAGTTTGCCAGATTAAGTCGTCCCTTCTTGAAGGCATTTTTGTTGTAAGTGCATTTTCTGCAATAAATTGCTAACATTTTGTTTGAATTGCATCTATATATTGAGCAGCGGCTGGTCGAGATATATTTTTAATATAACAAATAATGAATTGAATGTTAGTCTAGAACGTATTTTTCATAGTTAATACAAGTCAAACTCATCTTTACGCATCTTTTGAAGTTGAGCATGCCCTGTTGTGTCTAATTCTTGTAGTCTTAATTCGTCAAACGTCTTTTCGTGCGCTACTTTCAGTTCATCTTATTGCTTGTTTTCTATCTTAGTGAATTGTCCCTTTGCCTCCCTTCCTATTGAATATAGTCATTTCCGCAATGGATTTAATGGCAGTCAGTTTCAAAAGCAAAGTCTCAAACTTAATTAATATTTTATCCGAGCACCGGGATAGACAGTATAATGCGCTATCTTGAAGATATGAAGAAAATATCTTTCATGCAGTCTGGGTAGTTTTACTACAGAGATATTCTTGACCAGTGGTCGATAGTCTGTGTCTAGTTATCTCATTGCCTGGTAAATGAATGTGATTCCTGTAGGAAGGATGTCATGTGGTGTGGAAATATTACCTTTCTATTAGAGAATACCCTCTCAAGATCTCACCTTCTGTAGTCTGCACGTGGGGCCATTTTTTCTCAAAGTTTGTTTTCTGAATAGGGAATCTAGTAGTTCAGTCTGACACTGCGAAAATATCTTAATTTGTTACCATAGAAAGGTGAAAGGGCAATTAGACGGTCTCTTTGCAGCCATGATGAAACTGGGTAATCACTGTGGCTTAAAGGTGGTATGAATAAGGAGCTTTGGCAGTTGAATTCCCACTGAGTTTTTTGTTTTGTTTTGTAGTCTCCACAAGGTTTACTCGTTTTCTGCAGCCTTTTCACCTTTTCGGTGGATGTGCAGTGTATTGGGAGTGTAGGATTTGTTGGTTCCTGTGCAAGGCTTTCCTTGAGGTTTGAGGACTGATGGATTTTAGATGGGGAATTGGTAAATTGCATAAGACAGATTTGCTGGATTAGTCTTTTTGTTGGTGGTTGGAAAACAGAATCATATTCTTTAGCCCATCACAATGGCACCTTTGGTGCTTGGACGAGAATGTCCTGTTTAATTTAGATGTTTCTTTAGCAAGGATAAAATTAGATTGATGCGGTATGGCTATGCTTTTCCTGCGTTATTGTATTTCTCCATTTTTTTTGGGACTGGAGGCTATCTTACAGAGTGTTTTCATTAAAAGACGCGTGCTTAATGCTGAGGGAGTGAGACACACACCTCCATGCTTCTTGGCGAGGCTATCTTACAGAGTGTTTTCATTAAAAGACGCGTGCTTAATGCTGGGGGAGTGAAACACACACCTCCATGCTTCTTGGCAAGGCATAACATTTATCCTAACCTATGGGGAAGTTTGTTGTTTGGTTCTCTCTTCCAGGCAAATCTCCTTGTAGTTTCTTGCTTATCTTTAACCCTACATGTAAATTTACATCTGTAAATAGGTAAAGTTTCGAGTACTCACTTTGAGTGTCATTCTGTCTCCCATGGATGATTCCTTTCCCTTCCCGGTTGCTAGTTATCCCAAAAGTTAGAAGTTGGAAACATTTTAGTCTTCATCTTTATTCAACAGAGATTCTATAGTGACATGCCTCAGTAAATGAAAGGACAAAAGCCCTTTTGTGGATAATGTTTTGTACCATTTGTTTCCATCTCCATTATATCTTCCAACCAAAGAATCACTTTTGTTTATCTTGAGCCTAATCACCTCTCCAAATAGATGAGGGAGAAAATTGTTGAATTTCCATCTTTAATGGAAAAAAAGGTTCACGTGCATGGTGAACTCAAACTAAACTTTGTTCTGATTTCAACTCATTTCTGTGATTCTGGTGGTTCATTTTGTTTTCCTCTTATGGCAAAACATGAACTGCATGATTCAAGTTAACAAAATCATACATCACAATTAACATCTTAGCAACATCCAAACATGAGAGTAAACCTACAGAAGCTAAACGAGAAACTTCGCTCAAGCAAATTAGAGGGTGACCTAACCCGCTAACTGTGATGGTTAAATTGCTCCTGTTTACAAAACTGAAATACTCCTATAGAATCATCTACAATTTATGTCAAAAGGAACATATGAGGGTCAACAAAACACATTCGAATCCTAGAGTGGAGGGAGGCTCATGCATTTAAAACTAACATAGTAAGTCTATAACATATAGGGAGAATGATATGCGTATGCAAGGAGTTGTATAAAAAGTATTTGAACATGCACTTGAAATGCAATATGTGTAATAAACAATACATTTAAACAATAACGATGACACAAAAAACTAAGAGAATTCTCTCAATGAGGGTGTTGTATCCACACTCACCCTAGAGTAACCCGGGATGTTATATCCACACTCATTCCTGTGGGAGCCCTATTCACACCTTAAGTGTTAAGATCGTAGCATGCCCTGTTAGGGGCCATTTCCACATTGGCTCACTTTACTGCTGGATATAGAGGGAGTTATATCAGATTCCGATATGACATCCTAGATAATTATTCATTACCATGCCTCAGGATAAAACCTGAGCACAAGGGGCACATGAAAATCTGGGTTGTATCTACTCCCATCCTAATTAAATACAAATGTATTGTTACTATTGTATCTACAATTACTTGGTGTCAGAAAGTAAACAAAAGGCTAATCGATAAATTGATAAGAGAACCCTGCTCCTATATATAGGAAAACAGGGAAGTGTACAAACTCAAAGTAAACCCTAATGGGTCAAGACATACTTGGGCCCGTAATACAAAAATACTAAATAACACAAGTAAAAATACTCTCTCACCCCCCCTCAGCTGAATGTTGGGAGAATCCCAAGTCAGCTTGCAAACATAGAGACAAACTAAAAACAAAGACAGAATAAAATGATAAACCAAGCTGATACACGGATTTTTCTCCCCTCAATATTACAATAAAACGCTCAAATACTCAAACACTCCCCCTCAAGTAGATACTCCATAAAATGCAAGTAGGTCGCAGAAGCTTCTCGATCATAATGGTGTTGTATGGTGCAGAAGTAAGCAATAAAGCTTCATGGTCTTCATCACATTCTCTAACGTCGCAACCCAGAGAATGCTGGTTTACAATAGCAGTAGTAGTCAATGAGCAAACAGAGCATGGACAAACCAGAGAGTGCTGGATCATAGTAGCAGAAGGTCAACATGCACACAAAGCATGGACAAGTAGAGAGTCAACGTGTGCAAAGCATGGACAAGCCAGAGAGTGCTGGTTCATAGTAGAAAAGTCCAGAGAGTGTTGGTTCACCAAGTCCAGAGAGTGCTGGCTCACAAAGTTCAGAGAGTGTTGGTTCACAATAGAAGAGTCAAGAAAGTGCTGTCTCACAAAGTCCAGACTCCAGAGAGTGCTGATTTACAATAGAAGTAGCCAACGTGCAAAGAAAGCACAGACAAGTAAAGAGTCAACATGCTCAAAGCATGGACAATGTCAACATGCAAATAAAGCACAAACAAAAAGTAGAAGGTTGAGGCGACATAGCTGGAAAGAAGACCGTCAACATGAAAAAGCAAGCAGTAGACATGAAGCACCAGATAATAAGCACTCCAAGAAGCAGTAAGCGCCAATAGTAGAAGTCCACAAATTCTTCAAGAAGTGCATAAAGATCCACAAAAATGTTGGGTAACAGAATATAATCTTCCTCTCCATTTCATCTCTCCTCTATTTCTCCCTCTCACATCGACCACGGAAAGAACCAAGAGTGGTCGAGGTGGACAATGATAAGGAAACACTCTCCAAAGAAATATAGGCCGTATCACTGTCGGGGGGTTTGGGGGGCGCAACCCCCTAATTAGGGGGTCCCACTGCCCCTCAGCTGGCGGGAGTTGAGGGGAGGCCGCCCCTCGCTGGGGCTCAGGAGCAGAGCCCCTGAGAAAAAATGGTTCACAAAGATTTTCAAAGAGAAATCAAGCACAAATCTTTAAAAAGCACAAATTTTGAAGAGAAATATGACTAGATCCACAAATGATTTGATCTTGCTATATGACATATCCATTCAGAGACAAATGAGATTAGTACTTGGCTTGAGCTTGGTGTGAAGTTCATCTTCTCCTCCAATAAGTGACAAGCCACAACAATGGCCTCTTGTTGATGCTCAACGAAGAAAACGTGCTCTACAGAGGGTTGTACTAGTGGATCCCAAGTCATCCGAGAACCATATACATGCTGGATGTAGCAGTCGTACCGAGGGTCAAAGTTGACATTGGGGAAGGTTTAGCTAAAAATAGGTGGCTAGTTTTCCTGCTACCTGCCACTATGGGGGACGAGACCAATCATTGTCAGTTTGCCGCTGTTGTTGTAAAAGAAAAAGAAACGAGCTTGGAGAGGCGCGATTGTTGGAGAAGGATAGCACACCAGTTACAAAAAGAGAAGCGATCTTAGAGGGTTGGACCTGTAGGGGATTGTAATGGGTCATCGGGCTATGGGAGGAGTTGTGGTGGGCATCGGATTTGTTGAAGGGGTTCATGGCGGGCTTGTGTGTAGTGTCACTGTTGGGTGGCGATGTGCGTAGAAAAGGGCAGGGGAGGTTAGCAATAGAAGGTGGGTTTAGGAGGTGATGCGGCGACATGGATGGGCACAAAGAAGTAGGGACGCAGAAGCAGGGATGCAACTAGCTAGTAGCGGTAGACTACGTGTGTGAGAGCGCCTTTCACCGACATGAGACAGAAAGGCTAATAGTAGCATAGCGGTAGCATGCAGAGAGGGAAGGATCAAGAGACTGTTGATGATTAGGAAGTTGCCTAGAGGGAGGCCAAGCCGGGAAGGATGGCTGCTGCCCGCAGGCGGAAGAGAAAAATTGTCTCCTCTAAGTTTAAGGTTGAATCACTGCTCTGATACCATGCCAGAAAGTATGAAAAAAGCTAATTGATATATTGATAAGGGACAACCCTATTCCTATATATAGGAAAATAGGGAAGCGTACAGATTCAAACTAAACCTTAATGAGCCACGACATACTTGGGCCCATAATACAAAAAGACTAAATAACATAAGTAAACAAACTCTCTTACAACCTGAAGAGAAATGAGGGTGTTGTATCCGCACACCCCTTGGGGTTCGAATTCAAGCTCACCTACTATCTTCATTACTTTCCCCTGCCAGGGGTCACTTCATCGCTCACCTCCTTTTATGTTGGATAGAAAGGGTTACACTCTGATATGGCAGCCTAAGGAAATCTTAATGACAATCCCTCAAGATAACAACCAACTATATAGGCATAGCAAATGAACATAATCATGCATAACATGAACGATGACATGAATGGTATAAAATATCAAAAGTCAACATTGGAAAATCAACATCTTTTGCTTGAAATTTTCCACAAGGATCAAGAATTAATATCTTTGTGTAGGCAATAGGGCAAGTATATCAAAGGATACCAAAGATCGTTTGATAACTAATAACACATAGGTTGTTGGACATGAATATTAAAGATGTATGACAACTACATAAAAGTTGGGATCTTAGCAACTTGATTTATGCAATATGAAATGATCATTGCGACAAGCTGCCTATCTTGTGATCATGAGTGCTCTAAAACCCCACCGCCCCAAAATCGTTAATCCACATACGTCAAATAAATTATCACACATGACATGTGAATCCAATCAAGTTATCAAGCAACCTCAAATGTGCATTCAACAAAATTATATGACCATAATAGCCCGTTGTTGATCTCTTTTGTTATTTCACTATTTGTGTTTGCATAGCCTAGGTTAGGCTTACTAATAATAAAAAATCAGATTATAATTTAATAATTAGACTTAGTCCATTGGTATCAATTTTATATTAAAATCCATTTAAGATTTTTCTAGGGTTTTAGAGACTTGGAAACCGTTCATTGGGCTTTAAAAATTCTAACAAGCTGAATATTCTTAAGATTTTCTCAATATTGTTTCAATTTTAACCTTTTGTAAGTCTTCAAAGCATTTGTTGAAAACCTAGAAATACTTTTGATTTTTTTTGTTTTTGGTTCACAAATCAAGTGAGTCATGGGATTTGACTACTCTTTGATCTAGCTTCCTGTGCATCCAAGGGTGAGGCCAAACAACTAGGACCAGATTGCTTGCACCACCTCTTGCTCACTTGTCCAATGCATGCATGCATACATCAATGTGTTTAGATCCGACCTAGAGGTTGACTCGACAAAGCTTCCAGGTGACGGGTCGTCGATTCAACCACTAGGTTGATCCAGTTGATCCGATGACATCCAAACGACACACACACATATATTTATATATATGCACAAGTGCATATATGTGTGTATATATACATATAGCATGTCTATGTGCGTATATATCTATATATTTGTGTTTATATATGTATATATATATAATCCACTACATGAAAAGCTAAGATGATGGATTATGAACCATCAAACTTACAAAAAGAAGCATCCATGCGTACATAAGTAACCCATTGGTTTTGCAATGGTCAAAGTAAGTTATAAATGACTTTATTAGCGAATAATTTAATGTATAGAATGTTGGGGTTGTGTAGAAGGGAGTGTAAATTAATTGCCTGACCATGAAGGGTGGGAATAATAAATCAACAAATCTTAGTTGGTTCTTTGACCAAAGGGCCAAGTCACTGAGTGTTGGGTTGAAACAACCACGTCAAACTTGGGTCTTGGGCAAAAATGCGTCCCCCCCCCAAACTGGCCTTGTAGACTTGTTAGGTAGCGGGTCAACCTGTTCAACTGAGTAGGTCAGTTTGAGATTTATAACCCTTGTAGACATACACACTACTTAGGATAGCTCAATATCTGATGGATTCAATTATGCTTTTTTTGTTGTGCTTGTGCCCTTGATATGGCTAGTACTTTAAGCAGTAAGACAATAGTCTATGTTAAGGATTTGTCGACCTCACTCCTTACAGTTAATAGATCGATAATCAAAGCAATCAAGGCCAGTAATGGGAAAATCTCAAGAGAGGGGCGTACCACGATATAACAACTATATAATGAGAGAAGAAGCATGCTCAAGCAAAAGGAAGTGACTGAAGCAAACCAAAAATCAAGACAGAAACCAAAAGTTAGCAAGGATTGACCAAGAACTAGTGATGGGAGGGGATGAAAGGTCTCATTGGATTTGATCATCGTGATGATATGAAGTTACTCGCTCTCCAGATTAGACACAATGAATGTAGAGTCTAATTCAACCAAGGAAGAAAATATCCAATTTTGCCGCTATTTCGATGGGCACAAAAACACAAATTTCGATGAAAATTTCAATAGATGTGTTTATGGCGTTTTAGCTGCCAAACGGATGAGTTGTTAAATAAAATTTTACCAAAATAATCTACTAGTGTAGATCTACTCAGATATGCAATAATATTTGATATTAGATGTGGTGGGGGCTCCTCATCTGTCAGTGAAGGAAGAATAATTGTTTCAATGAGGATGGTTATTTTAATGTCGAATTCAATGGTGAAATGAATAAATTAAGTCATTATAGTTTGCGAACACAATGTATAGACCACAATATATAGACTTAAAGCCATAATATGGTCTAGGATGGTAGTACCTCTTGGTAGGACGATAAGACATATACATAAGAGGTGTTGCAGTGGTATGTGAGTCAGTATCGAGGAAGCGTGAGAATCTATGGTGTATGTAGTTGAAGCTTGAGAGACATGATGATTATTGTCCTCCTTGTTGGCTATACATGAGTCGAGTAATTCTATCAATAAATTGACTTTTGTTTATTTTGTTTCATACAGACATATATGTGTCTCATCGTGTTCTCTATATGCCTACTAGTGTCAAAATGCATGCTCTTGTATAAACTCAAGCATTGTTCTTGGTCGTGTGCTTTTGTAGCTAGAGCCTAGAGGAGGCAACATGCAATTAAAGGTGTAATTGGTAATGACATACATGCAAAATATCTCCGTGGTCATGCTAATTTTGAACATTATCATTACAATTTTTGTGATAGTAGAAGTGAAAGCTAGCTTGTCATCATAGCCATAGATACAACTCCCAAACCCATTTTTGAATATTTCCTTCATAGATCTTTATATAAGCGTGAAGACCGTCTAAGATGGTATGGAGAAAGTGGGGGTGGTGAGCATCGAGGACAAGTTGCGTGAAGGCCGTCTAAGATGGTATGGACAAGTGCAACGCAGACCGACAAGTGCACCTATTCGAAACAAGGTTATTGAGTCAAGCACAACTAAAAGAAGCAGAGGCAGACCTAAACTAACTTGGAAAGAGCTTATAAAGAGAGATTTTGAATCTTTACATCTTGATCAGAGTATGACCCATAACAGAGCTGATTGAAAAAGAAGGTTCTATGTAGCCGACCCCAACATGATTGGGATTGAGGCTTAGTTGACGACGACGACGATGATGAGATCATTATATAAGCGGAAGAAATAGGAGAGAGGTAGAATTAGGCTAGGAAGAGAAAAAACACAACTGAGATCGTCCCTAAAAAGCTCAATGAGTCCCATAGTAAATCTGCAAACATGGTAGGCGCTTCTCGAAATGTAACTTATGTTTTTGTTGTGTTTTGCCAAATTGGGGATGAAATGGACTGTTTAGTGTTTCAAAAAATGGTTCATCCGGTCGCATGTGCAGTTCGGACCCTTGACTGAACCGCATATGGGAAATCGATGTCTAAAACGGACCATGGCCGCATATAAGGCCGCATAGCCGCATTTAAGACCCATTGATCCTTGATTTTTGAATGGTCAAACTGCTAAGCTGCATGTGAAACAACCTGCTTCCCGATCGATACCATCGACAAGTGGTCGATGGTATCGAGATTATCACAGCAACCGGACAACAGTCTGTCGATGGTATCGACAGAAGGTCAGCGACGGAATCTGGCGATCTGCCTCTTGTCTCTATTTTTATTATATCATTTGTTTTATTGTTTTTCTTAGTTTTTCTCCTTTGTACCACATTGTATCTTACCCTAATATATAAAAAGGAGTGAGACAGCTATTGCCCTCACACACAACAGCTGCACCTAGCAGCCGCTAACATCGTTCGTCTCCCTTCTCTCTCGTTAACATGGTATCAGAGTAAGGTTTGCTCTAGGCCGCCGTCTCTCTCCACCGACAGTTCCTCCCTCTTCCTTCTTCTTCCTCCTTGTCTGCCGGATCTTCCCCTTCCTTCCTCCCTCCAGATCTTCTCACCGCGGCACCGGCAACAGCAGCTGCGGCTGAGCCGCCGCACGGCGTGCAGTCGTAATCCGCCGCTTTGAGGATCTTTGGGTGATCCGACGACGATCTAAAATCTAAACCAGAGGACTAGTCTCTCTAGGGTTATTATCCTAGTCACACATCCTTCATGTGTGATTAGGAAAATCGTCCGGAGGCTGTGAATGCGTTAGTAACACATTTCTCTTTGTTTCTTGTGTGACGTGTATCTCTCCGTCACTTCAGTCTTCTTTGTGGCGTGTATCAATCCGTCACACAGTCCCGTTCTGTAATGGGGGACATCAAGACGCCTATGATCTACAACGAGGTGTCTCCTATCGCCTCCATCAAGCTCGACGGGAAGAATTTTCTTCTATGGATGAATGTTGTTCACACTGTCCTGGAGTTTTGTGACAAGGCGGGACATGTTGATTCAGGTCCTCTGGCCTCTCCTGACAAAGGATATGCTGAATGGAAGCGTCATGATAGTCTGGTGAAGACATGATTGTGGAACAACATGGAACCTACAATTGTGGCAAGGTTCATGTTCTATTCAACAACTAAGGAGATATGGGACGCAGTGAAGCAACATTATTCTCAAGAAAAAAATGCGGTTCGGCAATTCATGATCTATGACTGTTTGTTTGCTGAGAGGCAGGGTGACAGATCTCTTGAGGAGTACTTTGGAGCTATTCATGCACTTGCTCAAGAGCTGAGCTATTATCATCCAGTGACTGTTGCTGAACAGATCAATGATACGGACGATCTAGTTACGGCTAAATTTTTATCCGGGCTTAACCCTTCGTGCGGTTCCGTCCGGAGTGTCATTCTGGCTTCTGATAAATTACCCAATTTTGTGGAAGCCTATTCAAGAATACAACAATCTATCTTTGAGTCTGCTACTCCTGATCCTGCTATATGTTATGGGGAGTCTCATGCATCCGTAGCTGCTACGGTGAGAGGGGGACGACCTGGTATGGGCAGAGGACGTGGGACACGTCCTAAGTGCACTTTCTGTGACAAATTGGGACATACAGTGGAGAAGTGTTGGAAGAAACATGGGAGACCTGCTGCACCACCTGTCGGGACAACACATTATGCCACTACTACAGATTCCTCTTCTTCTGCTGTGGGAACTACTTCTGGAACCGATATCACGCTTACTCAAGAGGAGTATGATCGGTTTATTCAGGCTACACAGCACATGGAGTATGGGATCATCGTCATCATCGTCAGCAAACCTGGCATCTACTACGGGTAATCAGGCTACATCTCTCATAGCTTCTGGCTCTACTTCATCTTGGGTGGTTGATTCTGGCGCGTCACAGCACATGACTGGTATGAGGAGATTGCTCCACTCTATTGACTCATATATCCCTCACCAATCTGTTACACTGGCAGATGGTTCAGTGAGGAGAGTGTTAGCTAGTGGATCTGTCCCTCTAACACCCAAGATTGATCTCAAATCTGTACACTTTGTGCCTGAGTTTCCTTTTAATCTTCTTTCCGTTGCAAAATTGATTGACACTGTAAACTGCACGGTAACATTTGGGCCTTCTTGTTTTGTATTGCAGGATCTCAAGAGTATGAAGACAATTGGTGGGGGGCCTAGGAAAGGTGATCTCTACCTTTTTCATGGTGACAGTCTGCCTCGCCAAGTATCTGGTCCTGCTCCATCCGTCCTGTTGAGTGGATCCCCCTTACTATGGCATTGCAGATATGGACATCCTTCCTTAGAGAGCCTGTGCAAGTTGGAACTAGAGTTGTTCCAAGTGTCATCTTTAGAGTGTCAGTCATGTCAGCTGGGAAAGCATCATAGGTTATCTTATCCCAGTCGTGTCAATAAACAAGCTTCTTGTCCTTTTGAGTTAGTCCACAGTGATGTGTGGGGTCCTGTTAAAGACCAGAGTTATAATGGTTTTCGTTACTTTATTTCCTTTGTGGATGATGTTTCTCGAATGACATGGATCCACCTTCTTAAAAGTCGAGAGTCTGTGCTATCTATTGTGAAACATTTCCATACTGAAATAAAAGTCCAGTTTGATTGCAATATAAAAATTCTTCAATCTGATAATGCTTTAGAGTATGTTCAAAAGGCTATGTCTGATTTTTGCAGCTCTGTAGGTATGATCCATCGCACATCGTGTCCTTACACCCCTCAGCAGAATGGGGTGGCTGAGCGGAAAAATCGCCATCTACTTGATATTGCTCGATCTATTATGTTTCAATCCAATGTACCCAAGAAATTCTGGTCTGAAGCCCTTTTAACTGCTTGTTTCTTAATTAATAGACAACCATCCTCGGTTCTTAAAGGACAGACTCCCTTCTCTGTGTTGCGACCCACAAATCAGCCTTTTTCTGTTCCCCTTAGAGTGTTTGGTTGCACTTCCTTTGTCCATAATGTTGACCCTAAGGCCGACAAACTTTCTCCTAGGTCTGTTAAAACCTTGTTCCTTGGTTACTCTAGTACTAGCAAAGGATACAAGTGTTACTGTCCTAGTCTTCGTCGGATGTTTGTGTCTCGGGATGTTATTTTCCATGAGACCACTCCATATTTCTCCGATGCTATAAGTAAGGGGGAGCAATTGAGAGAGGGAGTGCCACCAATTTTTCAGAGTGATAGAGTGGCACCATCTGTGCAGAGTGAGGGAGCGTCACCCATCATTCTAGATTATACTTTTATTCCGGATGAGCAAGCAGCAGACAGGTCTGTTATTAAGCATTACCCACATGTTTATAGTAGGCGAGGCAGACACGATCCAGAAGTGGTAGCGACACCAGTCTCTGAGCCTTCATCTTGGTCTTCTACTCATGGGATTCCTGCAGAAGCATCAGATCTTGATCTTCCTATTGCTGTTAGGAAAGGTACTCGCTCTTGTACTATTAGACATCCTATTACGAATGTGTGTTGTCTGTCCTACTTATCTAAGCAGGCCCGCGCATTTGCTATTGGGATTGATTCTATTGATATACCAAGGAATCACTATGATGCTATGAAGGACAATGGCTGGAAACAAGCAATGCAGCTTGAGATGTCAGCTCTTTTGCATAATGACACATGAGATCTTGTTGACTTACCTACAAGGAAGAAAGCAGTGGGTTGCAGATGGGTTTTCACCATCAAACATAATCCTGATGGATCTGTTGGGAGGTTGAAGGCTAGATTGGTAGCAAAAGGCTACACACATACCTATAGAATTGATTTCTTTGAGACTTTTTTCTCCAGTAGATCGTCTAAATTCTATGCGAATTATTATTTCTGTGGCTACTACCTTTGATTGGCCCCTATTTCAGCTTGATGTTAAGAATGCCTTTCTACATGGTGACCTCCAGGAAGAGGTATATATGGAGCAACCTCATGGGTTTGTTGCTCAGGGGGGGTGTCAGAAGGTCTGTAAATTGAAGAAAGCCATATATGGTTTGAAACTGTCTCCTCGAGCGTGGTTTGACAAGTTCAGTGAGGTTGTACTCCAGATGGGCTTTTCTCGCTCCATGACTGATCACTCTTTATTCTACTCTAGCTCTTCCTGTGGCTCTATCATTATGGCAGTATATGTTGATGACATAGTAATTACTGGAAGTGATTCTACAAGCATATCTCGTGTGAAGGAAGGGCTGCAGAGACACTTCCAAACGAAGGATCTGGGTAAACTGAGATATTTTCTGGGCATTGAGGTGCTTAGATCTCATGCAGGTATCAATCTATCTCAGAGGAAATATGTGCTGGACTTACTACATGAGACAAGCATGATTGGATCTAAATCGATATCTACTCCTATGGATTATCACATCAAGGAGACGGTTGATGATGTTGAGTACTCAGATCCAGGATATTACAGGAGAATAGTTGGCAAGCTAATATATCTGACTGTTACACGACCTGACATTTCTTTTGCTTTAGGAGTTGTGAGTCAACATATGCACTCACCACGACAGTCACACTGGATAGCAGTTTGCCGGATTCTGAGATATCTGAAGAGTGCTCCTGGTAAAGGGATCACATATTCTAAACCCAAGGTGCCTCCATCTACTTTGACTCTCACTGGGTACTCAGATGCAGATTGGGCTGGTGATCATACTGATAGACGGTCTACATCAGGCTATTGTACTTTCCTAGGTGACCATTTGATTACTTGGAAAAGCAAAAAGCAGAATGTGGTAGCCAGATCCAGCACTGAGGCTGAATACCGTGCTATGGCCCATGCATGTTGTGAACTACAATGGGTCAAATCCGTTCTTTCTGAGTTAAAAATCACTTTTATGTCTTCTATGGAGCTCAAGTGTGACAACCAGTCTGCTATACACATTGCCAGGAATCCTGTCTTACATGAGCGTACAAAACATGTAGAAGTTGATTGCCATTTTATTCGTGATCAAATCAAAGATGGCACTATTGTGACGCCATACCTCAAGTCTGAAGATCAACTGGAGGATATCTTGACAAAGCCTTTGGGTCCGACAACTTTTTAGAGATTATGTGGCAAGTTGGGCATACATGATGTGTACTCTCCAGCTTGAGGGGGTGTGTGAAACAACCTGCTTCCCGGTCGATACCATCGACAGGTGGTCGATGGTATCGAGATTATCACAGCAACCGGACAACAGTCTGTCGATATCATCGACAGACCTGTCGATGGTATCGACAGAAGGTCAGCGGCGGAATCTAGCGATCTGTCTCTTGTCTCTATTTTTATTATATCATTTATTTTATTGTTTTTCTTGGTTTTTCTCCTTTGTACCACCTTGTATCTTACCCTAATATATAAAAAGGAGTGAGACGACTATTGCCCTCACACACAACAGCTGCACCTAGCAGCCGCCAACATTGTTCGTCTCCCTTCTCTCTCATTAACACTGCAATTTTTTAACGTCACCCCCTATTCTTCGTGTAACAAAACGACCACCTACTTTCAACCTACATTCTGCTTCCATTTCCTCTTTTTTTTACATGACATTCATTTATGGTTGTTATACATTTCGCTTGTTATTGCATATCGGTATCTATCTAAGTTGTGATTGCATATTTGCATGATTGCAACTACAATATATAATTTTACAAATTAAATATGTTAATGTATGATTTCTATACATTTATATAGATACAATAATGAGAAAATAAAAAAAATCCAAAACCGCATATACTTCTGCACATACTCCCACATACCACATATACTCTATTCAGTGACCTGTCTGAACGTACAACACATACTGCTTTGTAAAATGATGGGACCGTTTTCCATAAAAATATACCTATTTTCATTAAAACGTCAAAATTTGGCCGACACCATCAAAATTTTCAAAATGCCATACCAAGTCTGATGTACATACGTTTCAATATCCAATAGTCATCAATATTGAAAATTTTGAATTTTTGACAATTTTGACGAACTGTAAACATTGGATTCTACACTATAGGCTTGCCCAAGTTAGATTGCGGTGTCATGAAGAACTACAAAGATAGTATAGAGTTCAACCTAAGGTAATTTTCTTTGAGATAGACATCATCAGTGTGAAGAAGGCGCGAGGGTTTAACATTGAGATGAAGGTTTTACCCACAAAGGCTTTCTTGAGGCAGAAGGTGCATTGAAAAGTGCATCCAAAACTTATCTTTGGGTTGGTAATGAGGTTAGAAGAAGCTGGCGGCTAGGCTAGTAGATGGAGAGGGGCTGTTGGAGGGAGGTCTCAAAATGAATTTTGAACCTCAATTTTGTGAGGCATTAAACTATAGGAAGCTTATCATTATCCCACTCACATTACTAACATGCAAGAACAAGGAGGAAGATGTCAGGCAAACAACATGAATACACAATATGATTTGTTGAACCACATCTATGATCGAGCCAAAAGACTAGTGCATTAAGTTCTGGTCAAGCCCCCTGAGCAAGATCCCTATTGCATGCTATGGAGGGACATGTAGCCTTGGATTAATAAGGCAGTGTGTGCGCTAACACAACCTTGCAACAATATGTACTTAGAGATAAACAATTCTCTTCATCTTTTTACAACTTCAAAATATAAACTAGTTCGATAACAATGCTCAAATGAGTAAGAACTCTTGTTTGCCTTGCTTTGTGAAGGACAATTAATACATGTAATTCTATGTAAAATCAAATTGTCAACTGAAAAATAAGAGATGATTCACTTGAATATAAGTCTGTTAGAGTGTCTATTTACTTAAGTGTTTGTCTTTTACTTAAGTTCTATTTAGTATATTTGTAATATGGGCCCAATTGTGTATTGGCCCACTAGGGCTTGTCTAAGTGTCTGTATGCTTCCCCCTTGTCCTATTTATAGGAAAGGGTGGCTGCCTCCTATCTATCAAGCAATAACAAAACCTACACGAGGGGTTTTCCCCAAAAATCTCGCATTTCACATGGTATTAGAGCAGCCGCTCCTATGCTGCCCCAAACTTTGAGAGAGAGAGAGAGAGAGAGAGAGAGAGAGCACAAAGGAGAGATGCCTCCCCTTGCGGGCGGCTGCCGCCGTTGCTAGGTGCTGCTGATGGTTGCCTGTAGGGATTTTCCATCCTTGCTTCTCCTTGGAGTCGTCTCCTTTGAGCTGTCTCTGTCTTCATCAACACTTAGTTGTCTAGGCGGCTAGACGGTCCTTCCCACCTAGGGAAAGCCTAGAAGGCCTAGGCGTTCTTCATATTTGTTTATATTTCACATATATATAAATGATTTTGGGTATACATTCAGTTATATTCAAATATGTACATCATTCCGTACATTTGTATTGTTTATCCCTAAGCTTAATCAATCATAACTTCACCTACATCACACCTGTCTCGACCTAAGATAGACCTATTCGGCCATAATTTGACCTAATACGATCTAAATTGGACCTAATATAACTCAATCTTACCTAATTTAGCCAAAGCCATACCCATTTTTGCATAACATGACCTAATCAGACATAACTATAAGACATTTTTCCCAAATCAGACATATTTCCCGCAAATCCGACCTAATCTGCCCAAGTTAAGATCTGATTTGGCCTGTATTAGATCTATTTCTTCCCCAAAATAATTAAACATGATCTAAGTTGACCTCATTCCGACCTAATCTATGCTAATTTTTTCTTCAAGTGTCTTAATTTGGGCCCAAAAGGCCTTAGGCATCCACTTTAGATATCTAAAAGCCTAGGTGCCTAGTTTAAGGCGGACCACCTAAAGCCTAGGTGGCCTAGGCGAGAGCCTGGATAACTATGCATCAACAAAAATCATTCTATAAGTTGTTGGTATGCTGATCTACAAGGGCCGCCATGCTTCTGTCAACCTTGCTCGCTAATGAAGCCGCCACTATCCTATTTGCCATCATCATCATAGATCTACCCCGCCGTTATATACACCGTCACCGTTCTACTCCACGCCACCACAATTGAGATATAAGGCAAAATCTTGGATAACGATCTCTTTTTTCTACTGATATTGGGGATACATCGTCCCTATGTTGCTACGGTGGAGATCCAAAAGGATTTCCCCTTTTGCTGCTGTCTTTGAGGTTTTTCTAATGCTGTTCACCACCAACACGACGTGTTGCTTGTAGACACAGTGTGTAGGCGGTGTTCTGCTTCTTCACGACTTCGTTCACCGCTTTTGGACACGATGACTCGCCTGTACCTTGACACGGCGTGTCGCCTACCTTCTGCCCCGAGTTCTGTCAACTGACATGGCGTGTCCTTTCAACGACACGACGTGTCGCCTGCTTTTGTTGGCGCTGACTGCTGCCACTGTGATATCAAACACGACATGTTTCTTCATTGACACGACGAATACCTGCTACTGCTGCTTTCTGTGTAAACGACATGGCGTGTCCGTTGCTTCTTGTTGCTACATCTCGGCGTGCTACAATAATTCTATCATATGGCGGAGGTATCTATATATGGAGTCTCCCTTCTTTATCCTTACCATCAACAATTATCTTTCCTTTTTCAGTAGTTTTATAATTTTGTTTTACACCTCCCGGTCTTCCAACCCTACATAACTTTTTGCCGTAGAACCTATTGATCCTACCGAGTAATATTCCGGTAGTGTATCTCCTCTTTCTACCAAGTTTCCGTTCCGGTAGTCTTCTTTTTGTTCTTCTTGTCCTACCCCCAAAATTATTTTTTTGACCTAATCTAATTTTTTTTTCGGGGGCTCCACCCCCGCACCCACAGATTTGTCGGCTTAAAGGCCGGAAAAATCTCTTTTAGGGTCAGGAAAAGATCCATTTATTCTTCTATCCGGATCTTTGTAATCGGGTTATGTTGCACTTTGACTCGCATTGTCGGTTACTTCCTCCACATATTTGCTACACAACCATACCTCTACCATTGTTTTTGACTCTACACTCCAACCACTCTTCATTCTTTTCGTGGTTGGCGTGAGGGGGAGAATAGAGGATGAAGAGTAGAGGGAGAGATGAGATGGAGGAGAGATGAAGGAAGTAGAAGAATTTAGTTATGCTGCCACTTTTACTATATGCATCCTTTTGCTACTATATGGTGTTCCTTTTGCTTCTATGTGGATCCGTCTATTGTTATGTGGACTGTTCATGATAATTTTGCTGCTATGTGGGGGCTTTCTGCTGCTATTATTGCTTATTTATCATCTACCTCGACTGTTCCTATGAAGTTACATATTGGGACGTGATTGTTGCTATATGTGTTATGATTAACACATTTTACTTTCTACTTTGTGGTTTTGCACTATCTGCTGTCCGTGCTTTCTTTGCACGTTGACTTTCTACTATGGACCAATAGTCTCTGGACTCTGTGGACCAGCACACTCTGGACTTTGACGCCTACTACTGTGATGGATAATTTATGAAGAGGGAAGATGGTGAAGACCAATGTTTTAAAAAGCGTCCTAGGCGGCCGCTTAATCGCCACAAGGTGATGGCCGATTAAAATGTGCCATAAGCGCCGATTGAGTGGATTTGAGAAAAGCGGCCGCTTTTTACCCGCTTAACCCGCTTTTTTTCTTGCTTTTTGCCCGCTTTAAAAAAAAACTGTTGTAAGCATATAACATTAAGTACATTATATGCCCTTATTAGTATTAACTATAATATATTAAACTAGCATACATTAAATGTTCTATGATATAGAAGCTGTAATGATATGGTACCTTTGTGATGTATCCAAGTAGATTATAGGTAACTATTATCTAATTTAGAATGCATACTTTGATTAAATGTATTGCTGTAATGTATGAATATTTGATAATGTGTAAATGTAACAATACGTTGTAAGCTAGCTATGATAGGTTTATTGTTTATTGTTTACTGTTTAGCTATGTAAACATGTGATACAAAATTGTTGTCGCATCTTGTATATACACTTATTATTTTATGTGTTGTTTACTATATTATATAGATACAATCATTGTTGTATAGTTGTGTTATAAACTATTTGGGTGTTTTGTATTGTCTTGTACGATGTTTAGATATGTACAAAAAAATAAAAAATATAAGTATTTATATACATATGTATGTAATTTTGCATAAAAGTTTATAGGAATTGGAAATCCACTTTTCTAAAAAGCACCCGCTTAATCGCCCGCCTGGCGATTAATCGGCTACAAGGTCCCATCCGCACGCTTCCCGCTTTGCGCTTTTTAAAACCTTGGTGAAGACTTTTGTTGTTGACTTTACATGGAGCTTCGTCTACATTGCATTTGGAGTTATTTATTTGGTTTGTACTTTGCACATTGATGTTCTATCCACCTACGTTGTTGATTTTTGCTATTGTGTGCCAACACTCCTTGGCTTGTACGTGCTTTGCGCACGTTGACACTCTACTTGTCCATGCTTTGTGTGCATGTTGACTCTCTGCTATTGTGATCTAGCATTCTCTGGTTCGTGCGTGCTTTGTTTGCACGTTGACTATTGCTGCTTCTTGTGACCTAACACTCTCTAGGACTTGTGATCCAATACTCTCTGGCTACTATGACGACGACTGTGATGAAGATCTTGGTGCCTATCCGCTATTCTTTCTTTTGCTCCAGATGCCATTATGATGATCAAGAAGCCTCTGTGCCTGCCGAGATATCTGCTGCTTTGGAGTATCTACTCGAGGGGGAGTCTTTGTGATTGGAGTGCTTGAGTGATTTATTGTAACATTGAGGGAGGGAAATTCTTGTATGGGCTTGATTGTTTTTTTATTCTGCTTAGTCTGTCTGTCTATCTGTTTGCAAGCTGACTTTAGATTCTCCCAAGCTCCAGCTTGAGGGGGAGTGTTGGAGTGTCTATTTACTTAAGTGTTTGTCTTTTACTTAAGATCTGTTTAGTCTATTTGTAATATGGGCCCAATTGTGAATTGGCCCATTAGGGTTTGTCTTAAGTGTCTATATGCTTCCCCCTTATCCTATATATAGGAAAGGGTGGCTGCCTCCTATCTATCAAGCAATAACAAAAACCTACACAAGGGGGTTTCCCCACCTATCTCGTATTTCACAAAGTTCATAATATAACTATCCGTGCATATCAATCACTGCACACAAACATATTTTCCCCGTTTTGATTGAGGTCCAAGTCAACGTCCTCGTCCTCTTCTTCATTCTGCTCCAAGCGGTGGGGATAGTGGCGGGGATGGTTGTCCCAACCGTAGGGTTAGATCATGATGGGTTACTTACACGAATGTGTGCACATGTCCATCTAAAACAACCTGTGGTCTTTCAAAGTGTGGCCGCGATAACATAAAGTTCTCCATTGTGGTATAGTATTTGCAGAAGCGGTAATACAAGAGGTGGTGGCTGGAGTTGGCATTGCTGCTTCTCGTTGCCATTGAAGGTATTAGCGTACGTGTCCCTCAAGTTGCTACGTCCTCTGGAATTCTGACATGTGTGGGGTTTGACCAAGGTTGTTCAAACCAAACCGATGAGCGAATGGGTGAGGCTTTCGAATCTCGATTTGTTGGTTCAACCAATGGTTGGACCGGTTCAACTGATGACATCAACATGACATCATAAATTATTATAAAATAATCTTATAATATATGAAAAATCAAGAAAAGGTAAACATATCAAGGAGAATATCAGATAATAGGATATGACTGGCGATAATTCAATTGAAGACTACATTTCTTATGCTAAATTATAGTGGATGTAGGAAGATGGAAACTTAAAAGGTGCAAGTGGGAATAGACATAAAATTGGGTCTGAGGGTCAAGGTATACAGATAGCCAAGAAAATTGGGATGCAACAGTCTAACCATTGATGCGAACCGTCCCAACCACTTTGGAGAAAATTGGGACTGGGTTCTGGCCACTTTAAGGTCTTTTTTGGGTTCGTGAGACAACAAAATTGTCCTAGCCGCCAGTTCTCGTTTCAACCGGCCGATTTGGTTCAATTCTGACAACCATGGGATTGACGTTGCCTCTAGCCGTTGTTGCCGCCGACATTGACAGGGAGGCAGACACTAGGATGCAACCAATGTGACTCTCTGAGCGACAATGTTGGCCGCATGTTCTTCATCTTTATATATATATATATTAATAGAAGAGAGTGAGAGTCATACTAGAATACACTCAAGTGTATAGATTGTACTGCACACTCAAGTGGCATTCACATGCTAAAGCCATTTTTTTTTCAAAAATCCAAACCGTTCATATTTATTTTATAACAAATTTAGACAACATGCCATATTTGATCTCATTTGGATGCTTATAGGTCACATCTAAGAACAACAAAAGCGGCGTGCATAACTAATTTCAAGTGCATCCATTTTGTTGTCTTTAGATGTATGACCTATAAGTGTCTAAAAAAATTTCGAGCTTATTTGGATACTTATAGGTCATGCATCTAAAAGATACAAAAATCACGCATTTCAAATTAGTTATGTGCGTCGATTTTGTTGTCCTTGGATGAGTGACTTACACTCATGCAAATGAGTTGAAATTTTGTATGTGGTCTATTATAATTATAATAATGAAGATCAAAGGATTAGATTTTGTAAATATATAGTCTATATATGCAAACACTATTGGGGTGTACGGTGTGATCTATACACTTGAGTGTATTCTAGCCTGACTCTCTCTCTACACACACACTCACGTGTACAAATCACACCGTACACCCCAATGATGTTTGCCTATCTAGACCATATATTTGTAAAATCCAATCCAGTGATCTTTATTGTTATAACAATAACTAGACCACAGACAAAATTTGAGCCCATTTGGATGAGTGTAAGCCACTCATCCAAGGATAACAAAATCGACGCACATAATTAATTTGAAATGCATGATTTTTGCATCTTTTAGATGCATGACTTATAAGTGTCTTAACGAGCTCAAATTTATTATATAGTATGTTCTTAAGATATTTAAGAAGATCAATAGTTTAGATTTTCAAAATAATTGCTTCATGATGAAAAATGATTGAGGTGTATCGCGTCTCCGGTACACTCGAGTGTATTCCAACTTAATTCTCTCTCTCTCTCTCTCTATATATATATATATATATATATATATATATATATATATATATATATATATATATATATGGTCGTATTTTACCATCCGGTTTATATTTTCAGAATAGTGGTCAGATGGTAAAATACGACTCACGCGTATTGTGTCTCCATTACACTTGAGTTTATTGTGTCTCTGCTATACTCGAGTGTATTGTAGAATATGAATAAAACATTAAAGGTATTAGAGGGATAATATGTACTTGAAGATCCATTTTGTTACAAACTGCACATTGCAAGTGCGTAATACGTTACCCTTCACTGGTTCTGAAGCCATAAAGTAACTTTCTTGGGTGGGAGACTTTTTAGCATACCATGTATCTACCTACAGTTGCTCACCCTCCACCTCGGGGAAGCCATACTTTCTTGTGCTCGCAAGACAACACTTCATTCGCTAGTAGTCCTCAACACAGGTCCTCCATACCAAGGTGCTTCTATCTAAAGTTAATGTGGATAGAGTTCAGTGGCGGAGCCATGATTTTGATGTGGGTGATGCACAAGTATACGAGGTTCGGAAAACCTACCAAATATATATTGATTTAATTTTTTTATAAAAGTAATTAAGATAAACATAAAGAACATATTTTTACATAATACATCATAGTTATCCTCATTGACATTGCATATTTTAGAACTATACATGATAACGTTCATGTAAAAAAAGATTGAGATATCATTGTCTTATTTTATCAACACCGTCGTCTGAGAATCTTAACCAAGACTAAGTAATTTTTGGACCCGTCTAAGGATCAAAAGACAAAAGACGATGTATACAAAGTTTGACTAACATGGAAAGTGAAACATATACTAAAACATGTTTAATTAATCAATTAAAAATATATCTAACAAACTGTAAATGACCAATATTGTTTTAATTTAATAAAATACAGTTAAAAACTTCATTGCAATATTATTAGCACCTTAGGTGTGATACATGTATGAACTAGAGACACTTCACATACTAGTTAGGTATTTTAACAATGTTGTGGCTCATTATTTGCTGCAATATACATATTTATTCTTTACGTATTATTATGCAACAATATATACCATGATGCTCTAACATCGGTTAACCATACTAATTATATAGTGTGACATGATTTTTTATTTTAAAAACTACAATCGAAGTAGTTTATAATTTGTTAGTGAGGTTGTGATTTATAAAAGTATTGTATTCTACACACATCGTTATCTATAATCAAGTTGTCAATGAGAGATAACACAGTAGGCAGCTTCTAATTGTCTCAATAAAGATGCAAGTGTTCGAACACACCGACAATCATTTCTCGATTTACCACCCATTCTCGATTTACCACCCATTCTAAATGTCCGGCTTCCACCATAGTCTATGGGAGAAGGGAGTTGGAGAAATATTTCATCTTAATTCTAAATATACCAACAAAAAATGTACAAACAAAAGAAATGGTAAAAGTTAAACAAAACCAACAAAAGAACTCGTACGGTGAAGCATTAGCTGATGTACTCTCTATCGGCTTGTTTCTTGTGCCTTGTGGCCTCTCCTTTGACTGGACTTTACCACTTTATGGTGAACCTGACAATTGTTAGTTTATGGAAGGAAATGCATGAATGGATACTTAGATGGTACTAACGGATACCTTGGATGACAGCAATTGTACAGCTATTTATAAAGATAAAAAATGTATCTTGTTTGAACAAGGATTAGAATTATAAACAGTTTGGAAAGGAGTGTAACTAGAATTGAATTAGGAAAAAAGCACACAGAGAATAAGAATTTGGTACGGAAAAGGTATAGAAGGCATGTTCAGCATGGGTTAGGATTTAATAGGATTATAGGATACGATACTTGCGTGAAGGCTTTCGGTAAGATACGATTTTGGCAAGAGAAAGAAAAAGCATGCACGAGATATGTAAGGATAAATAAAATAAAGTGGAGAGAGAAGGTATTGCAAAGAGTGAGATTTTGGTACGAGAAACTGCTGGAGATCGGTTAGGATGCAATAAAGACTGACGGACTTATCTATTGTGAAAATACAGACACAAGATAACATAGTGCCGAGAATTCTGAGAATACAAAGTAATTATCAGCTGATTTGCAAAAAACGGGTGAGGCACATTACAAAGAAATGGAAATCTGAAATGGAATGCCCGAGAATGTGTATACTTAATTGCAGATTTCAGAAAAAGTGGGTGAGGCCTTGGCCTCATGGGGCCATAACGTAGCTCCGCCACTGATAGAGTTCCAGTCCGAGGCAGCAACTTATTTTGAAGGGCATCAAGGGCTATTCCATGTCACCCTCTTTCTCCATGGTGACATTATACCTCATGGTTGCCTGAGGCAAGTGTACTCCACACTTCCCCACAGAGGAGAATGGGTCCCCATTTCTGTGAAGTTGGTCTCTTGTCTGCCGAAGAATGGTGACATTTCTCCTCGCGGACGCCTCAAGGTGGCCACTCTTTCAACGTATGTCCCACACTTTTACTGACGAGGATACTCCCTCGTTCTCCGTAGCTGTGGCTGTTTGTTGTCATACACCTCATTGGCAAGTTCTCTTGATGCTGACTGTGGACCTTCGCCCACTGTTCATCTTCTCGTAGGTTGCTCCTGCGGGGAATATAGTAATATATTCATTTACATTTTTGTTGTAGTATATAGTCTGCATTGATGATAATGATAAAGACTTAATGTCATCAATATGCATAATGTGAGGCACTTACCTTTGTAAGTTTTCATCTTGCATTTGTAATCAGTACCAAAGTGACATGTTATTATTCATTTCAACAACCTCATGCTTCTCTGTTTTAGTTCTAGCTTTTTAAACTCATCTACCGCTTAACTACTGTATTCATATCATCTACTTCTGCTGCTGTTAACATATGATACATTTCGCTGGTGGTGTCAGGGAATAGTGCTGCTTATAATACTACTTTCTGGTCTATGCTGTATGATGGGAATTGATACTCCCACAAGGTTCGAGACACCACAAGAGTAATAAGTACAGAGACGGACCCAGCTGGAACTCTTAGAAGATTTTGGTCGAAGTATTTTATATTAGGATGGCGCCACACCAAGGGTCTTCGATAGCTTATTAGTTATTTTCACTGCAGCCATAAATAAACCTCATAACTTGAGTTCATACTTGGCTTGTTCATCAGGATATCACTTATATTGAAGTGATTCTCTTCCATGCGTTATCTTGTATGTATATCTACATATACATGGTTGATTTTTATCTTTTGTATCTTCTTACTGTACAAAAATTGGTATTAAGCTGCGAGCCTGCTGGTAATATTGAGTTTGACGTTTCTTGTCAAATGTTAATTTTGAGGTGGCCGTCTCAGTCGGTGGTTGTGTGAGCAGTTCATGACAACAATCTGTACGAGAGAAATTGAGAAAGGTAAAAGTTCTAACTGTTTGGTGTTTGATGCCTTGCAATGCTGCTTTAATAAAACAGGGAGTGCCCATTGACTTCTATGAAATTTCCCCAAAATGAAGAGATTTATTAAAGGGATAGAGAGCCTTTTGAAGAGTGTTCCCGGATATATGAGAGAATTGAGAAAGGTAAAAGTTGTAACTGTTTGGTGTTTGATGCCTTGCAATGCTGCTTTAATAAAACAAGGAGTGCCCATTTTGGGGACCCGGGCGGGGGGTAATCCGGAATCCCCCTCGAGTCGCTCTCGCCTCAAGAACTCATAACTCCTATTTTCAATAACGAGCAAAACTTGAGGAGGTTTGTGAGTGTAGCGTTAAGTGCTGCCGGTCAGGTGTATGACCGAGTCTTTCTGGCCCCTGTGAACATCTTTTCTGGAGGTATTAAAGAGGGCCTCTCTAATCGGTTC
The DNA here is from genome assembly GCA_963693085.1 of Alisma plantago-aquatica. Lineage (NCBI taxonomy): Eukaryota > Viridiplantae > Streptophyta > Magnoliopsida > Alismatales > Alismataceae > Alisma > Alisma plantago-aquatica. The sequence goes on from OY856409.1 coordinate 218,102,903, forward strand.
TATGAAATTTCCCCAAAATGTAAGAATTTATTAAAGGGTTAGAGAGCCTTTTGAAGAGTGTTCCCGGATAATTGCTCTCAGACCGACTTACAAGAACAACTCTAACAACTCTGGGAGGGTGATCTCAAGTAGTTGAGTTGGCTCATTATTTACTATTGCTTTATTGGTGACGCTTGTGGGCTTTACTTATTGGTGTTTTACTGGAATGTTAGACAATCACATCCATGATTTATCGCATCTCTTTTGGAATATAACACCCCCGATGGTACTAGATATAGCTGAAACGAGATCACCATGTTAGCATAGCACATCATGTTTCCTGTTGTTGCGCTCCTTTTAGACAAAGTAGCAGGCGTTTGTGACACAACCCAATCAACCTGATGTGTCCTTCATTCTTAATGTGGTGGAACGACATGCCAGCAACATTATTCTCAATGGTAGTGAGATTTTGGGTTAGAATGCCATACAAATCAACAAGAAATGGACGCGAGAGGAACAAATGTTCGATGGATTTCTTCATCTTACATAGCATGCATCATGATGATATCAACAAAATTCATCGGGCGAGGTGGTTTGCAGTGAAGAGCCCTAGATAGGAAAGGCAATGTTGGCATCTCTCATTTACATCATGATGATCTCACTGCTCAAATTGGCATTCTCAATTAGACTCATCGTGTAGAATTAAAAAAGTGGATGATCCTTTCACTTCTGGCCTATTAGTGTTATCAATGCTTCATAGGCCTATTAGTGTTATCAATGCTTCATACAAATTGTGTATTTAGTACTTGGACTTAATGCTCCGATTGGGGACTTCATTGGTATTCAACAAACCACTTTCATCGAAGGTAAGATGCTTTCCCAATAGTCAGCGAAGCCATAACATACTCCTTTCCTATCCCTCATGTTAGATTTGAGAATCTTTGACAACGTTAGTTGGAAATTTATCATGAACATTTTACGGGCTATAGCTTCCCATCACACTTGATTCATTCATAGTTGTATCAACTTATCTCATTTTTCCGCCAACATTAATAGATCATCATTTGAATACCTCACTATTTCAAATAGACTCAGATAAAGTGATCCACGTACCCCTTGTTCATTATTGTTACTTCTATCCTCACCAAAATGTTCCAAACGGGAGTGAAAACAACTTCATCGACACCATTCCCAATTATTTGAACAACATTATCCAATATTTTGATGATACCATTATTTTTCTTAAAACGATGCCTGTAATATTATAAGAACCACCCACACTCATGGCATTTTCTCCCATCTTTTTGGACTTAAGACCAATTTCACAAGGTCCACCATATGTGGTACACACATCTACCCCGATGATATGGAACATTACAAGTTCATGCTCAATTGTAAGGAGGAAACGTTTCCAGTCCATCATCATGATCTTTCACCCTCACCATCCACACTTCCAACTTCCACCATTCACCTTCATTCATGAGAAGTGATGTGGGGTACAACCTTTCCCTTTTTTGCCCACCACCATGGCGGTAAAGATCAATTAACTCAATCATCTTGAGGATGGAGCCTCCATAAGGTGAGTTGAGAGACTAAATCACCGATGAAACACTACACAAAGTTGCCAGGTGCTTCTCCGAAAAAAAAATGAGCTCAAGGGAGGAGGTTTCCATGTCGGAGGAGCCAAGCAAATTGGCTATAGTACAGGGGAGCTGCACAAATGGACGGGTATACGACAACTAGAAGGAAAAAGAGAGCAAGCTCTGGAGTCCAGAAACTGATGGGTTCACAACTATGGTTTGCGGGTCACCCTACCCAATTCAAGCCAAAAAAGAGGACTGGGTGGCTCAATCAGTTTCATAAGGCAACTACCCTCTAAAATATCAGAAAGCTCTTAGATCTCGATTAATTCACAATAATTTACTTGATTGTCATAAAATTATGAACAAGATATCAAAATTCTGAAAAAAAAATGAGTAGAGGAACATGGTAACCTAATAAAATTGTTTTGATACATAAATTGGATGACATTATATAATATTTGTAATGCTAAAGTCATGACTAATATATAATAAATGATGAGAAATTTTTTTGGGAACATGTTAGTAACTCCAAGATGTTGTTTATAATCCAATGATTCCAGAGATGTATGTTCTTGGACATGAAATCTTGTGAATGCTCATGCAGATAAATTAGAGCCAATTATCTGAAACAAAATGTAGTAATATAGTAATAATAAAAATGCTGGAATTTACAAAATATGTTTGCCTGAATATAAAGGGCGTAAAATGGAACTACCAGATCAATATGATATAATGAATTCATATTAACATCTTATGATCCCTAAATAAGTTTGAAAACCCTATTTTGGTTAAGGTGTTTAATCTTAGGGTTAATATATATACAAAGGAAATTAAACCTAAATATAAGGTTATCTTCCTAACATGGAAATCAACATCACAAGTAATGATTACAACTTGAGGAATGGTCATATGAGCCAATAGGACCATGCCGAGATAGGGTTGAAGGCTGCTTAATGATCCAATATAATCCTATACATGTTTATGACTCTGACAACCTGGTCACTCAAGTGTTTCTCCTTCAAGTGGATGAAGACTCAAATGGTCATGAAGCTGGCTAGTCCCCAAAATGCCTAGTAAAATTTCACCGCAAAAAACATAACAAGTAATGATGCACATATCCTATCAAACTAAGTTAAATCTTGATGGATATAACTAGGGTTAAGATTATGAGAATCTAAGTATGGTGTATGTAATCTTGTCTTATGAAGGGTTTACCAATGTTAGAGTTGACTAAGGAATGTGAAAAATATGTTATCTTGATTCAAAGTATGCTTTACCTCTTACTTGGCCTACTATATGTTAGGAATGTGCATAATGTGTACAAAAGACTTGGCATATGATATTGGTTGAAATAATTGTTGTTGTATGCTACTTGCTTGATTTTCTATATATGTAGTTTTGAATACATGAATTGTATTATATTTGTTCCATTATATTGAACCACTTAAACACTTTGATATTAAAGTGCTAGAAATTCATCCAAATATTTGGTAGTAGATCACATTGTACATTTATCCAACTCTTTAATAGTAGATCATACGAAAATAATGCAGTCAATTTTGATGCAGACATGGATGACATAGTGAAAATATTCTTAAAGTACATGTCTCTTTTTATAAATAAATATTTTTTTTCAAGTATGTTTTTGTTATACGATTACTGCCAAGTCATAGTTCTTAAAGAGGTTTAGTACTTTACAGGATGCGTACTCAACACATTTGTCTAATGTTTACCAATTGCATGATTTTAGATGATGTATCTAATATGACCTTGTACATGCTAGATAGTTGGGAGTTATATAGCGAGAAAGTGTACAAGTGGAACTATTGTCTATAATGTGGTAGATGTGGTATGTGCATATGTAAAAGTTTACTATTCAATGTATAATATCAAATATTATAATATTTCATTTCATATATGTATGTTGAATAGTGATCTTGTGATTGTAGTTTGTTCTTGTTCATGGGCATGTCTACTTTTGTTCTTTTTGACTTCCTCTCATTTTATTATTCTTGGCCTACTGTGCAAAGTTTGAAATTGGGATTCTCACTAACGTTAGGGTTTCAATTTGGGCTTCACACAAGAGTTCAAGGTGTTGAAAATTGAGGACATCACAACTATACACAAAACTTATAAGCTCATATATTCTGTATGCGAAAATTATGTTATTCAATGCCCCACTTACATTCATTTCATCACTACAAACAACAATGACCATTGACTGTTTCTCACAAATACTTCCAATTTCATCCAAATTCATTGGATTTGGGTTGAGTTCTATTATATTGCTAAAGCTTACTAATTTTTAATTCATCCTAGTCACACCACTTACTTTGACCACACATTTTGGATCATCAAATGCCCTACTAAAATTCACCTTCTTATTTGACTGATTGGAAAAACTTCTTTTTGGTTCTAGCTATAATATGAGGGGATTTTATGGGATTTATATTTGCCATCTATGTTGATCCAAATCGGATGATTTCACTCTAGTTTTTTGATTTGTTTCTTATATAGGATGACGTTGGGATCATTTTGTTTGTAAGCAAAAAATATCCTATGACTATTGAATTATGGACCATCCACCATATTTTTCATGCCAACCTAGATGGAGTTATCTACAGATTAAGAACATCCTTCCTTGTGTTATTTTGTAGCATATTTGGACTAAACACAACCATCATTTTTTTGATGGATTATCTCTCAGACTCTCTCATGTTTGTAAAAGCATTTTGTTTTTGTATACTCACATTAAATTTTTTTTAGCCGATTGATGGTTAAATCTCCATGTCTTGATCAAACAATTTTGCATGCTAATCATATGATTGTTTATTTTTTTTATTGCAAGGGCTCTTACTATCTAGATTCTTAGCTTGAATTTTTGAAGAATAAGGTTGATATTTTTCATCCTCCAGTAGTCTTTTTATTTTCGTGATAATGTTTTCTAGGAGGTTTGTTGTGGGGTGCATCCCCTTGTAATATCCTGTTGGATCCTAGATGGGTGATTAGATGCTCTAGAGGGGGGGGAGTGAATAGAGCTGAATGCACTTAAACAAAATTCATTAGACCTTCAAGATATATCACAAGATAATGTTGCTAAATAGGAAATTTGTGTGCAACTAAAACATGCTTAGCAAGGGAAAGAGAGATTGAACATACACCAAGAGACAAGCTATTTAGAGTGGTTCCACACTTCAAACTAGAAATGAGTCAGTCCACTACCTAGAGAGGTCAACCTCTAGGATTTCTTAACCTTGTACCTTCATTATATTCATTATAAGATATACAATACATGACCACCAAAGGACTTACCTATCCAATACAAAGAGTCTTCAACCTTACCAAGGACTTATCCACTTTGCAAGGAGTCTTTCACCTTCTTCCAAGGACTTACCTACTCTTGCACAAGTCTTCAGCCTTGCAAAGATTACCCACTCTTCTTGGATCTTCCTCCTTTGACTTCACCTTCGCTCGGAGAAGCTTCCACCAAGGACTTACCCACTTGACCAAGGAGTCTTCTGCCTTCACCAAGGGCTTACCCACTGTTGCTCCAAGTCTTCAGCCTTGATCTTCACCAAGAGACGCCTTCCCTTGTTATTCTTCACCTCTCTTAGCCAAGAGAGAGAACCTTCATCTTCATGGTTGAAAAGAGAGATAGGGAGGTGGTGGAAGTGAGAGCCTCACGAGATATACATGTAGGACGAGCTCTCTTACAAATCTCCAACTCACTCTAATGGATGTAGCAAGTGATTAAGCTTAGAGAGAGAGAGAGGAGGCTGTAGGAAGCACTCAACTATAAAATAGGAACCTCACACAGAGTTTTGCATTGAATGCTCCACCTTGGAATGAAGCCCAAAGGGTCCTATTTATAGCTGGGGATGCCTCTTAGCCTTTGGGAACACTTGAGAATGAAAACTAGCCATTTTGTGGCTTGCAACAGATATATTTTCACTTGTTACAACTCTACAACGGCTAGAATAACTTTTCTACACTTTTTCGTACAGTGCAATCGGTCGAGTTTCTATAAGGGTAACTCGACCGATAGAGTAAAAGATAAAGCTGATATTCAGACCGTCGGTCGAGTTTGTCCTGGGGAAACTCAACCGACCAATGAAAATCGAATTGGTCAGGTACTCCATCAATCGAGTTCTGTGAAGTGTAAACTCGACTAATCAAAAGTCATTTTCAAGATCCAATCAGGATCGGTCGAGTTTGCAACTTACAGAACTCGACCGATGAACAACCTGATGTGAATTTTGGAAAATGGCTTTTGAGTTCTTAAACATTCGATCTAAGTGCTCTTGATTTTTTTCTAGCTTAATTACAAGTCATACAATCGTTACAAGTGATTTACAACATGATTCTAATGGATTTACATCATGTTACAAAAATGTGCACCTGTATTGACTTTGACTTGTCTTTTCTCCAATTTGATATGCACAAGTTAGAGCATTTGGAGTGTGTCTATACCTAATATGAAAACACTCAAGTAGAAGCCTTAGACACCAATATGTGGAATGGTTAGTCATCATCAAAACACAGGTTTATTCAATTTAGACGTGAGTCAACATTGACCTAATTGACCTTGAGTCAACATTCTCCTCCTTTTTGAAGATGACAAACCATTCCATAAATGTATTGAAAGCTTTTAAGAAAAATCATACCTTCAGAGAAACCTAGGGGTTTCAATAGGATTTCAATAGGATTAAGCTCATATGCTCCATCTCAATTGATGCGCATGAAGTTCTCATACTCCCCCTCAATTGATGCTATTTCTCCTGTATGGTTAGCTTTCATAACATTTATAGAAATTATGTCTTCTACTCATATATGTTCTACACATATATGTCTTCCCCCCTTTACCTTCTCTCTTTACATGAACATACTTCACTTCTTCATGTTAGACATTCCTTCTCCCTATTTTTTCAAAAGAAGACATACCTTTCTCCCCCTTTTTCATTTCAAAAAGTGGGGGTATGAAGAAATAAGAAACACCACTTGTTAAGAGAAAGAAGATAACAAAAAGTTATATAAAGAGAGTAGAAGAGCACAGATAGGGGCTTGTCCAAGCATAGAAAGAAAAGCAAGTTAAAGCATATACTTGAACAACCCAAAATGCAAGATAAAGTGCTGCAGAAAAACAATAAATCACAATTTTGACCCTTAGGATGACATAATTTTCTCAAAAAGTATCAGGGCTCATGGTGAAGCGACGAGCCTTGCTCAGAAATTCGTTTTTGCATAAAAAACACTAGTCTTGCACAAAAAATTGAAATAGGAGGAAAATCTGCATAAAATCCAAAAATACTCTAATTTCTACATATAATGTAGATCTATGTGTCCTGCATCACAATGTTATGCAAGAAACTCAAGATAATAGATATACAATTCAAGGAACAAGCTTGAGCATGTATGAGACAAGATACAATCATAACATATAGATGAGCAAAGATACCAATTATAAACAAGGTTAAAACTACATGTATATGAACTTCTAGTAGATGTTATCACAAGTTAGGACTACTAGTTGGATCTAGATCATAGCTAGAGATACCAAAAGATACACAAGATAGATCAAGCTATGAGTGTATGTAGAGATATATCCAAACAAAGAGATATGCAATTTTAAAAGTATGAAAGGATATAAATCACATATAAATATGCATAATTACCAAAAGATGATTACCACTAAGAACCTCAAGGTTGTATCAAAACAAGATATACACCTAGATATATGTAGCAAGTTAGAGTTCAACGGAAGCAATTTTAGACACAACCAAGAGATCCAAAGAGATCATCATCAAAACCTGTAAAACAACTCAAAGCAAGTAATTGCAAGATATAGAAATACTAATTTAGAACAATTAGAGAGATAGAGTTGTAAGCAAGATAGGAAATTTAAAGCATGGAAATATGCATATATAAAGGTACCAAATGAGAGTGCCAAATAATAAGGCTATTGGTTGAGAGAATCTAGTTGAGAGGAAAATTCTCATTCAATAAGCCAAATGTATATTCTGTGCATAGTGTTGTCGGTCGAGTTCTATGTATTGACAACTCGACCGATGACAGCTGTTGACAACACCCATTGGTGCCTATCGGTCATGTTTCTATCAGGACAAACTCGAACGACAAAGTTGTTGTCAAAAGGCACATATATTTCATAAAAATATATTTAAAGGTATGCTAAAAATATAAACCATATCCAAACATGTCTAAGCAAGTTGGTAATGTACTATAGAAGCATTAGAAACAGTTTTTGAGCAAGAGTGTGAAGAGAATCACAAAATACCACTTTTGACTCAAAAACCATATGTATAGTGCACACCATCTTGACAAAACAAGTTAGGATTGGTTATAAGCAAGAGAAACATTACCTTTGTTCTTACCATTGCTTTTCCACTTGTTTTCACCTCATATACATCTCACCGTACTTCTTTCATGTGGATTGAGAAGTCAATTTGCAATTCAATGGATCAAGTCAATCCATTTGCAAGTACCTACACGAATAAAGATGAAATGGTCCCCAATCATGTTTTTGGGTCCAGAGGGGTTAGCTTAGCAACCCAAGTCCTATTTCTCTTGGGTGCTTTCCTAGAAGGACAAAGTAACATCCCTGACCTGGGTTATGATCTAACCCTAGAAGTTTTGCTTAAGTAAGTCATTTATATTCTTGTCTTTATCTTTTGAAAAGCAATTAAGACTAAAGGAGAGCTTATGTTTCAATTTTGGTCCTATTTGAATAATGTTGAAACAATATTTGCTTGTTTTGGACTAAAGTGCAATTTACACAATATAAGGGGTTACCTTGCAAAATGTTACATGATAAATGTTCCTCAAGTAATTTAGCATCAGAAGAATGATAAGGATGCTAAGGGATGGTTTGTGGAAGCCTAAAATCCAAGAAGAGGCTTGTCTGAATAATACTTGTACATTGAATACTAGTTTTGGTGTAAATTGTAATTTACCCAAAACCTAGGGTTGAATATGTAAAATACCACCACAAGAATGTCCCTACTGTCTTTTGGTAATATTTAGAGAAAATAAAAAGAAAGGGGCGTCTTGTTTGAACCATATTTGAGAAATGATACTCTTGATAATAAAATAATAAAGAAATAAGCATAATCGAAACCCTAAGTTATTTTGTAGCAAAAATATATAAATTAAATAAAGTGCCCATCAACGAAAAAGCCATGGGAAAAATCCTATAATGTAATGGCGGCCCAATACCTTGAGAGGCGCCACTTTAATCCCAAGTAGGTGAAAATATCTACCTACATTGTTAATTAAAAAGTAATGTCCACTAAAATAAAGGTGTTAATGGGTAATGATATTATATTCATTAAGGAGTTCAATGGTCAATTATAATTCAAGGATAATTCAAAGGAATGTGAAGATAAGAAGGATAGCTTCAAATACAAGGAAGTGGAGGGGGCATGTGGCAAGGAAAGTTAATAACTTCCCTCCTACTTTCTCTCTCCTAAGAATTCAATTATATACACTCAATTATCCACTACTAGAAAGGCTATTTTCACAATACACTTTCACTCCCCACTTAGGCCGACGACCAAGGAAGCAAAGGAGAAGGAGGAGATCATTTCCCAAGCTTAAGGTAAGATCTATGGTCATCTTCAACCTTGGGTTGAAGGCTAAAATCGAATTATAACTCTTCTTTTCTTCTCTCTTCCATCCAATGCTCAACTTTGGCAATCTTTTACATCGAAAGGGTTGAGAAGATACCTTGGATAATTGGAGGAGCTATCTTCACCATTAAAGATGAAAATCTTGGAGCTTTGAAGTTGCTTTGAAGGCGGGATATATAACTTGAACCCATTGATATTATTATTTGATTTCAATCTTGCATTATATGTTGATCTTTCCTTCTTCTCAAATTTTTCTTGTAGTAATTGATGAATCAACGAATCCATCACTTGTAGGGACAGTAGAAACAGAGGTCTGAAGCTTGATGATGATGACATCATCTTAGCACACACCTCTAGATCAACAATATCAAATGGTTTCAAATTTGTATGGCCAAACGATTTCAAAACCGTTTAGTGGCTAAACAGTTTCAAACCATTTAGTGATCAAACAGTTTCAACATAATCTAGGTCAAACAGTTTCAAACCGTTTAGTGATCAAACAGTTTCAACATAAAATAGGTCAAACAGTCTCAAACCGTTTAGAGATCAAGTGGTCCCAAACCATTTAGAGGTTCAAACGGTCTCAAACCATTTAGAGATCAAGCGGTCCCAGACCGTTTGAATGTCAAAGTGATCTCAAGACTGTTTGAAGGTCAAAGTGATCTCAAGACCGTTTGAAGGTCAAAGTGATCTCAAGACCGTTTGAAGACCAAAGTGATCTCAAGACCGTGTGAGGGTCAAAGTGGTCTCAAGACCGTTTGAAGGTCAAAGTGGTCTCAAGACCGTTTGAAGGTCAAAGTGATCTCAAGACCGTTTGAAGGTCAAAGGGGTCTCAAGACCGTTTGAAGGTCAAAGTGATCTCAACACTATTTGAAGGTTAAAGGGGTTTTTAAGATCGTTTGAAGGATAAATAATCTCAAACCGTTTAGAGACCAAATAGTTTCAAAACCATGTAAGGTCAAACAACCCTATGAGTGTTTGTTATCTCAAGGTTAATTACAATGGAAGTACCTCTAAAGTACTTAGGTGAATAGTACACTTAGAAGTGATTGTCATTTGATGCTTATGAAAGTAATAAACTCAATACACTATGATAATCATAGGTGCATGTACTTTAGTGAAAGGATGAGCCAACTTAATAAAGTATGGAGTAATCAAAATCCTAGAGAGGATGAGAGAGAAATTCATACTTGTGTAATAAACATGTAATGTACATACATTAATACTTGTAATAAGTGTAGAGTATGAATTAGGGTTTGATCTTTGGTAATGTGATCATGAAACCATAATTGATAAAGAATGGGAAACCCTAATCCTAATTTCAGGTAATGGTATGAGAAACCCTAATTGATAAAGAATGGGAAACCCTAAGCGTAATGAGTGAATAGTGGAGTTACCCTTGTATTGCATGGTGTTGATATGTAATTGATATGGTTGTTATCAAGTATACTAACTATGCAGGTATTATGAGATGATGAGCATATCCAGGTATGAGCTATGATGTTTAATGTGCTTTCTGAGCTATGTGAGATGCTTGTGTAACAAGTATACCTTGGTCAGATGACCTGGAGGTAATAGTTACATGATAAGTGATAACATTCAGTGATGAACCAAGGGTTTGAATACCCAGATCCAGTAAACATGATGATGATATTGTTGAGGGATGAGAATTCCCGGTAGAGAGATAAGGGATTGAGATCCCAATGTTTTATAAAGTTTTGAAAAGTACTTGATAGATGTATTACACTTTTCTTTGTACCATTTGTCATAATAATTCATGTTTGAAAACTTGGCTGGTGCTAAAAGAATATGGTAATGCACTTAATTAATCAAGTGAAATCTTATCATGTAGAGCCCTGACCATAGATCTATCATCGTCAGTAGCTGGTGATGGTAAAACATGTTTTCCCACGGGATCTCCTGGAGGGAATATTTTTGAATATGTGTGGGTAATGGGCGCGAATATCCTTACGCCCTAATGTGGGATTGACATGAGATAAACATGAGATCTCTCAATTCTTCATTATATGTGCCGGGATGGATGTATCACGAATCACCCAATGATGTTTAATGCCGGATCGATGTGAGATAAACATGAAATATCTTGATTGTGAAGAGAGTGCAGCCGCCGCTGTAGCTCTATAGCAAAGTTGCCAGTATACACTAGAAAGCTATTTAGCAGAGACACGAGATGTCCTACATGTGGTCTCGCACTGACCGAGAAGGATGATGTCATGGAGTTCGGCTCTTCCATTGACTTAGGTATGGAACCGATGCTTTACGCCGCCGTGGTTGGTTGGAGTATGAGCGGGATACCTCATCTCCTCAGGGAAAAAGTGTGATTGTAAAATGTAATCAGCTGTATAGCATATTTGCTTAAGGATGAAATATGGAAATCATTGGTTGATGTTACATTGCTTAATGTATCCTAGAATGGATAAATGTTATACATGTTCTTCATATTCCTTATTAAATAGATGATTTACTGCTTTATCATATATAGCTGAAATGCTTTAAAAGATGATATTGCTCTATTCTGCTTAAACAATGATTTATCCTGCTTATTAATAATAAAGATTCCTCTGCTCAATTTATTACTGGTTAACTACAATTATAATATTATTGGCGGAGAGTTATATCTCTCACTGGGACATGGGTCTCACCTCATTAGTCACCAACATTTATTAGGTGGACACGGACGAGCAGGTAGGGACCATACAGCAGGGGAAGGACAACAACATCAGGGACAACAATAACATCTCAGGTGGAGATACTTATTGTAGTGTCTTGTAGATATGAATCCTATGTGTCATCTCTGTACTCTCAGGTCCTTGGATTCAGTACTCAGTGTTTTCATGATCGATATGAGATTTTTGGCTTGAATGCCTCGAGGTTTTATGTTGCTTATGTATAATTTTGGCAAAGCAACTGTTGTAAATATATTTCTCGAGAAGAGATGGTACATGGTATGTACAATGTGAACTATAATGTATACAATACTTTGGTTCTCTTTATAAGAGTTTCCTGGAATTGGATCTCTTTGAAAAAATGTTTTAATTTTTAGTGATTTTTGTTATTCTGTTGATTATGGTTAATTCCACAATTAATTACACAGTGACAATCTGATTTGTTGTCGGGTCATCATAGACAACAAGTATAATAATGGCCAATATCATTGTAATAGTTGCATGTGCCCATAGTCTTGGAACTAGAGGATTCTCCATGGAAGATTGGAGGTCCTTTATCTTTGTTGTTCCTTTGACTACTATCATATCCTAAACCATGTCTACCAATTTTTTAGTAGAATGGTGTAGGATGTCATTAAGACTCTTTTTACCAACTAAGAATCTTTGCAAAGAGGATCTCAAACTGTCATTATCATGCTTAAGAGAAGCAAGAATAGAAGACAAATGATTGATATTATCTCTAGCATGCAAAATATCATTTACTAAGCAAAGAGCTTTAGTTAAATAAGAATCTCTATCAGTATGAAGAGCAACAACATCATTCTCTCTACTAGTAGAACTAGAACAAGATTCATGCACATTGATTTTAGCAAGCAAGAAGGCATTTTCTGTTTTAAGTAAAGCAATCTTAGAAAGATAAATACCATTTTCAGATTCTAATTCTTGCAAAACAAAATCTTTATCCTTATTTTCAGATTTAAGAACATCAATATCTTGTATGAGAGAATCAACAATTAAATTGTGCTCTTCATTAGAACTAGGAATGAGAGGTTGAGCTTCTAGAAATCTAATATTATCAAGCAAACTAGCATTTTCAAGTTTAAGAGAGTCTACTTGGCTAAGACAAGCATTTTTGTCATCAAGCAAGTAAGAATTAGAATGTTCAAGATCATTTAATTCTACATGTAAATTATCAACAATTCTAGCAATCTTTTTCTTTTTCCTTTTATAAGACTTAAGAGAGGTACAAGTATCATGAATAATAGCAATCAAAGATTCTTTATCTAAAGAGTTTAGATTTACCTCACTTGAGTCCTTACTTGTTGATGCCATAAGAGCAAAGTAGCATTCTCCTTCATCACTAGAGCTTGAGCTACGACTTGACTCTTCACTTGATTCTTCACTTGAGCTTGAGTTGGAGGAGTCACTTGAGCTTGAGTGGCATTTCTCCTTCTTCTTGTACTTCTCTTCTCTTCTCTTGTAAAGATGGGTCTTTTTGCCTTGTGAACAATCTTCCTTGTAGTGACCCTTCTTTCCACATGTGAAGCACCGGATGGAGGAGGACTTGCCTTTGTAGAGTTTACCCTTGGAGTACATGGCATTTTCTTCAACTTGAGAAGATGGAGAAGCTTGACCAACAATAGCCTTAATTTGAGCTTTGATTTCAACCTTCTTCATTCTTTTGAGTTCTTTCTCTTCTTGTCTTTCTACTTCCTCTCTTGTCAAGTGTGGCTTCATGTGTTTGTAGATTTCCAATGAGCTCTTCAATAGGGACATCCTTAAGAGACCTTGCTTCTTTAATGGAAGTCACCTTGGGCTCCCACCTCTTGGGGAGAGTTCTAAGGATCTTTAAGTTGATCTCTCCACTAGACATAGGATGACCTAGAACAGCAAGACCATTCACAATGGTGTTGAGCCTTGAGTACATGTTGGCTATCCTCTCCTCCTTTCCCATCTTGAAGTTCTCAAAAAGCCCTTTGAGCATGTAGAATTTGCTTTCCTTTACTTGATCTGTCTCCTCATAGGTGATGCATAGTTTTCTCCATACCTCATAGGCTGTTTCACATGAAGAAATCCGGTTGAACTCGGTGGGGGTCATGGAGGCATGGAGGATGTGCATGGCTCTAGCATTCAAGGTTTCTTTCTTCAAGGTAGCATCATCCCATTATTCAATCTTTGTCTTTGGTAGCTTGTTTGGGCTGTTCACCATTTGCCACATCTCAAGATTTGATACTTGGATGTAGAATTGAAGCGTTCTTCTCCAATAGAGGAAATTGCTCCCATCAAAGATTGGTAGGTTGATCAAGTATCTCTCTCCTTGGTAGTCACCCATCTTCTCCTACTTGTTGAAGTATGTTTGGAGAATCCCACTCTGATACCAATTTTTGGATCCTAGATGGGTGATTAGATGCTCTAGAGGGGGGGGTGAATAGAGATGAATGCACTTAAACAAAATTCATTAGACCTTCAAGATATTTCACAAGATAAGATTTCTAAATAGGAAATTTGTATACAACTAAAACATGCTTAGCAAGGGAGAGAGAGATTGAAAATACACCAAGAGAAAAGCTATTTAGAGTGGTTCCACACTTCAAACTAGAAATGAGTCAGTCCACTACCTAGAGAGGTCAACCTCTAGGATTTCTTAACCTTTTACCTTCATTATATTTGTTATAAGAGATACAATACATGGCCACCAAAAGACTTACCTATCCAATACAAAGAGTCTTCAACCTTACCAAGGACTTATCCACTTTGCAAGGAGTCTTTCACCTTCTTCCAAGGACTTACCTACTCTTACACAAGTCTTCAGCCTTGCAAAGATTACCCACTCTTCTTGGATCTTCCACCTTTGACTTCACCTTCGCTCGGAGAAGCTTCCACCAAGGACTTATCCACTTGACCAAGGAGTCTTCTGCCTTCACCAAGGGCTTACCCACTGTTGCTGCAAGTCTTCAGCCTTGATCTTCACCAAGGGACGCCTTCCCTTGTTCTTCTTCACCTCTCTTAGCTAAGAGAGAGAACCTTCATATTCATGGTTTAAAAGAGAGATAGGGAGGTGGTGGAAGTGAGAGCCTCACAAGATATACATGTAGGACAAGCTCTCTTACAAATCTCCAACTCACTCTAATGGATGTAGCAAGTGATTAAACTTAGAGAGAGAGAGAGAAGGATGTAGGACACACTCAACTATAGAATAGGAACCTCACACAGAGTTTTGCATTGAATGCTCCACCTTGGAATGAAGCCCAAGGGGTCCTATTTATAGCTGGGGATGCCTCTTAGCCTTTGGGAACACTTGAGAACAAAAACTAGCCATTTTGTGGCTTGCAACAGATAGATTTTCACTTGTTACAACTCCACAACGGCTAGAAGAACTTTTCTGGACTTTTTCGTACAATGCAATCGGTCGAGTTTGTATAAGGGTAACTCGACCGAAAGAGTAAAAGACAAAGCTGATATTCAGACCATCGGTCGAGTTTGTCCTGGGGAAACTCGACCGACCAATAAAAATCAAATTGGTCAGGTACTCCATCGATCGAGTTCTGTGAAGTGTAAACTCGACCGATCAAAAGTCATTTTCAAGATCCAATCAGGATCGGTCGAGTTTGCAGCTCACAGAACTCGACCGATGAACAACCTGATGTGAATTTTGGAAAATGGCTTTTGAGTGCTTAAACATTCGATCTAAGTGCTCTTGATTTTTTTTCAAGCTTAATTACAAGTCATACAATCATTACAAGTGATTTACAACATGATTCTAATGGATTTACATCATGTTACAAAAATGTGCACTTGTATTGACTTTGACTTGTCTTTTCTCCAATTTGATATGCGCAAGTTAGGGCATTTGGAGTGTGTCTATACCTAATCTGAAAACACTCAAGTAAAAGCATTAGACACCAATATGTGGAATGGCTAGTCATCATCAAAACACGGGTTTATTCAGTTTAGACGTGAGTCAACATTGATCTAATTGACCTTGGGTCAACATTCTCCCCCTTTTTGAAGATGACAAACCATTCCATAAATGTATTGAAAGTTTTTAAGTAAAATCATACCTTCAGAGAAACCTAGGGGTTTCAATAGGATTTAAATAGGATTGAGCTCATCTCCTCAGGGCAAACGTGTGATTGTAAAATGTAATAAGCCGTGTAGCATATTTGCTTAAGGATGAAATACGGAAATCATTGGTTGATGTTACATTGCTTAATGTATCCTAGAATGGATATATGTTATACATGTTCTTCATATTCATTATTAAATAGATGATTTACTGCTTTATCATATATAGCTGAAATGCTTTAAAAGATGATATTGCTCTATTATACTTAAATAGCGATTTATCCTGCTTATTAATAATAAAGAATCCTCTGCTCAATTTATTACTATTTAACTACAATGATAATATTATTGGCGGAGAGTTATATCTCTCACTGGGACATGGGTCTCACCTCATTGGTCACCAACATTTTTTAGGGGGATGCAGACGAGCAGGTAGGGACCATACAGCAGGGGAAGGACAACAACATCAGGGACAACAGTAACATCTCAGGTGGAGATACTTATTGTAGTGTCTTGTAGATATGAGTCCTATGTGTCGTCTCTGTACTCTCAGGTCTTTGGAGTTAGTACTCAGTGTTTTCATGATCGATCTAAGATTTTTGGCTTGAATGCCTCGAGGTTTTATGTTGCTTATGTATAATTTTGGCAAAGCAAATGTTGTAAATATATTCCTCAAGAAGAGATGGTACATGGTATGTACAATGTGAACTATAATGTATACAATACTTTGGTTCTCTTTATAAGATTTCCTGGAATTGGATCTCTTTGCAAAAAGGTTTTAATTTTGATTGATTTTTGTTATTCTATTGATTATGGTTAATTCCACAATTAATTACACAGTGACAATCTAATTTGTTGTCGGATCGTCACAAAGTTTTTGGTATCAGAGCCTAAGGTTCGCTGAGTCTACAAAGACATAGGATTAAGGTCGTTGAGTCTGTTCTAGTGTTTTCTAGTTTATCTGATAGTGACTTCTGCTCTCAGGAGAAGAAGTAAAGCTTGAAGATGGTTGGATGACACGAAGAACATGCTACTGAAAGTAGTGTTGCTGCACCAGGAGGAGGTGCAAGGGGTCAGGCTAGAGAGGAACTAGTACATGAAAATCCCTAGCTTGACCAAGCTTCGATAGAAAACCCAGTTTTCAATGCTCTATTTGGACAGTTCATGGTGAAAATGACACATATGGCAGATAGGATTCCACCACCTGCACCTAGGGCACCAGTCCCTGATGAGAGACATGGAGCTGGCAAGACTTTTGAACGACTTCGACGTGTAGGAGCTACTAATTATACTAGTACAGCTGACCCAACAGACACAGACTTGTGGCTGACTGAGCTGGAGAAGGCCTACAAAATTCTTAATGTCCCAGAAGCTGAGAAGGTTAAGCATGCGATGTACCTATTGAAAGGGAGTGCTGGCCACGGGTGGGCCGTTGAGGAAGAGAAAAGACCAGGAGTTGAGGTCGAATGGAGAGAGTTCCGTCGAGAGTTTGTTAGTATATATTTTCCTAAGACTTACTTGGACGAGAAAATCTCTTTGTTTGAACAGATAAGGCAAGGACCAATGAACATTATTGAGTATGAATCTAAGTTCATGGATCTTCTATGGTTTTGTCCGCACATGGCTACTACAGATGAGGAGAGGATTCAACATTTTGAGAAGGGCTTGAACGCTGATTTGACCACACCCGTATCTGATCTAGAGAATAGAGAGAGGTTTTCCACCTTTGTGGAGTCAGTTAGGCGGATAGAAAGGTCCGTGACTGAGAAACGTCAAGCCAACAATAAGAAAGTGTATACACAGTTCCAAGGATAGAGGTCCGAAAGTTTTAAGAAACTAAGGTTTTCTGCACCAACATCACCACTGAGGTTCAATACTCAGACGTAGTGGACATCCAGCAAGGGTAGAGGCCATAGTTTACCACCAAAGGGAACCCACAGCTCAGCATCAATGTCAGTAACAGGACCATCTAGGCCACAGTGGGAGAACAAAAGCTGTTATAAATGGGGGAAGATGTGACATTTGATGAAAGATTGTCTAGCTAGAGACGTGAGTGTAACCCAACCACTGAGGTAGAGTCAACAAGGCTCTCAGAAGAGACAGTTTAGCAGTGTCACACGAGGACGTGGACATGTGTCCCAAGCTGGTTCATCTGCACCCAACAACAGGATGAGTGGTCGACAACCAGCAATGGCAAGATTCTATGCTATGAATCAGCCAGAAGCAGTGGTCAACCCACGAGTCGTGACATGTTAGATGGAATTATTTCATTTTGATATGTCTTCATCCTTCTTTGTATCTATTTTATTGATCTGGGTGCTACACATTCCTTTATCACTCGAGAAGTGATTCATGACTGCAATATGACTGTCAGTCATAGAGCAGATAACTTGTTATTAGAAACTCTGTTAGTTGGATCTGCAGTGTTACGGAGGGTATGTTCTCCCTGTATTATTTATTTTTCAGAACATAGCATTCAGGTGGATCTTATACCACTTGAGATGCATGGGTTTGACATAATCCTTGGGATGGACACCCTAGAAAAGTATAAGGTTGTCTTGGATTGCGGTTCCAAGCAGGCTATGTTCTCAGACAATGGTGATACATGGGTCTTTCAGGGGGACAGAAAGATTCTTCCAATCTGTCTAGTGTTAGCAATGATAGCTGAGAAACTGTTGCGACAAGGATGTGAAGCATTCTTGGCACATGTGGTAGATACCAGAGCAGAGAGTCCTAATATTTCTGAAGTTCCGGTTGTTAGGGAGTTTGAGGATGTGTTTCCTGAGGAACTTCCAAGTGTTCCTCCACCCCAAGAGATTGATTTCGAGATTAATCTAATCCCTGGTACACAACCAATAGCTCAAATATCTTATAGAATGGTACTTGCTGAGATGAAAGAACTCAAGAAATAGTTACGGGAGTTGCTTGAAAATGGTTTTATTCGACTGAGTACTTCACCTTGGGGTGCTCCGATTCTTTTTGTTAAAAAGAAAGACGGGTCTATGTGATTATGCACTGACTATAGACAGCTAAACAAAGTAACCATAAAGAACAAATATCCTCTGCCAAGGATAGATGACTTGTTTGACCAGTTGCGTGGTGCAACTATATTTTCTAAAATAGATATAAGGTTAGGATACCATCAGTTACACATCAAGGAGAGTGACATACCTAAATCAGCCTTTCGAACAAGGTATGGTCACTATGAGTTCATAGTTATGTCATTTGGACTAACTAATGCACCAGCTGCATTCATGGAACTCATGAATAGAATCTTCTGGCCATTCCTTGATCAATTCATAGTAGTCTTTATAGATGACATCCTAATTTATAGTAGAGATGCTCAACAGCATGAGAAACACCTTTGTCAGACCTTGACTTTACTAAGAGAGCACAAGCTATACACCAAGTTTAGAAAGTGTGAATTATGGTTATCAAAAGTGTCTTTCCTAGGACACGTAATATCTGCCTCAGGTATCCGTGTTGATCCTAAAAAGGTAGAATTTGTCTTGGAGTGGGAGTAACCAAAGACACCAATGGAGATACACAGTTTTCTAGGACTGGCAGGCTACTATAGGAGGTTCATTAAGAACTTGAGTTCTGTAGAATTACCCCTAACTAGTTTAGCCAGGAAAGAGGTTCCTTTTGTCTAGAATGACAAGTGTCAACATTCTTTCCAGTTGTTGAAAGAAAGGTTAACAAGTGCGCTTGTATTAGTGTTACCTGAGCAAGGAAAGGGGTATATTGTATTCTGTGACACTTCTAAGAATGGTCTAGGATGTGTGTTGATGCAGGATAAACAAGTGATTTCTTTTGCTTCTCAACAGCTTAAGAAACACAAGGAAAACTATCTGACACATGATCTAGAATTGGCTGCAGTGGTTCATGCATTGAAGATCTGGAGACATTATCTCTATGGAGAGGCATTCCAGATTTTCACGGGCCATAAGAACCTAAAATACATCTTTTCACATCATGAGTTGAACATGAGAGAACGCCGCTGGACGGAGTTAATCAAGGACTACGATTGTATAATTGATTATCATCTGAGAAAGGCTAATGTAGTGGCTGATGTACTAAGTAGAATATCATCATCACCAATCATAGACAAAGCACAGTTGAACTCTTTAATGTGCTTTAAATGAGACATGCTTGTCTCTTTGAGGCAAAACAATGTACAACTTAAAGTATCCTTGTTATCTAGATTGTTAACTGAAATGCAAGTGAAACCTACTCTGAAACAATAGATCAAAGAAGCACAATAGGCTGATACTATGATTCAACAGATCAGGTCAGAGTATGGTAGTGAGAAACGAGATGGTTTTCATGAATCAGATGATGAGGTAGACTGTTACCATGGTAGGATGGTAGTACCTGATGCCAATGACTTACGGAAGTTAGTCATGGAGGAAGCTCATTCATCTATGTATGCAATGCATCCAGGGAGAACCAAAATGTATCATAACTTGAAAGATATGTATTCGTGGCCTAGTTTGAAGAAAGATGTAGCTGAGTTTGTTATGCGGTGTCCAGTGTGTCAGCAGGTTAAAGCTGAACATCAAAAGCCCACATGAACAATGCAACCTTTACCTAAACCACAGTGGAAATGGGATCATGTGACCATGGATTTTGTGGTTGGTTTACCCAGAATAGCCAAAAGTCATGATTCCATTTGGGTGATAGTTGATAGGTTAACTAAGTCAGCACATTTTCTTCCTATCAAAACAACCTATACTGCTGAGAAACTTGCACAAATCTATATAGATGAGAAAGTGCAGTTACACAGGGTTCCATCTACAATTGTTTCTAATAGAGGTCCCCAGTTCATGAGTTATTTTTGGGAATGACTACATAAAGCATTGGATACGCAGTTAAGATTCAGTAACGCCTTTCACCCACAGACGGATGGACAATCTGAGAGGACTATACAAACCTTGGAGGATTTGCTTAGGGCATGTGTCCTTCAGTTTGTAGGAAGTTGGGATCTACACTTGAGCTTAATAGAATTCACTTACAACAATAGTTATCAGCATAATATTGATATGGCACCATATAAACATTATATGGTAGACGTTGTAGATCTCCATTGTGCTGGTATGAAATAGGAGAATACCAACTTTTGGGTCATGAATTAGTGCAACAGACAACTGAGAAGATTAAAGTAATACAACAACAGTTAAAGGCTGTACAGGATAGACAGAAGTCATACGCTGATAAACGGTGAAGACCTTTAGAATTCCAAGTTGGAGATAGAGTATATCTCAAAGTCTCACCTTGGAAATGTGTTCTTATATTTGGGAAGAGGGGTAAGTTAGCTCCTGGATTTATGGGGCCTTATCCAATCATGGAACGGATTGGAAAGGTAGCCTATAAGTTGGAATTGCCACCTGAACTACATAGATTGCATCCAGTATTCCATATATCCATGCTGAGAAAGTGTCACCCTGATACGTAGTTAGTATTGCAACATGTGGAGGTAGAGTTAAATGAAGATATATCCTATAAAGAAGGACCGATGATGATTCTTGATAGGAGAATCAAAAAGTTGAAAAAGAAAGACACAATTCTTGTGAAAATTCTCTGGCATCATCGTGGTGTTGAAGAGGCTACGTGGGAGCTGGAGGAAGAGATGAGGAGGAAGTAGCCTTCTCTTTTCTCTTGATGATTTCAGGGACAAAATCCCTGTTAGGGGTGGATAATTGTAACATCCCCGACCTGAGTTATAACCTAACCCTAGAAGTTTTGCTTAAGTAAGTCATTTATATTCTTGTCTTTATCTTTTGAAAAGTAATTAAGACTAAAGGAGAGGTTATATTTCAATTTTGGTCCTATTTGAATAATGTTGAAACAATATTTGCTTGTTTTGGACTAAAGTGCAATTTACCCAATATAAGGGGTTACCTTGCAAAATGTTACATGATAAATGTTCCTCAAGTACTTTAGCATCATAAGAATGAGAAGGATGCTAAGGGATGGTTTTTGGAAGCCTAAAATCCAAGAAGAGGCTTGTCTGAATAATACTTGTACATTGCATATTAGTTTTGGTGTAAATTGTAATTTACCCAAAACCTAGGGTTGAATATGTAAAATACCACCACAAGAATGTACCTACTATCTTTTGGTATCATTTAGAGAAAATAAAAAGAAAGGGGCGTCTTGTTTGAACCATATTTGAGAAATGATACTCTTGATAATAAAATAATCAAGAAATAAGCATAATTGAAACCCTAAGTTATTTTGTAGCAAAAATATATAAATTAAATAAAGTGCCCATCAACTAAAAAGCCATGGAAAAATCCTATAATGGAATGGCGGCCAAATACCTTGAGAGGCACCACTATAATCTCAAGTAGGTGAAAATATCTACCTACATTGTTAATTAAAAAGTAATGTCCACTAAAATAAAGGTGTTGATGGGTAATAGTATTATATTCATTAAGGAGATTAATGGTCGATTATAATTCAAGGATAATTCAAAGGAATGTGAAGATAAGAAGGATAGCTTCGGATACAAGGAACTGGAGGGGGCATGTGGCAAGGAAAGTTAATAACTTCCCTCCTACTTTCTCTCTCCTAAGAATTCAATTATATACACTCAATTATCCACTACTAGAAAGGCTATTTTTGCAATACACTTTCACTCCCCACTTAGGCGGACGACCAAGGAAGCAAAGGATAAGGAGGAGATCGTTTCCCAAGCTTAAGGTAAGATCTATGGTCATCTTCAACCTTGGGTTGAAGGCTAAAATCAAATTATAACTCTTCTTTTCTTCTCTCTTCCATCCAATGCTCAACTTTGGCAATCTTTTACATCAAAAGGGTTGAGAATGCGCCTTGGATAATTGGAGGAGATATATTCACCATTAAAGATGAAAATCTTGGAGCTTTGAAGTTGCTTTGAAGGCGGGTTATATAACTTGAACACATTGATATTATTATTTGATTTCTATCTTGCATTATATGTTGATCTTTCCTTCTTCTCAAATTTTTCTTAAAGTAATTGATGAATCATTGAATCCATCAATTGTATGGACAGTAGAAATGGAGGTCTGAAGCTTGATGATGATGACATCATCTTAGAACACACATCTAGATCAACAATATCAAACGGTTTCAAATTTGTATGGCCAAATGATTTCAAAACCATTTAGTGGCCAAATAGTTTCAAACCGTTTAGTGATCAAATAGTTTCAACATAATCTAGGTCAAACAGTTTCAAACTGTTTAGTGATCAAATGGTTTCAACATAATCTAGGTCAAACGGTCTCAAACCATTTAGAGATCAAGTGGTCCCAAACCATTTAGAGGTTCAAACGGTCTCAAACCGTTTAGAGATCAAGTGGTTCCAGACCATTTGAAGGTCAAAGGGATCTCAAGACCGTTTGAAGGTCAAAGTGATCTCAAGACCGTTTGTAGGTCAAAGTGATCTCAAGACCGTTTGAAGGCCAAAGTGATCTCAAGTCTGTTTGAAGGTCAAAGTGGTCTCAAGACCGTTTGAAGGTCAAAGTGATCTCAAGACCGTTTTAAGGTCAAAGTGGTCTCAAGACCATTTAAAGGTCAAAGTGATCTCAAGACCGTTTGAAGGTCAAAGGGGTCTCAAGACCGTTTGAAGGTCAAAGTGATCTCAAGACCGTTTGAAGGTTAAAGGGGTTTTCAAGATTGTTTGAAGGATAAATAATCTCAAACCGTTTAGAGACCAAATAGTTTCAAAACCATGTAAGGTCAAACAACCCTATGAGTGTTTGTTATCTCAAGGTTAATTACAATGGAAGTACCTCTAAAGTACTTAGGTGAATAGTACACTTAGAAGTGATTGTCATTTGATGCTTATGAAAGTAATAAACTCAATACACTATGATAAGCATAGGTGCATGTACTTTAGTGAAAGGATGATCCAACTTAATAAAGTATGGAGTAATAAACATCCTAGAGAGGATGAGAGAGAAATTCATACTTGTGTAATAAACATGTAATGTACATACATTAATACTTGTAATAAGTGTAGAGTATGAATTAGGGTTTGATCTTTGGTAATGTGATCCTGAAACCCTAATTGATAAAGTATGGGAAACCCTAACCCTAATTTTGGGTAATGGTATGAGAAACCCTAATTGATAAAGAATGGGAAACCCTAACCCTAATTTTAGGTAATGATATGAGAAACCCTAATTGATAAAGAATGGGAAACCCTAACCCTAATTTTGGGAAATGGTATGAGAAACTCTAATTCATAAATAATGGGAAACCTTAACCCTAATGAGGGAATAGTGGTGTTACCCTTGTATTGCATGGTGTTGATATGTAATTGATATGGTTGTTATCAAGTATACTAACTATGAAGGTATTATGAGATGATGAGCATAGCCAGGTATGAGCTATGATGTTTAATGTGCTTTATGAGCTATGTGAGATTCTTGTGTAACAAGTATCAAGTATACCTTGGTCAGATGACCTAGAGGTAATAGTTACCTGATAAGTGATAACAAAGTTTAGTGATGAACCAAGGGTTTGAATACCCAGATCCAGTAAACATGATGATGATATTGTTGAGGGATGAGAATTCCCAGTAATGAGATAAGGGATTGAGATCCCAATGTTTTATAAAGTTTTGAAAAGTACTTGATAGATGTATTACACTTTTCTTTGTAGCATTTGTCATAATAATTCATGTTTTAAAACTTGGCTGATGCTAAAAGAATATGGTAATGCACTTAATTAATCAAGTGAAATCTTATCATGTAGAGCCCTGACCATAGATCCATCATCGTCAGTAGCTGGTGATGGTGAAACATGTTTTCCCACGAGATCTCTTGGAGGGCATATTTTTGAATATGTGGGGGTAATGGGCGCGAATATCCTTACGCCCTAATGTGGGATTGACGTGAGATAAACACGAGATCTCTCAATTCTTCATTATATGTGCCGGGATGGATGTATCACGAATCTCCCGGTGATGTTTAATATTGGATCGATGTGAGATAAACATGAAATATCTCGATTGCAAAGAGAGTGCAGCCGCCGCTGTAGCTCTATAGCGAAGTTGCCAGTATACCCTGGAAAGCTATTTAGCAGAGACATGAGATGTCCTGCATGTGGTCTTGCACTGACCGAGACAGATGAGGTCATGGAGTCCAGCTCTTACATTGACCTAGGTATGGAACCGATGCTTTACGCCGCCATGGTCAGTTGGAGTATGAGCGGCATACCTCATCTCCTCATGGCATAAGTGTGATTGTGAAATGTAATCAGCCGTGTAGAATATTTGCTTAAGGATGAAATACGAAAATCATTGGTTGATGTTACATTACTTAATGTATCCTAGAATGGATAAATATTATACATTTTCTTCACATTCCTTATTAAATAGATGATTTACTGCTTTATCATATATAGATGAAATGCTTTAAAAGATGATATTGCTCTATTCTGCTTAAACATTGATTTATCCTGCTTATTAATAATAAAGAATCCTCTGCTCATTTT
Organism: Alisma plantago-aquatica; assembly: GCA_963693085.1. NCBI lineage: Eukaryota > Viridiplantae > Streptophyta > Magnoliopsida > Alismatales > Alismataceae > Alisma > Alisma plantago-aquatica. The sequence goes on from OY856409.1 coordinate 218,128,343, forward strand.
ATTACTGTTTAATTGCAATGATAATATTATTGGCGGAGAGTTATATCTCTCGGTGGGACATGGGTCTCACCCTGTTGGTCACCAACATTTTTTAGGTGGACGCGGACGAGCAGGTAGGGACCATACAATAGGGGAACGACAACAACATCAGGGACATCAGTAACATCTCAGGTGGAGATACTTATTGTAGTGTCTTGTAGAAATGAGTCCTATGTGTGATCTATGTACTCTCAGGTCCTTGGAGTCAGTACTAAGTGTTTTCATGATCGATCTTAGATTTTTGGCTTGAATGCCTCGAGGTTTTATGTTGCTTATGTATAATTTTAGCAAAGCAAATGTTGTAAATATATTCCTTGAGAAGAGATGGTACATGGTATGTACAATGTGAACTATAATGTATACAATACTTTGGTTCTCTTTATAAGAGTTTCCTGGAATTGGATCTCTTTGCAAAAAGGTTTTAATTTCTAGTGATTTTTGTTATTCTGTTGATTATGGTTAATTCCACAATTAATTACACAGTGACGATCTGATTTGTTGTCGGGTCCTCATAGACAACAAGTAGAATAATGGCCAATATCATTGTAATAGTTGCAAGTGCCCATAGTTTTGGAACTAGAGGATTCTCCATGGAAGATTGAAGGTCCTTTATCTTTGTTGTTCCTTTGACTACTATCATATCCTAAACCATGTCTACCAATTTTTTTAGTAGAATGGTGTAGTATGTCATTAAGACTCTTTTTACCAACTAAGAATCTTTGCAAAGAGGATCTCAAACTGTCATTATCATGCTTAAGAGAAGCAATAATAGAAGACAAATGATTGATATTATCTCTAGCATGTAAAAGATCATTTTCTAAGCAAAGAGCTTTAGTTAAATAAGAATCTCTATCAATATGAAGAGCAAAAACATCATTCTCTCTACTAGTAGAACTAGAAAAAGATTCATGCACATTGATTTTAGCAAGCAAGGAGGCATTTTCTGTTTTAAGTAAAGTAATCTTAGAAAGATAAATACCATTTTCAGATTCTAATTCTTGCAAAACAAAATCTTTGTCCTTATTTTCAAATTTAAGAACATCAATATCATGAATGAGAGAATCAACAATTAAATTGTGCTCTTCATTAGAACTAGGAATGAGAGGTTGAGCTTCTAGAAATCTAATCTTATCAAGCAAACTAGCATTTTCAAGTTTAAGAGAGTCTACTTGGCTATGACAAGCATTTTTTCATCAAGAAAGTAAGAATTAGCATTTTCAAGATCATTTAATTCTACATGTAAATTATCAACAATTCTAGCAAGTTTTTTCTTTTTCCTTTTATAAGACTTAAGAGAGGCACAAGTATCACGAATAATAGCAATCAAAGATTCTTTATCTAAAGAGTTTAGATTTACCTCATTTGAGTCCTTACTTGTTGATGTCATAAGAGCAAAATTGCATTCTCCTTCATCACTAGAGCTTGAGGTACCACTTGACTCTTCACTTGAGCTTGAGTTGGAGGAGTCAATTGAGCTTGAGTGGCATTTCTCCTTCTTCTTGTACTTCTCTTCTCTTCTCTTGTAAAGATGGGTCTTTTTGCCTTGTGAGCAATCTTCCTTGTAGTGACCCATCTTTCCACGAAGCACCGGATGGAGGAGGACTTGCCTTTGTAGAGTTTACCCTTGGAGTACATGGCATTTTCTTCAACTTGAGAGGATGGAGAAGCTTGACCAACAATAGCCTTAATTGGAGCTTTGATTTCAGCCTTCTTCATTCTCTTGAGTTCTTTCTCTTCTTGTCTTTCTACTTCCTCCCTCTTGTCAAGTGTGGCTTCATGTGTTTGTAGATTTCCAATGAGCTCTTCAATAGGGACATCCTTAAGAGACCTTGCTTCTTCAATGGAAGTCACCTTGGGTTCCCAACTCTTTGGGAGAGTTCTAAGGATCTTTGAGTTGATCTCTCCACTAGACATAGGATGACCTAGAACGGAAAGACCATTCACAATGGTGTTGAGCCTTGAGTACATGTTGGCTATCCTCTCCTCCTTTCCCATCTTGAAGTTCTCAAGCAGCCCTTTGAGTATGTAGACTTTGCTTTCCTTCACTTGATCTGTCTCCTCATAGGTGATGCATAGCTTTGTCCATACCTCATAGGCTGTTTCACATGAAGAAATCTGGTTGAACTCAGTGGGGGTCATGGAGGCATAGAGGATGTGCATAGCTCTAGCATTCAAGGTTTCTTTCTTCAAGGTATCATCATCCCATTCTTCAATCTTTGTCTTTGGTAGCTTGTATGGGTTGTTCACCATTTGCCACATCTCAAGACTTGATACTTGGATGTAGAATTGAAGTCTTCTTCTCCAATAGAGGAAATTGCTCCCATCAAAGATTGGTAGACTGATCAAGTATCTCCCTCCTTGGTAGTCACCAATCTTCTCTTACTTGTTGAAGTATGCTTGGAAAAGCTCGCTCTGATACCAATTGTTGGATCCTAGATGGGTGATTAGATGCTCTAGAGGGTGGGGAGTGAATAGAGCTGAATGCACTTAAACAAAATTCATTAGACCTTCAAGATATATCACAAGATAATGTTGCTAAATAGGAAATTTTTCTGCAACTAAAACAAGCATAGCAAGGGAGAGAAAGATTGAACATACACCAAGAGACAAGCTATTTAGAGTGGTTCCTTACTTCAAACTAGAAATGAGTCAGTCCACTACCTAGAGAGGTCAACCTCTAGGATTTCTTAACCTTGTACCTTTATTATATTCGTTATAAGAGATACAATACATGACCACCAAAGGACTTACCTATCCAATACAAAGAATCTTCAACCTTACCAAGGACTTACCCACTTTGCAAGGAGTCTTTCGCCTTCTTCCAAGGACATACCTACTCTTGCACAAGTCTTCAGCCTTGCAAAGATTACCCACTCTTCTTGGATCGTCCGCCTTTGACTTCACCTTCGCTCGGAGAAGATTCCACCAAGGACTTACCCACTTGAGCAAGGAATCTTCTGCCTTCACCAAGGGCTTACCCACTGTTGCTCCAAGTCTTCAGCCTTGATCTTCACCAAGGGACGCCTTCCCTTGTTCTTCTTCACCTCTTTTAGCCAAGAGAGAGAATCTTCATCTTCATGGTTGAAAAGAGAGACAGGGAGGTGGTGGAAGTGAGAGCCTCACAAGATATACATGAAGGAAGAGCTCTCTTACAAATCTCCTACTCACTCTAATGGATGTAGCAAATGATTAAGCTTAGAGAGAGAGAGAGGAGCCTATAGGAAGCACTCAACTATAGAATAGGAACCGCACACAGAGTTTTGCATTGAATGCTCCACCTTGGAATGAAGCCCAAGGGGTCCTATTTATAGCTGGGGATGCCTCTTAGCCTTTGGGAACACTTGAGAACGAAAACTAGCCATTTTGTGGCTTGCAACATATATATTTTCACTTATTACAACTCCACAACGGCTAGAAGAACTTTTCTGCACTTTTTCATACAGTGCAATCGGTCGAGTTTCTATAAGGGTAACTCGACAGATAGAGTAAAAGACAACGCTGAAATTCAGACCATCGGTCGAGTTTGTCCTGGGGAAACTCGACTGACCAATGAAAATCAAATTGGTCAGGTACTCCATCGGTCAAGTTCTATGAAGTGTAAAATCGACCGATCAAAAGTCATTTTCAAGATCCAATCAGGATCGGTCGAGTTTGCAACTCACATAACTCGATTGATGAACAACCTGATGTGAATTTTGGAAAATGGCTTTTGAGTGCTTAAACATTTGATCTAAGTGCTCTTGATTTTTTTCCAAGCTTAATTACAAGTCATACAATCATTACAAGTGATTTACAACATGATTCTAATGGATTTACATCATGTTACAAAAACGTGCACTTATATTGACTTTGACTTGTCTTTTCTCCAATTTGTATGCACAAGTTAGGGCATTTGGAGTGTGTCTATACCTAATCTGAAAACACTCAAGTAGAAGCATTAGACACTAGTATGTGGAATGGTAAATCATCATCAAAACATAGGTTTATTCAATTTAGACGTGAGCCAACATTGACCTAATTGACCTTGAGTCAACATTCTCCCCCTTTTCGAAGATGACAAACCATTCCATAAATGTATTGAAAGCTTTTAAGTAAAATCATACCTTCAAAGAAACCTAGGGGTTTCAATAGGATTTCAATAGGATTGAGCTCATATGCTCCCTCTCAATTGATGCACATGAAGTTCTCATACTCCCCCTCAATTGATGCTATTTCTCCTGTATGGTTAGCTTTCATAACATTTATAGAAATTATGTCTTCTACTCATATATGTTCTACACATACATGTCTTCTCCTCTTTACCTTCTCCCTTTACATGAACATACTTCTCTTCTTCATGTAAGACATGCCTTCTCCCTGTTTTGTCAAAAGAAGACATACCTTTCTCCCCTTTGTCATTTCAAAAAGTGGGGGTATGAAGAAATAAGAAACACCACTTGTTAAGAGAAAGAAGATAACAAAAAGTTATATAAAGAGAGTAGAAGAGCACAAATAGGGGTTTGTCCAAGCATAGAAAGAAAAGCAAGTTAAATCATATATTTGAACAACCCAAAAAGCAAGATAAAGTACTGCAGAAAAATAATAAATCACAATTTTGACCCTCAGGATGATAGAATTTTCCCAAAAAGTATCAGGGCTCATGGTGAAGCGATGAGCCTTTCTCAGAAGGCCGTTTCTTCATAAAAAACACTAGTCTTGCACCAAAAACTGAAACTGGAGGAAAATCTGCATAAAATCCAAAAATACTCCAATTTCCACATATAATGTAGATCTATGTGTCATGCATCACAATGTTATGCAAGCAACTCAAGATAATAGATATGCAATTCAAGGAACAAGCTTGAGCATGTATGAGACAAGATACAAACATAGCATATAGATGAGCAAAGATGCCAATTATAAACAAGGTTAGAACTACATGTATATGAACTACTAGTAGATGTAATCACAAGTTAGGACTACTAGTGGGATCTAGATCATAGCAAGAGATACCAAAAGATACACAAGATAGATCAAGCTATGAGTGGATGTAGAGATATATCCAAACAAAGAGATATGCAAATTTAGAAGCATGAAAGGATACAACTCACCTATAAATATGCATCATTACCAAAAGATGATTACCACTAAGAACCTCAAGGTTGTATCAAAATAAGATATACAACTAGATAGATGTAGCAAGTTAGAGTTCAACGGAAGCAATTTTAGACACAACCAAGAGATCCAAAGAGATCATCATCAAAACCTGCAAAACAACTCAAAGAAAGTAATTGCAAGATATAGATATACCAATTTAGAGCAATTAGAGAGATAGATTTGTAAGCAAGATAGGCAATTTAAAGCATGGAAATATGCATATATAAAGGTACCAAATGAGAGTGACAAAGAATAAGGATATTGGTTGAGAAAATCTAGTTGAGAGGAAAATTCTCATTTAATAAGCCAAATGTATATTCTGTGCATAGTGTTGTCAGTCGAGTTCTATGTATTGACAACTCGACTAATGATAGATGTTGGCAATACCCATTGGTGCCTATCGGTCAGGTTTCTATCAGGACAAACTCGACCGACAAAGCTGCTGTCAAAAGGCACATATATTTCATAAAAATATATTTAAAGGTATGCTAAAAATATAAACCATATCCAAACATGTCTAAGCAAGTTGGTAATGTACTATAGAAGCATTAGAAACAATTTTTGAGAAAGAGTGTGAAGAGAATCACAAAATACCACTTTTGACTCAAAAACCATATGTATAGTGCACACCATCTTGACAAAACAAGTTAGGATTGGTTATAAGCAAGTGAAACATTACCTTTGTTCTTACCATTGCTTTTCCACTTGTTTTCACCTCATACACATCTCACCTTTCTTCTTTCATGTGGATTGAGAAGTCAATTTGCAATTAAATGGCTCAAGTCAATCCATTTGCAAGTACCTATAAGAAGAAAGATGAAATGGTCTCCAATCATGTTTTTGGGTCCAGAGGGGTTAGATTAGCAACCCAAGTCCTATTTCTCTTGGGTGCTTTCCTAGAAGGACAATGTAACATCCATGACCTGGGTTATGAACTAACCCTAGAAGTTTTGCTTAAGTAAGTCATTTATATTCTTTTATTTATCTTTTGAAAAGTAATTAAGACTAAAGGAGAGTTTATGTTTCAATTTTGGTCCTATTTGAATAATGTTGAAACAATATTTGCTTGTTTTGGACTAAAGTGCAATTTACCCAATATAAGGGGTTACCTTGAAAAATGTTACATGATAAATGTTCCTCAAGTACTTTAGCATCATAATAATGAGAAGGATTCTAAGGGATGGTTTGTGGAATCCTAAAATCCAAGAAGAGGCTTGTATGAACAATACTTGTACATTGAATACTAGTTTTGGTGTAAATTGTAATTCACCCAAAACCTAGGGTTGAATATGTAAAATACCACCACAATAATGTCCCTATTGTCTTTTGGTATCATTTAGAGAAAAGAAAAAGAAAGGGGCGTTTTGTTTGAACCATATTTGAGAAATGATACTCGATAATGAAATAATCAAGAAATAAGCATAATTGAAACCCTAAGTTATTTTGTAGCAAAAATATATAAATTAAATAAAGTGCCCATCAACTAAAAAGCCATGGGAAAAATCCTATAATGGAATGGAAGACAAATACCTTGAGAGGCTCCACTATAATCCCAAGTAGGTGAAAATATCTACCTACATTGTTAATTAAAAAGCAATGTCCACTAAAATAAAGGTACTAATGGGTAATAATATTATATTCATTAAGGAGCTTAATGGCCGATTATAATTCAAGGATAATTCAAAGGAATGTGAAGATAAGAAGGATAGCTTTGGAGACAAGGAAGTGGAGGGGCATGTGGCAAGGAAAGTTAATAACTTCCCTCCTACTTTCTCTCTCCTAAGAATTCAATTATATACACTCAATTATCCACTACTAGAAAGGCTATTTTTGCAATACACTTTCACTCCCCACTTAGGCCAACGACCAAGGAAGCAAAGGAGAAGGAGGAGATCGTTTCCCAAGCTTAAGGTAAGATCTATGGTCATCTTCAACCTTGGGTTGAAGGCTAAAATCAAATTATAACTCTTCTTTTCTTCTCTCTTCCATCCAATGCTCAACTTTGGCAATCTTTTACATCTAAAGGGTTGAGAACATGCCTTGGATAATTGGAGGAGCTATCTTCACCATTAAAGATTAAAATCTTGGAGATTTGAAGTTTCTTTGAAGGCGGGTTATATAACTTGAACCCTTTGATATTATTATTTGATTTCAATCTTGCATTATATGTTGATCTTTCCTTCTTCTCGAATTTTTCTTGAAGTAATTGATGAATCAACGAATCCATCAGTTGTATGGACAGTAGAAACGAAGGTCTAAAGCTTGATGATGATGACATCATCTTAGCACACACCTCTAGATCAACAATATCAAACATTTTCAATTTTTATGGCCAAACAATTTCAAAACCGTTTAGTGGCCAAATGGTTTCAAACCGTTTTGTGATCAAACGGTTTCAACATAATCTAGCAGACTTACTGAAGTAAGTCATATACTGAAGGTGCCAGGCCATAGACAGTAGTTCCTCAAGGACACTGGGATCGGAGGCATCACAGGTGCTGTTGCGATAAGGAAGATCAAGGAGGTGTGCCCTCTGATCTGCAGATGATGACTTCTCCTGTCTCTTTGCGGGTGCTCTTATAGTATGGCAGAAGAGATTGTTATCTAAAGCTTGGTTGGGCATATGTATTGTTCTTTTCTACTCGAAACAACATGGTGTCTTGCTAAGTTTTGTCCTGCTCCATGCTGATACACCTTTCAGGTGTTCGGTGTAGTTGGCGAAGGACTGTACCAGGTGCAGTTGGTTCATTTCTTCAGGAAGGAGGCAAAGAGTGGTAGACTTGTCTCCTTGTTTTGTTTTTTATTTTGTGATCCTTCTAAGATTATCGTCTAGGAGATGGGGTAGGGGACGACTTCTCAGGTTTATTTGGCAGCTAAGTTGATGTTCATATAGGAATTTTTGTGGGTGTTTTGATTGGTTCTGTATGTACTTCTTTCTCACCTACCAGGTCCTTCTGTTTAGTTTGTAACTTGGCCCTTATTCTGCCTTTTCTTAGTTTGGAGTTTCTTTCTTAGTTTTAGGTTCCTTATATCCCCCTGTGTGGGGTTTGGGACCTAGTAGTTTCCATAGGGGCACAAAAATGTACCCAACGTTTTTGGTTTTATTAGTAACAGGATTTTGTGCGACCAAAAAAAAACATAATCTAGGTCAAATAGTTTCAAACCGTTTAGTGATCAAACAGTTTCAACATAATCTAGGTCAAACAGTCTCAAACCGTTTAGAGATCAAGTGGTCCCAAACCGTTTAGAGGTTCAAACGGTCTCAAACCGTCTAGAGATCAAGTGGTCTCAGACCGTTTGAAGGTCAAAGTGATCTCAAGACCATTTGAAGGTCAAAGTGATATCAAGACCATTTGAAGGTCAAAGTGATCTCAAGACCGTTCGAAGGTCAAAGTGGTCTCAAGACCATTTGAAGGTCAAAGTGATCTCAAGACCGTTTGAAGGTCAAAGTGGTCTCAAGACCGTTTGAAGGTCAAAGTGATCTCAAGACCGTTTGAAGGTCAAAGGGGTCACAAGACTGTTTGAAGGTCAAAGTGATCTCAAGACCATTTGAAGGTTAAAGGGGTTTTCAAGATCGTTTGAAGGATAAATAATCTCAAACAGTTTAGAGACCAAATAGTTTCAAAACCATGTAAGGTCAAACAACCCTATGAGTGTTTGTTATCTCAAGGTTAATTACAATGGAAGTACCTCTAAAGTACTTAGGTGAATAGTACACTTATAAGTGATTGTCATTTGATGCTTATGAAATTAATAAACTCAATACACTATGATAAGCATAGGTGCATGCACTTTAGTGAAAGGATGAGCCAACTTAATAAAGTATGGAGTAATCAACATCCTAGAGAGGATGAGAGAGAAATTCATACTTGTGTAATAAACATGTAATGTGCATACATTAATACTTTTAATAAGTGTAGAATATGAATTAGGGCTTGATCTTTGGTAATGTGATCATGAAACCCTAATTGATAAAGAATGGGAAACCCTAAGCCTAATTTTGGGTAATGGTATGAGAAACCCTAATCGATAAAGAATGGGAAACCCTAACCCTAATTTCGGGTAATGGTACGAGAAACCCTAATTGATAAAGAATGGGAAACCCTAACCCTAATTTTGGGAAATGCTATGAGAAACCCTAATTGATAAAGAATGGGAAACCCTAACCCTAATGAGGGAATAGTGGTGTTACCCTTGTATTGCATGGTGTTGATATGTAATTGATATGGTTGTTATCTAGTATACTAACTATGTAGGTATTATGAGATGGCGAGCATAGCCAGGTATGAGCTATGATGTTTAATGTTCTTTGTGAGCTATGTGAGATGCTTGTGTAACAAGTATCAAGTATACCTTGGTCAGATGACCTGGAGGTAATAGTTACCTGATAAGTGATAACAATGTTCAGTGATGAACCAAGGGTTTGAATACCCATATCTAGTAAACATGATGATGATATTGTTGAGGGATGAGAATTCCCGGTAATGAGATAAGGGATTGAGATCCCAATGTTTTTTAAAGTTTTGAAAAGTACTTGATAGATGTATTACACTTTTCTTTGTAGCATTTGTCATAATAATTCATGTTTGAAAACTTGGCTGATGCTAAAAGAATATGCTAATGCACTTAATTAATCAAGTGAAATCGTATCATGTAGAGTCCTGGACATAGATCCATCATCGTCAGTAGCTGGTGATGGTGAAACAGGTTTTCCCACGGGATCTCCTGGAGGGCATATTTTTGAATATGTGGGGGTAATGGGCACGAATATCCTTACACCCTAATGTGGATTGACGTGAGATAAACACGAGATCTCTCTTAATTTCTTCATTATATGTGCCGATATGGATGATCATGAATCTCCCGATGATGTTTAATGCCAGATCGATGTGAGATAAACAAAAAATCTCTCGATTGTGAAGAGAGTGCAGCCGCCACTGTAGCTCTATAGCGAAGTTGCCAGTATACCCTGGAAATCTATTTAGCAGAGACACGAGATGTCCTGCATGTGGTGTCGCACTGACCGATACGGATGAGGTCATGGAGTCCGGCTCTTCCATTGAACTAGGTATGGAACCGATGCTTTACGCCGCCATGGTCGATTGGAGTATGAGAGGTATACCTCATCTCCCCAGGGCATAAGTGTGATTGGAAAATGTAATCAACCGTGTAGCATATTTACTTAAGGATGAAATACAGAAATCATTGGTTGATGTTACATTGCTTAATGTATCCTATTATGGATAAATGTTATACATGTTCTTCATATTCCTTATTAAATAGATGATTTACTACTTTATCATATATAGCTGAAATGCTTTAAAAGATGATATTGCTCTATTTTGCTTAAATAGTGATTTATCCTGCTTATTAATAATAAAGAGTCCTATGCTCAATTTATTACCGTTTAATTGCGATGATAATATTAGTGGCAGACAGTTATCTCTCTCGCTGGGACATGGGTCTCACCCTGTTGGACGCGGATGAGCAGGTAGGGACAACAGTAACATCTCAGGTGGAGATACTTATTGTAGTGTCTTGTAGATATGAGTCCTATGTGTCGTCTCTGTACTCTCAGGTCCTTGGAGTCAGTACTCAGTGTTTTCATGATCGATCTGAGATTTTTGGCTTGAATGCCTCGATGTTTTAGGTTGCTTACATATGATTTTGGCAAAGCAACTATTGTAAATATATTCCTCAAGAAGAGATGGTACATGGTATGTACAATGTGAACTATAATGTATACAATACTTTGGTTCTCTTTATAAGAGTTTCCTGGAATTGGATGTCTTTGCAAAAAGGTTTTAATTTTTAGTGATTTTTGTTATTCTGTTGATTATGGTTAATTCTGCAATTAATTACACAATGACAGTCTGATTTGTTGTCGGTCATCACAGACAAAAAGTATAATAATTGCCAATATCATTGTAATAGTTGCATGTGCCCATAGTCTTGGAACAAGAGGATTCTCCATGAAAGATTGGAGGTCCTTTATCTTTGTTGTTCCTTTGACTACTATCATATCCTAAACCATGTCTACCAGTTTTTTAGTAGAATGGTGTAGCATGTCATTAAGACTTTTTTTTAGCAACTAAGAATCTTTGCAAAGAGGATCTCAAACTGTCATTATCATGCTTAAGAGAAGTAATAGTAGAAGACAAATGATTAATATTATCTCTAGCATGCAAAAGATCATTTTCTAAGCAAAGAGCTTTAGTTAAATAAGAATCTCTATCAATATGAAGAGCAACAACATCATTATATCTACTAGTAGAACTAGAACAAGATTCATGCACATTGATTTTAGCAAGCAAGGAGGCATTTTCTATTTTAAGTAAAGCAATCTTAGAAAGATAAATACCATTTTCAGATTCTAATTCTTACAAAATAAAATCTTTGTCCTTATTTTCAGATTTAAGAACATCAATATCATGAATGAGAGAATCAACAATTAAATTGTGTTCTTCATTAGAACTAGGCATGAGAGGTTGAGCTTCTAGAAATCTAATATTATCAAGCAAACTAGCATTTTCAAGTTTAAGAGAGTCTACTTGGCTAAGACAATCATTTTTTTCATCAAGAAAGTAAGAATTAACTTGTTCAAGATCATTTAATTCTACATGAAAATTATCAACAATTCTAGAAAGCTTTTTCTTTTTCCTTTTATAACACTTAAGAGAGGCAAAAGTATCATGAATAATAGCAATCAAAGTTTCTGTATCTAAAGAGTATAGATTTACCTCACTTGAGTCCTTACTTGTTGATGCCATAAGAGCAAAGTAACATTCTCCTTCATCACTAGAGTTTGAGCTACCACTTGACTCTTCACTTGATTCTTCACTTGAGCTTGAGTTGGAGGAGTCACTTGAGCTTGAGTGGCATTTCTCCTTCTTCTTGTACTTCTCTTCTCTTCTCTTGTAAAGATGAGTCTTTTTTCCTTGTGAGTAATCTTCCTTGTAGTGACCCTTCTTTCCACATGTGAAGCACCAGATGGAGGAGGACTTTCCATTGTAGAGTTTACCCTTGGAGTACATGGCATTTTCTTCAACTTGAGAGGATGGAGAAGCTTGACCAACAATAGCCTTTATTTGAGCTTTGATTTCAGCCTTCTTCATTCTTGAGTTCTTTCTCTTCTTGTCTTTCTACTTCCTCCCTCTTGTCAAGTGTGGCTTCATGTGCTTGTACATTTCCAATGAGCTCTTCAATAGGGACATCCTTAAGAGACGTTACTTCTTCAATGGAAGTCACCTTGGGTTCCCACCTCTTGGGGAGAGTTCTAAGGATCTTTGAGTTGATCTCTCCACTAGACATAGGATGACCTAGAACGGCAAGACCATTCACAATGGTGTTGAGCCTTGAGTACATGTTGGCTATCCTCTCCTCCTTTCCCATCTTGAAGTTATCAAGCAACCCTTTGAGCATGTAGAATTTGCTTTCCTTCACTTTATCTGTCCCCTCATAGGTGATGCATAGTTTTCTCCATACCTCATAGGCTGTTTCACATGAAGAAATCCGTTTGAACTCGATGGGGGTCATGGAGGCATAGAGGATGTGCATGGCTCTTGCATTCAAGATTGCTTTCTTCAAGATAACATCATCCCATTCTTCAATCTTTGTCTTTGGTAGCTTGTATGGGCTGTTTACCATTTGCCACATCTCAAGACTTGATCCTTAGATGTAGTATTGAAGCCTTCTTCTCCAATGAGGAAATTGCTCCCATCAAAGATTGGTAGGATGATCAAGTATCTCCCTCCTTGGTAGTCACCCATCTTCTCCTACTGGTTGAAGTATGCTTGGAGAAGCCCGCTCTGATACCAATTGTTGGATCCTAGATGGGTGATTAGATGCTCTAGAGGGGGGGGGAGTGAATAGAGCTGAATGCACTTAAACAAAATTCATTAGACCTTCACGATATATCACAAGATAAAGTTGCTAAATAGGAAATTTGTGTGCAACTAAAACATGCATAGCAAGGGAGAGAGAGATTGAACATACACCAAGAGATGAGCTATTTAGAGTGGTTCCACACTTCAAACTAGAAGTGAGTCAGTCCACTACCTAGAGAGGTCAACCTCTAGGATTTCTTAACCTTGTACCTTCATTATATTCATTATAAGAGACACATTACATGACCACCAAAGGACTTACCTATCAAATACAAAGAGTCTTCAACCTTACCAAGGACTTACCCACTTTGCAAGGAGTCTTCCACCTTCTTCCAAGGACTTACATACTCTTGCACAAGTCTTCATCCTTGCAGGGATTACCCACTCTTCTTGGATCTTCCGCCTTTGACTTCCCCTTCGCTCGGAGAAGCTTCCACCAAGGACTTACCCACTTGAGCATGGAGTCTTCTGCCTTCACCAAGGGCTTACCCACTCTTGCTCCAAATCTTTAGCCTTGATCTTCACCAAGGGATGCCTTCCCTTGTTCTTCTTGACCTCTCTTAGCCAAGAGAGAGAACCTTCATCTTCATGGTTGAAAATAGAGATAGGGAGGTGGTGGAAGTGAGAGCCTCACAAGATATACATGTAGGACGAGCTCTCTTACAAATATCCTACTCACTCTAATGGATGTAGCAAGTGATTAAGCTTAGAGAGAGAGGCGGATGTAGGAAGCACTCAACTATAGAATAGGAACCTCACATAGAGTTTTGCATTGAATGCTCCACCTTGGAATGAAGCCCAAGAGGTCCTATTTATAACTGGGGATGCCTCTTAGCCTTTGGGAACACTTGAGAATGAAAACTAGCTATTTTGTAGCTTGCAACAGATATATTTTTACTTATTGCAACTCCACAACAGCTAGAAGTACTTTTTTGCACTTTTCCGTACAGTGCAATCTTTTGAGTTTCTATAAGGGTAACTCGATCGATAGAGTAAAAGACAAAGTCGATATTCAGACCATTGCTCAAGTTTGTCCTGGGGAAACTCCACCGACTAATGAAAATCGAATTAGTCAGGTACTCCATCGGTCGAGTTCTGTGAAGTGTAAACTTGACCGATCAAAATTCATTTTCAAGATCCAATCAAGATCGGTCGAGTTTGCAACTCACAAAACTCGACCGATGAACAACCTGATGTGAATTTTGAAAAATGGCTTTTGAGTGCTTAAACATTTGATCTAAGTGCTCCTGATTTTTTTCAAGCTTAATTACAAGTCATACAATCATTACAAGTGACTTACAACATGATTCTAATGGATTTACATCATATTACAAAAATGTGCACTTGTATTTACTTTGACTTGTCTTTTCTCCAATTTGATATGCGCAAGTTAGGGCATTTGGAGTGTGTCTATACCTAATCTAAAAACACTCAAGTAGAAGCATTAGACACCAATATGTGGAATGGTTAGTCATCATCAAAACATGGGTTTAGTCAATTTAGATGTGAGTCAACATTGACCTAATTGACCTTGAGTCAACATATCCTTGTTATGGACTCAAGTCATCCACAAAACTCTTAGTGAGAGTTCGCTACTTCTGATACTCTCTCCTATTGCTACTTCCCTTTCTCTGTATTTATGGAAGATTTCATGGATGTGTTTTGTATCCTTTATCTTAATTTTCAAGCGAGCAACATTTATAAAAAAGGGAAGGCAGATGCGTGGAAATGATACACTTTATACAAAATTCATAATTACACCATAATAGGAAAAATGAATACAATATCCATACTTTATGTACTAATTTTCTTAATATGAGAAACTATATCCCGACCACAAAGAAATCACGACTATGCACATTGCACCACATTGTGAGCAAGTTCTTATTCAATATAATAGTGTTATGTATGAAACCTATCAAAAAGTTTCACATAATACATAAAATAGAGACATAGATATTCATGTCTATGTATTGTAAA
This sequence comes from Alisma plantago-aquatica, assembly GCA_963693085.1. NCBI lineage: Eukaryota > Viridiplantae > Streptophyta > Magnoliopsida > Alismatales > Alismataceae > Alisma > Alisma plantago-aquatica. The sequence goes on from OY856409.1 coordinate 218,143,384, forward strand.
ACAATTCAAAACAACAATTTTATATTAATATTACATAACATAAATCACCAATTATTTTAACTGACATGGGCACATTTTATAACTATTAAACACAAATATTATAAAGTAAAAGAATAGACATCACATGAGTTTTGCAAATAATAACTTGTTACATTTTCCTGTCTATGAGATCACTTAGAGTGGTTTGTTAACATCTGAGTAGCATCCTTTTTCCTTATTCTTAGGCATCAATCCTGATGTTGTCACTTATTACATGGTAAATTCCTCATATTTCCTGATAATTTTTTTTGACATCAATTGCAACAATAATTGCTTAGTCATTGACCATCTTTCATCCAGTGAAATGCTCCAAAAAAATTATTTTCATTTTTTTTCTTTACACATATCACTTGAATATTCTAGATTTTCCTCCCCATTTCCACCTCAATTTTATCTTCCTCAACAAAATGAATATACAAACGAGGAGTGTTTCTCATCACTCTAGCACGTTGTACATTTTTGGATTTAACTTCTAGTAGCAATTGGGAGGCACCAAGAGAAGATGAATCTATAGCTTTCAAGCACTATAGACATTACTAATGGGACTAAAAAAATAGAGGTTTTACTTTGCAATAATTCAGATCGCAACAACAATTTCTCCTCCACTACATATATAAAATAGTGGTAGAAGGAAAGTCATTATTTTGATTTCTATAGTAAGTTGGAGGAAAAATTTGGTTAATGAAGGATAGATGCATAATTCATGTCTCATATGCTTTGTTATCCACGAGTCACACATTCATTAAACTATACTTCTATAAGAGAGTGAATTTATTCAACAATATAGTAGCATTTTCCTTGCCATGGATTCTCCTTGATTCTCTCTCTTCTCACACTTTTTGATTATTTTTTACTCATTTTCACTTACCCCTATCATTGATTTTCCCACATCAATCACCACTCCCACATTTCCAACTAAACATTCTTGCCAATTGAAAGTTCAATATCACCCTCTTAAAGATTCTCATTGAATTGCTCTCTGCCACCACTATACATTCTTTCCTTTTCAAACAACATTATTCTATTTAAATGACTCCTCGAATCTCTCCCCCCCCTAATAAGTCCTCCTCCTTAACTTTTCTTGTTTCTCTCTTTCTTCCCTATTACCATTTATTCTCATTTTAAGTATGAAAAACATTTTCTTTCCTCTTTATGTTTGTTTGTAATGGAAGATAAATAAGATAATATTTTGAATTATATGTAATGCTCTATTTTCCTAGTGAGAGAGTAGGAAGTCAAAATGATTAGTATATGAAAATGGATGAATATTTGAATTAATTATAAAGAAGCTATGATGCATAATAATAGACGTAATAGCTTATTCTTCACACTCACTTATTTTCATCTTCTCACTTTTTCATACTTCTTTATTTTTTAATTGAATGTATCTCCACTCATAATTACACCACTAAACCTAAGAATACTACTTCACTTATAGTAATAAACTCAAATTTAACCTTAGTATATATATCCCCTTCTCTAATTGTTGAATGTTTCTTTCTGAAATATGTATGAAATAACTCAAAAAAAAATATGATACACTAGATGATCCCTCCAAACATCCCAACTCATTGAAACAATTACGAAAATTACTACACAAGTTTGTAAAAATACTCATATACATATGATGATAAAATTTATAAAAGAAAAATATATACTCACATTTTCACGTGCATGTGCACATCATATGTAATAGTTGTATACAATGTGCAAAAATATGTGAAATTTCACAAAATGGACCTTCCTAATTTTTGTTTCGAGTATATGTTATATACATTTTATTTTTTTAGTTGTCTATGCAATCAACAATTAATAAATGTCACTAGAGTATATATATGTATGTATATATATGTGTCTCTGTGTAAAATATGTGGTGTAATTTTTATCTATATTTTATTAAGAAACCATACATGTACCATGAATTATTTTAAAATAGAAACACCATATCTACATCATAATCACTTGCTGCGATTGTACAATAGAAAATATAGTTTAATTATCCACACATGTGGCTTTTCTCAAACACCATTGCCATCCATAGTCAACATATATCACAATATTTTGTGGCATCCCACATGGGGATGTGATTGTTGTTCAAAATTAGTTTCTTGACATTGCACGTGGATGCACAGAGTCTGAATAACTCAAGACCAGGGAGTAGGCACTTTTTGTAGATTGTAAAATTTAGGGCTAATTTGGTAGGGTGCAGTTGGGTCACAAATGGTGGATTTAGTGTATAGAAATAAATAGATAAATCCATTTTTTGTCATCCCATTAAAACCAACCAAACATGCTCTAAGTGTTTCATGTTAAGATACTATGTCACCATGTAAATCTAGGTGCACAAGTATCCCTAGATCATGCTTTCCTGATTGAACAATGTTGGACTATAGTGGGACTGCATCCAAGAACTTCACAGTGAATCCAAAAATGTGATGCACAACCTCATTAAGTGAGCTCTAAGAAAAGGCTGAAACACAACATCATCATCCACACTTCATCACGTTATGAATCAAGTGATGCACAACATATTGGGCTGACAAACAACATCACCAAAGTTCTTGATATTTAATCCTCTTTATTAAAGGGAACTGCCATCCTCTGCTAGTTCATAGCATTGCTTGATTCATCCCATAGAAAAGAAATAAATATGACTTGCATGTAGTTGAGGATTCCCTGGGGTATAAATCCTTACATGATCTGAAAGTAGAGCATGCATTGTATGTTGGAACGAATGAGCATCATCTGACCAACAAATGAGTTCGATTCATAGAATTGGTCAATGGTACATCATATTTTGTCAACGAAACCTCCAAACAATCTAAGTCTAATTGTTCCTATATTGAGAGAAAAGCCTAATTACATGCATTGCAACTCATCCAACAGTAAGTCAACCATATTAGTTAGGGAATCAGCCGGCAGCATGGCAACCTTGGATAGGAAAAAGGAAGCCCCCCAATTAATTTGAAGACACTACTATGCCAAGAAAATGATTGGGCACATCATTGCAAGCAGGAGGAGGTGCCATACGCAAAGAAGAGGACATCAAAAATGTTAGGTGCGAGTGTGTCCTGGTTCCTCAGATGTAGAGAGGTTGCAATGGGTGTGCTTATTTCCTTCTCATTAATTATAAGAGTAATATACTCCATGATCATCTATAGAGTAGTGGAGACAACATATCTACCTAGTGAAAACATGCCATTAGGTAGTCCAATTATCAAGAGACAGCCAAAAAGCACGTAATGACACATTATTTCATCCATCAAATCTAGGTGGAATAGAGACACATTTGGTAAGCAACTTCCAAAAGAATTGCCACAAAAAAAGTCGGCTGACTTGGATATGTCCACATTAAGACACACATTTGGTTTACTTCTCTTGAGGTAGAATCCCTTGAGAAACACTCCTTATAACAACTCAGAATAAGAATAATACATCCTTGTATGAAGGCATCTTAATTAATGGCACTAAGAAGAGATGAATTGCCATAAACATCTAGCAAGGAGTTTGGACCAAATCTTGTGGAAGACACCACAACATGATATGGGCCTAAAGTTCCTCATGGGTGAGGCCATGCATAATTTTGATGTAAATGTTATAAATGCATGCTTGCATTTATGCACTATATTCATGCCATCTATCATCAACTAGTGGATAGCCACAAATATCTCCAAGCAAAGGTATTCTAGTAGGCACTTTTTTAGGGAAGATGGCCCATAGGGCATCCCTCATATCCAAATCAGATGTAGGGGGCACAAAGGGACTCATTATGTCACCCTCTTTAGGGGTCAAGGTGCAATGCACGTACAACAACTTCGACACCACCTCAATAAAGACTATTTAAATATGATACAAACTTTAACTCAATTAGTTTCTGATCATACTCTGATGAGCGCATGTTCATAAAGATTTCGTTGCATTTTTAGATTCATTTTCCTCCATTTAATTAGATTTTGCTTGTTTTAACTTAGTTTTACTTTTTTCTTAAATGTTAGGTTTTTTGATAAGGTTTTTCTCTCTTATGTAGAGAAAAGCACAATAAAACTCAAGAGTAAGATGAAACTTCTTATCTAGATTCATGTCTCAAGTTGAGAAGGAATTGCAAGGCATGGAGATATTCAACACAAATTAGTCGATCCCATTGCCCGACTAGGTTCCCTGATCGAATGATCAACCCGACCATCCAAGACACCTGCAAAGCAAGAAGCAATTCAGACGATCCACCTCATTGATCATTTGATCAGAAAACTATTCTCGAGATCACTAAACACTGAGGATTTTTGGAGACCATGTGATCGACAAAATGGCCCTCCAAGTCAACCGATCCACCTATAACACAATGCCCAAAGAAGAGCATGATCAACCAATCCTCTTCTCCGGTCACTTGACTGGAATGCATGCCTCCCAAGTTAGTAGGCACTAGAATTTTTGGGCACCCAAATGGTCAGTTAATCCTCCACATTGACCGACTAACCAATTCCCTTCTTTAGAAGACTCTTCATATAGAGGGTCGACCGATCCACCTCATTGATAGGCAACTAGAATCCCATTAGATGATCCATTTAGTGGCTGAAAAACCAACCCACTTCATGGTCACCTCATCAACCTAGTAGATAGGTACAAAACACACATCTTCCAGACAACATGGGGTGTAAAAATCTAGTTGAATGAAACAAGACAAGTCCTAATTTTCAGGGGGTCCAAACTCAGTCTAGAGGCACATCTTGGTGCAAGAATCTAGAGAATTAAGGAAGGAATGGGATCCCCTTGAGATCTTTATACTTCTTTCTATTGGAGCAGATAGCTGTAATCAGAGGCCAGTAGTTGTTCCCTTCTTCTTCTTCTTCTTCTTCAGTGGCATGCATTCTTCTCTCCTTTCTTGTATTTGTTTTTTTTTGCTATAGATATGGGCTAGTAGAATCTATTGTTGGAGCATGGGGAGTATTCCCATTTCTCGTACTATGTCTTAAATGTTATCAAACTCAATGATTTTAGTTTATTAGACCATTCTTCATTTTTTTTAAGTTTCTTTCTTGTTAAACTCATCATTCGGTTAGCATATTTGATATGATCCTAACCGTAGATACCACAAAACTTAGCATTAGATCCTCAAATAAATGTGTAAGATTCTGGATGTGATCACAAAAGGAAATGATACCTCGAGCCCCATAGGAGTTCAATCGTTATGCTATTCATGTTATGAAGGGAGGCAAATCTATATTTTCCTAGTCTTGTTGGTTGAGATTACTGAGGTGTAACAATTAAGATGAGTACATAGGTGATGGTTGTGAAATTTAAATGTCCCAATGTTCTTTCATAATTTTATCAATCCTTATTTTAATATTTTCTTACATTGCAATCCTTAATTTAATCATTAACTTATAATCACCCTCAACAATTAGTTTTTAAATATCATTCTCAATAGTTGGTTCTAAGATGATTTCTTAAATATGTTTTCTCTTGGGTTTGACTCTTTTCTACACTACAATTAATCCATCCTCTTATAGGAAGCTTAGTTGATTGTGAAAAAGTAATATGACCTAGGATAATCTATATTAGAGGATTTGTTTGTGCAACAAAACTCACATCATGTACTACTCAACAACATTGTTGATGATCTCATGTATGACGTTCCTAATTTCTTTCTACTTAATGAGAACTTGATAGAAGGTTGTGTTCCTCTCAACATCCTTGATTGACCATCTCCGCCACATGTCAATTTCTTTAACTCTAGCCTACGTGTCCATGCACTTATGGACATTAGACTCCTGTTTGATCAGATTTGGATCGAAGGGATTTGATTGATGAACCATATAGATCCCTAAGAATTCTTGTCTTGCTTCATCTATGAATTTTTGATAGTTACTTTCTATTTATTCCACTTATTTAAAGTTTCTATGACCTTCTGGGGTTTCTTGGAAACAACAGACATATGACTACTTTTCATCCAAGTGGACCATTCATCATTGATGATTTCCTTTAAACAACCCACTTAAACAAAAAATTGATGGAGAACAATGGTTTCTTCTTAACCTGATCCTTCTTACCGAGGATATTGTGGATCAACACAACACAATAACTGATCCAATTGAACACCAACAAAATGTAGGCATTTGACAACGCAACATTGAACTTGTCATCTTTTAGGACACTTTATGCTTGCATGCTATCCTATGATCAACATCCTACATATTAGATCACATTAGATTTTCCCATGCATGGAGAGATCAATAAGACTAGCATAAACCAAACTAGGCTGAACTCACCCATTTCCTTGAGTCCAATCACCAAACCTGCAACATATCAAAACCTAAAATCTTATCTTATTCCATGATTAGAAGGTTGGTAAGCTTGGTGCCATAGATTTGACCAAACAAGAATAAAGTTGTACCTTAATGAATATTGTTAATGCATGAATAACTCAACAGTGATCCCCTTTACAAATTTAGGCTTGAAAACATATATAACACAATAAGTGGTATAAGGTTGTACAATCAACCTCACATATATACATAATAACATAATTATGTGCCAACATGTAAATGAATTCATTAAATATGTCACATACATTTCCTTTTCTAACTAGTATGCACATGATGGCTAAAATATGTTAAAAAATAAGTACAATATGCTTGATACACAAATTAGAATAACAATTGGTGTTTACATAAATATGAATAATGTACCGTTATCTAAATAAATAATGAATTAGTAGACTTAATATGATAAATAAGAAAAATATGGAAATTCATGCATAATAATATAAGGAAACCCTTTCGCTAACAATATGATAATAATAGGAGTCTAAATACTAAATAATGATCATAGTGATGTAATGTTATAATAATATTATAGTGTTGATCCTAAAACTCTAAGTGTAAGTGAACTCATAAAAGGAAATTCCAAAACCCAAATGTAATGTTAAAAGCTTGTCCCTTGGGTTCCAATGATCTTGGGGGCCATGTTTCACATTATTTCAACAATAATAGCTATCCTAATTTCATTTATAAAAGAAAATATGAGATAAGGTAAAAAATGTTAAATAAATTATTGAATAACTTTGAAAGTGAAAAAAGATCCCAAATTCAGATTCTACATAGAAAATTAGTCTATGTGTGAATTTTTACATTAATTGAACAATCCTAGTTGTCCTAACTATATTATGGTAAGAGTATAACTTAAGGTCCAAAATATTAAAGATAATAGTAAACAACCCAAAAGGACAAACTAATGTCCAAAATAGATTCTACATGTCCTATATTCTAGGATTCAAAATTGGTATCATTTAAAATTTGTTTGGGCCATTAAATGAATTAGGAAATAAACTTAATTAAACTTAAAATTAATGATTGATATTCCATTTATTTAATCAATGTAACATATTTCCCTAGATTTTTTCAACTTTCTTATCATGTGCATTTATATTCCTACCTTTCCTACGGTTCTTCTATCACGTGGAATGTTAGTACTCAGATTAAATATTAATCATTGGATTGAATCGCATAATCACTCCACTTTCTTCTTCCTCTAATTTCTTTCCTTTTCTTGTTCCATAATAACTCCTTTCTTCCTTAATTCCAATTTCTCTCTCCTTCCCCCCTTTCCCTTCTCTAACATTCCCTTCACAATCCCTTCACCATTCTATGAGCGCCTCTCTCTTTCAAGTGTTTCCTCTATGCTCCTCCCTTCCTTTCCCCCCTCTCATGATCCCAGGCTTTAGAACCCTATTAAACCAAACTTGTGGCTTTCCCACATCTTAGAGAATGTTTGCCCAATGCTTGTTTTTCTCGATTCATTTCTGTAGGTTGTAGACTCATCATCTGATCACTGGAACCACAACAAACCCCCATCCTTTCTCCTACTATCATGAACACTGGAAACAATCCAGTTTGGTTTTGCATGCTATTGTGAAGCTGGAAAGACCCTTAAATACTTGCCAGAAGAGGTGAGGCTCTTTTCCCCCCTTTTTAGACTAAACTCCTGAGTTTGATTGAGAGTTTGCAATCACCAATTCTATTTGAGATGTTGCTTTCCTTACCTTACAGGTAGGCCCATTAGGTTACTCTGGACTTGTTACTAAGGTTTTTCTTCGTCATTGGAGCCAAATGGTAGGTTTTGGGTTTTGGTCTTCAAAGGTGGATGCGCTATACTATTCTCACATGAGAGAAAAATCAAGAAATAAGATGACATGGTAGCTCGTTACTAGATTGCCCCTTGTTTTCTTTTCTATTTGTTTTTCCTTTAGGAACATAGTCATCTTTTCACCCTCTATTTGTTTCTCTTTTCCTCACTATGTTGTGCACTGAATTGAGTGTGGGTATGGTCTAGTTGGCCCATCCCAATAGGGCCACTTGAGATGAGTGCTTTATTTGAGTAATCTTACCCACATTGATTGAATCAAATTTCTTGATTGGGTTTTACTTTGATAATTCATAGCTAATTCCTGGTCATAAAAAATTACACAAAATTTCCATTAGAATAAAAAAATTTACTCTATCCAAATAAATATATTTCAAAACCTATACCTGAGTGTAATCAGAGGAATAACTTAGGGTTTATGATATGAATACGGATTAATGATTTGTATATAAAAATCTATGTTAGGTGAACAAAAACCCTGACTTGGATCTAGGGTTTGGACTTTGACAACTTGGCTCACATCTTTTGGTATGTTGCATCTCCAAATCATATTGAGAAATTTATGATTTATCTCACTTGAAGTATGATGCATCTCCTTATCCATATTGAGTAATTAATACTATTTATCTCTCTCTTGAACCTCTTTGCGGTATTTTTTAATGAATTATATCTTTCTTGACTTTATGTATCTTGGTCTGTTCTTAATGGATTTGAATCCTAGATATTCTTAAACTATCGATATTTCATGTGCGACTCAAAGATTGTACCTTTCTTCATGATGAAACCATAATTGAATAAAGTTGTTCCTTATATTTAAATGGAACCCTAAATTTTCCCACTTTTGTGGTATATGCTTCTTATTGTCCATTTATGTGATGGAAACCACATTAATTCTAATCATATGATTGAACTTTCACTTTCCTCTACATTTTTGCATGCTCATTGATATAGTAGCCCTATAGACGTGTAAGTTCTTTGGTTAATGGGGTTATTTTCCCTTTATTTTTGGAATGGAGGTTATGATTCATACCTGAGTTTTATACCCTCCTTATATATTTGGGAGTTTAGTTATGTGCCTTACTGTACCAGATTATGGGTGATGTGCCTTAACTTTCATTATTTATTTATATTTCACTAGTGCTATGCTTATGTCACGTGCATGCAGGTTGGTGATTATTGTTGATGTGATATATGTTGGGAAATACGGGCACAGAGTATAGCAAGGGATTTTTTTTATATATATCCATATTCTCCATAACAACAAGAATACGTCAACTACTATGAAATAGGAAGGATGGTTTAAGGAGTTTATACCTAGTCCTGGAGAAAGTCCAGTGAAAACAATTCATTGCAATGCAAGTATCTTCTTGTTACTCTTAGACGGTGGCTGTACAACTCCTGGTCTTCACCACAGATGGTGGATAGGACGGCTTCTGCAATGGCTCTTATGGTCTCGCCACAAATTACAATCTAACGTTGCTCTCCTAGCAGTAGCCAAATGACTCTTGCCTCTAGAGTAGTCCACACAGATCAACTAAAACTCCTATCATTCAATTAGAACAGATAGGAAGGAGTTGTCTCTCCCATTGGTGTACTAGTAACCAACTTTCTCTCCCACAAAAATGTTCCTCAGTTGTTCTCTCCCATCACTATCCCTGCCTAGTCGGATAGGACTTGCTTGGGCTCTCTTGGTTACTACAACTAGAGAGGACAACAATTGTTAGAGTAACTGATTCTCAATTGTCTATTTTGTGCTCTGGGAAGCCCCCAGTACCCCTCTATTTATAGACAGGGTTAGGGCTAGGGTTTCCAGTCTGTTAAGGATCTATGTGGGAGCGGAAGGGACCAAAGGATCTTGAATTTTTGCAACATGCGACATCTGAAATGGTCGTCTAGCATCCCATATGGTCATATGGCTAGCGAGACTATCGTTTCGCTCTGCAAGATGATCGTCTGGAAGTTTCCCAATCGCATATGAATTTGACAGTTTGATTCCAATTAATGCATGACATGATGTCATCAGTAACTCCTTGTTGCAATTGCATTTTCCCACGAATTGAGCAATCTTGCACATGCGAGACAGTCGTCTCGCTCACCCATATGGTCGTCTGGTGAGCTGAGCCAAATCGATCGATTCAACTGATTGAACCAGTCAGTTCATAGCTCAGTTTGGGCAAAACTTAGCCAATTAATTTCTAATTATCCTAAAAACCCAAACAACCATCTCAACATTTGAGCCGATCGTATGGCACAACAAACAGTTGTATCACCCTGTGAGACAATTTACTGGGGTGTAGTCAGCTGATCCATTACATGAATTGAGTACCTAAACACTTTTGTAATCAATCCAATCATCATTCAAGATTAAACTCCTCTTCTAGATGAGTTCCTTTGTGTGTGACCCTATAGGTACCATATGACATTGGCAATGAGTGTCCATAACCAACTTATGTCATCAAAAGCAGAGAGCAGTGCCTAGTCGCACATCAGTGCTACCAAAGTGATTGGAATGTTGGAGAACAACTTCAACCTACAATTTGTATAAGGTATTGCAGTGATTGTATAATTTCTTTGTCTTTGATAACTGGAGTGAACTCAAGGCATGGATATCGTCATTCTCTCAATGTTCAACCCAATTTTCTTGAACCAAGAGTAGACTATCTGAGACAATGTGACCTGAATATCATTTATTAATTCATATGTGCATGCACATGTGTTTCTCAGTCTCACTTATAAAGTGGATAGGATATCAAACACCAGTAGGAGGGACAAATCCCATGTCTATCACTCACAATCAATCCCCATGTGTCAAAGCTATCTAATAATCACCTTTATGGCGACCTGTATTTTAGGATTACATTTGATGATGTCAAAGTATACCCAATGACATGTGATGAGTGCAGTGATTTTAGGTCTAAGAACCACAATCACCACCTTCACTATGAGAGATGACTATGACTACCAATGATGGTTTCTATGCGTCACTCTCAATGTGGGTATGTCTGATACATTGTTCCCTAACACATATCTGTGTACTTGGTTTGATATTGCCCTATCATGACAAATGATATTCTATCTTCAACCAACCCGCACTCCAGTCTTATGTGTTACTAGTGTCTATCTACCTTCCACAGTAACAACTGACTAGGGACATAATAAGAATTTACATACTCTTAGCATTCATATGATCTCATTCTACAAGTCACATACTTGAAGACATACGTCATTGAGTATTGTTATTATTTAGACATTCATAATGTTTCCTCATTATCTCATAACTGAATGAAACATAATGAATTAGAATCTTGCCTTTATGAGTATAGTCAAATCTTTTTATGATATTTTCCATGTCAATCATCACATGCTTAGATCTATGGGCATACATTACCAATAGACTCCCACTTGCACTTAGATACAATCACCCATGAATCTCATTCTTAGTGACCTAAACATGTCCACCATGTTTCTCCTACGCTAGTGCTAATCCAATGGGTTAGCAACACTTTTTCTATTAGTCTATATATTGCATGTTTCTTATCCCCTCGTTGTGAGATGAAACCACTGTAATACGATATCTGATATTCCTTACCTAAAAAGTAGCTCCATTTTTATCACAATATCACTGGTGAGTCATCAATGGTTGGAACATCTATAAGTCCATCATATGAAATTCTAGATCCATATAGTATCACTCTGCGTTTGTAACACAAGCATACTTAGCTTCTATTGTAGAATAAAATTTATGGCTATTAGTTCAGAACCCTTCCAACTAACAACATTCTCCTTTTAAATCAAACATATTTTATTGCGATCACTTTGTCATTAAGGAAGCTTGCATCGATGTAACCCTTTACATCCAACTCTTCCTTTTATTGTTACCTTTAACTACTAACAATCTATCCTTAAGTACTCATCAAGTACTAATGTATGTCTTTAATGACTTTCCAATAACCCTCATTGGAACTTAATATCATCTTGTCATGTCCAATACATACAAGATTATATGGGATAAGTACATCTGTAGCATTCATGATAGATCCATTTCTTATGGCATCTTATCATGTTATTTAATTTCTTCACAAGAATTGGAACTATGGTTCATGAGAGACTAAACCATATTCTCTCTCACTGAATCCTTCCTTGTTGAACTCCTTCAACACTTTGCTATTGTATGTGCTCAAACTTATATTGTGAAACATTCAAGAACTATCTCTATAGGTCTTGATCCTTATCTCATAAGATGTTTCACCTAATCCTTCATTGTTGAAGGTGTTTTTCCATGCCAATCATCAATATTCACAATATTGAGACGTTATTCCCTCATCATATGTGGTATATTTACATATGATCCCACTAAATCTTTTGTAATGACATATTTCACCTTTTATCTTGATTCGACTCAAACTCTTTGACTAACTTGTCAAGTTAAAAGATCCTCCTCTAAGTTGCTTGTTTCAATCCCAAATTGAACTTTGTAGTTTATCGACTTTATTTGCATTCTTTAAGTCATAAAACCTTTTAGATTGTGTCACATACACATCCTCTTGATGTATTCCCTTTAAGGAATCCAGTTTCTATCTTCATATGCTAAATCTCTTAGTCTATTTTAGCTACAACAACAAGCCTCACAATTAGTAAAGGAATTTCTATCATGTTCAACAACTTGAACTAATATGAAATCCCTTTCAACTAATTTTTCCTTTTATGTTATCCATGTAGGTCAATTACACAAGGTCCTAATTTCACCTTTTGGGTTTTTACCCCTCAGGTAGTATTATCAAGGTCATACCTTGTTAGTTTACATGGAATCCATAATGCTTTTAAGCCATTACTCATATTATGATATTCTATAGCTTCCAGTTGATTAGTTGGTTCATCCTATTATGACAACCTATTTGAATCGTTCGATTCACAATTACCATGACCAAATCTTGCTTATTACATAATTTAAAAAAACTTTGGACCTCAATGTGGGATCCTATCATTTAAAAATGTGGACTATCCATATTAAAAAATCCTAACAGAGGATAAGCCGACCACTTAGTATACCAATCTAGCTTGAAATATCAATTTGGTTGTGATAGGTGGGTTCTAGGGTTTGAAATATGAATTTAGTTGTGATGGTTGTGTCCTATGACATAAATAGTTATATCAATCCCCACTCGATAAGGTTAACCTAGCATAAAAATCCTCACAATAGTGAACAGTTTGGTGGTGCTAATCCATAAAAGGATTGTCTTGGTCTACGTAAAGTTTGCATAAATTCTTGATTCATCCTTGATAGATTAAAAATATAACTTAATGGTTTGGAAAATCCAATTTAGATCTAGAGGATCCTCTTCTTCTCATTGCAAAAAAAAAATTGGTTCCATGGTGATGATCTTATATTTTGATCCTAGAAAATAGTAGGCTTAGATTTTCATCAAATGAGGTATATGTTTTACCCTAATATACCTCCTTGTATCCTAGTAAATCCATAATACACACATATTGTGGTGTCTTAGATGCAAATGCAAAGTCAAAACTTATGACTTGAACATGACTTATATACATAGACCATGAAGTGGTGACTGATATGAATCTCTAGAATCTAAAATTAAACCTGAAAGATGTTTAAAGAAGTGTATATGGTGAATGGGTTAGGATTAAATCTTAGGTTATAGTTGACTATCCCAAACATGTACATGATAATTCCAACAATTAGTAAATTGTTCGGCTATGGTGTTTTAGTGCCTTGATATAGCTTAACACATAGCTTGGTTGATATAATACTCTAATGTAACCTAATGAGTATGTTTCGGTCATAAGTGTATAATAAATGTCAGATACTCATTTATATACACATAATTTAATGGAGTTTATATTGTCAGGAGGAGTAGAATACAACATAACTAACTATTATGAATTGGAATATGTTTAAAACATGTACATATGTAATAACTATATGTTTAATATAATCATGGATGAATAATTTTCCTTATCCAAGTTAGTTATGGAAGCTATGTGCTTAATGAATTCATTAGTGATGTAAGATTTTTTGAAAGATAAGTAAATAGGACTCCTTACATGAGATGACAATGTTTCTGTTGGTTTATATCCTAAACATAGAGATTAATAGTAATATATATTCATAGGTATTAGGATAATAAGGATACATTCTAAATTTATCATCAACACTATAATCTCAAATTGTAAATATAATGGAAAAGTCAGATTACACATGGTCGAGTAAGTTTAGGGGCCTAATTCATACAAATTGGATGATGACTAATGACATAATTTAAGCGGAACAATAAATATTAAATATTTACTACAAGCATATATCAAACTTTTATTTGCATTATTTATACCTCTCCAACATATGATTTAGGTGAGATGAGAAATTTTTCTGTGTTTCATTTATCTCGTAACTTGGAGCTACCTATGTGTTTCTTTTGCCCTGAGTTTTCTTTTTTTCACTCCTAAACCTTGATTACAACTCGTCACTAGAGTTGGTGCAAAGAAAGACCAAAGTCTTCAGGAAAGTAGGAACTTGTGTTTCAAGTTCTATGGAAGGCAATCAATCACTTCCCCATGTTAATTCTGCATGTTGTGCAATCAATAGACGCTTTTTAATTTTCAACATTCACTGGTTCCTATGCTTTAAGAGAAATGATGAAGACCATTGTTGGGTGTTCTTCCAATGTTTTCCCTATGTGTGTTATTGGTTTCATTGCAATCCATCAATGACCATTTTTTTGCCTAGACTCTATGTATTTTCTAAACTAGAGTCCATGAAAATTCTAAAACTTATTCTCTTGATCTTTACGATTGTGTGGCTTTGGGGGTCTTCTTCAAACCTAGTTTCTAGATATGGAACCAAATTTATCATCCCTTTCCTCTTATCTCATCCAATAAGAGCCCAACAATAAAGAGATGTCACAACTTCCATGGTTGACTGAAAGGAATTAGGAGAAGAGATTGGTTAATTGTTTTTTCTGATGTAGCCACATTCTAGTAATGCTAGGTAATGCCACTAGTTTTACAATAGTCTTTTAGCTCTCAATCATTGGGTTGTTTGTGCTAGTTTTTGACATCATTTGACAACCCTAGATACCATATGACACATAAAGTCTACAAACCTAATGCAAGAGTGTTATCATTAATAAGTCAATTTTGTTTTATGAAGGCATTAACAGATTTGCATCAAATAATTCATATTAAATATCTTCAACTCAGATAATTATGTAAAAGTATGATAGAAAGTCACACAAATGATGCCTCTCAATTGGTGTAGTTATCTACACCTAGTTTGACTAGGTGTAAAAATTGATTTTTGGTTTTACATAATCAATGGAATTTTAAACCTAGTTTTATTTTTATGCCTTAATTAGGTGGGTTTTAGAACCTACAAATTTACAAACCTTTGAATTTGTTAGTTCCACTAATTAAGGTATGTTGTGATTCAAATCCTAATTTCCCATTGACGAGGCTAATACATTGATATTGATTTCTGCTGTAAAATCATCTATGAAGAAATCTAACTTTTCCTAGTTTCTCCATCATTGCCATTGATATTGTATATCTTGATATTATTCTTAATTGTCCTATATTTATACAAAAGTTGATTCTTATATCATAATATCTTGGATATCCTTGAAATAATTGATTGACTTGCCTCCTCAATTATTACGCATGTTAGATATATTTGATTGGCTTATCTAGAATAGTGATGCTTGGGTGTTCGGGAACAATGCAACTACACTATATTTTTTGGTTAAGGTCTTTTGGAGCCCATACCTAGGTTTTTGAATGTTGGCACCCTCATCACCTATTTGATATACATTGTGCAAATGATTGAAGTGGTGGTAACTCCTTTCTAGACATGGAATCTAATGCTGTTCCAGTCACCTTTTTATACATTTTTAGGTATATTGTAATCTGCATGCAAAACATATTATTTGTTTGTTGTTAAATATTAATTAAGTAAAGATTTATTGTTATGAATATATGTTCATAGCAGAAACCTCATCCTATTAGACTAATATGTTCTATTGTGTAAATGTTCTTGTAATTTCATGCCTTCTTTTGAATGAAAACAACTATTCTATTCAACCTTACTCATTTATTGCCCAATATTTGACTAACGAGCACATACTCATTTTCGCTGAATACTTTCTATTATTTCTCATTTTTAGGTGTTTTTCCCAAGTTACCCAGGTGTAGGTACTTGAGAGAGGAGAACTGTGAGGAGTGAGTTCCACCGACAACTTTTTAGATAAGATGGCCAAATTTCCCTATTCAACTGGTCCCTTATATAGGTTGGTCCACATCTTCATAGTTGTAATGCCACTCGTATTACTGAGGAACGAAAAATGATGCAATGAAAATGATATTTTAATTGTTTAATATTGTGATGAAATACAATTATAATACTTTATGTATCATACATACTATTGAGAAATGAAAAATACCTTCCTTCCTTCATATTTCTTGGTATGCTTGGATTGGGATGGGTTTTGTTCCTCTATAAGTAATGAGTGGATACCACATGAGTGCCGCTCATTATAGAATGAGTCATTCTAGCAATAATTGGTACTTGTTCTTCATGTTTGGAAGACAAAAAATTGTATTTTGCTCTTTACATACTTAAACTCCAAATTTATGTTGAAAATATTACCTCTTTAAGTTATCTCGATGTTTCATATTCTAATGCTTGTCTTTTTGTTCCGTATATGTTTACTTTGTTAAATTTTTAGTGGATTTTCATGTTGAGAGACATGTAATTTCTCAAATTATGTGCTAGAAGTAGTAGACACTTTTGCATGAGAAAGTTGGAGTATACTAAAATTGAAATTCAATGGTTCTAATGAATAATTAATTAGGTTGTTATAGACACGAGTCATTAATCATGTTGGTCTGATTTCTTTCTAGTTGAGAGACATTATGAATCCTAATTATAATGTCCTATAGTTTGTCTAGTCGAGAGACACTAAGAACTTTTTGTGGAATAAGCCATAATATATCCATGTAATTGAGGCATTTGATATCAACTGGGGTTGATGACATGTTTGAGTTCTTAACTACAATAATTTCTCATGAATATCTTTGTTCCTTGGTTAACAGTAACCCTACAATTTAGGATTTACATTCTATAATAAGATCAATCCAAACAACCAACACACCAACTGTGATGACCCTCAATTTTAGGATTTTGATACCAAATATAACATTATAAGACTGTGAATGTTATGTAGATGTTTGATATCAAATTGAGGAATTGGTTATTCAACTATGGATAGTTTTCATCCAAAAAGTGTTATTAAAGACATAAATGATGATTAAGACAACCAGTTGGGTTCAATTGTGATGAATAGTTTTTGCGAACTGAATTGGGTATTTATAAGGTTAAACACCCCTTAGTTAGAGAAATGGATATGAATGGTTAAAATTGATCCATACGTTGATTTTTGATGATAGGAAATTATGGAAGTTGTGTTGTTAACAGTATAGATCGAGTGGTAGTTGTATTTGACAATATTACCCCAAAATATGATGTTATTTGGAGATTTTTTTTTGACATGCCATACATTGGACTCTAGATCTAAAACGTTTGTGGAAGTATTCATTCGAATATGAAGGACTTATGTTAGAAATTGCAGATCTAGTTGAGTTTCCTATGAATTATTCAAGTTTTAAAATACCTAAATTATGTGACAATAGGGATGGAAGACTATGGTCTAATGTGTTAATATATGTCACGCAGCCCACTCAAGCTAGATGGGCGCGACTCCAGTTACCGTGAAGCCAGGGATGGGGGACGGGCTCAATCTGAGCCGTCCCACTATGATCTGGCGGTGGAGACTTTGTCTCCTACCTCCGAATCTCGCGGAGCAAAGGGAGGACAGAGTGCCAATCTCTGGCCATCAGAGGAGAAACAAATCTGCGAGAAAACCCGATCCCGACTGAGCCTCTGGATCCGCAAGAAACGGACAAACAACCCCTCACACGACCACTTTGGTACAGCGATTAGGGAGAACCAGACTCCTTACCCTCGTCGTTCTCCACCCATAGAACCATTAGAAACCCCATACCAGAACAGCCAGAAGAGGGAGACTTACGGACGAAGGAGAGAGGGAAAAATCATCCCCACGAACCCTAAAAGACAATGAAAGCTCCAGTTTCTTCTTGGATGTGCTCACGCTCTGCCCCGAGCCAGCCACCGCCAGCCTTTTCAGTTAGTCCAGGGGAAGGGCAGGCTCGAGAAGGGGAGTTTTGCCCTCGCCACTGCTACCTGAAGGCAGAAACGAGTTCTGGATGTTGGGTGGCATATATACTGTGTGTAAGGAGGAGAATCGGTCACATAGAAGGAAATCCCAATCCACCGCCACCAAGCTAATGCCTAGCCACCCTGACTTCAAGAAGATCGTCGGGTCCTATGAAGGGAAAAGGAGTAGACACTAGGTTCCTTATCATCCATCAGCGCGTCGGAGGCCAGTTTCACGGAGGAAGAAGATCGGTGGAGCTAGCCTCGCCAGAGAGGTACCGCAGGCGGCGCCCAACTCTGCAGGACGAAGCTTTTGAATCGCGCTCGAGGAGCACCATGGATCTACCGATCTCCCGCCGGACGAGAGCCCAGGCGGCAGCGGACCTGTTGTGGAAGAACATAGTCCCGCTGGGGACTCGAACGAACAGGAAATGAGAGGAGGGAGCGAGCGGACCGCTAGACCAAATCCCGATCCGGTTCAATCATGAATCCAGCCGCCTTAAGCCTGGAGCAGCAGCGCCCTTCAGGGACACGTGGCGCCATCCAGTTGGCCGAAAAAAGTAAAAAACTCAGAGAATTGTCAGATCTTGTAAAATTCATAGTAATTAGATCGATAATCAGAAAATTGCAAATAAGTTACCAAAATTCTCAGAAAAACATTATATCTAATATTGGGCCCCTAGATCAGGCTTTTGAAGAACACATAATGATAATTAATAATGTAGATTATAATACTCCACCTTAGGGTTCTTTTAAATGACAATTTAGTAACTAACAAATACTAAATATGAGAAAAATAGTTCTGAATCCTAATGTTATGTTGAAACCAAATATAAACTCTTATCTTCATGGAATCTCCAAATAATAGGTCTTTTGACATTAAAACGTAATTAAGTGATTCTGGCCTCTTTTTAATTCTAAAAAATAGACCAATCATCATAAAATTACAAAGATTAAACCATACCTAACTTACGACATATAAGTTAGTATAAAAATACCAGTCGCATGTTTTAGATTAGTGGAACCTAGGTTTGATCAATACCCTAATGTGACCTAAAATACCATTATTAATGGCGAACCTTGTTTTAATGATGATTAATTGCTATTAATCATGTGATGACCAAAGATGTAGATGGTCCAGGATATAAATATAAATTTCTAAACTCAGGTACATGGGTTTTATTAAGTATAATACTAGTTTTTATGAATGCATAATGATATGATGTACTTTAGATGCTTGTATTTGTATATAAATTCTTGGATGCATATTATTAGTATATACTTCGCAATCATAAGAGAACATAAACAACAATATAGATGTATTGTAGCTACTAAGCATTTACATTCTCTCTCTCCCTAAATATAAGGTTGGCACAACCCCATAGCCTAAGAGGCGGGGATCCTCATTGCCCAAGGGGCGAGGAAATGTGAAGTGCGACACCACTTAGTAGTACAATCACATCAAAAGACTGCTAAAATATGTGTTTACCTGGTTATCACATTAAATAATGTTTTCTTTTACTTTTTCCTTCCAATATTTCATCATGCAAGTTACTATACAAGTAGTTCACCCACGTACACAACTTTTGTTGATTCATCTATTTCACATATTTTTCAGGTTTAGAGCTAGTATGGGAGAAAAGATGTGAGTGAGCAGTTGTACAAGTTTACCTATTGTGTTAAGATCCTAGCATACATGTTCAGGCCTATGTAAATATCTCCTTTCAATATGTCATTGTAAATCCTATTGTAATAATTCATTTTTTAATATACACATGTTGAATATTGAGAATGTCACGGTGTATGTTGTGTTTGCATTATGGTTATTTGTTCATGTATGTGCATATTGCTTTCGTAGCACACTCTGATACAATTGACTAACGTTTTTAGATTTGTCCTCTCAGGCCTTCTAAGTCTCGAGACGGCAGAATCTGGGGATGTTACACCAACTATCTTTATTTTACCCAATTTCTTATTTAGCACAGTTAAGAGAAAATATGAAAGATCATTAATTCCATATTCATTCAACCTAAATCTATACTACTTATGATCCATACGACTGTGTGTGAGAAGATTTTACATCAGAATTATTTAATTTATCACACACTTTGTACACATCGTGAGCCTTAGCAAGAAGAATTTGGTGAGAAACACCTTAATGAGATCCTCATATGTCTTTGTTCAATTTGTGGGGATACTAGTGTACAAATGGCATGCTCGATCTTGTAGATAAAATGGATATATGAACTTGGAGTCAATTGGCTAGGATTCAGTTAATCCTGTAGATGTCACATAGGTTGATTCAACATTGTATATGCTCATTCGGGTCTTCCATAGCCTTGCCAACCAATCAGTTTTGTTGAATAATATAGATGAGATGTTTCTTTATCCTAAGGTTGTTTGCATTAATTTCTGGATGATGAAAACCATCATTATGTGGTCAATGATGTAGATATTGTATTCACAAAGTACTTTATCTCTCTCCATCTTGGATGGTTCTTGCTTCTTCTCAAGTTTGATGCAGTGTAGTGTGTAATCGATCTCAAGATTTGATGCAAGCGATTCCATTTACTATAAGATCATTTAATAAAGGGGTTCCATTAACAAAAAAATATGGAGATTGAAACGCATGTTGATATGAATGATAAATAAATAAATAAATAAAGAGTCAATGATAAAAGAAATAATGAATTAAAAAATATTGATATTAATATGTAACTATAACACATGGATTTCTTAGTCTATCCCGACTTAGGTTTTGTGTGTCTCTGTGGTTTCTCAGATATATTGCCTAAAATTTTGATGATATTGAGAATTTGGATCTCAATTGATAAATATACAAACCTAAAATGTTCTCAACCTAGATCTATCACAAGAGGACAATGTTAATGTAGCACTTTAGGGTCATTCTAACAAAGGTCAATGAAGTCATATTAAACATTTACCAAATTATTTGGGTGCATAAATTATGAGAATGAATAATTAAACAATATGATAAATTTGAAACTAAACTTTAGGATTAGAATCAATGATAGAAAGAGTTAGGTGTAGGGGTTCATCACCATGGAATACATAATTTCTTATATATAAATCTCCACAACCCTTGATCATTTATTTTTTTGATAACTACCAAGGTAATTTCTAATTCCCCTTTCAAGTATCTAAAGAAAAAAGTATTTTTATATGATTAGATACATTTTCACAATGGTCTAATTCTCAACAACCCCTTAAGGATGCAAACTAGCACACAATTATATCTTCTACCTTCATACTATAGAAAATTGCTTATTTCCTTGATCTAACCTAAAATTTCCCTCTCAAGTGATTTTTTAGGTTACTGAAATAGATGAGTTGATGTAAAAACATACAAAATATCATTAAGAACAATCAAAACAAGATATATTCAACTAATCAATCCAATACATCACTTATGAAATTATAAATTCTGTTTCATGTAGTTATAGTCTATGATTAACTTAGATGATTGACTCAACCTTAGAAAGGATTATAGAAAATATGTAGATAGACATCACCAAGAGTGTAACACTTAGGCCCACTGCCCATGGCTCTAGTAGAGTTTTAGGAATGACGACTATGTTGGATCCTAGATGGGTGATTAGATGCTCTAGAGGGGGGGGTGAATAGAGCTGAAAGCACTTAAACAAAATTCATTAAACCTTCAAGATATATGACAAGATAAGGTTGCTAAATAGGTAATTTGAGTGCAACTAAATCATGCATAGCAAGGATAAGAGAGATTGAACATGCACCAATTAGACAAGCTATTTAGAGTGGTTCCACACTTCAAACTAGAAGTGTGTCAGTCCACTTGCCTAGAGAGGTCAACCTCTAGGACTTCCAAACTATTGCATTCTTATATTCATTCATAAGACTTACAATACATGACCAAACAAAGGACTTACCTATCCAATACAAAGAGTCTTCAACCTTACCAAGGACTTACCCACTTTGCAAGAGTCTTCGGCCTTCTCCAAGGACTTACCCACTCTTGCACAAGTCTTCAGCCTTGCAGGAATTACCCACTCTTCTTCGATCTTCCGCCTTTGACTTCACCTTCACTCGGAGAAGCTTCCACCAAGGACTTACCCACTTGAGCTTGAGTCTTCTGCCTTCTCCAAGGACTTACCCACTCTAACTCCAAGTCTTCAGCCTTGATCTTCACCAAGGGACTCCTTCCCTTGTTCTTCTTCACCTCTCTTGGACAAGAGAGAGAACCTTCATCTTCATGATTGAAAGAAGAGATAGGAGGTGGTGGAAGTGAGAGCCTCACAAGATATACATATATGACTAGCTCTTTTACAGATTTCCTACTCACTCTAATGGATGTAGCAAGTGATTACGCTTAGAGAGAGAGAGGAGGCTGTAGGATCACTCAACTATAGAATAGGAACCTTCATAGTGAATGTTCAACCTTGGAATGAAGCCCAAGGGGTCCTATTTATAGCTGGGGATGCCTCTTAGCCTTTGGGAACACTTGAGAACGAAAACTAGCCGTTTTGTGGCTTGCAACAGATCTATTTTCACTTGTTGCAACTCCACAACGGCTAGAATCACTTTTCTGCACTTTTTCGTACAGTCTGATCGGCCGAGTTTATATAAAGGTAACTCGGCCAAACCACTAAAAGACAAGGCTGAAAGCTAGACTGTCGGCCGAGTTCCTTTGGAGAAACTCGGCCGATCGGTCGACTTTCATCTTGGACCGATCAGTGGATCGGCCGAGTTTCCTAGCTAGAAACTCGACCGAACGGGAATCGGCTGAGTTTGTAACTCGGCCGATTGCAACAAAAATTCCAGAATATATGGATCGGCCGAGTTTGGAATTCGGCCGACAAAATCCCTGTTATGGGTATTTTGGAATTTTCGTTTGACTATACAAATGATGGATTTTTGTGTCCCAATAATTTTTCTAAGCTTAATTACAAGTCATACAATCATTACAAGTGATTACAAAGCAATTCTAAGGTCATTTACATAGAGATCCCAAATTGCACACTTGTAGCTATTTTGACTTGTCTTTTCTCCAATTTGATATGCGCAAGTTAGGGCATTTGGAGTGTGTCTAAACCTAATCTAAAATCACTCAATGTAGAAGCATTAGACACCAATATGTGGAATGGTTAGTCATCATCAAAACAAGGGTTTAGTCAATTTAGACGTGAGTCAACATTGACCTAATTGACCTTGAGTCAACATTCTCCCCCTTTTTGAAGATGACAAACCATTCCATAAATGTATTGAAAGCTTGTATGTAAAATCATACCTTCGGAGAAACCTAGGGGTTTCAATAGGATTGAGCTCATATGCTCCCCCTCAATTGATGCGCATGGAGTTCTCATACTCCCCCTCAATTGATGCTATTTCTCCTGCATGGTTAGCTTTCATAACATTTATAGAAACTATGTATTCTACTCATATATGTTCTACACATATATGTCTTCTCCCATTCACCTTCTCCCCTTTACATGGACACACTTCTTTGCTTCATGTAAGACATGCCTTCTCTCTGTTGTCAAAAGAAGACATATCTTTCTCCCCCTTTGTCATTTCAAAAAAGGTGGGGGTGTGAAGAAACTAAGAAACACCACTTGTTAAGAGAAAGACGATAACAAAAGTTATATAAGGAGAGTAGAAGAGAACAGATAGGGGCTTGTCCAAGCATAGAAATAAAAGCAAGTTAAAGCATATACTTGAACATCCCAAAAATGCAAGATAAAGTGCTGCAGAAAAACAATAAATCACAATTTTGACCCTCAAGATGATGGAATTTGACCAAAACCCATCGGAGCTCATGGCAAAGCATGAGTCTTGCTCAGAAGGGTGTTTCTGCATAAAAAACACTATACTTGCAGCAAAAACTAAAATTGGAGCAAAACCTGCATAAAATCCAAAAATACTCCAATTTCTACATATCATGTAGATCTATGTACCCTGCATCTCAATGTTATGCAAGCAACTCAAGATAGTAGATATGCAATTCAAGGAACAATCTTGAGTATGTATGAGATAAGATACAAGCATAACATATAGATGATCAAAGATGGCAATTTTAAACAAGGCTAGAACTACATGTATATGAACTACTAGTATATGATATCACAAGTTAGGACTACTAGTAGGATCTAGATCATAGCAAGAGATACACAAGATAAAGCAAGCTATGAGTAGATATAGAGATATATCCAAACCAAGAGATATGCAATTTTAGAAGCATGAGAGGATATAACTCACTATATATGCATCCTTACCATAAGATGATTACCCCTAAGAACCTCAAGGTTGTATCAAAACAAGATATACACCGAGATAGATGTAGCAAGTTAGAGTACAGCGGAAGTAATTTTTAGACACAACCAAGAGATCCAAAGCGACCATCATCAAAACCTGTAAAACAACTCAAAGCAAGTAATTGCAACATATAGATTTACCAATTTAGAGCAATTAGATAGATAGAGTTGTAAGAAAGATAGACAATGTAGAAAAAGGCAATATGCATATATAAAGGTACCAAATGAGAGTGCCAAAGAATAAGGCTATTGGTTGAGTAAATCTAGTTGAGAGGGAAATTCTCACTCAATAAGCCAAATTTATATTCTGTGCATAGTGTAATCGGTCGAGTTCTGTGCATTGGCAACTCGACCGATGACAACTGCTGGCAACACCCATTGGTGCCCATCGGTCGAGTTTCACTAGGGCAAACTCGACCGACAGAGCAACTGTCAAAAAGCACATATATTTCATAAAAACATATTTCAAGGCATGCTAAAATATACAAACCATATCCAAACATGTCTAAGCAAGTTAGTAATGCACTATAGAAGCATTAGAAATAGTTTTTGAGCAAGAGTGTGAAAAGAAACACAAAATGCCACTTTTGACTCAAAAACCATATGTATAGTGCACACTAACTTGAAAAAACAAGTTAGAAATGGTTACAAGTAATAAAACCATTACTTTTGTACTTACCATTTCCTTTTCCACTTGTTGTCACCCTCTACACATCTCACCTTTCTTCTTTCATGTGGATTGAGAAGTCAATTTGCAATTCAATAGCTCAAGTCAATCCATTTGCAATTACCTATAGGAAGAAAGATGAAATGGTCCCCAATCATGTTTTTGGGTCCGGAGGGGTTAGTTTAGCAACCCAAATCCTATTGCTCTTGGGTGCTTTCCTAAAAGGACAACAATTAGAATAATGACCAAAATCATTGCAATAGTTGCATGTGCCCATAGTCTTGGAACTAGAGGATTCTCCATGGAATATTGGAGGTCCTTTATCTTTGTTGTTCCCTTGACTACTATCATACCCTAAACCATGTCTACCAATTTGTTTAGTAGTATTGTGTAGGATATCATTAAGGATCTTCTTACCAACTAAGAATCTTTGCAAAGAGGATCTCAAACTATCATTATCATGCTTAAGAGAAGAAATAGTAGAAGACAAATTTTTGATATTATCTCTAGCATGCAAAAGATCATTTTCTAAGCAAAGAGATTTAGTTGAATAAGAATCTCTATCAATATGAAGAGCAGCAACATCATTCTCTCTATTTGTAGAACTAGAACAAGATTCATGCCCATTGATTTTAGCAAGCAAGGAGGCATTTTCTATTTCTAATTCATGCAAAACAAAATCTTTGTCCTTGTTTTCAGATTTAAGAACATCAATGTCATGCATGAGAGAATCAACAATTAAAGTATGCTCTTCATTTGAACTAGGCATGAGAGGTTGAGCTTCTAGAAATTTAATCTTATCAAGTAAACTAGCATTTTCAAGTTTAAGAGAGTCTACTTGGCTAAGACAATCATTTTTATCAATAAGCAAGCAAGAATTAGCATATTCAAGATCATCTAGTTCTATATGCAAATTATCAACAATTTTAGCAAGCTTTTTCTTTTTCTTTTTAGAAGACTTATAAGAGGCACAAATATCATGAATAATAGCAATTAAAGATTCTTTATCTAGTCTAGGTTTACCTCACTTGAGTCTTCACTTGTTGATGCTATAAGGGCAAAATGGCATTCTCCTTCATCACTAGAGCTTGAGCTTGATCCTTCACATGAATCTTCACTTGAGCTTGAGTTGGAGGAGCCACTTGAGCTTGATTTCCATTTCTTCATGTGAAGATGGGTCTTTTTGCCTTGTGGGCAATCTTCCTTGTAGTGACCCTTCTTCCCACATGTGAAGCACCGTGTGGAGGAGGACTTGCCTTTGTAGAATCTACCCTTGGAGTACATGGCATCTTCATCAACTTGAGAGGATGGAGAAGCTTGACCAACAATAGCCTTGATTTGAGCTTTGATTTCAGCCTTCTTCATTCTCTTGAGTTCTTTCTCCTCTTGTCTTTCTATTTCCTCCCTCTTGTCAAGTGTAGCTTCATGTGCTTGTAGATTTCCAATGAGCTCTTCAATAGGAATATCCCTAAGAGACCTTGCTTCTTCAATGGAAGTCACCTTGGATTCCCACCTCTTGGGGAGAGTTCTAAGGATCTTTGAGTTGATCTCTCCACTAGACATAGGATGTCCTAGAACAGCAAGACCATTCAAGATGGTGTTGAGCCTTGAGTACATGTTGGCTATGCTCTCCTCCTTTCCCATCTTGAAGTTCTCAAGCAACCCTTTGAGAATGTAGACTTTTCTTTCCTTCACTTGATCTGTCCCTTCATAAGTGATGCAAAGCTTTCTCCATACCTCATAGGCCGTCTCACAAGAAGAAATCCGGTTGAACTCGGTGGGGGTCATGGAGGTATATAGAATGTGCATGGCTCTAGCATTCAAGGTTGCTTTCATCAAGGTGGCTTCATCCCATTCTTTAATGTTTGTCTTTGGTAGAATGTATGGGCTGTTCACCATTTGCCACATCTCGAGACTTGATCCTTGGATGAAGAATTGAAGTCTTCTTCTCCAATAGAGGAACTTGCTCCCATCAAATATTGGAAGTCTAGTCGAGAGTCTCCTTCCTAGGTAGTCACCCATCTTCTCCTACTTGTTGAAGTATGCTTGGAGAAGACCCGCTCTGATACCACTTGTTGGATCCTAGATGGGTGATTAGATGCTCTAGAGGGGGGGGTGAATAGAGCTGAAAGCACTTAAACAAAATTCATTAAACCTTCAAGATATATGACAAGATAAGGTTGCTAAATAGGTAATTTGAGTGCAACTAAATCATGCATAGCAAGGATAAGAGAGATTGAACATGCACCAATTAGACAAGCTATTTAGAGTGGTTCCACACTTCAAACTAGAAGTGTGTCAGTCCACTTGCCTAGAGAGGTCAACCTCTAGGACTTCCAAACTATAGCATTCTTATATTCATTCATAAGACTTATAATACATGACCAAACAAAGGACTTACCTATCCAATACAAAGAGTCTTCAACCTTACCAAGGACTTACCCACTTTGCAAGAGTCTTCGGCCTTCTCCAAGGACTTACCCACTCTTGCACAAGTCTTCGGCCTTGCAGGAATTACCCAATCTTCTTGGATCTTCTACCTTTGACTTCACCTTCACTCGGAGAAGCTTCCACCAAGGACTTACCCACTTGAGCTTGAGTCTTCTGCCTTCTCCAAGGACTTACCCACTCTAGCTCCAAGTCTTCAGCCTTGATCTTCACCAAGGGACTCCTTCCCTTGTTCTTCTTCACCTCTCTTGGACAAGAGAGAGAACCTTCATCTTCATGATTGAAAGAAGAGATAGGAGGTGGTGGAAGTGAGAGCCTCACAAGATATACATATATGACTAGCTCTCTTACAGATTTCCTACTCACTCTAATGGATGTAGCAAGTGATTAAGCTTAGAGAGAGAGAGGAGGCTGTAGGATCACTCAACTATAGAATAGGAACCTTCATAGTGAATGCTCAACCTTGGAATGAAGCCCAAGGGGTCCTATTTATAGCTGGGGATGCCTCTTAGCCTTTGGGAACACTTGAGAACGAAAACTAGCCGTTTTGTGGCTTGCAACAGATCTATTTTCACTTGTTGCAACTCCACAACGGCTAGAATCACTTTTATGCACTTTTTCGTACAGTCTGATCGGCCGAGTTTATATAAAGGTAACTCGGCCGAACCACTAAAAGACAAGGCTGAAAGCTAGACTGTCGGCCGAGTTCCTTTGGAGAAACTCGGCCGATCGGTCGACTTTCATCTTGGACCGATCAGTGGATCGACCGAGTTTCCTAGCTAGAAACTCGACCGAACGGGAATCGGCTGAGTTTGTAACTCGGACGATTGCAACAAAAATTCCAGAATATATGGATCGGCCGAGTTTGGAATTCGGCCGACAAAATCCCTGTTATGGGTATTTTGGAATTTTCGTTTGACTATACAAATGATGGATTTTTGTGTCCCAGTAATTTTTCTAAGCTTAATTACAAGTCATACAATCATTACAAGTGATTACAAAGCAATTCTAAGGTCATTTACATAGAGATCCCAAATTGCACACTTGTAGCTATTTTGACTTGTCTTTTCTCCAATTTGATATGCGCAAGTTAGGGCATTTGGAGTGTGTCTAAACCTAATCTGAAATCACTCAATGTAGAAGCATTAGACACCAATATGTGGAATGGTTAGTCATCATCAAAACAAGGGTTTAGTCAATTTAGACGTGAGTCAACATTGACCTAATTGACCTTGAGTCAACAGACTAACCCCACATACCACCACTCGCCTTAACTACAGCTTTTTCCTCACTCACGTACAAGCCAGGATAAACTTCCCGACTGGCCACCCATCCTACTCTACTATGGTCTGAGCATACTTATCCATAGAATTCTTTAGTGATGGGCTCCCTAAAAAGGAGGTGCACCTTAGTCATATGGGTTGTCCAATCATTCCTTTTAAAATCATTTATCTGAGGCCTCAGGTCCTAGGATGTTACAATCTCCCATACTTAGACTCTTGATGTCCTCACAAAGACTCAACTATACAACCTCATAATCCATTCCCCATCTTAGTGCAGACCCAGAATGGCCGGTGGACATCCAAATCTCATCCATAGATACCAGCTCAAGGGTGGCTCCATCTCATCTCAGTGGATAGCCGTTTCCAACATGCATTGACTGCATGACTTAAGACTGGCATGCCACAAGCCCATGTGGGCCCCATCTAGGGGAGGGGAATTGGCTCTGATACCATTTGTAACACCCGGACCCACTACTCAAGGCTCTAGTAGAGTTTCAGGAATGACAACTGGCCCCATTGACCACCACTAGCCTTAACTATGTGTTTTCTCTTCACTCACACACAAGCAATGATAAACTACCTGACTGGTCACTCATCCTAGTACTACTCTGGGTTGAGCACGCATAGCCATAGAGTTCTTTAGTGATGGGCTCCCTGAAAAGGAGGCGCACCTTGGTGACATGGGTAATCTAGTCATTCCTTTTAAGATCATTTATCTGAGGCCTCAAAACCTGGGACATTACAAAGAGATTATCAAAAAAATAAGATATAAGTAACTCCACGGTAGAGAGGGAGGTAATATCAAAATTTCTTTCGTTCTCATTGATGGGGAGTCTAAAATTTCAAGGATATACTCCTTTATATTCCTCGATTATTAACAATTATTTCCTCCTAAAAACAATTAATTTTGACTTAAATACCATACATCCACTTGCTCATAGTTAAGGGAGTCAGTTTAAAATATTTTGAGGCTCAGGGTGCACCTTTTAGGTTTTTGGAACAAATCATAATTGTGTTTTGTAAACTTGGCGGCACATTCAAACGGTTGGGAAGATATCTGATTGATTGATATGTTTGCTTAAGGTTTTGTAGACATACAAGTCGACCAAGTGACATTTTAGTCAACCTATTGGAAGCTAATAGTGGATATAGTCAACCAATAAGTGTCCCAATCGATTGATTAAAGATATCTATTGATGATAGCTTCATAATATTGTAACTAAACAATCTACTAACCATATAAAAAATTGATGGGAGGTCTTGTGTCACTATGAATCACATTTTGACAATTTCTTACTTCCAAAATGGTTGGGAGACTCCCAAACTACATGTTACCATTTTTAAGGTGTGAAAAATCCTAGGGTGGTGTTCGTGAAGATTGATTTCCATCCTCTCATCTCTGCTATCAATTTCCTTCATTACTCAGCCCTGAGTTCACATGAAATATGAAAAATATGCATAAAATATAAAACATTAGCAATAATAAAGATAGAAAACTTACATGTTCTGATATACAAACAAGAGGTAGTTGACTAGGTAAAGTACACAATTTGGGCATACATTAAACTTCCTTATACTTAGCTTCTTGTTTGTTCTAAAGAAACATCAACATTATCATCATGAGATTAACTTAATAACAAAACTGACATATGATGCTAGGAATTAAAAAAGGTATTCAACATTGATTTGACTACATAACCAAAATAAATTAGATTCAAGCAAGAACTTCCTCTTATGAAAAATTCTCAAATTCACATAAAAAATAAAGTGAAAACATATTAAGCAATATTCTAGGGTTCAACTTCACATGATAGGATGTATAAGTTTATTTCATATGAAATTAAAATTAAAAATATCAAACATTATATAAGTCATAAAATCATCATCTAACCATTATGAAATAAGCTTGTAACATGCTGAAACCTAGATGTACCTATCCTTGAGACACATACATCATGGTTAAAAACAAACAAGTTCAAGGGCAACTTCTTAAACAATATTATCTGAATGTGCTAAAAATCTAATTAATGTACATTTATGTACCTAAGTAGTATATATAATATGTATTTAGGTGCAACAACAATCTTAAGTTTAATGAAACCCACTTATAACTATTGTGACCCTTCTCAATATACTAGAGATATCCTTACTATATTATATGAAAATATAATAACTCAACCTTCCATATAATAATAGCTATATAAATATATACACTACAAGTTATAATAATGTAATTAATAAATAGAAGATAAGACATGATATGAATAAAAATTCTTAAGTATTTGTTATTAATTGAAATTTTGAAATCAATATAAATATATAATATTTGGGCATTTAGTGCTAGTTGGAATATAGAGTTCTTTTATAAAAATAAAACTTCATTTAATGGACTGAATGGTTAATCAGGTGAAGCAAGGAGATTGGTGCAACTTGTGTATGAAACTTTGCTCCTATAAATATAATACTAGGATGAGTGTATATATATGTAACATACTCATTTCTTGGCCCGGTGGTTTGAGTTCCTTAATGCTCAACATTATGTACACTTGAGAAATCATTAATTGAACATCATGATTTCAAATATAAATTACCATGTTATATACTTCTTTTGTCTCTAAAAATTTTATGCAACTAAATAAATGATATCACATAGCAATTACCAAAATTTGAAATCTAATTCATTATGGAGAATTAGTAATACATAAATCACTCTAGGAATCCAAACATGTAAGTCAACTACCTATATAGCTTAAAAATAAAAATGGATTAGATAACTGAATTACCTCAAATTAGTCTAGAAACCTATTTTCACAAGTTTAAAATTATGTTTACACCCCAAATAGTTTTAGGAAGAAAATTATTTTAATGAACAAAATAATTCAAAAACTTGATAATCCTAATCAACCAACTTTGGGTTTGATCGGGATTACATTTAAGTGGTATATCATGCACATCACATGCTCTATCTGAGCTTCATGATGGTGTTTAGAGGGGTGGAACATTATACTCTTCCTCACAATCCCTTCGGAGTAGAAATCTAGTCTGTTTCCAACTGCTAGTTCCCCCATATCTCTCTCTTCTACGCTCCACTTCCCCTAAGCTAACCACCTGGATTCCTTGCACTGTCTCAAAAACAAAGAACCCTAGACTATCCCCTAGAATCCCTTATTTAGAAAACACCCAACTCCTCCCAATCTCTAGCCCTTATTGTTAAGCATAGGCAAGAGGAACCCATATAAAACCAAGTCATCTGGAATGTCGCCTAGGGGCACGAAAACCCTAACCATCCTCTAATTGAACTTGTTTTATCCCATATCACCCTAAACATTAGCCATATTTGACCTCTAGCCACCCACCATCATTCTTTACTTCCAGGCCTCTCCTTTGAATTTCTTGAGTATACATCATCCCCAGTCCTCCCTAAATTTGACCACACCCTTAGTTTTGAACATGAACCAATAAGGTGACCTATCGATGAACCTAACATGGGGAATGATGCATAGCTCATAGGAAGAGAGATCTAGAGGTGTTCAGATTGTGTAAGGTTGATAAAGGAATTCACCAACATCTTCTAAAGCTTTCCCAATCCCTGGTTGGTTGACTTGAAAGGTAATTCTTGAGGACCCATTTTCCTCCATGCACCTATTGTTTGAGTTTTGATGACCATGTCGTGCTCTATTTTTTCCATGCATCTTTGTGGTTGGTTTTGACTTGGCCCCCCAAATGTTCCTAGTTGCTTCAGAGGGTGTGTGTTCCAGACCTTCTCATCTCCATGCTCCGGTTTAGATTCCTTCCTATGTTGTTTTCCTGGCAAAACGAACCCACCACCCCACCATCACATGGCTTTATGCAAGAAGCCATCAGCTTCATCATCTCACAAGGAAGTTGATATTCATCTCAATTTTCCTTGGATTTTCCCCCCTTCACAAATCACGTTGAATGATCTTGCCCATCCATAGGTTTGAAGGAGAGGACTGCTAGCATACTATCATGGGGTTGCTGATCCTGTCCGTACATGTGATGTGTTTGTTTAATTTTATTTGACCCACCTAGTTTTTGAGTCACAAGAGCCTATCCGACATCCCTCACACTAGTTTATTTATGTCTTTTAATTAGTTATCTCGTCAGTGATCAACCATTAATCATCAAAACCTTCAAAGTCAATTGTTAATCATAAAAATATCAAGCTTAAACCACCTACTTGGAATGTATTGATCCTAATGAAACCCTAATCCCATCATAATGACTATATTATAATAAAAAATCCAAATAATTGCATGTATGATATACCTCTATGACTAAGAGTGATAAACTAACATTAACTAATCATATTTTAGGGTTTAGAACATAATGACCCAAACTAATGGCTATACTAGAGACCCAAATCACCTAGATTGAAGATAAGTAGATACGAACAATGATGTTAAGGTACTATAATGCTATTTAATGTGTAATCCTATATAAGGGGAATTTATATAAGAAAAACATAGAAACAATGTGCATATATGTATATCAATAAGATTTGAATCATATATGAACCCTTCCATTTCTATATGGAACTCAAACATAATTTCTATAAGGGTTATTATGAATAAACCCTAAATTGAAGTTACGAGGTAGATTCAATGAAGTAAGAAAAGAAGAAGTGAATGTGATTGAAACCCTAACACTAACTCATATAACTCATCTATCAAAGTGGGTAAGATAGTACACCTTAGTAGACATTATGACATTATGTCAAGTGTATAATATTAGAATTGAGTACACTCTTATTGATAACACTAATAACCCTAGAAGTCTTGACCCTAAAAAAAGACATGAAAATCGATAGATCATATGGCTTTTTAATAGAAGGTTAGAAGCGGAACTTGAAGCATTTTTTTATAGAATATGCCTTACCACAGGTAAGTGGGACATGCCTTCAAATTCTTGTCCCTTTTGTTACATTTTGATGATTGTAAAATTCTGGAAGCCACTTTATCTCAATAATTACTTCATTCAGATTTGCAATTACATACAAAATGATATGTTCATCTTGAT
This sequence comes from Alisma plantago-aquatica, assembly GCA_963693085.1. Classification (NCBI taxonomy): domain Eukaryota; kingdom Viridiplantae; phylum Streptophyta; class Magnoliopsida; order Alismatales; family Alismataceae; genus Alisma; species Alisma plantago-aquatica. Next base: position 218,177,551 of record OY856409.1, read on the forward strand.
CAATGTAAAAATCCTCTCTTGCATGTCACGAACATTAAAAATCCATATTTTATTATTTGAATTATCAGATTTCAGTTCTCAACATAAAGTGTTAGTCAACACTTATTCACGCCTTGAAAAGAACTACCTAAATTTAGAATATGTTTACATTGTGTTTACTTTATCATTGTTGTATAGAATCCAAAATGTTGTGAATATAGAATATTAGTATTTATCTTAGAATTACAAACAGAACCAGAAATAGAAAGAGAATAGAAAAAGACACCAGAACATAACCTAATATTATATTAAAAGTCCTTATAGAAAAAGTACTAAGACCCATAGATTAGAAGGCACTTAGTGCCATAGAAGGCATGTGATGCCATATAAGGTGCATTGCACCAATAGAAGGCAAATCGTGTCATAGAAGGCACAATACACCACATATAAGGAGTTATTGCATAATAGTGGCACAAAAAGAGAAAAAATGTAAATAAAAGATGTTTACTACAATTTTTGATGTTAAGTTTTCATAACTAGTTATATATTTTATGTTGTTGAATTCAATGTTGCTTAACTTAACCTAGAATTCTTTTCTTTGTCCATGGTTGGGGGGGTGACGTTTAGAAGATAGTGAGTAGTAGCTTGAGGGATAACTTGGAGTAACTTTATATTCAATAATGTGGGATATCTTTCACTAGTGGGAAATTATCTTAGTGATCCCCTCATATTCATATTTTATTATTTTTCTTTTCCTTCTGAGTTCACGTAGGGATATGTGACCCTCAGAATTATAGTTTCATAATGTTGGACATTATCTTTCAGTTCATGTTAGTGTGGTTATTTTGCATTCTACTTTATGCCATATGTGTGATGTATTTGCTAGAAATGTATATTATATGTGTGTTGATTCTTCATCATATGATTTTATGGTTAATATATGGGCAAGCATTACAATATGGTATCAGAGCATTTAAATAACAACTAATGATTGATAACACTAGATAAATCCTCATAGATTCTTTTTTATATAGATGGCTTCTAAGAAGAGGTCTAATAAGGGAAAAAATCACATGGATGGAGAGGAAGGCTCCTACAACATGGGGAGCGTTCATGATCCCTATGAAGGGCCCAACCCTGATTGTAACCCTAATGCATATCTCAATGTGCTTGTCAAGGCTTTTACAGATGCCCTGACAGATCAAAATGGAGGGCCCCACCAGTCAAAAAAATGAAGATTCTAGTAGATTTCCTGAAGATCAAGCCAAAGAGATTCACTGGAGAAGCTGAGATAGATGTGATCACTCATGATGAGGAGTAGATGTTGAACATGGAGCATTGCTTTTGTAATTAGGGATGCCTAGAGCATTCCAAGGTTCACTTTGGGATACACCTGCTGAATAGTGTGGTCCAAACTTGGTGGGAAAACCTCATCACTTCTTGAGGGCCCAATCCTAAGTCATTGACCAAGGAGGTGTTCACCACTGCCTTTCAAAATTGCTACACCTTAGAGTCTATAATCAAGAAGAAAGAGGTTGAGTTCCAGCACCTGAAGGAATTTGATGCTTCTATCATCTAGTACGCAATGAAGTTCCATATGCTGAAAAAATACTGAACTAAGGTAGATGAGGTGCATCTTGCCAAGAGTTTGATGTGTTGTCTGAAGCCTGATCTTGGCTACACCCTAGTGGGAAGTGGCATCAAAACAGTTCAAGAGGCACTAGTGTCAGCGTGGGAGTTATAGGACTACCCAGGTTGACACTAGAAGAAAGGAGGGTCTTCTGGAGGCAACTATCAACATAATGGCTAGAACGATGGACAAAACAACAAGAGCAAGGCCCCAAAAGGAACACCAGGTCATAGAAAAGCCCCATATGGAGGATCTCAAAGAGAACCTAGCTAGGTTTGCCCCAAGTGTCAAAAGCCCCAAATTGTGGAATGCAAGTTTGGTCAGCAAGTACTCTACCTATGGGGCGAGGAAGGTCACTTCAAGTTCAACTATCTAAAGAAGCCAAGGCAAAACCAAAGCAATCATAGAGAGAAGTGTTAGGCAAGAGTGTTTTCACATGACACAATAGAGGTAGATGACGAATAGATAGTAGAAGGTATGACCTAACCCTAGTAGTATTAATTAGATGGAAATATTTTAAGGCATGCATAGTTTAGACCTTTGGAGTGCATAATTATGGACTTTAGGGTGGTCGAGCATCACCAACAAAGAATAAGTAAAACCCTAAGGTGGGTAGTACATGAAAATTTTGAGGATGAAATTTCATTTAAGGTGGGTAGAGTTGTAACATACTCATTTCTAGGACCCATGTTTTGAGTTCCTTAATTACTTTATATTATGTACACTTGAGAAATCATTATTTGTAAGTTATGGTTTCAGATATAAATTAGCCATGTTATATAGTTCTTTTTCCTCTTAAAATTTTGTATAGGAAAATAAATTATGTCACATTGCAAGTACATAATGTTTAAAATCTAATGCATAATGGAGAATTAGTAATACATATATCACTCTAGTGTAAAGCATATACTTATGTATCTTAAAAGTGAAAATAGATTATATATTTTGATTCCTTACCCTAAAATAAGTAAACATACCCATTTTTAGAATTTTTAGATTATATTTAGACCCAAAAAAATTATGGGGAAAACTAGTTCAAATAAACACAACAAACCAAAAATTTGCTAATCCTAATCAAACCAACTTTAGTTTGAACGAGATTACATATAAGTGGAATGTTACACACATCATGGGCTCAGTTTGAGTCATATGATGGTGATCAAAGTGGTAGGACATCATCTCCTTCCTTCCAATCCCTCATATTCTAAGTGGAGTGGAAATCCAGTCCCTTGTGGATTGCTAGTTCCCCCATATATTTCTCTTCTCCACTCCTATTCCCCTGAACTAACCACCTTGAATTAGTCACACTCTGCCAAACCTAAAGATCCCTAGATTATCCCCTAGAATCCCTTATCTAGAAAATACTCAACTTAGTGTTCCTCTCGATCTCTAGACATGACTGTCAAGCACACGTGAGAGGACCCCATATAAAACCAAGTCATATGGAATGTCGCCCAGGGCCATCAAAACTCTAACCAAGTTCCAATTGTACCCGCTTTAGCCCAGAGCACCTTGAACCCTATCCCTCTTCAACCTATTGACACCCACTATATTTCTTCACTTTCAGACCTCCTCCTTTGAATTGCTCACATATAAAACATCCACAAACTACACAAACTTGACCACACCATTATTTTTGACAGCAAACTAGTAGGGTGACCAATAAAAAAACCTTATGTGGGGAACCATGTATTGGAGGAGAGATTTTGAGGCAATCAGATCATGTAAGATTGACGAGGGAGTTCACCAACATATCATGAAGCTTTACCAAACCCTAGTTGATCAACTTGGAAGTAATTCTTGAGGACCCATTTTCCTCTATGCACCTACTATATGACTATTGATGACCATGCCATGTACTCTATTTTTTTCCTATGACTATGTGGTTGGTTTTGTCATTGTCCCATGAAGGTTCCTAGTCACTTTGGAGGGTATGAGTTCCCTTCCTTCTCCTCTCCATGTTCCTATATAGATGCCCTCCTCCATTGTTTTCCTGGAAAGATGAACTCATCGTCCCACGATTACCTGGTTTTGTGCAAGATATCCATGACTTTGTCATCTTGCAAGGAAGGTGATGTTCATCTCCATTTTCCTTGATCTGTGACCCTTTGTAAATCACATTAGATAATCTTGCTCATCCAAAGGTTTGAAGGAGAGGACTGCTGGCATAGTATCGTGTGGATTGTTGATCTTGTCCCTACCCACAATGTGTTTGAGTTAATTTTATTTTGACATTCAGTTATTGACTCATGTAGGACTCTGTTGTATCCCTCTTTTTGGTTTGTTTATGTCATTTAATTAGTCATCTCTTTAGTGATTGTCCATTAATCATCAAAACATTGTAAAAGCTTAGAATTCAATCTGTTAATAAAAAATACCAAACTTTGACCACTTCCTTAGTAAAATGCATTTATCCTGATGAAACCCTAGTGTCACCCTAACAACTATAATATAATCAGAGATCCGAGCAAGTACATATATGATACACCTCTATGACTAACATGAGAAACTAATATTGACTCCTCATAATTTAGGGTTTCGAAAATAATGAACCACTAATGGCTCAACTAGATACCACAATCACCTAGATTGAAGATATGTAGCTACTAACAATGATGTTAAGGCACTATAATTATGTTTTATTTGTAATCCTAAAATATGGGGAATTTACGTAATAAGAACATAGTATAATATGTATATATATCAATAATATTTGGACCAAAATATATATGGATGCTTTCATTTTTATAGGGATCTCAGACATAAATCCTAATATCATTATGGCAACATATAAGGGTTAGTATGAATAGATGCTAAATTAAAGTTACAAGGTATGACCATCGAAGTAAGAAAAGATGAAGTGAATGTGATTGAAACCCTAAGATTCACTCATATAACTCATCTACGAAATAGGGTAAGATAATGCATCCTGGAAGCATTCATGTGTATGATCCTAGAATCTAGTCAAAGAGTTATATACACACCTGACAACCCTAACTGAGAACACTAGTAACCTTAGAAGTCTTAACACTAATAAAAGACATGAAAATGGATGAACCCTTTGTTTTTTTAGAAGAAGGATAGAAGCAGGACTTGAAGAAGTATTTTCTTGATAGGACTTCACTTACCATAGGTAAGTGAGCCATGCCTTTGAATTATAGTCCCTTTTGTTACATTTAGACTATTGTTAGATTTTGGATGTTCCTTTATTGTGATAATTAGTTCATTTAAATTTCCAAGTACATCTAGAATGATATGTTCATCTTGAGCAATACATAAATTATCTTTTGCTTGCCATAAACCTAAAGAATTTAGAGTTGTTTATTATAATCATCAGATGTCAACTCTCATTGTAAAATGTTAGTCAACATTTCATCATGCCATGAATAGAACTACCTAAATTTGGAATATCTTTACATTATTTTTATTTTGTCATTATTGTATAGAATCTAGAATGTTGTGAATATATTATAATAGAATATAGATTATCAGAATTTATCTCACAATTAGAAATAGAACCAAAAACAAAAAAAGAATATAAAATGACACCATAACATAACCTAATATTCTATGATAAGTCCTTATGTAGTATATATACAACAATACACAAAATAGAAGAGACTTAGTGCCATAGAAGTCATGTAAATTAACAGAAGGTGTGATGCACCAATAGAAGGCACATCATGCAATTAAAGGTTCATTGCACCATTGATCATGATTTATTGTACAATATTGGCCAACAAAAGATAAAAGATGTAAAAAATATGTTTAGTACATTTTTTCATGTTATGTTTTCATGATGTAGTTATTTTTATGTTATAATTCAATGTCACTTACACTAACTTAGAACTATTTTCTTTGTGGTTCTCTAGGGACACGACGTCCAAAAATAGTGAGTAGTAGCTTGAGGGATAATTTGGAGAAATTTTAGGTTCAAAGTAGGATATATTTCACTAGTGGGACATTATTTTAGTTGGTCCTTCCAGATTTAGAATTTATTAATTCTATTTTCCTTTTTGTTCATTATGAAGATGTGACTCTTATACTTGTTGTTTCATAATGTTGGACGTTATCTTTCAATGCAAGTTAATATGGTTATTTTACATGCTACTTTATGCCAGATTTTTGACGTTTGCCCTATATATTTGTATTATATGTATGTTGATTCTTCCATGTATGATTATATGGTTGATAAATGGGAAAGGGTTACAATATCATATATGGAAAAAAAATTCATATCATTAATACTTATGTAGATAATTCTAGAAGAACTATGTTCACTATATAACCCAACAAGTAATCCTAAAACTAGAAAGTAATATGATTTTTAGATTCTATATGTATTAATAGAATAGGCGTCAAATTTCATATTGGTTGTATAATGTTTGTTTCCATAAATTAAAGTATAAAAGATGGGACAAGAGTATGTAGAATTAAATAAACACAATCACATTTAATCAGTTTTATTTTCCAAAATTTCCATATTGACACACATATAAGTTTGGAAACCTCAAATTTTCTATATGTGGACTCTCCCAGTTGCCACACAATATCAATATGATAGGTCGATGTTTATCTTCCACCTTCATCTAGGTCTTCTAACCTTCCTTACAATGCTCACTTTCCCCCATTTCCTATCGCTTCTCTCTCTCATTCATGAAGATTCTTTCTCCAACAAATTACTCCTCTCAAACTACTCTTAAAGAACACTGACTCGAACTTTAAACTACCCTCATGGAGAAACACCCAATTTTCTTCTCCTCTTTTTCTTCTTTATTGTGTTTTACAGAGAGCATCAATTCCTTTAACCTCAAACCCATGTATAAGTGTGTATTTCATAATCCCTATTAGACCTCTAGCAATCATTTTCTCTGGTCAGTTTGACTTGATACTATTCATATTGTCGGGATCATATCCTACCATCATTGCTTACATTCATTAGAGACCAATGACACTTTACACTATGAGGAATGAATTTAGGTGGGTGGAATCTTGAGAGATCTCCTGGGAACCTCTCCACCCTTTGGAATCTTGTGGTTTTTCCCTAGAGCCTCTATCGATCTTTGGGTTCTCAACAAAGTATAGAGAGGTTTGGTAGTTCTTCACTAGACATCCAAGGACCTTAGAGATCATGCATGGAAACTCCACTTACATATGTGAAGTGATTTTGATCTTTCTTCCCTCATCCGCATTGATAATTCTTCAACTATCTACCCATTGTTTCTTTTTAGCATCATTTTTCAACGTCACAATGAGTATTTCACGTGTGAGTATTGTTTGTTTCATTTTCCATGTATGCATTTCTATCTAAGCATCACAAGTGTGGTGGAGGATTTTTAATCCACTTTTTTTAGCCTAGTAGTGCTTCCCAACTCCTAGTCATGCTTGCTCCTGGCATAAGACCATCATAGTGACTCTGACCAACCTAGGACCTATACAAGGAGTCAATGTCTTTTAGAAACCTCGGGGACCTATCCCCATGTCCAATTCATAGTCTTTTTTGGGTACAATGGATTTTATTCAAAACTATGATCTTTTAATGAATATGTATTTCGTGTGGCTGTGGAGAAGATCCTCACAAAAGATTTTAACATTTTCCCCTCATTCTCATTTGATTATGTCATCTGCATGTTAGGGATATTTTTGTCTTTTTGTCCTCAATTTAGCTAGGACGTGCAACTTAAGTCGATAATTGTTTCAAAAATTCTCTACCACACATAAATATTTGAATGTGTAATGTAAGGGATTTTGTCTTTTTCCTAGGTTTCCATTTATAAATCCCAAACAATCATTCTTAGAAAGTAATAAGTAATTATCGTAGATCAGAAAATTTTAAAAAATTATCTTGGAATCTTAAGATTTTTCCTCTACTCGATGATATGGGTTTTATAAACAAAAATAATAAAAATGTCAAAATTTAGGATTTACATATTTAATTTGAGTTTAATCCTGATTCATCTAAAGATGTTATTAGATGGGTGGAAATGTTGATTTTGAACTCTAGGGTCTGACATGGGATATGGTTGACCAAATGTAAGGTATGTGCATCTAGCCTATTAAAACCCTAAACTTCCTATTTGAGGCATGCCAATCTATCTTGTTTATCTGTAGAATATTTTGAAAGTTCTTTAATTGCAATCTCTCTTTTTTATTGTTGAAATTTGTGGAATCATTATTTAAGGGTCCTTTAACCACAACTTTATACAATATAGACGTTCTCATCTTCTTTTATTAGATTGAACGTGTTTGACCTTTTATTGTGCATCATGTGGTGATTTACTAGCATAAATTGTTAAGTGGATTTGGTGTGGATGTGGAAAATTTCCTACACCTTATAAATTGTGTAGAGGTGATAATTCTTAAAAGAGAAGATGTGTATATCTTGCTTAGAACAAATGTGTATGTTTTCCTTCTCACCCCATATTGTATAGAGAATGTGTATATTATGTATTTATAGTGATTGTGTATTTTTCATGCTCACTCCACATTAATGGTAGATGTGATATTTCCTACCTATATTCTTTATAGTGTGTCAAGTTGTAAACACATAGATGATTTTGCCTCATATTCATGTATTTGGCGAGATCTCTTTATTGATGTTATTTCTTATCAAACTAAATGCCTCATATTTTCACATGGATATTTTCTTGGATGTATTTTTCTCGGGAATTACATACATATTCAAAACCTCTCTTAAATAGAAACTATATTCACTATTTTACCTTAGCCTATTCAATGCCCAAAATTATTATATCTAATGCATACTGCTAACCAATTAACGATAGGGTACTATTAACCCATTTCTAAATCTTCCATCATATCATACCCCTCGATCACATTTTAAGGTGAAATCATTTTCATACAGATATTATGTTATGGTCTTACTAAGAAAACTTACATGAGTGGCTTGCCAAACATATATGAAAAGTGCAATTGAGGTTCCCTTGACCTGTTACTTGTAAGAGGTATCATGCTCAAATTCTATGAGCTCACTCAACTCCATGAGTATTATATGCACTAGTTCTGTCTTCCCCCTTTGGTATGGGGTTCTCAAGTCTACTTCATTACCATCGACCATCAATTCTACAAGGTCTATCCACTCAGGTACAAACCAAAACCAAACATAATATAACATTCTATTCACATATCTCTACTCATGAGATATTCTTACCCAACTTTCTCTTTTTTATCAATAACCACTAGTGTCCTAAATAAGGAAACACCAACCTGACCACAAAGCTTTGCAATATGCTATCATCCCTTACCTATTCAGGATCTTAGGACTCTCTCTCACCTAGATGGTAGGTACTCAAATAATTTACACATATATGTAAGCAACCTCTCTCTGCCTCTAGGGTTTGCTCCCCCTGAGGACATGTAGGGTACGACAAACCTCTAGGAATCATGCATGAATCAACTCAACTCATTCACTCAGGGGTATTCTAGTTTAGGACATATCACAAAAAGCATTTATTACAAATTTCTCATATCTTAGAGTTTAAGTTCCTGACTTCCTCTGGGTCCCACTCTCTCATGGAGTCAAACCTATAACTGGTCCTAACACTAGGGGCCCCCTTTGTAGAAGAGATTGTCTCTTTCACAAGCACATCTTATATTCACTTAATTTTTATTATCTCAATATAATACACACACTTGTATCATCAAAACTTATGCCAAACCTCAAAACTAAAGTAAAAATCTAAAATCTGACTGAGGTCATCATAAACCATATTATCCCATTATGTAAAACTAATATCATTTCATCCATTCCATCTATTATGTAATCCAACAAGGCTTTGGTCCTCTGATCTAAAACTAATTCCTCTCCTAGCCTGGTGCCCCTCACTTCCACTTGGTGTGTGACAACCTCCTACTCGTACTTGTGTGGGAACATATTTCCTATTAGGGTGCCTACCATATGGAATTTAGACTTTATATCCACAACCTCACCTCTCGAGTTCGGGTGTTATCTCCCTCATAGATCTTTCCCCACTCTTGGGTTGACTCACCCTCAAGACAGGACACCAACCCTAAAAGTTTCACTATGGGTTTTCGTATCTTCCTTTTCATGTAACCATTCATTGCCTATGTTTTACCTATATATTCAAACCCTTCGCGTGTACCATGCAAACCTTACTTCATGTACTTGCATGCTGGATAAACTAAGGTATCCAAACTCATTGTATTTTCTCTTCCCTCTTCCCTTTTCTTGGGGTTAAATGGGTAGGGTTATTATTCTTCTCATGCTTTTTCTCATAACACAGGATTAAAGTTTAGGGTTAAGGTCAGGGAATACACCCTACACCTTAGGGTGTTTTCTATCTCTTGACCCACTAAGGGGTTTTCTTAAACCAACCCTAGATCCATATAGGGTTTACCCTTGCAAGGAGAAACCAACAAAACCCCCATTATCCTTTACTTTATCATTATTTTCACATTTCCTACATTAATTGGCGGAGGATGCCTTAATCCTACTTCTTCTCAAACCCTAACTTGAGATGAAGAGGGAAGTATCTTTTTGGGATTATTAAGCAAGAGGATGAGAAGTGGATGAAATGTGCGATGAGAAGACATAGAGGAAACATTACCTTAAGCAACCCTAGGTTCTATCCAGGCTAACATCATATTGGCTAAGGGAGCCCTCGCATACCAACTTAATGGTGCGTAGGTAAATATTGCCAGTCCATTACCATTAGGCCATGCCATAATATTTTTCCTTGTATTTCTATGGATTACTTGAAATTATAAACTACTGAATATTATTTGAAAATTCTAGGGCTCTTCTACCAATGTAACGAGCTCACTTTTTAGCATCCCCCAATTAAGGAAGGAACTTAAAGTTGAGAGCCATTACCTAAAATTCCTAAGATATAGATTTAACCAAATGACTAATAATAGCGAATAATTTCTATTATTTCACAAATGTTATTTACATGATATAAAATGATACTCATGTAAAGAATTATATGACATTCCAACCTAGAACTAATACTTTCACTTAGCTTTCATGTCTTTGGTGAGTTTCATCTGATTCATCATGTATCGATATCTTCATATATCACATCTATCTAAAATGGTGTAATCACGTACTGGGATTTGAGGCCTTGGATAAAATGATCTTACAAGGAATGATTGGACTACCCATATCACCAAGGTTCGTCTCCTTTTTAGGGAGCCCATCACTAAAGAACTATGTGGTTAAGTGTGCCCAGCCTAGAGTAATACCAAGATGGGTGACTAGTTGGGAAGTTTATCCTAGCTTGCGCGTGAGTGATGATAAATTGCATAGTTAAGGCTAGTGGTGGGACCAGTCGTCATTCATGAAACTCTACTAGAGCCTTGGATAGTGAACTAGACATTACAAATGGTATCAAAGCCAATTTTCCTACATCAGGTATGACCCACTTAGGTCTATGGTGTGCCGGTCTTTGAGACGTGCAATCTAGGCATGTTGGAAAGGGCTATCCTAGTTTATGGAGCCACCCTTATATGGTAGTCATGGTCGGGATTTGGGTGTACATGGGACATTTGGTTTTGCACTAAAATGGAGATAAATGATGACGCCATATAGTTGATCCTTGACGAGGATGTCAAGAGTTTAAGTGGGGAGGTTGTAACATCCCAAGAATTGAGGCCTTGATAAAATGATTTTAAAAGCAATGATTGGACTACCCATATCACCAATGTGCACCTCTACTTTAGGGAGTCCATCACTAAAGAACGTTTTGGTCAAGCGTGCTCAGCCTAGAGTAGTAATAGGATGGATGACCAGTCGAGAAGTTTATCATGGCTTGCACATGAGTGAGGACAAAGCGTGTAGTTAAGGTTAGTGGTGGGGCCAATCTTCATTCCTAAAAACTCTATTGGAGCCTTGGGTAGTGGGCGCAGTCATTATAGTTCCTTTGTCACTGATATCTAGATTGAACTCGAGGCATGGAATCATCATCCTCTTCAATGTTCGATCTATGTTCCTTGAACTAGAGTAGACTGTCTGAGTTATATGTGAGCTCAATATCACATATTGACTCACACGAGCATGACATGCATTTCTCATTTTCTCTTATCAAGTGTCCAAGATATCAAACTCTTATAGGAGGGACAATAACCATCTACATCACTCAAAATCACCCCCATGTGTCACATTGCATTCGAGCATCACCTTTATGGAAACCCTTATTCAAGATCACAGTAGATGATGTCAACGTACATCGAATGACATGTGAAGAATGTAGTGATTTCCAATATTAGAACCAAAATCACACCATTAGTATGAGAGATGATTCTGACTACCATTAGATGGTTTCCATGTGTCAGTCTCAAGGTGAGTCTGTCTGATACACTATTATCTAACAAGTATCTATGTGTTTGATTTTATATCACATATCATGACTTAATTTTATTATGTCATCAACCAATACACACTCAAGTCTTAAGTGTTATTATTGTCTATCAACTTCAACAATAACAACCGACTACGTACATAACGAGAATGCATCTACTCTTGACGTTCATATGATCTCATTTTTTAAGTCCTCAACCTAAAGACATACGTCATTGGGTAACATCATTCATTAGACACTTATTATGTCACATCATTATCTCATAACTAAATAGAAAAGAATAAATGGAAGACTGTCTTTATTATTAATCAAATCATTTATAAGATCTACCATTACAATAATCATATGATTGGCAATCTGGGCATACATATCAACAATCCATTTCACCTATTACATGAAGATGGTTGTATAAGTTAATAATATATTTTTCTATAACTCATGAGGTCTAAAAATGGGGTAATGTCTTTATACTTAAACAAGAAACACATTCACCCATTCTCAAAAATCTAAAATAGCATCAAAATATTGTGTATTTTTCATTCTTTGGTGAAGTCCTTAAAACATAAAATAGTTTCAAAATGCTATAGGAAGGAAGAATATTGAAAAAAGCTTTAATGTCACATGAGCTGGTGCAAACATTGTGTGATGATTCCTAGAGTCAGCAATGAGTGAAGGTATGCAAAATGTTTACATTAAAACTAATTCACTGGAAGTGGTTGTATCTATTGAAGAAAGACATAAAAGAAAAGGGCATCTAGATGTGATCTATAAAGATACTAAATATATTATAGATCTTTCATTGCTTATGTGATTAACCATGTAAAGCAAGATGGTAGCAAAGTGGCACACTATTTTGACAACTTGTGTCAAAATGAGTGTGGCCACAACCATTTTAGAGAAATTTTTTATGACACTTTGCTCATTTATGTTGTCAATGACTTGATTATTCATACTATCTTGCCATCCTTTTGGTGATTAAAGCTGTCACATATGCCTTCTGCCACCCCAAAGACCTAGTCTATTTTGACATACGCTTACTACAAAACAATCATCCATAAATTTACTACAAGTGACCTATCTTTGTGGCAACAAGCTATACTCTCTTCTCTACAAGCCGATCATGCACAAGATTTTCTTCTTGTTGTTCCTATTGACGCCCTTGACTTGTCCATGTCTCTAGTTGAGTATTGAGTAATCATTCAGTTCTGACTCATGATCCCTTTATACCTCGATGATGAATGTTGCCCAGTTTGCAACATTGCTAACTTAGACGCCTTAGGTGATCATGATGCCCATTGTCTCATACGACCTAGATATAAGTTTTGTCATGATGTTGCTCATTATGCCATTTTTTTCCTTGTATCTCGTGCTAGGATAAAGTCAATAAAGGAAGCCCCTCTAGCCTTTCTTGTCACCCGATCTAATGGTCTACATTTACAACAACCTGCATATATCTTATTATTTGATTGGATAGATGGAAGACACACATGTGTTGACCTCATTGGTGTTTCTCCTTTGACCAACATAATTTCAAATAACTTTAAAGTAGGTCAGGTTTCCTCTCCCAATTTGTTTCCTATTCTTCTTTGAAGGGATATCTGTCACGAAATCGTTTATTACTCTAATCCTAACTCCAAATGTCAATGGCGATAGGACCCAGGCATCCGTCCCTAGCATGGTATCAACAAAGAGAGAATGTGGAAGCCTAAATCTTAGCATACATGAATAAATGACAAGATAAAGGCACCAATCTTGATCTATACATTTGATAAGATATACTAAGCAACATTGTTTATTACAAGCTTTCAATTACATATTCAAGAGTACAATTTTACAAGTCTGCTCATGTATACTAGGGATCTCATAACAAATACACATGACATAGATGACCAAGTCTATCAACTTATAGCCATCTCTGGACCTATAAAATACATGAAATAAGATGTGTCAACACACGTGGTGTTGAGTATAGGGCTAAAAGATACATATACATAAGCTTTGCATAATTTAAAAGGATTTGTAGATGTAGATGAACATGAATAAACAAGTTACGTATTTAGTAATGCGAGAGACTGTGTTTTATATCATTTTACTCCAATTATACCAACAACATCATATATCACAAGACCTTTTTTACGAACTTCCCATTGGAAGAGTCCATAAGGGTGCTCAATATTAGCTAACCCTTTCATACATAAAGGACATCAAGGCCATCATGAGCCAACCCTTTGATCAACATGGTCCACCCTATCTTGAAAACTCAAGTAGGACACCTAGACTCATGTTCTTACCCCAAGAATACAGGCAGGTGCACAACGTTTGTATAATGGAGTTTCTATATTATGTTTACAAGTTATAAAACAACGATACGAGACAAACATTGAATACAATACTAGAATACTACTTGGCAAATTTGAGAAAGTAAACAAGCATACATATGTATAACATTTCAAGAAAGAAAGGCATGGTTATATAATTATTAAATCCCGTACCTGATTTAGAGATTTCATATCCTATCCTTGACCATCTAGATCACAAGAAATCACCAAGTTAATCATACTATTACATACATGCACTAGATTCTCATCATTAACCCCAATTAGGTTCATTTTAGGTTTTTGACCAAATTAGGTTCAAGGTTTCTTTATAGTGTAGTTTGTGATCTTTTACTAATTTATAGGTCATCATGAAGGTGGGGTTCAACTGTCATGTTGATGCTAGGTTCCATCTATTTTATATTATTATTTCACGATTCAAGTCATTTATGTACATTTTAGGGTCAAATGACTCACTATAGGGCAACGAGATCATGGCTCATCAAGAGAAGGGATCCAAGCATAAGGTGTGATTTATATTAGCAAGATAGTGTTGGGTTTTAGGGGAGATAGAGAAGGCAGCGGAAACAAAAAATTTCTTCTCCCAAACCCAGAATAAAGGAACCATGTCAATGTTTATACAATAGGAAAGATGGTTTGTAGAGGCATACCTTGTCCCGAGGCTTGCTCCGCCACATTACCTCGCGGCTTGCGCGGTATTCACCTCCAGTCTTGGACAATGTATGTGCAGCTCCTGGTCTCACTGGGACTGTCGGGATTGACAGTTGTCCTCTGAGCGGCAAAAGTCTCTCACCTCTGAAGTAGTACACACAGACCACCTGGAACTCCGATCTGCTTGTCCCATAAGGAATCGGAAGGAGTCACACCCTCCTGTTGGCGTACTAGTCACCGACACACTCTCCTGCAACCAATTGCTTTTCTATAGTTGTCTTTCCCTTACCGTGCCTCCCTTATCGGGTAGCACTTGCTCGGGCTCTCTCAGTTGCCACAACCAGAGAGAACGACAACTTTGCAAAGCAACTGGTGTTATGAGTTTTTCTTTTTGAGAATCCCCACTACCCCTATATATATAGGAGGGTCATGGGACAGGGTTCTCTACCCCGGGCAATGCAGGATTAAACAGGAGTAGAAGGGTTCAAGATTTTCCACAAAACAACCAACTGCGTCACCTGAACCGATCATTGCAAGCATGAACCGATCGGTTGGGACACCTGATCCGATCAGTTCACTGCTAAGCCGATCAGTTTGTGGTCATGGTCCAACTCAAATTGACTTTCATATTTGTTTCTGATTAATCAAATATTAATCTTTATCCAAATCAAATTTGTACAAGTGAAACAAATTGTATTTGCAAAATAGTCTTCTGACTTTCCAAACAATCTCGGTTGGTCACATGAATCGACCGGTTCAACAATTGAGCTGATCATTTCATGACACATGAGCCGATCGACTCACAACTTGAGCCGACCGGTTCAACAACCTGAACCGATCAATTCATCCCTATGAGCTGATCGGTTGGGGCAGCAGACTATGTAAAATCAATCAATTGCAGTTTCAATCAATCTGATACTCTAATCAATCGGTCCAACACCTTGAACACTATGATACTGAGCTATCAATTGATTGAGTGTTTAATTGAACTACTAAACTCCTTTAGTAATCAATCTAAACATCATTTGTGGATAAACTCCTCTTCCAGGTTAAATCCTATGTGTGTGACCCTGCAGGTCCATTTCACGTTGGCAGTGAAAGTCCATAACACTTATGACTTCACAAGCAAAGAGCGGTGCCTAGTCGCACATCAGTGCTACCCAAGTGAAATAGAAAGTTGGAGAACAACTTTCAATCCTACAATCCGTGAATGGCGTTACAACAAATGTATAATTCCTTTGTCACTAATATCCTAAATGAACTCAAGGCATGGAACAATCATCCTGTCAACGTTCATTCACTTTCTTGATCTCAGAGTAGATTGGAGGAGATATGTATGACATCAATATCATATACTGATTCATACATGCGTGCACGCCTATCTCAATCCTACTCATCAAGTGGCCATGGATATCAAACTCCCTCAGGAGGGAAAAATCCCATATCTATCACTCACCCCTCAAAAGCCCCATGTGTCAAAGCCACCCAATCATCACCTTTATAACAACCCATATTTCAGGACTGCGTTTGATGATGTCAAAGTGTACCCAACGACATGTGTTGAGTGTAGTAATTTCAGGTCAAAGAATCACATTCACCACCATCACTGTGAGAACTGACTGTGACTACCATGTCATGGTTCCATGTGTCAAACTCACTGTGGGTCTGTCTGGTACACTTGTTCTCTAACAAGTACCTATGTGTTTGGTTTGATATCTCCATATCATGACTAATGAGATTCTGTCATCAACCAACACCACAATCTAGTCTTGTGTGTCATTGTTGTCTATCTACCTTCCACAATGACATCCGACTAGGGACATATTAAGAATGTACAAACTCTTAGCATCTGTATGATCTCATCGTTCAGGTCCTTAACCTGAAAGCATACGTCATTGAGTATTGTCATTATCTAGACATTCAATATGTTCTATCATTATCTAATATGACAGAACCGGAAATAATTGGAAGCTTGCCTTTGATGTTTATCAACTCAATCTTAATGTATCCCACCAATCATCCCATGATTGGCTCTCCAGGCATACATACCAACAGACTCCCACTTGTACTGCGAGCCAATCACCCTTGAATCATATTCATAGTGATCTTCAAACATGTCCCATATGTTACTGTGCTCTAATGCTTACATAGTGAGTTATGGCAACACTTTGCCAAAGTCGGTATTACCTGCATGTCTCTCATATCTTCATTGTACATCACACGTATGAGATGGAGTTGCCGTAATATGCGATCTAGTATTCCTTTGCTGACCTTTATCCACATTGCATGACCAAGCACTCCTAACTTGTCATCAATGACCGAAATATCTATAAGTTCATCTCATGAACTTCGAGATCCATATAGTATCCACTAATGTTCTCTAACACATGGATACTCGACTTTTCCTTTTAAAACAGCTCAAATGGAATGTTTCCATTATTCAACAAACATTCAATTTTATATATCTCATATATATTTTGCGATTAATTTTCTATCCTTTTCGGAAGTTTGCATCAGTGTAACTCTTTACAGTGAATCCTTCCTTCTTTCCATAGAACTAGTACTTCTCAAGTACTTATCAAGTCCTTATGGTATTCCAGTAACCCTTACTAGAACTAGACAAACATCCACTCATCATGTCCCACATACGAGTTATCAGGATGAGCACATCATATTGTCATGCCCTACATACAAGATGATAAATGTGTTTTGTTCTTGCCATGTCCATACATGCAAGATGATGGGATGATTACATACATGATAGATCCATATATATTCTTAATGTTCCCATTCTTCATAAGAATTGGACACCTGGCCTTGGGATACTAACTCCATGTAACATGGAGAAGTTTTCTCCCACTGAATATGTGTATACTGAACCCTTCAGTATAGACTACCAATGTATGCTTTATCTTTTCAGGTCAAGAGGTTTTTCGAGAACTATCTCTATAGATCTCCATTCCTATTACATAGGAAACGTCTCTATCTTCCCTAAAGATAATTTCCACTTTGGATTTCCATTCTAGAACATTTCCATTTCACATCAACATGTGGAATGTGAATACGCTCCCACTAAATCACAAATCTCTCTTTATCTTTGTCATACCAGTCAAACCCTTTGACTATATTATCAAAGTGAAGATTCAACTTTGAGTTGCTTGTATTCAATCAATCACATTGATTAGTTCACTGTAACTTATAGACTTCATTTGCATCAATGGATTCATAAACCTTATAGGTTGTGTCACATACACATCCTTGTTTTATTCCTTACAGGAATGCAGTTTTAGTATCCGTATGCCAAATCTCTTAGTCATTAAGTTTCAATCAACAAGCATCATCCTTCTCAAAATGTCATCCATGTGTCTTAACACTTAAGACTCATTCACACTTATGGATTTCATCCCAATGGGTGCTACCATCAAGGTCATACCTTATGGTTCACATGGAAGTCATTTAGAATGTAATGGTCATAAACCATAACTCAAAATCCGGTTCCTCATATTCATCAACATAGTTAATTCATCACATGACCAACTCATCACATAGATAATCAAGGTGTTTCTGTCAAGGATATAAGAACTCACAACCCTTTGTGATTCTTAATGTCCTTTATTAGTGTGGGGTATTCGTTATTTAAGAAGAAATTAGTTATTTGATAATCATCCTCTAACTCCTTAGAGTATGACTCCTTCTTGATTTAGACATCACCATGCCTTAATCACGAGTTTACTATGATACACTATCATAATCATTCATAAGGATCTCAAACATTTGGTTCATGTATTTCATTCATTGATCTCATCAAGAATTAACACTTTACCAAATTTGTACTTCTTCTATGATATTCTTGAACACTTCAAGATATTCATATTGGTATTTTTTTTAAACACCATTTGAAGTATTAGCATTTGCTCCAATAGGTATGTAAATACATCACATGTATTATACTTAATTGGATAATCATTCTCCCACTACCACTAGTGAAGATTGATTAATCATGTCTAAGTGATTTATGTCTCTTACTGGTTCTCTAACCAAAAAGAGTCTAGATTTATCCATCGTATGGAAACTAGAAATGAATTTCTCATGATTTATGCTAATTTGATCGTTTGAGTTATCAATAACTTTCATGTATCATTTTATCTTATGCATACCAAGTACCATAAGATAAACAAGGCATTGCTACAAAGATTGAAACATCAACTTTATTAATTGCCATCATTGTCATACAATATGAAAAAATAATGTGTTTCTATCCATTGGCTAATAGCAGTTCATAACTCTATTACATGCCTTCAAGGCTGAAAATAAACTAAAGTACTCCTATCTATGGCGGCAACACTTGCCCCATTTATTGGGTGCTGTACACTTTATATCTTGGTATCATATACCTTAAAAAGTGTTACAAGTTTATTTTATGACACCTTCAAGTGGAGACGTCCGTTGCCTCCTTCTTCTTTAGTTCTTCCAGATAGAGTGGACAATTCCTTTTCCAATGTCCTAGCTTTTGACAATGGTGGCAATTGCCTCTCTTGGTCACACCTCCCTTGGCCTTGAGAGTTTGACTTGGGCTGCTGGCTAGCATTAGAACCTTTCTTAGCCTTGCCCTTGCCCTTGCACTTGGACTTGCCTTTCTTGCTGCTGATCATCATCATAGACTTAGGCTTGTCCTTCTTCATCTGTGCCTCGGCTGTCCTCAACATGCCTAACAACTCTGTCAACGGCTTGTCAAAGTTGTTCATATTGTAGTTCATCACAAATTGATTGTAGGATCCTGGCAATGATTGCAATATCACGTTAGTAGCCAACTCTTGGCTCAGGAGAAATCCTAGTCTCGTCAGGTTCTCCACATACCCAATCATCTTGAGCGTGTGAGGACCAACTGAATCTCCTTCTGTCATGACACACTTGAACAACGCCCTAGAGACATCATATCTCTCTTGCCTTGCTTGATCTTCATACATGTTCTTGAGATGCTGAATCATCTCAATGACACCCATGTTCTCATGTTGTCTCTGCAACTCATGGTTCATGGAGCACAACATCAAGCACTTTGCATCAATGGCATCATCAGAATGTTTCTTATAAGCATCCCTTTATGCCTTTGGTGCGGTAGGAGCAGGTTCCTCTGGAATTGGAGTATCCAGGACATAGAGCTTTTGCTCTTGAGTGAGAACAATTCTCAATGTCCTAAACCAGTCGTAGAGGTTAGTCTCATTCAGCTTGTCCTTTTCAAGGACCGATCACAACAAAAAGTGATTGTTGTTTGTTGTCATTTGAACTACAAAAGGAAATATATGCAATTTAGTCCAAAAATCAATTTTGACTTATTTGATTGATTTGAAAGGTTGACGATATAATTAGGACTTTAATTAATTATCGCTCCCACTATTTTTGTTCAAATTGATAGCCCTCACCATCAATTCGGAAGATTGCAGCGTACCATCTTCTAGTGGGTCAAGATCCATATTTCATCAATTCATGAGTCAGCTTTGGCTGATCGCCCACAATCATGACTATTTAGGTAGGCCATCATGCCAATTGCATCATATGCAACTCTTAATGAATGAACATGTGCAACACCTTGCCATGAACATTCTGTGCCTCTGGGATTATACGCTCTAAGAATAACCAGTTAAGTTTAACCCAAAAGTCGACACGGTAAATATGCACCCTAATTTGGCAGAACCTACATGTTTACCCTTCACACTTCCACGAGATAGACGACGCACCATGCTTTGGCGTAACCTACGCTTGGTCGATCAATTATTTCATGTGTGCCACTAATGGAAGGCGTAAAAGACTTAATATTTAGATGAGGGATTTGCTATTATAGGTACATATAAATATCCAATCACCACAATACATAGTACGTATCATATACATGCTGTATCCCACAGAAAACATGCGAAACGATAAAAGTGATGATTATGGCCATACTAATGTGATTCCTCGAGCCAAGAAGAATAACAATCATCTAGGTCTACATCACATGCAACCTATTCATGATGAAGTGCTATAGCCATCCGAATTGATCAACTCATCACATGATAGACCTGCTCGTCCTGGCCGGTCGTCTGGGTGCCACCAGCTGATCGGTTCGCCTGGTCATCATGCATCTCCTCATGGACACCACTCGATCATCTCGCTCCTCAAACCGGTCATCTGGATCGCCAACCGATCGGTTCACGCCTTGAACCGATCGTCTCATTCGTCGTCAGATAGTCCCCCGTTCTTTGACATAACATGAAATATAAAAGATCTATCCTATTTACATTTAAATTGGGAAACCCTGAGTTACATTCGGGGGGAGAAAAGGTAGGAAAGAAATCTCGAGTTATCTCGTGTTACATCAGGAATGGGAGATAGGGAATCAGTGCGAAGACCGAGATGCAAGCAACCACATACAACCAATAACACATAGGGTTTATTGGCCATAACCACGCTATACATCCACTACAAAACTCATTTAAGGGTGACGTGTATCGAGTGCATTCATATTACATATCATATATGTATATTGGGATTTGTTGATTTAGGATTGGACATGCATAAAACCAATTTTATTCGCATCGTATGCAATAGACGTGGCTCTGATACCATTGTTGGATTTTAGGAGAGACAGAGAAGGTACCAGAAACAAAAATTTTCTTCTCCCAAACCCAGAATAAAGGAATCACATCAACGTCTATACAATAAAAAAGATGGTTTGTAGAGGCATACTGTAACATCCCTGACCTGGGTTATGTTCTAACCCCAGGAGTTTTGCTTAAAAAATTTGATTATATGCTTGTACTTATCCTGTGAAAAGTAATTAGGGCTCATGAGGAACTTATGTTTCAATTTTGGTCCTGTTTGAACAATGTTAAAGCAATGATTGCTTGTTTTGGACTAAAGTGCAAATTACCCAAGTTGAGGGGTTAACTTGCAAATTGCATATGATAAGATTTTCCTCTGATGTTGAGACATCATAAGGATGAATATGATGTAGTAGTATGGTTTCCACAAGCCCGGACACCAAGATAGAGCTTGTTGGACAATGTTGTGCATTAAAACCTAGTTTTGTAGTAAAGTGCAATTTACCCAAAATCTAGGGTTCAATATGCAAATTACCACTTCAACAAGGTCCCTAATGTTTCTTGGCATCATGTAGAGCAAATAAAATGAGAGGGGTGCTTCATTGGAATTAAGTTGGAGGAGAGAGAATCTTGATATTAAAATAATCAAGATTAATGCCTAATTGAAACCCTAATTCGATTTAGGGCAAAAATGAATAAAAATAATTGAAGGGCTTTTAACCAAAATGTTTTGGGTTGATTTTGAATAAGTATGGACGTTACTTTGCCAAGATAAGGAACGAAAATATCCTAAGTAGGTGAAATTCCACTCACCATTATTATAAGGAAAAGAAAACCCACTCACATATGGATTATTAATATAATAAGCATTAAGGTGCTTAATTTGATTTTCTTTAAATCATGGATAATGGAGAGGAATAAGAGGCAATGAAGATAGCCTCGTCCTTAAGGATTTTGAGGAGAATTTGAGGGGGAAGAGGCGGCACCAATTTTGGAATTAAATGCATTTTAATAATGCATTTTCTCTTTCATTGAATTTTTATAAAAAGGCCTTTTCCTAGCCAAATGAAAGGCTATTTCGAACCCACTTCTTCTCTTAGCTTGGAAACCGACCAAGGAAGCTAGGGAGGACCAGGAGGACGAACCCCAACCTGTGGGTAAGCTCTTGACCTTCGTTCTCCTTGATTTCATGGTGGAAATCGAAAATAAATTATGGATTCCTTCTTATTTCGATCTCCTCTTCAACCCTAGCCAACTTTTGCAATCAAAAGCTTGAGGACGAGCCTAGGGGGAGTTGAAAGAGCTTCATCCACCATTAATGGCGTGAGCTTGGAGCTTTGGAGCTCAATTGGAGGTGGGTTTTATAACTTAAACCCTTAAACATTGCTATTGCATCAATTCTCTATGCTTTGTTGATTGATTTCTTCAATTTGATGCACTCTTGTTTCTTGCTGCAATTTCCATCAAGAACGGTTGCTGTTCTTGGTTGTTCGAAGGAAGGGGATGATGACATCATCCTAGATGCTTATCCGAAGAAAATTACCAAGCAAAACCGTTTTGATAGCTACTCCAAATCGTTTTAATTTGATTGGCTATGCGGTTTCAGCAAACCATTTAAGGGCAAACAGTTTGAAACCGTTTGGGAAAAAACGGTTTCAAGACCGTTTGAGATGGTTGACCAAGCGTTTACCATTTGGGAATTTTTTTCCTAATTATGTAGGCTGATAACCCTCCAAATTTGAGGGATTACTCCAAAGGAATCGAGAGTTGAAGTCCAATCAATTAGGCAATCGGATTGAATTATGTGCTGATTTTCAACCTGATTAACTTGACCTGGTTGAGAAAACGGTTTCAAGACCGTTTGAGATGGTTGACCAAGCGTTGACTGTTTGGGATTCCTGTGCATAATTATGTTTATTAATAACCCTCCAAATTTGAGGGATTAACTCCAAATGAAACGTGATTTGAAGCCTAATCAATTAGGGAAACCTAATTGGATTAGGTGCTGATTTTCAATCTGATTTAATTGAACTTTTTGGGCAAACGGTCTCAAGACCGTTTGAGTGCGTTGACCAAGCGTTGGCCGTTTGGGATTACTGTTCCTAATGATGTGATATAATGACTCACCGAATTTGAGGGATTAACTCCCAAGGAATCATGAGTTGAAGGCTATTCAATTAGGAAAACCCTAATTGAAAACAGTGCTGAAATTCCAATGAGTTAAGTTGAGATTTTGGGTTGATTAGCCCAAACGGTTTCAAGACCGTTTGGGGATCACCCAAACGGTCTCAAGACCGTTTGGGGGTCACCCCAAGACCGTTTGGAGGTCTGGGGTCAAGTATAGTTGACCAATTGAAGGTCCAAAGGTACTAATCATATTGCAATGTAGTGCTGCTTTGTTGATCAACTCGATAGACCAATCCATGATGATTTTTCACTAGAATCCAAAGGTTAGATGGGCCAAACGGTCTCAAGACCGTTTGGAGCTCATCCAAACGGTATCAAGACCGTTTGGTGGTCACCCAAGACCGTTTGGAGGTCTAGGGTTGAGTATGGTTAGGTGTTTGAAGGTCTAAAGGTACCAAGCTGTTATACAATGCAATGCTGATTTGGTGATCAATCCAATGATCCAAACCTTAATTGGATGGCTTGGATTTGAGTGATATGATGGGCAAACGGTCTCAAGACCGTTTGGAGGTCATCCAAATGACCTCAAGACCGTTTGGGGTCAGGTCATACCCAATTTGGATAATGGTTCAATAGTTTCAAAGTAACCAATCTTGCATTGATGAGTGTTGTTGGATCTTCGATTCCAAACCCTAATTCAATTGAATCAAGCCCTAATTGATGACCAATTTAGGGTCAATTGAGGGTCAAATTAGTTGAAGGTTGACCTATTAAACTCAATTGAAGTATGAGCATAGGTCCAATTGATGATTGGTTCCATGAATTCAATGGTTGAAGGTCCAATGCAATCAATTGAAACACAATTAGTAGCATGATTGATGATCAACTTCAAAGCTCTAATTGGTGTTTATAAACCCTAATCCCATTGAGATCAGACCATAATTGAAGTCCCAATTGAGGGGTGAGCCATGATTCAAATTATGATTGAGTTGATGATCCAATTGGTTGAAGTTCCATTGATTAGAATTGAGTGTGGTTCAATTTGGTTAATTCAATTGGATACCTCATGTTATTGAAGGTCTAATTGATCAAACCTTTTTGAAAACCTAATGTGATTAGGTGGGAGATACCTTTAATGGTACTAGTCATTAATGCATAACAAATGCATGGACCCAATACATGATGTAAACCCTAATTGAGGCTGATTCAATGTATAACCTTAATAAGAGGTTGTCTACATGTGAAATCACTAATTAGGATGTTAGTAAACCCTAGTTGAGGGTGTATCCTTGTGAAACCCTAGTGGAGGGTGTATCATTTTGAACCCTGGTTGAGGGTGTAACCTTGTGAAACCCTAGTGGAGGGTGTATCATTGTGAACCCTGGTTGAGGGTGTATCCTTGTGAAACCCTAGTTGAGGGTGTATCATTGCGATTGTTTATAGGCAACTTTATAATGAAGTTATGCCTTAAACTAAGATAAGTCCATATCATGTGAGATAGCTGGACAATTCTAATGTGTGGCCTATGCATTATTTGCTAAGGGTGAGTATTCTGTGATGGAATGTATTAAGAGGGGAAATACCTTAATACAAGATAAAGTTGGTTAACTCAAGAGGGTCTGAATTAATGAGAAATGGGAAACCCTAACCCTGGTAAGGGAATAGTGGTGTTACCCTTGAATAATGATGTTATATATTGTTTTGCATGGTGCTGATATGAAATTGATGTATTATCATCTGTACTAACCATGCAGGTATGATGTGATGATGAACATAGCCAGGTATGAGCTATGACATTTTATGTATTGACATTGTTTATTGGGCCTTATGTGCCATGCTATACCTTATTGCCTAGTATGAGGTAATAAGAGAAGTAATGGGCCTTAAGTGCCATGAGAAGATGTTTATGTAATAAGCATCATATTTACCTTGGTCAGGTGACCTGAAGGTGATAATTACCTGAAAAAGTGGTAATAATGCTCAATGATGAGCTAAGGGTTTGAATACCCAGAACCATATGATTATGGCATTGAGTTGCAAAGGAATGAAAATTCCCAGTATTGAAATGAGGGACTGAGATCCCCATGTCTTATAAAGACTGAGAAGTGATTAATGGAAATAGTACATGTTTTCTTTATAGCATTTGTCTTATTAAGTTATGTTTGGAAACTTGGCTGATGCTAAAAGAATATGATAATGTACTTAATTAATCAAGTGATACCATATAATGTAGTTGCCCTGATCACATATCCATCATCGTCAAAATTAGCTGAATGGTGAAACGAGTTTACTCGGAACGCATATTTTTGAATATGTGGGGGTAATTGGGCAATTATATCCTTATGCCCCATAGGCATTGCTACGGGCTATGTCCTATGAATGGGATTGGTTACGGACCATACCCCAATAAGAGCATGGCTATGGGCCATGACTCCACAAAATAATACCGGGAATTGGCTATGGGCCATATCCTGAAGAGAGTATATGCTATGGTCTATAACTCTAATAGAGATGTTGCCAGTATACCCTGGAAAGCTATCTAGCAGAGACACAAGATGTCCTTCATGCTATCTCGTACTGACTGAGATAGTTGAGGTCATGGGAATCCGGCTCTTCCATTGACCTATGTGTGGTACCGATGCTTTACGTAACCGTGGTCGGTTGGAGTATGAGCGGTATACCTCATCTCCTCAGGGCATAAGTATGATTGTAAAACGTAATCAGCCGTGTAGCATATTTGCTTAGGGTTGAATTGCGAGAATCAATGGTTGATGATACATGGTCTATTATATCACAGTTGGATAAATGATATACATGTTCTTCATATTCCTTCTTAAATGAATGACTTGCTTCTTAATCAAGTTATAATTGAAATGATTGCATAGAGAATACTGCTCTGCATATCTTATTCAATGATTTACCTGCTGTTGAGTAAATATAATTCTACTGCTCAGTGTTATTCTATTATCGGAAATAACAATGTTTCTGGTGGAGAGTTATATCTCTCGCTGGGACAATTTTTATAATTGTCTCACCCCCGTGGGATTACATTTTTAGGTAACCGCCGACGAAAAGGCAAGGAACCTATTACAGAGGAAGAGCAGCAGCAGCAGTAGCAGGGACAGTAGTAAATCCCAGGTGGGGATATGAGCTGTCAAGTTGTATATAGAAAGTCCTATGAGTCGTCTCTGTACTCTCGGGTCCTAGGAGTAATGTTTTGATGGATCGATCTGAGATTTTGGCTTTAAGCCTCGAGGGTTTTATACTACCTGTGTACAGTTAAGACAGAGTAGTGAATGTTTGTATTCCTCGAGAAGTAATAGTACATGAGATGTATATATGAACCAGGATGTAAGGTTTTACTTTGGTTCTGAATGAAAGAGTTTTCCTGTGAATGGATCTCTTTGCAAATGGTTTTAATTTTCACTGATTTTTGCTAATCCGCTGCAACTGATTTGCTTCCGCATGTTTTATTATTGTTAATGACACTTGTTATCTTAAATGATGGCGGGTGTCGTGACACATACATTGTCCCAAGTCTTGCTCAACGACGTTACCTCATGGCTTGCGCGGTCTTCACCTCTGGTCTTGGATGATGTCTGTGCAGATCCTGGTCTCACCGGGACTGTCGGGATTGACAATTATCCTTCGAGCGGTAGAAGTCTCCCGCCTATGAAGTAGTCCACACAGACCACCTGGAACTCCGATCTCCTAGTCCCACAGAGAATCGGAAGGAGTCGCACCCTCCTGTCGGCGTACTAGTCACCGACACACTCTCCTGCAACCAGTTGCTTTTCTGCAGTTGTCTTTCCCTTACTGTGCCTCCCTTATCGGATAACACTTGCTTGGACTCTCTCAGTTACCACAACCAGAGAGAATGACAACTTTGTAGAGCAATTGGTGTTCTGAGTTGTTGTTTCTGAGAAGCCCCCACTATCCCTATATATAGGAGGGTCATGGGACATGGTTCTCTACTCCGGGCAATGCAGGATTAAATAGGAGTAGAAGGGTTCGAGATTTTCCACAAAACAACCAACTGCGCCACCTGAACCGATCGTTTCAAGCATGAACCGATCGGTTGGGGACCTGAGCCGATCGGTTCACACCTGAACCGATCGATTGGGACACCTGAGCCGATCAGTTCACTACTGAGCTGATCAGTTCGTGGTCCTGGTCCAACTCAAATTGAGTTTTATATTTGTTTCCGATTAATCAAATATTAATCCTTGTCCAAATCGAATTTGTAAAAGTCAAACAAATTGTATTTGCAAAATAGTCTTCTGACTTTCCAAACGATCTCGATTGGTCACATGAATCGACCGGTTCAACAATTGAGCCGATCATTTCATGACACATGAGCCGATCGACTCACAACTTGAGCCGACCAGTTCAACAACCTGAGCCGATCAGTGCATCCCTATGAGCCGACCGGTTGGGGCAGCAGACTATGCAAAATCAATCAATTGCAGTTTCAATCAATCTGATACTCTAATCAATCGATCCAACACCTTGAACATTATGATACTGAGCTATCAATTGATTGAGTGATTAATTGAACTACTAAACTCCTTTAGTAATCAATCTAAACATCATTTGTGGATAAACTCCTCTTCCAGGTTAAATCCTATGTGTGAGACCCTGCAGGTCCATTTCACGTTGGCAGTGAAAGTCCATAACACTTATGACTTCACAAGCAAAGAGCGGTGCCTAGTCACACATCAATGCTACCCAAGTGAAATAGAAAGTTGGAGAACAACTTTCAATCCTACAATTCGTGAATGGAATTATAATGAATGTATAATTCCTCTGTCAGTGATATCCCAAATGAACTCAAGGCATGGAACAGTCATCCTGTCAATGTTCATTCACTTTCTTGATCTCAGAGTAGATTGGAGGAGATATGTATGACATCAATATCATATACTGATTCATACATATGTGCACGCCTATCTCAATGCTACTCATTAAGTGGCCATGGATATCAAACTCCCTCAGGAGGGACAAATCCCATATCTATCACTCACCCCTCAAATGCCCCATGTGTCAAAGCCACCCAATCATCACCTTTATAACAACCCATGTTTCAGGACTGAGTTTGATGATGTCAAAGTGTACCCAATGACATGTGTTGAGTGTAGTGATATTAGGTCAAAGAATCACATTCACCACCATCACTGTGAGAACTGACTGTGACTACCATGTCATGGTTCCATGTGTCAAACTCACTGTGGGTCTGTCCGGTACACTTGTTCTCTAACAAGTACCTATGTGTTTGGTTTGATATCTCCATATCATGACTAACGAGATTCTGTCATCAACCAACACCACAATCTAGTCTTGTGTGTCATTGTTGTCTATCTACCTTCCACAATAACATCTGACTAGGGACATAATAAGATTGTACAAACTCTTAGCATCCGTATGATCTCATCATTCAGGTCCTTAACCTGAAAGCATACGTCATTGAGTATTGTCATTCTCTAGACATTCAATCTGTTCTATCATTATCTCATATGACAGAACCAGAAAGAATTGGAAGCTTGACTTTGATGTTTATCAAATCAATCTTAATGTATCCCCCCAATCATCCCATGATTGTCTGAAAGGGCATACATACCAACAGATAGGTCATCTAAAGTTCATTCACATATAAGTGCATGTCTCATAGAATGCAAGGGATCTTTGTGCAAACATTCAAAATCCAACATACAAGACTTACATCACAAGTCCGTCATATGACGTAAGTGGGACACCCACATCAGAGGGGATCATAAGAGTTATTCATATCTAGTTTGATAGGGGGAGGTATAAGATCAGGATCTACATCAGGAAATAGAGCATAAGATCATAAATCAACTCACATATGTCACACAAGAGCTTAAAAGGATGAAAAAGGGTCACATATACCATTTCACCTCAAGAAGGGTTGGCCCTAGATAAAAGGTCACATCCCAAAAGTGATGTTACTAATTTTAGAGAAGCACAAGATTTTGATGCATACATAGAGTCAAAGTCATCATTTGACTCAAATATAACCATTTATACACATAGAAGGGGTACATTGAAGGCATTAGGTGACATATGACTCCAACATAGCAAGAGGAGGGAAACGGTGGATATATGTACCATACGATGGAATAAATACATTGATTCCCAAGCCAGGGGAGGCTAAAAGTCATATTAGATGAACTTAGGGTAAATTACATCCATAATGTTTAAAGCAAATATACATATGTCCATTTAGTGTCATAATAAGCAATACGATATGATTAGGAACTACATGGAGTTCAAAGATGTAAAAGAGTTACTGATTGGATGAGCGAGAATGAAAAAGTGCATTAAATATTCAATCTTTACTATAATCAAACATTAAATATGTTGAAACCCCAGTCAAAGTTCGTATTTTAGCATTAGAGGGAAACATGAGGAATTTTAAGGGTTCAAAACCATACTCAAGTAGTAAGTCTTGTCGATGTGATCAATTTGATATACAAGTTTGCATCATTTGGCCAAGGGATGAGAGAGATACACATTTTATAAATTTTACATTGGGACTTTAGGAAAATATAAGGATTCAATACTATACCTCTTTGTCATAGGCTAACAGGACCCTCAAATCCGCTATCCATGCCGGTGTGGTGCAGAGTTCCCTGACAACATGGCAGCCACCCACGCTCTAGTCTCTACGACTTCTCAGTGGCATTTCCCAGTGACTACTGGTCTCTCTCCACTATTGCCCAACACCAAGAGGAGTGGTTGGACATCACTTGAATCAGGTAATTGTTGGGAAATCCAATGATAACTACTACATATTCCCATCCTACTGGCGACGTAGGGAAGCCTCGCTTTGCACGGTGGTGCTCTCTACTGGAAGAAGGGTGCCACAGATTGGGTGGGGTTTTGAGGCCAGGAAACTTGCCTCCCAACCTCACCTGCTCCTTGTGGGGTTAATGGCTAGCTCGGTTGGGAGAAAGGATCATCAGGGAGGACTCCCTCAAAATTGTAGGTTGCAATGTGAGGGTGTACTAGGGTGTAAAGGAGAAGGCAAACAAGTGAGAATGAAAGAGGGAGAAGAAAATTGGAGTTTGGGGAATTCGATTGCCCAAAACAATCAAGGAACGATCCCTATTGGTCGTTCTGGTATAGTAGCCTCATTAAGGTTGTGAAGGGAGTGGCGGTGCCTGGTCCACATGCCCTCTCATGGGCTTGAAGCAGCTGACCCAATAAGTGGCCAAAAGATTAATTTCGAATTTAATTAAAGTAAATCAAGGCAATCTTCTAAATCCCATAACTCAAGCTATAAAAGTCTGATTGGGGTGATTTTTGCATCTTTGGATTCACCATTTGTATCCTATACAACATGATATATACTAGAAAACTTAAAGATCATTGTGATGACGTTGAATTTATCTTGCAATATGGTGACCTATTAAAGAAAGGTATATAGTTCAGTAGGCATTATACTGTCACATTTAGTGAAATTGAGCATGGTTGTGACCAAATTGGAAGTCATCACACTCGAACCATGAAATTTATATCCAATCATATAGGGAGGTCACTTGATGAGGGAGGAGAATGTAATAGAGGAGACATAAAAAGTTATGTTATTACATCCTTCCCTTAAAAGAAATTTCATCCTTGAAATTCGTCCAAGATCATAAACAAGGATCAAACTTGATATATTCATGATGTTTAAGTAACCATCCCTAGGCAACTGGCCTTAGGTTGTTATCATAAATTTTGAGAGCATCAATAACGTAGCCATCTCGATTGTATACATATTATTGGGTGTTTTATGTTTCATCACGTTATGACATCATGTTGACATTAGGGTTATATAATCCTTATCCCTACTACATTATAGTTTTGTATCACATATCGTAACTAGGGTTAGTTCATGTACTCATACAAGATCAAGGTGTGTCAACAAAATCTATGTTATCAATTCCTCAAGCAAACATGTTCATCATCAAGACTTTCAAATGAGACTATCATTGAATGTGAATTTCATCATCATACTAGATTTCATTCATTTACTTTCCCCAAGTTATGCTACTTAGCACTAATTATGTTCATTATGCCTCATTGAGTCTGAAATTAAGCAACTTGTTCATCATGTTATTTGAGTTAAAACCGTAAGAGCATTGTCATATTGAGTTTATCATTTTTTCATTTGGGTATGAGATTAGGCATGTTACCCCTGATTATTCAAGCCAATATCACAAGGCATCATCTTATCAAGTTCATGATTTCAAACTTAAAAATCTTTTATGTATGGTGTGATTGCATATTAGGTCTAGCTTATGAGAGTGACTTATCATACACATATCAAGTTTTGACTTAAGTGAGATAGTTATATGTGGCATGCATCATTGAGTAACAACACTATCATCACCACCGATGATTTATATTTATTTCACTTGTATCTGAAAAGAGTGCCACAAAATTAATCTACTCAAGCAAAGACCTATCTATGTCAAACAAGACATGCTAATGATGACCAACTACCCATAATAAAATTTCTATCCAATAATCAGGAACAAGGAAAAACACTAGGTTCCTTTACATACAACAACTAACCCGAGTATGAGGCTTATCATGAATTTTAGACATCATGCACACCATCTTAGGGTCTTGTGACGTCTCACCCACTTATATAGAAAACATCATATATTCAATGCCTCTTTCTCTTGGGTTAGATCTTTTCACAGGAAACCTAGTGTCAGCATTTTCATGGGTACCATACACTAGGTGACTTAACTCATATACTTAGAATTACTCTATCTAGGGACTCATCATGATTCACTTCATTGTTCATAATCTTCAACATTTCATATGTATTGGAGCTTAGGTACTCTAACCTTCTGTCATGTTAGCTTGATTCATATCAAGAGTTCACCCTTTTCATGCGTTCCATGCTCGACATCCTCCTTTATAAAGATATTGGAGTCTATGTTAGTCCTAAACCATATCTCATATATCGTATCTCAACATGTACAAGGCTAGGCACAAGCAAACATGCCAACCCACTAGCTATGTTTAGCACATCAACTAAGTCATTTATACCATACATGGTGCTAGGTCTAGCCATGGTTGCATGGCCAAAACTCATCTCATATCATCAAGTATACTTGACCCTTCCAAAAGAAAACTTAGACGATTTTAATACAAGATCGTAACATCAAAATCACAACAACATTATCATCATCTTCATCGTCATCGTCATCACCATCATCATCATCATCCTCATCGTCATCCTCATCATAATCATCATCATCATCATCACCATAGTCATCATCATCTTAAGCTATCTACGATACTCACTAGCATAACCTTTATCATGGCTATAGAAAACTCTAGAGACTACATCAATCATCTAAACTTTTTCGTTTAGACTGATGTTACATCTCTTTCTCTTAGATAACATGGACACTCACTACCTTTCTGTATGTGGTAACATTTTTCATGTATACATATACTTATACTTGAAATACATTTTCTTTAACGTTGAAATGGGCGATGTAAACCACCATACTCTATTCGATTAAACAGAAAATCTAAATGAGTTACCACACTCAGTAGGAAGTCTAGTACCATGAAACTTAGAGAACTAGCAAGAATGTGGTACACACCTATGTATGTATCGTAAGAACATTCCCAGAACACATGTCTAGGGTTGTAATAAGATCACTCTTGAACCTACAACCCATAATACATGACATAGGAGGAGAATAGAAAGGGTTCTATGTATTACACAAGTATACACCTAGTTCTAGAACATCTAAGTTCTAACCTAGAGGCTAAGTCAACTTAGCCTACAAAAGGAAAACTCACTAAGCTTCTAGGGTAGAGATATAAGGTTAAATTTAGTTTGCATTTCATGTGAGCAATGTCTAGTGTGGTTATTATTCAAGCTCTGATATCATCTGTCACAGAACTATTTGTTACCCAAACCTAACTCCAAATGACTATAAAGTCAATGACGATAGGACCTAGGTGTCTGTTGCTAGAATGGTATTATCAAAGCGTGCATGCAGAAGAGTAAAGCTTAGAATACATGAACAAATAACCAGATAAATGCATCAATTGTTATCTATACATTTGAATGGATATATTAAGAAACATTGTTTATTACAAGCTTTTAGTTACATATTCAAGAGTACATTTGTACAAGTATGCTCTTGTATACTAGGGATCTTACAAAAAGTACTCCTGACATAGCTCACCAATCCCATCAACTTCTAGCCATCTCTGAACCTATAAAAAATGTTAAACAAGACAGGTCAACACACCAGGTGTTGTGTATAGGGGTAAAAGGTACATATACATTAGCTTTTCATAATTTGAAATGAGTTGCATAATTAGACGAACAAGAATAAACAAGTTAAGTATATAGCAATGTGAGAGTCCATATTTTATATCATTTTACTCCTATAATACCAACAACAAAATATAATAAGGCCTTTTGACTAACTTCCCATTGGAAGAGCTCGTAAGGGTGATCAAGATTAGCTAACCATTTTCTATGTAAGGGACCTCAAGGCCATCACCAAGTGCTAACCATTTTATCGACATGGTCTGTCCTATCTTGACAACTCAAGTAGGATGCCCAACCTCATGTCCTTACCCCATGAATAGAGGTAGGTGCACAATGTTTGTATAATGGAGTTTCTATATTATGTTTGCAAGTGATAAAACAACGATACAAGACAAACATCAAATACAATACTAGAATACTACATGGAAATATTTGAGAAAGTAAACAAGCATACATATGTATCACATTTAAAGAAAGAAATCCATTGTCATATAATTATTAAATATCATACCTAATTTAGAGATTTCATATCCTATCATTGACCATCTAGATCATAAGCAACCACCTAGTTAAGAATAAGATTTCATACATGCATTGGATTCTCATCATTAACCCTAATTAGCTTCATTTTAGGGTTTTGGCCAAATTAGGTTCAAGGTTTCTTATTAGTGTAGTTTGTAGTCTTTTACTAATTTAGAGGTCATCAGGAAGGTGGGGTTCAAGTGTCATGTTGATTCTAGGTTCCATCTAGTTTATATTATTATTCGAAGATTAGAGTCATTTATGTACATTTTAGGGTCAAAGGGCTCATAATAGGGCAACGAGATCATGGTTCATCAAGACAAGGGGTCCAAGCGTAAGTTATGTTTTGGATCTGCAAGACAGGTCACCTAAATTTCATTCACATATTAGTGGATGTCCCATGGAGTCTAAGGCATCATTGTACAAACATTCGAAATCCAACATACAAGACTTACATCAAAAGGATCCATCATATGATGTAAGTGGAACACAGACATCAGAGGGATTATAATAGTTAAAGCATATTTGGTTTGATTAGGGGAGGCATAAGATAAGGATCCATATCAAGAAAAAGAGCATAAGTGCATAAATCAACTCACATATGTCATACAAGAGCTTAAAAGGGTGAAAAAGGGTCACACATACCATTGCATCTCAAGAAGGGTTGGCCCTAGGTAAAAGGTTACATCCCAAAAGTGATGTTGCTAATTTTAGATACCTATAAGAGTTTGATGCATAAATGGATTCAAAGTCATCATTTGACTCAATATAACCATTTATATACATAGAAGGGTACATTCAAAGCATTATCAAACATCGTAAAGAGGAGGGAAAGGGTGGATATATGTACCATACGATAGAATAAAAACATTGATTCCCAAGTTAGGGGAGGCTAGATGTCATATTAGATGAAAAAGTAGTAACTTTAGGAGAAGTACATTCATAATGTTTAAACCAAATATACATATGTCCATTTAGTGTCTTAATAAGCAATGAGGGATGATTAGGACCTAAATGGAGTTCAAATATCTACAAGAGTTATGATTGGATGAGAAAGAGTTAAAAAGTGCATTAAATATTCAACTTTTACTATGATTAAACATTAAATATGGTCAAACCCTAGTCAAACTTTGTATTTTAGCATTATAGAAAATCAGAGGGAGCTTCAAGGTCCAATACATACTCAAGTGTTAGGTCTCATCAACCTGATCGATTTGATATATAGGTTTGCATTATTTGGCTAAGGGATGAGAGAGATATGTATTTTATATGTATTTACATTGGGACTTTAGGAAAATATCAAGATTCAATACTATACCTCTATGTTACAGGCTAATAGGACCCTCATGTCCTCTATCCACGCCTGTGTGGTGTTGAGTTCCCTGACAGCGTTGAGGTCGCATGCACCCTACGACCACCTGATGGAGTTTGTTGGCAACTACTAGTCTCTCTCCATTGCTTCCCACCACCAAGAGGAGAAGTTAGACATGGCTTGAATTGGGTCATCGTTGGGAGATCTGACGATTATTGCTGTATCTTCCCATTCTACTCGTGACGTAGGTAAGCCCCACCTTGTGGGGTGGTTCTCTTGACTGGAGGAAGGGTACTGCAGCTTGGGTGGGGTTTCGGGGCCAGGAAACTTGCCTCTTGATCGTGCCTACTCCTCATAGGATTTATGGATGCCTCAGTTAGGTTAGAGGGTCTCCAGAATAGTCTCCCCCAAAAGGGTAGGAATGGCATCTCCATCAACAATAAGGAGGAAGAAGGTTGCAATGTGAGGGTGTGATTGGGTGTAAAGAAGAGGGAAAACAAGTTAGAATGAAAGAGGGAGAAGAAAAATGATGTTTGGGGGGATTCAATTGCCCAAAATGATCAAGGAACAATCCCTATTGGTCGTGCTGCTACAGTAGTAGGTGCCTTTTACAGACCAAGGTAGGAGAGGATGCCAAAACTATTGGATCTGGGATGCATCATTTGACAATTGAGATTTGATGCCTTATTAGGGTTGGAATGGGAGAGGCGGTGCCTAGGCTGTGCCCTCTCTCATGGGATTGAAGCAAGTGACTTAATAAGTGGCTAAAAAGATCAATTTTGAATTTAATTAAAGTAAATCAAGGCAATCTTCTAAATCTCATAACTCGGGCTACAAAAGTCTGATTGGGGTGTTCTTTGTGTCTTTGGTTTGGCAAAGTGTCCTCCACAACATGATATATAATGGAAAACATAAAGATCGTTGTGACGAGGTTCAATTTATCTTGCAATATGGTTACACATTAAGGATATGTATATAGTTCAATAGGCATTATAATGTCACATTTTGTGAAATTGAGCATGGATGTGACCAAATTGGAGTGCCATCACACTCGAATTATGAAACTGATATCCAATCAGATAGGCATGTCAGAGTGTAATAGAGGAGTGATAAAAAGTTAGGCTATTAAAATATCTGTAAAAAAATTATACCATTTAATTTTAATAATAGAATCTTATGTGAACATCACACTATTATATATGGCCATGGATTGTTAGTGGAGAAACCATCATTGGCTGACATGAAATAGTTATGGATAGAGTTGAACACTAATAAATCTACAACCACAAACTAACTTATTATTGTGGGTGTCTTTTGAAGTTAAATTTATGAAACTGAGTGACAAACAATGGGGCCAGTTTTATTGTGTTTTAATAGTTAACATGGTATTATTATTTCTCCTAAAACAAAGATTAGTAACCTAGTGATTATAAATTAGTTAGTTGGGTTTGTCACGTGTGCTAGTTCCATCCACATTCACATCAATGTTTTCAAAAGTATTGCTACATGATATATTCATTTAATATTTGGTACAGTGGCGGAGCCACATATGGGCAAGGTGAGGCATGTTCCTTACCCATTTCCCAAAGTAACTAATGTAAAATGTAATGAAAGTCTCAAAAAAAGAAAATTAACAAGCTAACATAATCAGTAGATTTGTGAATGGCGCATTGCATATTACTATATTTCTAGGAATTTAACTAGCTCCTACAACTTTGTTGTATAAGTCGTTCCATAAAACATTCTACAATCTCCGATACTGTTTCCAATAGAAGCCATAGCAAGTTGTATGGTATTTATCCAATGATAATAATCTTTTTCAAACAAAACTATTCCAATACATGCTATCTATATTCAAGGCCCTATTTGTTCTATCCTAACATAATTACATAACACACTTTGGGTGTTTTCTCATCAGACAATGTGTCACGGTGCTTGTATTCATAATGTACTTGTAACAAAGAGTGTGTTTAGTGTCTTGTAGACATTAAAGTTATTGATATAGGGACAAGTATTCTGAAACATACACCAATGTGCTTATTTTATAAGTTTTGTGATTCTTCACGCAACACAACTGGTCATAAATATGATCTACTCAGATTTTTTACGCATACAACCACTTCTTGAAGAAGCAACATACACAATTAGGATAATTTATTCTATCTTCAAATTATAGCTGAAGTTTGCTTACAATGGATTACTTTGTAAAGTAGCTCACCTTGTGTCAATTTCTGCCTTGGCCACTGATTTTGTATATCAAATTTTATTTAAACATTGTACTTAGAGTGTCAA
Organism: Alisma plantago-aquatica; assembly: GCA_963693085.1. Taxonomy (NCBI): domain Eukaryota; kingdom Viridiplantae; phylum Streptophyta; class Magnoliopsida; order Alismatales; family Alismataceae; genus Alisma; species Alisma plantago-aquatica. Next base: position 218,215,639 of record OY856409.1, read on the forward strand.
ATGTTACAATATATGATTATAAAATAATCTAAGTTCTACATCTATATGTATATGTTATTGGAAACATTTTTTACATCCATGTATAAATATTTAAACATTTTCATTTCAATATATATCTATGTTTTATTTTTGATATAGTAATCATGATTTCAAATGGTTATGCTAATATGGGTAATATCTAGTCAGATTGGTTTTAGATATTTTTTTGGTGAAAGATTAGTTTCAGATATTACATAGTGACAGCTACTGGATTTTGAACTAGATACTAGATCAAACTGATCACCTGAATTTAGATTTGAATATTGCACTATTTAGCTTGAACCTAGCATGCTTATGCATATCTTAGAATATTACATTATGTTAACATTAGTATTGTGGTTAATGATACCTCTAGATCCATGAACATGATCCCATCCTACCCTTAATTAACTGGTTCTGGTTTCTAGTCTTGAAAGGTAGTGAATTCCATGTCCATACAAGCTTATCAAAATTTGGGTCATGGTCGGTCCTACATTCTAATTTTTACAATTTAGGCCAGATCTGGATTTGAACAAATCCGGCCCATGTCTATTCTTGGTTAGACTAGTGTAAAACCTAAGGTTAGTTAGAAATAGAATTTCAGTGCATTTGGCATATAGATTCTAGTTTTGGCAAATCTAGGGTGGTTTTAGGTTGAATAGGTTGACCGAAATGCATGTTTGAGTTCACTCTTGTTCTAAAATTTGACAATCAAAATCAGTTCCCAATTTTGACATAGTGACCGGAACTCCGATGCAGGTTGGTTATGAAAGATAAAGAGGGGGGTGAATAGAGATTTTTTGATAATTTAAAGATAATTAAAACACTCAACCAAAGGAGGAAATAAGGAAGGCACTTGCGTTTAGAGTGGTTCCAACCTTTGAATTCAAAGGTTGTTAGTCCACTACCCAATTGTCTCCAACTGGGATTTTGAAATTGATTAATTTTATTTACCTCTCAAGGATGTTACAATAAAATACAATCACCTTCCTTGAAGTAGCCTTCTCCTAGAAGTAGCCTCAACCTCCTTGAAGCAACCTTCTTTGAAGTAACTCCAAGCCCTTGGAGCAGCCTTCTCCTCCTAGAAGTAGTTCCACCACCTTGAGATAGCCTTCCTTTGGAAGTAGCTCCAACCTCCCTTGAAGCAGCCTTCCTTGAAGTAATCTCAAGCACCTTTTGAAGCAACCTTCTCTACCAAGAAGTAGCTTCTACGGATCTCCCTTAAACAACCTCCACAATCTTAGAGTAGCAAAGGAGCACAAGTAGCTTGAACCTGTGAAGGGGGGTTGAAATAAGGAAATACAGAAATTTAGTATAGAACTTTGATCTTATATCAAGCATTATACCTCTCACACCACTTAGAATAGACATTTCTATGAGGTGGCTAAGAGGCTATGGCTATAGGACACAAATGTGGAGCTTGTAGAGCAAGATGGCAGTTGTTGCTTGGCTTTGTTACTCACAAGAATGTATTCTGAAGTGTAGCTTGTGTTCTTTAGGTGTCCTAAGGCCTCTCTTATTTATAGTAATGGTTTGCAATTACTTAGGGACATTCTAGGGAGTCTTTAGAGTATTCTTAGTGCTTAACTAGCCATTAGGTGTACATTAGTTGGCTAGCAATGGCTAATTTGTTCGTACTTAAAAGAAAAATCCAGAACCCTTCTCGGTCGACAAGTTTTTCGACCAAACTGTGTCTCGGTCAAGCTTTTCTTTGAATGAGTCTGGGTTTAAGGCAAATGTTTTGCAAAGTCTATTTTCAACTCCCAACTACCAGCCATTTGGTCTAACAGTCGCAAGATTTAGACCAAAGTTTGCTCAGTCGAGGATATTTTCGACTGAAGACCGTTTTAGAGAAAAAATGTGTAAGTTATTGACTAATGCTCATTTTTCGACCGAGGTGGTTCTCGGTAAAAAAAAACATCGACCGAGTGTGTCTCGTTCGACAAGTTTTTCAACCAAGGGTGTCCCTATTTCAGACTTTTGAATCACCTACTAAGTGTGTTTCAATGAGTGATGATGACTCTAACTTTGGGGGAAACCTATCTAAGGGTTATAAGTGGATAGGGAAGATCTAATGCTTGATTTACATGATGTCTAAGTACTTGTACATTATATTTTTGTACAAGTGTTTACATTTGAGTAAAATCATGAACATATATACAATTAAGCACATTCAATCTTCAATTTGCATTGATCTTCATCTTTTCACTTAGTAGAATTTCCTTATTCCTTTTAACCCTGAAATACTGAAACAACATGCTAGATCCACAAGTGTGAAATGTTTTTCATCATCAAAACAAATGGTATATTAACGCCCAATTTAGCCAACAATCTCCCCCTTTTTGAAAATGACAAACATTTCTAAAATATAATCAAAATAATTTAAATGACATGAGTTTCATACCTGAGATGAAAATATTCTCTTATTTTCATAAAGTTTGTGCTAATTATTCCTAAAGAGGCATGGAACATAGTATCCATCTCTTAAGGAATGTAGCATCAATTAATGTCAAACCAAGAGAACATGAAACTTGTTTATTTTGATTTGTATTATTTCTCCCCCTTTGTAATTTCAAAAAGATAGCCATATAATTATTTTACTCCCCTTGAATGGGATACCCCCCTCAATATCATACACAATATGTAAAGAGAAAAACAAAGTGATAGAAAAATGTACAATGAAAGTCACAAGATACATTTTCATTATCATGATCAAGTGAACACAAACTAGTTTGATTTCATTGATAACAACATAGGATAACAACATAAGATTTACTAGAATGATTACATAGGATTTACTACTCACTACATAGAACATCATCACTTGAAAGATTGCGATATTACATCAACCTCAGGATCTTTCCCAAGAAATGGAGCATCACCATAGTACTTGACAAGTGTTTTCCAATCAAGTGAACCTGTCTTGGTAAGAGCATATGCCTCCAGAAATGTAGGTGCCCAATCAAATCTGAAGTGGGTAGCTATGTCTTGGAGTTGTATGGGTGAGTACTGGGTATGGGAAAGATCATGTGAAGGTGGTGGCGGGACATGGGTGTATTGGATTAAAGGGTTTAAAGGATAGAGACTCCCGAGATAGAGTGTATATGGATATGTGTCGGAAACATTGGGAGACAAATCTTGCATTCTTTGATTGAGATAGGTCATGTCATGGTGATTGTAGTCTAATTGTCTCCCAAGATGATAGGTAGCTCCTATGATATAACAAACATCATTTTCTAGATTTTATATGGAGTAACTAGGAGGTGGAGTATTTTCTTTGGTGGATGTCTCTGCTTTGGTCCTAGCTCTCTTGTGCCTAGATTCAAGTCCCATTTTATCTACAATGTTTTTGGTAAGTTTTTGAGGATGCCTATCACACTTGTAGTTTAAATCCTCTAGGTTTTAGTCAAGATAAAATTGGATAATTTGGCACATAAAATCAGCATAGGGAGGATTTCCAGAAAAGTCAAACATATTAGATAGGATGATGCGAATGAAATTGACAGGAATGCTTTCTAGTATAGCATATATTAGGTACATCCTAAATTGTGGGATTTCTATTTTGTTTGCTCTAGGGTAGATGTTATGGGAAATAATTAGGTTTACTACCCTAGCTTCAGGGGTTAAAGATGTAGCATAGTAAGTTCCCCTATTTTCATGAGATGAAGTATTAGGAACAAAAATGGCCTTTTTGATGTCTCCTAATCTAATGGTGTTATCATCGATGGAGAATTTGGATGTAGGGTTTTCGGTGGTTAGGTCTATGAATTCTACATACTCCTCCTCATCTATATCTAGCATTTTAAGGATATCGTTTTTGAAGAAATGAAAAGCTCACCCATCAACCATGGAGGTGAAAGAAAATGGTTCATTGGATCCCCTAGTGAGGTTAGCATAGAGATAGCTTGGGTGGACCTGAAACGGAAAGATGGGCTAAGGAATTCTGTCAATTTTTGCACCTTGAAGAGCTCAGAGAGATCAAGGAGCATGATGAAGTTGTTGGTGTCCACCAGGAATCTAGGAAGAGGGGTCTTCGAGGTGATCTTAAGGTAGCGTTCTCCTACAAAAACGTTGTTGAAGGGAGTGTCATTGATGACGCTCAAGGCTGGAGTGATCATTCTTCCCTTCCTTGTAGCTAGTTGCTCCTTCCCACCATGAGCTGAAGATGAAGCCATCTGGAACAATTGGAGGTGGAAGAGGAGATAGAGATATTAGTGGAAGAGTGTTGCTGAAAAATAGCTTTAAAGATCACTAGAGAAGGGATGAAGAAGAAAGCAATTGAGGTGTGAATAGAATGGGTGGATTGGCATATTTTTTATAAAAAATAGGGACCTATTCGATTGACGATTTTATCGACCGAGGGCCCAATGACTCTATTCTGATTCTCCCTTGTAACGGCTGGTTCGATCGACCATTGGGATTTGAAAAATTGACCATTGTAACAAGGACTTGGTCGAAATTATTTTCAACCGAGGGGCTTTTATGCAAAATTTTTTGATTTATGAAATTTCTAGAAGAATTTTGGTTGAAAATCGCCTTGTCGGCCGAGGGTTCCACCGAGTTGAACTCGGTCAAGAATTTTGTCGACTGAGTATCTTCTCGATGCAAAATATTTTTGATCGAACAAGAGACTATGAGTAGTTTTGTTGAATTGATTTGAGCTTGTGTATGTGCTTGTTCATGATAATAAATTATTGTGACTATCCAAAGAAATAGCTCTACAATTTTAGGTAATAAAAATCACATGAAATTGAAGTAAGAAAATTATTAATATTTTTGAGCACATATATTAAAGAATACATCTTCTAGGGGAGTAATGAGTAACCTCTTTCTAATTATATTGAAATTTATCAAGAGGAAGATGTTTGGTAAAAGTTTACTAATTGCTCTTCAATATCAACATGATGGAGAGATACATTATTTTTTGAAATATGATCTCTTAAGAAATGATGTTGGATTTCAATATGTTTGGCACGACTATGTAAAATAGGATTATGGGCCAAGTTTATAGTGCTAGTGTTATCACAAAAAATCGGCTTAGAAGAAAATGCAAATCCATAGTCATTCAAAACTTGTTGCATATAGAGTACTTGAGTACAACATGAACCAACAACCACATATTTGACTTCATTGGTGGATAGGGCAAATGTGTTTTGTTTCTTACTAAACCAAGATACTAAGGCTCTTCCTAGTAAGAAACAACCACCACTTATGCTCTTGCGATCAAGTCAAAAACCAAAATAATCGACATCGATGTAAGCTTGTAAATCCAGTGATTGTCCTTTAGGATACCACAAACCATAGTTGATAGTACCAACAAGATATCTTAAGATCCTTTTGAATACTTGGCAATGAGAGTGCCTTGATTTTTATTGAAATATAGCACAAAGCCCAGTGAAAAATATGATATCCGGTCTAGAAGCGGTTAAATATAGTAGACTACCTATCATGGCCCTATACGAGGAATCATCAATGGGTTCACCATCTTCATCCTTGTCAATTTTGGTAGAAGTGGTCATCAGTGTGGTAGCATGTTCACAATTTTCCATACCAAATCATTTTAATAGTTCCTTAGTGTATTTCTCTTGGCTTAGAAAAATTCCAACGAGCGTTTGTTTATTTGAAAACTAAGAAAAAATGTTGATTCTCACATAAGACTCATTTCAAATTCTTTTTACTTGATATCACTAAATTGATTTTATAAGGAATCATTTGAGGCACCAAAGATGATTTCTATAACACCCGGGCCCACTGTCCTAGGCTCTAATAGAGTTTTAGGAATGACAGCTGGCCCCACAAACCACCACTAGCCTTAACAAGGCACCTTTTACTCACTCACGCACAAGCCAGGTTCAACTTAGTGACAGGTCACCCATCCTAGTACTACTCCAATATGAGCACACTTCACTATATGAGGCCTCAAATCCTGGGACATTACAATCTCCCCGACTTAGAATCTTGACGTCCTCATTAAGACTCAACTATATGGCCTCATAATATTTCCTCATTTCAGTGCAGACCCAACATGGCCCATGGACATCCAACTCCCAACCACAGAATACTAGCACAAGGGTGGCTACATCACCATGGATAGCCCTTTCCTACATGCCTGGACCACACATCTCAAGACTAACATGCCACATGCCCATGTGGGCCCACTTACTGGAGGGGAATTGGCTTTGATACCATTTGTAACGCCTGGGCCCACTGCCCTAGGCTCTAGTAGAGTTTCAGGAATGACGACTGGCCCCACAGACCACCACTAGCCTTAACTTCACACTTTAATCACGCTCACATGCAAGCCAGGATCAACTTCCCGATTGGTCACCCATTCTAGTACTACTCCAAGCTGAGCACACTTAACTATGGAGTTCTTTAGTGATGGGCTCCCGGAAAAGGAGGTGCACCTTGGTGATATGGGTAGTCCAATCATTCCTTTTAAGATCATTTTATCTAAGGCCTCAAATCCTGGGACGTTACAATTTCATCAACATATATTAAAATCTAATTCATATGTTTTGAAAAATAGTGTAGAATCTAATTTTCCTATTGAGAAACCATTATCAAATCGATATTTTTTAAGTCTTTCATACCAATTTCGTAGTTCTTTCTCTAGAACATAAAGAGATTTCTTAAGTTTATATACATGGTCAATCTTGTCAGGAATCACAAAGCTAGGTGGTTGAGAAACATATACTTCTTCTTTGATTCTATTTAGAAAGGTACTTTTTACATCCTTTTAGAATACTTTGATATCTTTGTGGGCAACTAGAGCTAATAACATTCTAATAGCTTCAAATCTAGATACGAGAGCATAGGTTTCATCAAAATCTATCCCTTCTTATTGATTATATCCTTAAGCTACCAACCTAGCTTTGTTTCTAACTACTTCCCTGACTTCATTAAGTTTGTTTCGAAAAACCCACTTAGTTCCAATGCTGGTTTTATCTTGTGGCTTAGGAGCTAAGTCCCATACGATATTTGTCATAAAGTGATTTAGTTCTTCTTGCATAGCCATTATCCAATATTCATCCTTTAGAGCTTCATTTACCTTTTTAGGTTCAACAATTGATACAAATGCCATGTTTGCAACTTCTCTAAATGATGATCATGATTTTATCTTGTCAAAAGGATTTCCTATGATTAAGTCTTGAGGAGGGTCCTTGAGTAATCTAGGAATAGATTGTTGTGTTTCATTTTGTTGTTCATTTTCAAAATTTTGATTATCTTCTATAGATATGGCTAGGTCCTCAATTTTATGAGTAACATCATTTAAGTTTTCAATTTCATTTTCAGCACTTTGTGTTGTCATATCATGAAATGTGATATAAATTGATTCTTCAACTTTTCTAGAGATGGTATTATAGATTCTAAAAGCCTTGCTAGAAGTTGAATATCACAAGAAGAATCCTTTATGTGATTTAGGGTCAAATTTATCTTTATCATCCTTTGTATTTAATATGTAACACAATGTACCAAAGGTATTAAAATAATCAACTCTTGGTTTCTAGCTGAACATAAGTTCATAAGGAGTCTTATTAACATGGGAGTGAATTCTTACACAATTTAATACATAGCATGCCATATTGATTGCTTCAGCCTAGAAAGTTTGAGGTGTATTGTGTTCAAGTAACATTATTCTAGTCATTTCTTGTAAAGATTAATTTTTCCTTTCTACTATCCCATTTTTTTGTGGGGTGCGTCACGATGAACAATTATGAGTGTACCCTTGGGATGTACAAAATTATATAAAGATGTGATTTTCAAATTCCCCACCATGATCACTCCTAATGGTACATATTTTGTTTTGTAGTTGATTTTCAATTTTAGAACAAAATTAAATGAATATTCTAAATGCATCAACTTTAGTTGAGAGAAATGAAAAGTGTATCTACTATAATAATCAACAATAACAAAGCAATATCTTTTACCACCAATAGATTGAGTCCCCATAGGACCAAGTAAATCTATATGAATGAGTTCTAATGATCTAGTAGTGCTAAGTAAGGTTTTGGATTTGAAAAAACTTTTACTTTGCTTGCCTAAAGTACATAGTTCACAATTTTCAGGTTTATCAAAAGAGAGTTTAGGTAAACCACAAATAAGATCATATTTAATCAATTTTTTGATAAAATGTGAGCTTGCATGACCTAGTTTTCTATACCATAATTGTAAAGATTCATCATTTGCAATAAGACATTTTCCAATAATAGCTTGCATGGAATTAGGTCTAAGTATATATAGATTTCCTATTCTTTTTCCTTCATAAACAACATTATTAGTGTTCTCTATGAGTAGTTTGCAGCAAGATTTGTTAAAAAGAACATCATAGCCACTGTCACATAATTGACTAACACTAATCAAGTTGTGATGCAATCCTTCAACAAGTAGAACATTTTTAATTTGAAGATTAGTACCAATATTACATATTCCAATAATTTTACCTTTGGCATTGTCTCCAAATGTGACCATTCCACTCTTCTTTTCTTCAAATGTTTGAAAATCTTCTTTGTTTCTAGTCATATGTTTGGAACAACCACTATCAACCACCCAATCTGCAAAATTAATAGATTTTGGTACCCATGTGATGGCCCTTTTGGTTAAACATTTATTAAAGCATTTTGTATTTTAGAATAACTTATTAGTAAGAGTTTTTGAGCAACAAGGTTGAATATTGTCACAAGTTTATTGATTCAATAACAATATCTTTATAGAAAAACAATCGGTCGACAATTTCTTGGACCGAAAGGTTTTTCGGTTGAGCTATTTGTCGCCAGAATGGTTTGTCAGAAGATATGATTTTGATAGTCAATCTCTTGGTCAACTATTTCCTCGATCAGAGAGAGTCTTGGTCAAAACTTTGTTGACCTAGAAGGGCTCTGTGTGGTCTCACTAAATTTATCAATTTCAAGTAAAGCATTTTGTTATTTCCAATCAAATCATACAAGAATATGCAAGTTAAAGATTAGTTTAGTTGAGATAAGACAATTTGATTTTCAAATTAAGTTTTAGGTCAAATATCAAATAAGTGTTCCACATTTCTTTGTGTTTTTGGAACCCAATCTAGATCCTTATCCTTATTTTTCTTGTAAGGGCATGAAAATGAATAATGTCCAAGACGTAAACAATAGTGACAATATATGAAATCAATTTCATTTCTCTTCTTAACATCGTGGTCATGAGTTGGATTGTTTTTAGGTAAATACATGACTTTGGTCTTGGGTCTTTCTAGCTCTAGGTTTTTGATAGGATTTGTCTTTGGGTACATAACCTAGGCCTCTCCTCCCAATTTGACCAGAAGAGTCCTTTAGGATTTTATCAAGAATGTCTTTATTTTGCAAGCTACTAATATCCTTTTGCAACTTAGCAATTTTATCCATTTTATTTTTAATGTATACATTTCCTTGGTCTATATTAGATAACAAACTATCTCTTTCTTTGACAATAGCATCATAATCCAAATGAGTACATAAAATAGGTTGAGTTTTAAGGTCATTCATTTTAGCAAGCAATTCAACCTTTTCTTGGCAAAGAAAATTATAGTTTGTTTCTACAACAAGCAACTTGATATTATGCTCATTAACGGAAGATTTTAAAGTATCTCTTTCAGATATGAGACTTTCATTTTCAGAAGAGACGGTATATAGCTTAGCATGTAAATCATCATTTGTTTTTGTAACCCTCTTTAACTTCTTTTTACAATCAACATATTTGTCATGTATTTCTCAAATACTAGTGACTAATTCTTTTTTAAATAATTAAAGAAGGCTTACCTCACTTGAGTCCTCATTTTCATCTTCCTTGGCCATTACACATTCTACTTCTTCTTCTCTGCTTTCAATTTCATCACTTGATTCATCCCAAGTAGCTTCATAAGCTTTATCTCTTTTGTCTTTCTTCTTAAAGGAATATTTCTTCCCTTTCTTGATTTTGGGACATTCATTCTTCACATGTCCTTTCTTGCTGCATTCAAAACACCTAAGGGAATAAGAAGAAGAACCACTGGATTTTTTTTAGATTTATACCTTCTATATTTCTTATCATTTACAATGAGTGCATCTTCTTCATCATCTCCTTCACTTGTTTCATCACTTTCCTGAGTGATAACCTTTGATTGAACCTTTATTGTAGCTTTTAAGGCAATGTCCTTCCTTTTTCCTTTTTGAAGCTCATCCTCCAATCTTTATTCTTCTTCAAGGGTGACCTCATGAGTCTCTAGGTTTCCAATGAGCTGCTCCATCCTCATTGTGGTGAAATTATTATCTTCTTCAATGTCCATCACCTTTGGCTTGTATTTTGGAGTCAAAGATCTAAGAATTTTGGACACTTATTCTTCTTCACTTATATACTTGCGTAATGCACTTAAGCTGTTAACAATAGAAGAAAATCTTACATACATTTCACTAATAGAGTCATTAGGTTGCATACAAAATTGTTCAAACTTTTGCTTAAGCATATTAATTTTAATATTTTTAACTTGGGTAGTACCTCCATGTGTTATGGAGAGTTTATGCCATATATCATAAGCCGTATCACATGAAGATATTCTGTTAAACTCACTCACATAAATAGAACAATATAGTATGCTCGCCTCCTTTGCATTTAATTGAACTTATTTTACTATGTTTGGATCCCATGTTGCATATTCAATTGTGGGAAGCACATAAGAGTAGACACCATCCTTCATAATTCTAAGTTTATTCCTTGAAATTAGAATTGCATTCTTCTTTTCCAATAGGTGTATTTTCTTCCATCAAAAGGTGGTGACCGAGTTACGTGAGTTCCTTTAAGGTTGAGGTTGCTAAGCATGTTGTCCCCGATTCTTCAAGACCTATTATGGCTCCTTGAAGACCTACTCTGATACCAATTGAAAGATCTTGGGGGGGGTGAATAGATCTTTTTTGATAATTTTAAGATAATTAAAACACTCAACCAAAGAAGGGGGAGGAAACAAGGAAGACACTTGTGTTTAGAGTACTTCCAACCTTTGAATTCAAAGGTTGTCAGTTCAATACCCAATTGTCTCGAATTGGGATTTTGAAAGTGATTAATTTTATTTACCTCTCAAGGATGTTACAATAAAATACAATCACCTTCCTTGAAGTAGCCTTATCCTAGAAGTATCATCAACCTCCTTGAAGCAGCCTTCTTTGAAGTAACTCCAAGCCTTTGGAGCAACCTTCTCCTCCTAGAAGTAGCTCCGCCATCTTGAGATAGACTTCCTTTGGAAGTAGCTCCAACCTCCCTTGAAGCAGCCTTCCATGAAGTAATCTCAAGCACCTCTTGAAGCAACCTTCTCCACCAAGAAGTATCTTCAACCGATCTCCCTCAAACAACCTCCACGATCTTAGAGTAGTCAAGGAGTACAAGTACCTTGCACCTGTGAAGGGGGAGAGGAAGAAGGAAATACACCTATTCAGTATAGCGCTTTGATCCTATATCAAGCGTTAGACCTCTCACAACACTTAGGATGGACGTTTCTATGAGGTGGCTAAGAGGTTATGACTATAGGACACGAATTTGGAGCTTGTAGAATAAGATGGCAGTTGTTACTTAGCTTTGTTGCTCACAAAAATTGTATTCTCAAGTGTAGCTTGTGTGCTTTAGGTGTCCTAAGGCCTCTCTTATTTATAGGAAGGGTTTGCAAGTAATTAGGGACGTTCTAGGGAGTCTCTAGATTGTTATTAGTGCTTAGATATCTATTAGGTGTATATTAGTTGGCAAGCAAAGGTGAATTTGTTTGTGCTTAAAAGAAAAATCCAAAACCTTGCTCGGTCAACAAGTTTGTCGACCAAACTGTGTCTCGGTCAAGCTTTTCTTCGATCGAGCCTGGGTTTAAGGCAAATGTATTGCAAAGTCTATTTTCAACTCCCAACTACCAACCATTTGGTCTAACATTCGTAAGTTTTAGACCGAAGTTTGCTCGGTCAAAGATATTTTTGACCGAAGACCGTTTTAGAGAATGAATGTGTAAGTTATTGAAAAGTTCTCATAATTTTTACCAAGGTGGTTCTCAGTCAACAAAAACTTCGACCGAGTGTGTCCCGATTGATAAATTTTTCGAACGAAGGTGTCCCTGTTTCAAACTTTTGAATCACCTATTAAATGTGTGTTTCAATAAGTGATGGTAACTCTAACTTTGGGGGAAACCTATCTAAGGGCTATAAGAAGATAGGAAAGATCTAACACTTAATTTACATGATTTTGAATACTTGTACATTATATTTTTTGTACAAGTATTTACATTTGAGTACAATCAGGAACATATACACAATTAAGCACATTTGTTCTTCAATTTGTATTGATCTTCATCGTTTTACTTAGTCGAACTTCCTTATACCTTTGAACCCTCAAATACTCAATTTTTTTCAAATGTTAGATCCACAAGTGTGAAATGTTTGTCATCAAAATAAAGGGTATATTAATGTCCAATTTAGCCAACATGTTACATGTGTGACTGTTGGAATATGTTAACCTTCTCTGACCCAAAAACGATGAGGTCCTAGAGTACCAACATATCTTAAAATAAATACAAAATGAATACATTAAAACAAAATCATGTTACTAATTGTGTTTATTCAATACTATAATTTTATTATGTCTGTTGAATTGACCCGTGAGTTATCTGAATGTTTATTAAACAAGATCTAAAGAGAAAATTCAAGGTAATTTCTCACAAAGAGGATTGACCGCAAACTAACAATAGGGACAGTTGGAAATTTTAGGCTAACCATAAGTGTTGGACGAAATTAGAGAAATTAGAATATGTTGCTAGGAACTTTGGAAAAGTTGAAGGGGATATCTGGAAATTTCCTTTGAATGGTATCAAATCCTTGGACTGATGTTAGAATTTTATTCTTTTAGATTCCTAGATATGTGATTGATGATGTTTGGCTAAAGACTTGGATTGTTTCTTATAATCAATCACGGTGTTTGATAAGAATGTATGTCTATTATTGCATCATCCCTAAATGTCCCTCTTATAATATTATTTTACCAACAGAAGTGGACACTTGGGCACATAAGGTTCTGTTTGAAGATGCATAACAAGGTTTTAGAATAAACTTTTTCCTCAATTATAATTATGATCTACAATTAATGTATACCTCATCAATAAATACACTAAGAATATTCAATGGAATATGTTATGCGGCATGATGATAAACGTGTTGTATTTGATTATATATGAGGTTATATACATGTTGATTTGAGTTCACAAAATAATGTTGTTAATTGTGCCTATTCAATATTGTAATTTTATTATAGTTGTTGAATTAAACCATGTGTTATATGAACATAAATTAGTCAAGATTATAAAAAAACCTCAAGGAAACTTTTCATAAAAATATTTGACCGCTGGCTAACAATAGGGATAGTTGTAAGTATAGGCTAACGATAAGAGGTGGATAGTATTAGAGAAAGGAGAAGACGTTGTAAGGAACTTTGGGAAAACTGAAAAGGATGTTAGAGAAAAATTCTTAAAATTTTATAACTAATATCAATATAAAATGAAATATATTCAAATAATGATTCTCACGATACAACTGTTACACTTGTTATGTGTTTATTATATATGAAATTATAAATGAAGATGACAGTGGCCGACCAAATTTTTTTTTTTAGCCGACCAAAAAAAAATGAAGATGACAGTGGAGAAGCCAGCGTTGGCCGACTAGAAACGTTGCGCAAGTGCCAAACAAATTATTTATGACCAAGGGGTTTTCAAAAATAAAATTCACAAAAATAGTTGAGTGAGGCACAATGAAACTAAATAATTTTTTCTGTCGTCATTTTTTATATATGAACAGATTACTTTCTCCTTAACAAAAGTAGAAGATATACATAAAAAAAGAACTAACATTGTTTGACCATTTTCGCAAAAGGAATATAGTAACCATGTCATCCATGCACTCACAATCGTAGTCATTCTTTATTATCCGAGCAGTAGTGATGCGGTGCCACATAACGTGCATAACGTCTCTCTACCAATTGCCGATTCCTATAAATGTAGGAGCTGACAAGCGCCTAACTCATCAAGTAACAGATTTGATAAGAGTGTTGTTAGCTTTAACTCTTCTTCGCCACACGCGTATCTCATTCTCGTTATCACCATGATGACTGGCATCAGCATTCAGAAGATCACCTCGTAAGCCTGAGTTTCTTTCAATTCATTGACCCTAACTTGTTTTTCAACTTAGCAAGTTCGTTACAGTATTGATAATTATGACATTCATAACATCGTGATGATTGCAGGTACTCAGAGGAGAAACTAGGAACTGAGAATGACAAATGTGGCAAGTGTGGTAACAGCAACTGTGGAGGAAATTGTAGTGGTTATCTGTAGTCATCATGCACTTGATGAACAAGTAAAATGTTTGTTTAAATAAAGATTGGTTATGTTTTACTAGTAAAGGACAATGTCATGCGTGCCAGTCATGTTTCCAAAGTTCTACGTAATGCACCGATTATAAATATTTTATGTTAAGCTTATTCTCCCATACGAGAGACACAGGTGGCGAAGAGACATGATATTTTGATGAGAACAAAAAAATGCTAAAGTCAAGGAACAAGAGGATGGAATTTCGATGTTTTGTGGCGAATCTCTAACCACTAACATCAAGAGAAAATCATGTAGAGCATTATCAAATTTTAAACGAAGGGTAGTGATATACACACCCCGAAACAAAATTGACATAGACCAGATATTCTCTATATTAGAGTCATTAATGGGCTAATTTTTTGGTACTGGTTGTGCATATTTTTGTACTACTTATTGTCCAACTGGATATTCTAAAGATACACGTTATATGCATACAACTAAATAACGCATATGTAACAATCATTAACAATCTAATGTTTATGTATTGTGATGTACGTTCCTTGTACAGGGCATGCATATTTCGGGTAGTGCTCCTTCTATAAATTTGTACAGTACACTATATTTTTGTGTAGTCCATCGACTTAATAATGGCTTAAAAATGATCTCTGAAGGTCAAACTTTTGTTCAACAGGTGTTTGATATTTTTTTACTAATTGTTTGTATAATACGTATTGCGTCTGTATAAAATGCTTACTGTGTTGTTTATTTCTATGTTCATGTTAAAAATAGTTGGAAAATAGGTGCTATGTATCTTTTTTTAGAGATATGAGAAAAACCATTCAAGTTTTTGCAAATGTTTAAATATTAAACAACAAAAATTAGCCATGGAAGCCCAGTGAATACGAGCCATGTTTTTGTGACCATGAAGTGTGACTACACCATACTACATTTGTGTAAGGATAAGTAATTAGATGTTTAACAATTTCTGTGGGTAACATGAATTGTAAACTGTTTCATCCATTCATTAGGATGCATACCCATATCATCCCCAAAATCAAATCAATCCCAATGGAAAAAATCTCTAGTTTTTTTTATATCTCCATCAAAATCCCTGGAAACTAGCAAGGATGCTCATCTCAGTCCCTTTGTAAGAAATGGGAAAAAATTGTTCATTTATGTTCCTCTTTTAGGCATTACACTACTGATGCCTCATTTTATTGCAAGGGGAAATTTTAAATATTGTAAAATCATGTACTTTATTTTAAAGTCTCCTTTCCATGCAAAAAGAAATATTTATGTATAAAGAAATATTAGCATCACCTATTGCTATGAAATCTTTTTAAATTTTTAAACCTTACACTTTACACAAAGTGTTACAGGGCATGCTTCTAGAAGTAAGCCCCATCAAAGAATCCATTAATCCCTTAGATCACATGGACATCTATCATCCACTCACCTACCATTTGAAGGCAACTTTCCCCAAATGGTCAATTATGGCCTCAATAAACCAATCATCTGTATTATTTTCTTGGATACTTGATCCAAGAAGTCATGATTGAATGACCCGCCATGGACCCACTATGATAATTTAATGCGTGACATTGAGCATCAGACTCCAGTACAATCCATGGCTTCTATAGACTTGTACTCTCATCATTTTCATGACAAATGTCACAAACCACATCTCCTACAATCCAAAACATTCTTGGCAACAAAAATGTTAGATACAATGGCAACAAACACATACTACGACAACAAGAGTGAAAGATCAATTCAAACATTAAAACCTAGATAACGCCAAAAATTCTAGATATGATTTAACCAGACCGATCCTTCTTCGGTCCAAAATCAAGTCGTGTTGAACTCATTAAACCCCTTTAGACTTAAACTACATTATAAGTTTCAAAAAAGTTGAAATGGGTAAAACTCTACACAATAAACCTCAAGTATCTTATACATGAGTTTTAACAAACATGAAAGACCTTGTCTAAGATTCAAAATTGATTCACACTCTCAGAATATCTGACACATTATAACTATGCATGCAAAATGCAAGTATAGGCATCGAGTAGTATAGGCCTATGAGGACCGAATGTCAAACTCAGAGAAACGTTAACTTAGAAACTACTACTATATGTAACAAGATTAGCTAGACCTAGTGAAAAATGATTGGTTGATTGATTAAAACTACGTGCAATAATTTAGAACTAAACTAAATAGATTGTGATCATAGATTGGATTGATTCCTTAGGAATATAGTTTTACCATGGTTCACATTCCAATTAACATCATTTTATTAATATTTATTTATCCTAAACTCTGGACCAACAAACCTGTAGCAAGAATTACCCGCTCTTGTAGTGTAATTTACTACCCAATCCAATATAAATCTCACTCTCATGGCAATTTAATTATTAGCTAGGTGCTTCAGTGAAACCTCTAACTTATACCCTTCACAGTTGCAAGCCCTCTCTCGAGGACAATGTAGGCTATGTAAGTTTAGGACTTATCCAACCCTTAATTTCTCTCCTAAAGTAACTAATGGTCTGAGAAATTATCTATGGTGATCATGCGTAGGCAATTCATGAGGTAATCGTGGATTTATGTCTAGAACTTAAGAGATTATACACACACATATGGGATTAAGAGAGAAAGATTTCTCCCCCCTCTCCCATGCACGTGGCGGAGGCCGAACGCCCTGGAGGGTGGTAAATCAAGGCGGCAACTGGGATTCGAACCCAGGTCCCTTCATGAGGAGACACCATGCTTGACCACTTGAGCTACTCCTTGTCGGCAACACACACATATACATATATATATACATATATATACATACATATATATATATATACATATATATATATATATATAAATATAATCATAATGTCAATTATAGTCCAACATCAAGCTAGTCTAGGTTCTAAGGAACTAGGGTATTATCCCTTCATTATTCCAACCATTGTGTACATGGATGGAATAAGAGAAAATAAGAAAAACATGATAGAACTAATGAAAACCCCTGGAGAAGCTGATTCAGATGACTCCCTTTGATGAATGTCATGATCTACTATGTTTTGCTTGCAAATCCACTCTCTAAAAGTACCCACGTCATCTGGGGAATGGTCATCTCCTTCTCTTTATTCCCTCACATCTTCGTCCTCTTGTGCAATATAATAGAACATGATCGCTTAGTATAGCTAAACTCCCCTTAGGTCATAAGTGGGACTTTGGACATCATTAAGTCATAACATTTGGATTTAGAGTAATCTAAAATTTGTATAGATCACGGTAGGTCGGTACCATTGTTAGCTTATCAGTGGCACGAAGGCTCTGATTGACTCAAAACCCTTAGAAAATGTCAATATTATCGACAGTGTTGTCAGTACTACCTAGTTGCTAATTTGTGGTACATGTATTCTCCTATTTGAGTAATGTTGGTACTATTGAATCATAAATAGCGCCAAGTTGATAGATCCATCCCTATTGTGTCTAATCATAAGTTGATCGCACCGACTTGTCAATTTGGTATCTTGAGAGATAATGTGGTAGCACTGAATCTATCTCGACATCATCGAGATTTCTTTGATCAACTTGTTGGATTTTCATCTAATGTTGGTACCACCAGTGTCGTTGTCGATAGCACTGAGTTGCCTTATGAGTTCTCCAATCACCTGAAATGTAGAAAAACTAACATAAGCCCAAATAAAATATGAAAACTTGGCATAATTCAATAAAACTAATTAATATTTGATGCAATGGTATTTCCCTACCGAATGAGGATAAACGATGAATAAACAATGTCAAAATAAGTAATAATGCATGAGATAGATAGAAAACTAGCTTATAAAATAGATAAAAATCATTGCATCATAATCCCCTAAGATTAAATGTTGCTCGCCCTCAAGCAACACTATCTTTGGATCTATTTGATATGAGTCAGTAAGAGGACAAACAACATGAACCAAATTTCTCAAATACCCCCACCTGACAGTCTTGAACCAACCCTTACCAACCAATGAACAAATAACTACTTTGCAGTGACCAAAAATATTCATTAAAGGGGTCTACCCTTATATCAGTGCAACACTATTAGTAGAGAAGTTAATATCATATTCAATAGGGTATTCACTTGATGCACCATGCGATTCCCATTCTACATTGCTCTTATCTACCTATGAACTATATTGAAAGCAGTCCCTGGTATGAAAATGAATGAAGGGATCAATCGTATATGTGGCCTGCTATAAAGAGTAATGGGTGGAATGAAGTAGGTGATTGTGAACAAGAATCACAAGTAACATCTGAATCATTTATGCAAAAACAAAATGTGATGACCCTAAAATCATGAAAGAAGTGAGAAATGCATCAATCCTAATGCCTACTATTTTGATGGAATGACACATGCGCTGAAAGTCTCATCAGACTGATGAAAGTGGAGTAAACGAATGCATACATGTACTATTTTCACTTCCCCTTGATAAAAAAATATAGTTTTTAAGTTAAAGGAATCGTTTTCTCCCTCTTTATTTAATATTCTTTTTTTTCTTTTGCCCTCTTGTTTAAGAACAATTGAGAATTCTTCTTCAACTTTTCTTCAACAACACACTGCTTTTTTGTTTTTATTTTTTATCATTTAGAGGGGTATGGATGTGTATACTTTCACTTTGTATTTGAGGAAAAAGAAAAATGTAGACATGACATGAAGAATGATGCAAAAGAAAATGCAATCTACATGAATTTTTTTATGCAACTACTTGATATGAAAATGATTTTTTTTTTCATTTCCTAACTAATGCAATAAAAGACTTACTATCATGCCACCTATTATCCTATGCAATGCAATCAAGAGGAAACAAATCGGGTTACTTGATCATCTTAACATGATGGATGAAATATAATGAAAAGTAGGGGGAATCACATGATTAGGAGACAATGCTCGCCTTAAACTATGATATGTCCCTCTCCTATCAACCTATGTACATGGTAACCTTAGAGTTTCTTTCTAAAATCACATTTAAGGTCTTGTTACTCGTTTGGTCAGTTTGGGCTCAAACCCTATCATCATCGAAAATTTGTGGATAAATTAAGATTTTTTATTCATATTAAATGTCCTCAAACTGACTAACGCATACACTTCCTCTAGGTGGTGTTACCTTAGACTTTACAATTCAAGCTAAATAAGATGTGATCATTTAAAAATTTTAGAATTCCACTGCAAAAGTACGCATGGAACACACATGTGAAGCTGGAAAAAATCATGAATTAAGCTCCAAGTTACAGTAGATAGATGTGGATCCTACAATTTCAAAATAGGAAAATTGAAACAAACTAAAAAAAAAATAAGGATAAAGTCATTCTAGCACCCCCTAAGTTTGAAGTTGTCCATGTCCTCATGGTAAAAATTAAACTCAGAGGGGGAACAGAGGTACCAGATCAGAAAGGTGGTGGTTGTAATGTTCCCGACGACATCTATGAATTTAGTGGGTAGTAGGTGCCTATGAAGGTGGGTGGATGGGAAGTCATATCGGGTGGCTGAGGGTAACTAGAAAAATGTCCCTAACTCTAATAGTGGTCATAGAGTGGATACTAGTAGTGCTCAATGTGATGTATACGAGTATGCACATTCTCTTAGTTGGTCAGAAGAAGGCACTCATTGGTATAGATTGCCTGATGTTGTTGAAGTAGCTGCTCCTGGACTCTATGGATATGGGTCAGGGTAACTGATTGTTGCTGTCCCTCTTTGATGGACTACAACATCCCATACATGCCCTCCATGGAGAAGGCATCTCCATGTGTTGGAGGGGACTGAGATGTAGAGCTGGATGTTGCATGTCTACGAGACACCTTATATAGACACTGCCTCTATGTAATAAGTATGGCATCTTTTCTTCATCTTCTTCTTCTTCTTCATCATCTTCCATAGTCTCGGGCTCGGGCTCCCCCTCCTCACCATTTGGAACAGGTACATCATCATCTATTAGCCATCTAAGAAACCACACTCCTCGAAAAATGGAAGATAGCATTAGGAAGATCTCTCTCCTTCAACTTCCCCTCAATGGTGTAATAGGAGTACACCATTCTCTCATACTTGAGGATGAGGTGGGACCGTTTGAAGTGCTTGAAGTTGTCTGTTGAATATGTCTTCATGGCGGCGGCCTTAGAAAGGTCCAAGTGGAGATGGAGAGCCAAGGGTGTGAGAAAACCCCAGAAATGAATGGGAAGCTTCCTCTGAGCTTATCTCTTCACTGCTAATATATGCTAAAAGAAGAACAAGACAAGGTAAATCTTCTCCCTCCCAAGTTTGAGAAATTCCCATGGAACACACATGTTCACCTTCTGTGGCTTTCCTTGTCCTTGAGTTGACCTGGAAAAAAATATATTTGTCAGGTAGAGGTGTAGGATCCAGACAGAGGGTGCTCGATGTACATCACTGAGACATGATGTCAATTGATGCTGAATCCCTTTGGTTGGCCCGTCATCTTCCTTCAAGCCAAGGCATTGTTGAAGTCACCCAGAGTGAGTCAAACTCCACATATTGGCCAGCCATATATGGCATTAAACTCTACTAGGATGAGGTGGAGGGCAGTTGTAGAGTCTGAATTGAATCCTCCCATCTTCCCACCTTCCTCATGCTTAGGTATGAAACATACCTCCAATGATGTGAGGAACTCACATACTATCTCCTGATAAGAAGGTGACCCGTCGAAGAAGGGGTGATCAATAATGCCCTGCCCTTGGCAGACCTGGCAGAGACTATTAGTGAAGCATGTCTCAGTGAGGAAGGCATGGTCACCATACCATGTCAGTATAGACTCCCTCTTCATCATACTAGTGAAGGTATTCTTCTGGAGTTCATCTGCAAAATCCAGTCAAGATGGTTTGGTACCATTTGCTCAGATTAAAAAGTCGGCCTCCTTGACACCATCTATATTGAAAGGGGGAAAAGAGGATTGACCAACACTAAGGGCCACTCCACATGGATCTTAGTTTTCCAAGATGTAATTTCATCCTAGAATTAAACAATAGTAGATGTTGCCCTGGTTTGATCACCATATGAAGAATATGATGGTCATGCACTTTGTTAGTCCTATCCTAGTAGATTCTAGAACTCTCTAAAGAATCTAGAATAAGATCTTCAAATTCATTGAGTTCTAACCTATAGTTCTTCCCTACACCATCAAGATCAAAGTTCAACTTTCTCCGAGCCCACTTGGCTTTGTGCTCTAATTCTATAGGTAAATGCCACACTCTCCCATAAGCTAGACTATAAGGAGTTAGACATATAGGTGTCTTATAAGTTGTCATGCATGACCAGAGAGCATCATTCAGCTGCATGCTCCAATTAGTCTTGTTTGTCGAGATTATCTTCTCTAAGATTTTCTTGATCTTTCAATTAGAAACCTCAACTTGACCTTGAGTCTGGGGATGGTATGGGGTTCCTACCTTGTGTCTCACTCTGTAATTATTCAAAAAAGTTTCAAATTTCCTATTTGTGAAGTGAGATCCTCCATCACTGATAATTACTCTTGGCACTCCAAACCTGTAGAAAATGTGATCATTCATAAATTTGCAAAAAACATGCACATCATTAATATGGGTTGGAATTGCTTCCACCTATTTAGGTACATAATCCACTGCAAGCAGAAAATACAATTTCGAATTAGAAAACACAAAGGGTCCTATAAAATCAATCCCCATAAATCAAAAACCTCTACCTCCTAAAAGGTATTTAAGGGCATTGTGTGTCTCCTAGATATTTTTCCTACTCGATAGCATGCATCACACTTCCACACTTGATTATAATCATCCTTAAATAACAAAGGATAGTAAAAACCACTTTCTAACACCTCAACCTACATCCTTGATCTAGCATGGTGTTTCCCATTAGGCAAGGAGTGACAATAAACCACAATGCTCTCAAACTCACATTAGGGCACACACTTCCTCAGAATGTCATCCCTACATGGCTTGGGAAAAAAATGGATCATCCCTCACATAAATCTCAAGGAGTGGAAAAGTTTCATTTTCTCCTAATACCCCCAATCCTCTAGTATCTCGCCACACACCAAGTAATTCACTATGTGTGCAAACCAGGGGTCCTTGTCCTGCATAACAAACAATTGTTCGTCGAGGAATTCTTCAACAATGGGTGTCTCTAAATCTTTCTCATCCACTCTTTCCAACCTAGAAAAATGATCAAATACCCAATTTTCTACTCCACCCTTATTCTTAATTTCTATATCAAATTCCTATAGCAGAAAAATTGACCTTATAATTATAGGTTTCACATTTTCCTTCCATAGAGGATACTTTATAGTCATGTGGTCAGTCCAAACTATCAATTTAGCCCCTATTAAGGATTGATGAAATTTTTCAAAAGCAAACATTACAACCAAAAGATCTTTTTTAGTGGCAGTATAATTGAGTTGGGCATCATTAAGAGTTTTTAATGCATAATACATGATAGCAAGGGCCTTGTCCTTGCATTGACCCAAAACAACCCCTACCACATAATCTGATGTATCATACATTAATTTAAATGGTCAGATACAATCTAGAGCATGTATCACAGGTGCAGAGACCAATTTCTCATTCAACACCTCAAAATCCCTCAAGCATCACTCATCAAAATTGAACTTGGAATCTTTATCTATTAGTTCAGAAAGTAGTTTGGTAATCTTCAAAAAATCATTTATAAATCATCGATAAAAATCGGTATGTCCTATCAAACTCCTAATTCCTTTCATCAATGATGGTGGAGGGTGTTTAGAACATCTACCTTAACCAGATCGACTTCCATTCCTATATTGAACACCTTGTGTCCCAAAATAATCCCTTCACTCACCATCATGTGAAATTTTTCCCAATTCAAAATGAGATGAGTGTCCTGACACATTTGTAAAACCTTATCAAGACTGGGCAAGGAAGTCCTCAAATGATTCTTTATACACCAAAAAGTCATCATTAAGAACGTCAAGACATCACTCTACTATGTCCAAAAAATAGCGAGCATACATCTCTATAATGTGGTTCGTGCATTACAAAGGCCAAAAGGCATCCTACAGTAAGTAGAAGTTCCATAGGGTTAAGTGAAGGTGGATTTCTCTTGGTCCCATGATTTAATAGATATTTGATCGTTCCCATAAGACCCTTCCAGAAAACAAAAATGAGAGCAGCCGGCTAGCCTCTCAATTTGGTCAATAGAGGTGTGGAAAATGATCTTTTAGCGTGGAAGCATTCAATTAGAAATATTCAATACATGCACACACACTATCCAGTCACTAGCTCAGTCAAAATTAACTCACTCACTGAATTTGTTGTGAAGGTGATCCCCCTTTGTTAGGAACAACCTGGGTTGGGCTAACCTAGTTAGAATAAAAAATAGCATAAATTATACATGTCGATAGGAGTTTCACTACCTCTTTCTTTACTACCTCAATCATGATGGGATCAAGACACTACTAAAGTTGTTCTATCGGCTTGGCTCCTTGTTTGATTCTAATTTTGTGTTGACAAAAGCTAGGAGATATCCCCTTTATGCTTGCAAAAGACCATTCGAATGATTCCTGGTGGTTCTTTAGCACAATAAGCAATTGCTCCTCCTCCTGAATGCTCACTGTGAATGAAATGATGATGGGGAGTTTCTTATCTCTCACCAAAAAATGTACTTCAAATGTGGACGAAGTGACTCAGCTCAAGCTCAAGTGGACATTACAATGACGGGATCAATGGTGGTGGAGGCAGTCCCAACTCCTTATAGTGCCTTGAGTACAAGCATGGAAATGCTTTTTAAAAAAGGGCACATTCCTTGAGTGAATGATAGTGTGTGCAATCATCAACTAGATTCATGATTCATGTGTCTAATGGTAGTTTTGGATTTGAGAGTGGAAAGATGTTGCCTCAGCAATTTTCATTGGGTATGCTTCCTCTTCTCAATCATTGGGATACTTTACTACACTTATCAAGGATACCTACTTAGTATGCTCCAGGGTGTCCACTTCCAGTGTGCTCCTGTTAATCTTTTTCATGACACGAGGCATATCTAGAAAGGGCTTTCCCAAGAACAAGGATACCTCATTGTTTGATTGTTGCATCACGTGACATTGTGCCTTTTCATTAGCCTTTTGTTGACAGTTCGGAAGCTTTATTTCAAAGAGATCATCCTAAATGCCTTGTGTCAGTCTTCCTCCTCATGTTTCTAGGATTACATCTATTGTATCCTGGAACAACCTCCCTATGAGTAGCTCATTGCCATAGTCATCCTACATTTCCATGACTACAAAGTTTGGTGAAAAGATGAATTTGTTAACCTTTACTAACACATCCTCGCATATGCCTATTGGCCTTACCACTAAACTGCCTGCCAATTGTATGGTCACATTTCTCTTTTGAGATTCCTTCAACCCTAATTTCTTGAATGATATCAAGGGCATGAGATCTATGATTGCCCTAGAGTCACATAAGGATTCTTCAAATTTGACTTTTCCAATGTAACATAGTATATTAAAGCAACCCAGATCTTACCCCTTCTGTGGTAGTTTCCTCTATATTATTACAGTGACCTCCTCCTTCGATACTTACTACATAAGAATCAAATATCCTCCTTTTCTTGTTGATTATGTCCTTTAGAAAATTTCCATATGATGGAATTTGTTCTATTGCATCTACAAGTGGTATATTTACATGAAAGTTTATGAATGTGTCTAAAAACTTCTCGAATTTCTGCTTCACCTTCTAAACCCTGAAACTGTTGGGGAATGGTACTGGAGTCACCATCTTTCTCTAATGAGATGGAACATACGAATCCTTCCCAGCTTTATATGGCTCATCAAATTCCTCTACTGGTGTCACTAGATGACAATTATGATGTATCACTTACCTTGTCACTATTCTCTAGAGTTGTCTTCTGTTCTTTTAATAACACTTTTCCATTATGGAGTAACACCACCTTCACCTGCTGATTGGTGGATGAAATATCTATGTTCCCTAGAAGTCCTTACTGAGTTTCCTTCTTTAGAGTGGCACCTCTACTGCCAACTAAGCGATCTATATCTTAATGCTTCATATTTGCGCCCCTAATTTTAGTGTTCCCTCTGTGTCTGGATGAAAAGCGCTTCATGCTAATTAACTAGCTTGCTCAGCATATCTTTGGTTCAATCTATATTTTTCTTGGTCCCTTATCTTGTTGATATTGCAAATCTTTTCTACCTTGCTACTGTCCGGGTTGTTGTACCTGTAACAGATCCTTCTGAAAATTATTTGGATCTTTCCAAAAAAATATGGGATCCTTCCGCCAAGCATACTCATTGCTTCCCTTTTGTTCTATTGTTGCATGTACATGCACTCCTCCTCCTCACCTCCAGATGAGGTACTGGATTTCTACTCGAGTTTCTTAATTAGTTGTATCATCTGATCCTTCAGCTCATTAACCTCCTTTGAATCCATAGTGCTCTTAATTGTAGTTGATGCTTCTCTTTCTTCCACCTAGGACTGATTCTTGACCATGTTCTTCAAGATCTCATGGCACCTGAAGGATTGTTGTTCAAAAAGAATCCTCCTCCTACATTGTCAAGTGTAGTACTCTCACCTTTATTAAGGCTATAATAAATTTTTTTTCCTGGCCATAAAGATCAATCCCATGATGAGGAACCAACCTAAGAATATTTTGAAATCTCTCCCAAGCTTCAGAATATGACTGCTCAGCATGCTTCTTGAAGTTGTAAATCTTCCTTACTAGCTCGTTTGTTTTCTAAGGTAGAAAATAATGCACAAGGAAGATGTCAATAATATCATTACAAGTCTCCATGGATTCGGGAGGGAGACTTAGACGCCATGCTTTATCTCTATCTTCCAATGAGTAAGAGAATAATTTCAAGTATATCACTATTGTCGAGACCTTGTTGATCTTCAACATATCACAAATTTCTGTAAAGTTGTTGATGTGAGCCATTGAATACTCCATGTTGTGGCCGTGGAATGCTTGAGATTTGATCAATACCACCAGTCCACGATCTATTTTATAACTCCCACCATTTATAGCCTACCTTTTTATGGGTCCCAGTTGTGATGTGGTTGATGATGCCTTGATTTTCTCCCATACCGTCTGCTCCTCACCTTCCACATTACCATCTCCCGTATCTTCCTTATCTGGTTGTGTCGCCTGTGGAGATGGGGTTGAAATGAGTCCTGAAATAGGAGCTCCAAACTCAAGTGCATTATGAGTAAGATCCTCTTATCTTGTGGCTGGTGGAGTTGCTTCTTTGTAATCTATGGTCCTTGTGTGAACCATGCACTAGTACCTGTAAATACTATGAAAGTATGAGAATGGGGTACAGTAAATTTGATGAAAATTTGAATCTGAAAAATGATGAAAAGAAAGACAACGACTCCCATATAAAGCCTCGTAAGGTGCCATGTTGATACTCCTCTGATAGTTGTTGTTGTATGCAA
Source organism: Alisma plantago-aquatica (assembly GCA_963693085.1). Lineage (NCBI taxonomy): Eukaryota > Viridiplantae > Streptophyta > Magnoliopsida > Alismatales > Alismataceae > Alisma > Alisma plantago-aquatica. Next base: position 218,242,427 of record OY856409.1, read on the forward strand.
ACTCCATCAAATTGAGGTGCACATCCCTACTACCGAAAAAATGTAGAATACAAGCTCTCAATAGATTTTCCAAGGTCTAAATAGTCCTCACAAACTGACCATCTATCTACGGGTGAAACGTCATACTAAATCTCAATTGTGTAACCATCGATGTGTGCAAACACTCCCAAAAGTGATTGGTAAACTAAGGGACTCTGTCAGATACTACCATCATTGGGATACCATGCAAACGGACCATCTCATCCACATACACCTGAGCCAACTTTAGTTGTATAAGTTATCTTCACATGCAGGAAGTACACTAACTTAGTCAACCTATCCACTATCACCCAGATGGAATCAAGTATACACGTCAAGTAGTATAGGCCTATGAGGCCATAATGTCAAACTCAGGGAAACATTAATCTGAAAAATACTACTAACTATAACCTGATCAGCTAGACCTAGTGAAAAATTATGGGTTGATTGATTAAAACTACTTGCAAGAATTAAGAACTAAATTAAATAATTGTGAGCAAAAATTGTATGGATTCCCTAGGATTACTATATTACCATTATTCTCATTGCAATTGACAAAATTTTATTAATATAAAATTATCCTAAACCTTGGACCAAGGGACATGTAACAAGAATTACCTACTTCCGTAGCGTAATTCACTACCCAGTCTAATAGAAATCTCACTCCCATGGTGATTTAATTATTAGCTAAGATCTTTACCAAAACCACTAGGTTATACCTTTTGTATTCGTAAGCCCTATCTCGAGGCATGATGTAGGCTATGTAAATCTATGACTTATCCTACCCTTAATACCTCTCCCTAAGTAATTAATGGTATGAGAAATGAACTATGGTGATCAGGCATAGAGAATTCATGAGGTAATCACAAATTTATGTCCAGAATTTGAGAGAAATATATATATTAAATCACAACGAAAACCCCTAGGGAAGCTGATCTAGGTGACTCCATTGTATATATGGATGGAATAGGAGAAAACGTGGAATAGGTGAAAACGTGGAAAATATGAGAGTACTAATGAAAACCCCTAGGGAAGCTGATCTAGGTGACTTCCTCTAATGATGGCAAAATCTACTATGTTTTGGCTGTAAATACACTCTCTAAAGGTGCTTGATTCATCTGGGGTTTTCTGTCACCTTCTCTTTTTCCCCTCCTGCCTCTGTTCTCTTATACACTACTACATAAGTGCCTTTTAGTGTCGGTTGTTTAACCCCCTTTGGCGTCGGTTTCTGAACGACGCCTATGTGGGCGCCGCTAAAAGGTTGGACACTTCAGCGTCGGTTAAAAAACCGACGCCTATTTAACATAAAGGCGTCGGTTTATTATAAAACACCGACGCCAAAAGGGCTCGCGCCACAGAAAACGGCGTCATCTAGGACGCTTTCTGCGTCGGTTATATACTAAAAAACCGACGCAGAAAAGTGTCCTAGATGACTCCCATTTCCTGTAGCGCGAACACTTTTGGCGTCGGTGTTCAACAAAAAACCGACGCTGTAAGTCTGTGCTGACGGTTATCGGTAAATAACCGACGCCTATATCTATTTTTTTTTTATAAATCTGTTTGCAGGCCTGCTGTGGCTGGTCAGCAGGATGAGAACCTGCAGTTCAGTTTTCTGAACTGCAGGTTTACGACATCCATTGATATCAGCCTACAAACATGCCACAAACCTGCAAAATTAACATAAAAAGATTCACACAAGTAGATACATTCAGACATCAATTCAATTGTCACGTTCACACATATAGAATCATTCAAATACATGTTTTAACATTCAGAAACATTCATTTACAAAGTATCATTCATCATCACTATCAACATCCCAATTATATCTCACAGTTTATGACCCCACATGCCTTCCTCCCCAGTTCATGCCGCTAGACAACCACACAATGGATCCAAGAGGATATGCAGGCATTTGCCAAAGACTATAGGCTGAGTTAACTATTGAGTTAACTCAGCCTATAGTCTTTGGCGAACGCCTGCAATCCTTTTGGATCCATTGTGTGGTCGTCTAGCGGCAGGAACTGAGGAGGAAGGCATGTGGGGTGATAAACTGTCAGGACTAGCACAACAAGTTGCGATGGAGGTGGAGACGACGACGACGGTGGTGCTTCAGGCGACGCCTGCTTGGCCGGGTAGGGCTCGGCGAAAGGGTTCAACTGCGGCATGGCTTCGATGTAGTAGAGGGAAGGGAGGGGTTCAGAATCCTACGAGAAACGTTTAGAGATGAGGATATTACTGCGGAGGAGGAGGAAACGGTAGACGATATCTCGAGTTGGAATGTCCTCTCCGCGCATCAAGTTGCTCCAGTGCTTCAGTGGGTACATGTGCATCATCAACCTAAAATTTGACAAAAATAAACACACTGAATTAGGCCAATATAGAAATATAGGATATATGACATAACTAGAAGATAATGAATTTTATAGAAATACAGGATATGTTTTTAGAACTTACATTGGTATCCTCGCCATGCTCGTCATGGACAACATGCTCATCATGGACTTCATGCTCATCATGAACATCATTCTCATCATGGTCAGCCATCTGAAAATGTCATAAAAAAGGCAAACATTTAACATTTGTATCAACTAGAAAAAGGAAAACATTTAGCATTTGTATAAATTAGAAAAAGGAAAACATTTACCATTTGTATAAACATACATGTCTCTAAAATTGTGATCTTTTATCAATTAACAATCCTTCATTGTGATCTCCGCGCACATATAAGTCATCATTAGCTTCAATATTTTGTGGAGTTGGCAACCCAACTGAGAATGGACTGGAGTCATCATACTTATCATAGTACTCTTCTTCATCTATAGGATCTTCAATGAACTGTCTTTTACCATGAAGAACAACCGACCATTTATCATTTGCAGGATCATCGATATAGAATATTTGTTTTGCCTGTGATGCCAATATGAATGGTTCAGCCTTCTCGCCAATCATTTCAAAGTTCACCAAAGTGAAACCCAATTCATCCACTATAACTCCTTTGGTGTTATCAACCCAATTACATTTAAAGAGCGGAATATTGAAATCTATGTAGTCAAACTCCCAAATGTCTTCAATGACACCGTAATATGACATTTTAGCTTCACGTGGACTCTTATCCTTTGCACTTGCAAAGTACATAGTTGACGCTTGAAGAGTGACCCCACTGTTTTGGACGACACTCTTATCATCTTGGCGCTTTGTGTAATATGTGAATCCATTAATGTCAAACCCTTCATAAGACATAACATTCAGTTTTGGTTTAAAGGCGAGACATTTGATAGTTTCTGTAATATCATTTGGTGTTTGAGATAGTTGATGTAAGACTTTATCTTCAAACCACTTAGTAAAAGTCTTATTATGCTCTCTAGCAAGCCACATTGAACTTGCTCGAGGATGTTGTCTCTTTATGAAATTGGTATGTTCCTCGATATAAACACTCACTTCGTCCATATTATGTAAAATATACAAGTGAGCTTGTTCCAACTGCTCACGGCTGATTACTTTCACCCGTGATCCCAAAATTCCTTTGCCCTCCTCAATATTCTTGTCATTATCAGGAGTGTCATTACCACTGAGAAAGTCATTGCAGAAATCCATAACCTCTCTCGCCACATAACCTTCAATAATACTCCCTTCAGGACGATAACGGTTTCGAACATCACCTTTAAAAATGCTCATGTATCGTTCAAAGGGATACATCCAATGCAAGAAAACCGGTCCCAAGATTTTCACTTCCCTAGTCAAGTGGACAACAAGATGTACCATGATATCAAAGAACGAAGGAGGGAAATACATCTCAAGCTGACATAGGGTAACAACCACTTCTCTTTGCAAATTATCGAGAGTATCAGGGTCAATAACTTTGCTGCATAGACTGTTGAAAAAGAAACAAAGTCTGGTAATTGCAAACCTTACATGCTTCGGCAATATAGATCGAATTGCCACAGGCAATATTTGTTGCATTAGAGTGTGACAATCATGAGATTTAAGACCTATCAACTTCAGATCTTTCATTGATACCAATCTACGGATGTTGGATGAGTAACCATGTGGCACCTTAACATTTACCAAGCATTCACAAAAAGTTTTCTTCTCCTTTCTAGACAACGTGTAACAAGCGGGAGGTAAGTATGTTCTTTTATTACCCATTTCACGTAATTCTGTTAATTCTGACCTTATTCCCATTTCACGTAGGTCCAGTCTGGATTTTATCCCATCTTTAGTCTTACCTGGTATATTTAATAGAGTACCAATGATGCTATCACAGACATTTTTCTCAACGTGCATTACATCGATACAATGCCTGACTGACAAAGAACTCCAATAAGGAAGATCCCAAAATATTGACTTCTTTTTGAATGAAGAATTGTCACTCCGTGTGGCCATACTACATTGTGATTTCTTACCAAATTCATTGACAATGTCTTTTACTCTTTCATAAACAACATCCCCTGGTATAGGTTTAGGTGCACTCCGTTCATCATTCCATCCATTGAATGCTTTGCGCTTCCTACGATACGGATGGAATTTTGAAAGAAACCTTCGATGACCAAGATATACAGTCTTGCCGCCATATTTTAGTCTTATTGAATCAGTGTTTTCTTCACATATAGGACACGCTTTAGCTCCTTTGACACTATATCCAGACAAATTCCCATATGCCGGAAAGTCATTAATAGTGCAAAACAACATAGCATGCAAACGAAATGTCTCTCTTACTGAAGCATCATAGGTCATCACACCTTCAGCCCAAAGTTTCTTTAAGTCATCAATCAAAGGTTCAAGATAAACATCGATATCATTTCCGGGTTGTTTAGGGCCCGATATCAACAATGACAACATAACATACTTATTTTTCATACACAGCCATGGAGGAAGATTGTATATAACAAGCATGACTGGCCAAGTGCTATGTTGGCTGCTCAATGTCCCGTACGGATTCATCCCGTCTGTACAAAGCCCAAGTCTTAGATTCCTGACTTCTTCACCAAATTCAGGGAACAATACATCAATCTTCTTCCACTGTGGGGAATCAGACGCATGTCGTAGGATCCCATCATTATTTTTCTTAACATCTGCATGCCACCTCAAATTCTTCGCATCTTTCGGATTTGCAAACAAGCGTTGAAACCGTGATGTTATAGGTAGATACCACAACACCTTGGCAGGAGAACTAGTTTTGGACTCCCCCGAAGTCGTCAATTTATATCGTGACGCACCACATTTTGGACAATCTTTCAAATCTACATAGTCCTTTTGAAATAATACACAATCATTCGGGCATGCGTGTATCTTTTTGGCCTCCATTCCCATTGGGCACAACATTTTCTTTACCTGGTATGTTGAGATTGGCATCTCGTTTCCTTCAGGAAGAATTTCTTTCAACAAAGTCAACAATTCAGTGAAGCTTTTGTCGCTCCATCTATTGTTAGCTTTCAACTTATACAATCTCAGCACAGCGCTAAGCTTCGTAAACTTAGCACAGCCTGTGTATAACGGTATCTCAGCATCATGCACAATGTTTGTAAAGATAGGAGGTGGATCGGTGTGCTCTACCCTACAACTATCCAGCATCGCATCAACAATGTCTGCTGGAACTGGTTCGTTCACATTTACGTCATCGGAGGCAATTTCTTCTTCCACCCAAGCACTGCTATTGACATCTACTAGATTCGATTTTGAAATCTCTCCATGCCAGTGCCATTCTGTATAGCCTTGTACAATCCCGTTGCACATGACATGACTTTTGATTTCCTCACCAGTGTTGAGTTTCAAGTTGTTACCACAATGCCTACATGGACAGTAGAACCTATCTGTAGGTTTTTTCCTATGTTCCTCGGCAAATCTAATAAACTGATCAAGACCAGATATAAACTCTGGGGTGCAACGATTACGAATGGACATCCATGATCTATCCATTCTATGATCAGAGAAAGCAAGTATATATTAGGAAAGCAAGTATATATTAGGAAACAAGTATATAAGCAAGTATGTCGTATTACAGTTCATCATTAAGAAAGATATAAGCCAGTATGTCGTATTAAAATAGACTAAACAATAAAAGAATTTTTTTTTGAGGCAAGACAATATGAGAAAATAGTAGTGTAATCATGTAAATGGGAACATTCATGGGAACACACACTTCAGTTATAAGCATTCATGTAGCAACTTACAGTTCCATTCATGGGAACACACACTTTAGTTATAACAATAACTAAACAAAGGGGTTGGTGTACCCCTAAACATGCGCATAATTAAAAAAACTATTACTACAGACAAGTCTAGATAGATAGACAACTAAATACTACACCAACATGGTCCCGCATGCATCAGTAACTTCTTTTTGATGATGAAGCTGTGTCATGAAGCTCCTCACTGTATTTAGACGAATCTGAACTGATAGGGGCCTCAGATTCAGATTTGTCTGAGCTGATATGCGACGCTGTGCGCTCATACCGCAGAAGATGATCGGGGGTCTCGCAGTTGCTGTTGGTTATCCAAACTTTGATGGAATTATCGCCAACTGGACGGAGAAAAAGCCTATTCCAACGGACCACATGCAACTCTCCAATCCAATCACGCCAACCAGATTTTGATACAAGATTTCCCGCCAAATCATACTCAACCTCAATTACATGTGAATAATTTCCAAAAGTTAGGGTCACTTTACCAGGCATGTAGTGTCTTCCTTTTAGAAAACGCCAATGTTTGGGTATGACCAATTGGTTTAAGGAACGATCATCTAGGATGATGTCCAATTGTTCTTCAATAGGGAACGTTAACATTGACATAGAGGCCCAATTCATAGTCATTGTTATGGGAAGACAGAGACTGCACAATATTAGTATTAACAAAGTGTAAGTACATATAACGATGTTATATATTTTCAGAAAAAGTTGTATAACATCAGTTAACCTTTTAAACAAGTATATATTAGGAAACAAGTATATATTAGTCAATCTTGGACGGGTTTCTAGGCCAACAAACACATTTGATGTCAATCTTATATATAATAAATGTGTACCACCTATCCCATCCTTGAACACCTAATCTCACTTAGGATGTAAGTGTATAATGTGTATTTGGTTTTCAAGAAAATTTCGGCAGCATTTCCCCGTTGTTCTCTAAGTACATATGTACTTAGAGAACAAACGGGGAAATGCTACCGAAATTTTCTCGAAAACCCAATACACATTATACACTTACATCCTAAGTGAGATTAGGTGTTCAAGAACAGTCCCAAACTGGGGACTATCCAAGATTTACTCCTACTGAGTAAATCTTGGACGGGTTTCTAGGCCAACAAATACATGTGTTGTCATTCTTATATAAACCCTATAATTCATGAAATCATTCTAATTCAATTTAATATGTTGGGATCACATAATTATATAATGACATCAGAATATATAGAAGAATCATAATTAACATGATTAACAACATGCTCATCAAACTAGGGTTTTCTTGAATATCATCTAATAAATCAAGAATTTCATAGTTTCAAACATGCAATAATTCACAATGCAATGTTATAAACTATAGGCAACATGGATAGATGAAATAAATAAACATCCAGCATCTATCACTTATTCAATCTTCAAGAAACCTTGACAAACATCCAACATCTATCACTTATATAATTTGCATGTATATACACCCTAAAGTGACACAAATCATATAATAAAACTATCATGTTATGATATTAGGACCACTTAAAGCAGATTAGGCACATTAAGCAAGCAGAGTAGGGAGCCAATTTCGTGCAAGCAGATTAGGTCAGCACATAAAGAACCAATTTCGCGCCTGGGTAGGTCTGCAGGTACCTGGGCAAGAAGAGTAGGGTGAGGTCGAGTTGGTTGAGTACGTGGGTGGCGGCCGACGAGCTCCAGAACCAGCGGCAGTGACTCCGACGAGCAAGAGCGTCAGCCGCAGCAGGCAGGCAGGCGGCCAGGCGGCGGCAGGCAGGCAGCGGCCAGGCGGAGGAGAAGGAGAAGGGGGTACGGCGGCGCCGGTTCTCAGGCGTGGCAGGCAGGTGGGCACCAGGCGTTGCTGCGGCACCGGTTGTCAGGCGTGGCGGCGGCGCAGGCGGTTGGAGCAGCAAGGCGGGCAGCAGGGGTGCCAGAGAAGAAACGCGTCAGAGAGGGGCGCCGGAGAGGGGACGCCGGAGATGGGGCACCGGAGAGAAGCGCCAGAGAGAAGCGCCAGAGAAAAACTAGTACCAGCAGCAGAGAAATCGCCGGAGAAATCACCGCAATAGGGAAATAGGGTAGCAATGAAACATAAGAAAGGGGAAGAGTCGGGCGATCGAAGGTTATGAAGTTCCACAATAGCGTCAGTTGTTTACAAAAACCGACGCCTAAACATCTTTACCGTCGGTCGTTCGCAACATCCGACGTCCATTTGGACGATATTTTTGTGAAAATGTTTGGCGGGAACCACATTCAGCGTCGGTGATTAAAGGACGACCGACGCGGAAAAGGACACTTTTCGCGCAAATTTCCATCGCACATAAGCGTCGATGTTTTAACTACAGACTCGACGCCGAAAGTGACATTATTTTTTTCGCTCGAAAATTGGATGACATGATGCGTCGGTTTTGTATAAACAACCGACGCTGTATACAAAGCGGTACCCGTGTTTGGCTGGTCTTTGAATATAGACGTCGGTTCTTCTAAATAACCGACGCCTTTAATATAAGGCGTCCGTGTTCCTTAATAACCGACGCCCAGAAAAGTGACACTGAATGCTATTTCTGTAGTAGTGTATGCAATGGAATAGATGTGATCCCTTGGACTGGCCGAACTCCCCTTCGGTCATGAGTGGGACATTGACGGTCATTAAGTAATAACTATCACATGACGACCCAACAGTTGAATCGCCATTAGTAATTATGTGAAATAACATTAGCTGTGGATTAACGAAAATCACAAAAAAAAATTAAAACCATTTTGCAAAGAGACTCACTACCAGAAAACTCTTTATAGAAAGAACCAAAGTAATATATACATCATGGTTCACATTGTACATACATTATACCATCTCATCTCGAGGATAACACATACCAATTACTTTGCAAAAACACATACTGAAGAAACATAAAACCTCGAGGTATATAAGCCAAAATCTCAGATCGTTTATAAAACCATTATGTACTAACTCCCAAGGACCTAAGAGTACATAGATGACACATAGGACTTATATCTACAAGATATGACAGACAACACACTCAACATGTGTTGTTACTACTGTCCCTATTGTTGTTGTACTTTTTCTACAATACAATCTCTACCTCCTCACACACGTCCACCTAAAAATGTTGGGATCAATGGGGTGGGACAAAAGTCCCAGCGAGAGATATAACTCTTCGCCAACAATATTATTATCACAGATAAATAGTATAAAACTAAGTATAGGATCTATTATGGAAATAAGCATGTTTAATCATTGTTTAATTGCAATGCAAAGCAATAGCATTGTTTAAGCAGTTCATCTATCCATGACATAGCTATACATAATCTATTTGCTTTATAAGGAATATGAAGAACATGTATAACATCTATCAATCTGAGATGTAGAAAAGTAATGTAACATCAACCCATGTTTTCATATTTGATCCTTAAGAAGATACGCTACATGGCTGATTACATATTTACAATCACACTTATGCCCAAAGGAGATGAGGTATGCCACTCATGCTCTAACTGACCACTTAGTCAAAATCAGTACCATACAAGGTCAATGGAAGAGTCAAATTCCAAGACCTCACCCATCTCAGTCAGTACGAGACCACTGGCAGTGACATCATGTCAAACTGCCACTTGCTTGTCAAGGTATAGCGACATCATCGCTAAAGAGATATATTCGCAACATGCACTCTCTTCGGGGAGATTACACATCAATCCCCGGTACATTTTCATCAGGGCGATCATAGGAAAACCCTGGTATTCATTGGGGAGATAACACATCAATCCCCATTTGGACGTAAGGATATGTTCATCCTTCACCCCCACATATTAAAAAATATGCACTCTGAGTTAAACTCATTTCACCATTCAGAAAATCCTAACATCGAATGGATCTATGGCCTGGGCAACTACATGATAAGATTCCATTTGATTAATTAGGTGTATTACAATATATTTGAGCATCAATCAAGTTACAAGCATGAATTATATCAGATGCTACAAAGAATGGTGTAATAAATTTATCAAGTACTTTCACAATCTTTGGAACACATTGGATGCATAACACTTGGGATGTCAGTCCCTTATCACATTACTGGGAATTCTCATCCCTTAACATTATCATCATCATGATTGCTAGATCTGGGTATTCGAACCCTTAGTTCATCACTAAACATTGTCACCTCTTATCAGGTAACTATTACCTCTAGGTCCTCAGACCCAAGTATATGTTATACTTGTTACACATGTATTTCATATGACTCACAAGGCCCATTTAATATGTATTATATGAAACATCATAGCGCATACCTGGCTATGCTCATCATCTCATGATACCTGCATGGTTAGTATTTCATTATAAACACAATATCTAGTACATAACATCACCATGAAATATAAGAGAAATACAACCTTCCCATTATTAGGTTTAGGGTTTCCCTTTCAAGCCAATTAGGGTTTCAAGCCAATTACGGTCCAAGTTCATATTATCAAGAATCAAAACCCTGATACATAGCTCCACACATATTAGGAGTATCATTGTATGCTCATTAAATGATTATCACATAAGCATGAGTTTCTCTCTCATCCTCACTAGGATGTTGATTACATCATACTTTATTAAGTTGGCTCAATTCTTTTCTCAAGGTACATTGGCCTACATTTATCAAAATGCATTAAACTCTATACATCTTAAGGTATCATTTGACATCACACACTTCATGTGCTACTCCATCAAGTATATTGGATTTGAGGTGCCTCCACCATATCGGGCAAGAGGTGTGTACTTGCTTCCGTTTTGCCGAAGAGGTGTGTGCTTACTTCCATATCACCCAAGAGGTGTGGGCTTGCTTCCATATCGCCCAAGAGGTGTGGGCTTGCTTCCATATCGCCCAAAAGGGGTGTGTGTGTGTCACCATATTATGCATGAGGTGTAGGTTCATCACCATGTCATGTATGAGGTGTAGGTTCATCACCATATCATGCATGAGGTGTATCCTTGATCATCGTATCATGCATGAGGTATATACTTAATCACCATATTATGCATGAGGTGTAGGTTCATCACCATATTGTGCATGAGGTGTATCCTTGATCACCATATCATGCATGAGGTGTATACTTAATCACCATATCATGCATGAGGTATAGGTTCATCACCATATCGTGCAAGTGGTGTATCCTTGATCACCATATCGTACATGAGGTTTATGTGTGTGTCACTCATATCGGGTTGCTCAAAATTTAGGGTATTGGCATGTCGGGTTAGACCTTTATGTTCATAACTCTCCAAACCTTCATGGTGTCAGCCTACCCTTCACCATGTGTTAAGTGACAGCCTAGACAACTGGTTAGTCTCAACCAATCCAAGAGTACAAACCGATAGGGGTGTGGGGTTCCAAGGTATATCGGGTATCATATCACCATATTGGGTTTCATCACCATATCGGGTTAGAGGTGCTTAAACCTGATATCGATTTGTGCCATGATGATGTCATCATAATCAAGCTCTAGACTTAGTTCCTTACTATCCTAGTTCATGGATAACAGGTCTATGCAACTATTAGAAATCATAGATTCATCAATTATTCAAGAAAACTCGAAATTAAAAGTAGATCATCAAGTATAGCAACATTGAAGGTGAATAATAACATGATTGGATTCAAGTTATATAACCCGCCTCAAGAACAACTTCAAAGCTCCAAGATCTAAAGCTTCATGTTCCCAACGTTGAATATGAACTTATTAAAGATCCAAGACTTGTTCAAAACTCCTCTGTATACAAATAATCCATAGATAAGAACTTGGTGAAGAAGAAAAGAATAGAAGAATTACAACCCGAGATTCATGCTTCAACCAAGGTTGAAGATGACCATGGTTTCACCTTAAGCTTAAGGTTAAAGATCCTCCTTGATCCTCAACTCTATGCATGATATCTAAGAGAAATGGAGTGATAAGGTTCGAAAAGTTTCACTAGTAGGTGAAAGGAGTGGTATATATAATTGAGGCTCATGGGAGAGAGTGTATAAGAGGTGTCATCAATTTACACTACTAGGTGCCATGTGTCCATGCACAAATATTTATCTTGACATGCAAAAATCTTAAGGATAATATATGGATAAGATTTTGGCTATTAGTTATCTTGTTGAGCAAGATATTTCAACTCAACATCACTTTATTCACAAACTGATACACTTTTTCTAAGGAAAGTTGTAATCCGATATCCATCACCTACTTGAGGTGATTAACCCATCATGGAAAAGGAAAAGAGTTGAAAAAATGATATGGAACCTCCTCAATGGATCTTTGGCTGATAGGCACCTCCATATAAGCTCTACAACTCGATACAACTCTATTAGGGTTTCAACTATACAACTCTTCTTGGTCTTTTCATCATCAATAATACCATCACTCAAAAATGGTTCAAACATGGTGCCTATTTATTTATCTATCCTCTAGATTATTCTAAGAGAGAGTAGGGACAGTATATAGGTGGTAATTTGCATATCAAACCTACATTTTGGGTAAATTGCAAATTGCAAATTGCACCAAGACTGGTACACAAGGCACAAGCATTATTCAAACGAGCTCTAACTTGGAACTTAGGCTTTCCACAAGACACCCCTTAGCATCATTCTCTCTCTTATGATGCTAAAGAACTTGAATCATGTTCAAAAAATGACATATTTCAATATAACCCCTCATCTTGGGCAAATTGCAATTTATATTTAAACTATCATATAATGCACAAACAATTTGCAAATAAGCTCAAACTTGAAAATTAAATTATCCTTGAGTCTTAATTACTTTTCAAAAGATTAAAACAAGTTTATGAATAACTTACTTAATTAAAACTTCCAAGTTTATGGCATAACCTAGGTCAGGGATGTTACATATCATATCTGACTTAATCTAAAATTTGCACTGATCACGGAGGTTCACTACCACCAACAAGATGTTGGTGGCATTGATTCTCTGACCGACTAGAAACCCTTAGACAATGTCAGTACTACTGATGTTGTAGTCGATACTGAGTTGCTAATTTGTGATTCCTATATTCTCTTGTCTAAGTAATGTCATTGGTTCTAAATCAAGGGTCAGTAGCACCGAGTTGATAAGTCCATCCTTGTTAAGTCTGAATCATAACTGGGTCTCACTGACTTGTCAATTTGGTATCTCAAGAGATGACTCAATAGAACTGAGATTTCATTGATCAACTTGTTTGATTTTCATCTCATGTTGGTACCATCGATGTTGTGGCCAGCAGCACTGAGCTACCTTATGATTTCTCCAATTACCTGAAATGTGGAAAAACCAACATAAGCCTGAATAAAAGATGGAAACTTGGTATAATTGGGTAAAAATACATAATATTTGATGCAATATTATTTATCATACCAATGAGGATAAACAATGCATAAACGATGTTAAAATGAGCAATAATGCATGAGATACATAGCAAACTAGCATGTGAAAAACACATAAAATTTAGAACATCAACATCCTAGAGATGTTTACATCAAACATATCACACCAATATTTGTTAATTATATCCACTTGGAATGATTTTGATCTTTATCTCCCAATAGACTCTCTTCATGTGAAATCAATTTTAGGTCCCTATATAGAAATGAAGGATCAATTCATAACACCCATTTAATGACTGCTAGAGCTTATATTTTACTATCAAAACTGCCTCCAAACCTGACTTCCTCTCCGTTTTATCTTATTTGTTGAATAGAAATAATGCCCACTATGCTCCTGATAACATTTTCTATTTTGTGTAGAGTTTCTCTTTTTTTTTTCCACCAAAAGAGTGTTAATTGGCACGTCCCGGCCCACCAGCAATGAGTTACCCATCCTGACCCAGTAGGCGCGTGGCATGACATGCCCTTTTACCAGTCACAGTCGCTGCCTGATATGGCAACAACCCGACGTGGGTGTGTTGAGTGGGAGCTTTGACAGGCTGCAAGCTATTACCCGACAGGGTGCCTTTCCCGCCATAGTCTGTCAGCCGACATAGTTGATTGTGCAATAGGGCCACCCCCTGGCGCAACAGCCCGCCAAGGTTTTTACCCGACACAATCAAGTACGATTCACTCACAACCCAGCATGTGACGCCCCACCAGCCATGCCGAGCAATAGATGTGTCGGCCCCTTTCGAAGTCACGTGAACGAAGCAGACGAGGGATACGTGGCCCAATGAGAACCACATCTCCCACCAGGACACTGCTTATAAATAGCAGCTACAGGCCTACGATGGGACGGATGGAAACCATACGAGAGCTAACTCTTAGAGCAAAGGAGCTAGAGCGTCGAGTTCCAGATGCTGCCGGGCGATACTAGGTGAGCGCACCCCCAACCCAAGAGGGACAGGAGGAGTTCACTTAGAACTTGACCCGGTAGTAGCATCAGTGCGACACGACCATCAAGACTACTTCAACTTGCCGAGTCTCTAGCTGGGCTTCAACTCAAGACGACTTGCCCATCTATACCTGACACGAGAAACCTGAGAACCTAAGATAAAGCTAACCTGATACATGTCCTAACACGACACGATACCCAACCCGATATGGCTTACCCATCATGGCTGCTATCCGGTAGGACCAGCAGCCCAACACGGACATATCAGGCAGGGAGTCCTTTCCCGATATGCCCCTTACCAGTCACGGTTCACGACTAGACACAATCAAGAACCCGACACGGTCGTATCCCAATAGGGCTCCTACCCGGTACTGGGTTAGCATTATCTTAGGGGTCCACTGCTATGTATATCGCTCTCCTACATCAAGGAGGCCGATACATATCTTCTCTTTTCCATCACTTTCTTTCATTACTGAATTGTAACTAAACCCATTTTATCTCTTTAATGCGTATTGGAATCTGTGGATTTTATCTCATGATTGTTCTGTGTATGACTCCTTTTTGTTGGATGATTTCTTTATAGAATCCGAGTTGTAGTCTCTTCTATTTAGATCACACTATTGACTAGCTATCGAGTCATGTTTCCCATTTTGATTTCTTTGAGAGAAGGATGTCGTAAACTCTAGAGTTTGGTCTGATCCAAGTGTATGAGAGTACCCAAGATCAGGGTTGCCCCAACATATTGTTTTGCTCCAACCTATGCCTGACTTCTTTGAGAGAGGGAATTAGTGCATGACTACTGGCACCCTCTTTGAAAGAAGAGGGTGCAGGATGTATTCCACTGCTGCTTGTTATGTTTAAGTTTTCCTCCTTCGCACTGTACACCGAGAATAGTTTTATCTCCTCGGTTTCCAATATACAAAACCCTCCATAAAAACTGCTAAAACCCAAAAACTTTAATTCTGCTGGTAACTCTCCTTGGAGATAGGATTTTTGTTTGTTTCTTTGTGATTCTTTCCTTGGAGATAGGCTTTTTGTTTGTTTCTTTGTGATTCTTTCTCGTAACATAAAAAACCTTACCCTTTGACTTTTTGACATGCTTAGACAAGTGAAACTCGAGTTCTGAAGCGCCATTCTTCCTATCCCTTTGTTCGACCCTGAACTACTTTGACCTTGTGCTAGTTACAGGAGTCTTAAATATTCAAGTATTATAAATTTCTAAAGTCCGATAACCTAGACATGTCACCATTCTTGGACCCGCATTTAAGGCTTGTCAACTTTTTGGCATTGTTTCCAGGGATAGGCAACGAACACCATTTTACGAATTTGAGCTTTACTTGCACTTTGCCAAAAACCTTGTACATATGCATATAATACCACAAATATTCACTACACACACTTTATACAACACACTAATACTTTTACACTTTCCTTTTCTTTCCAGGTACTTCTTCACCTATCTGAGACATCCTTACGTCTGACAATTCATGGCTGAGCAGGCCCCCGAAGCTCGATCCCTATGCTATTTTGTCTAAGTCAGGGCAAACGAAGAGAGGAATCCAATGGTTGAACAACCACTCAATGTTGCCAACTTTGAGTTGAAGCCTGCTTTCTTCCAGTTGCTGCAGCACAACCAGTTCAGCGGGAACACTATTGAAGAAAACCCATACAACCACCTTATAATGTTCAAGAGGACTTGCAATACTTTTAAGATCAACAAAGTTCTGATATCCTACATCTACATCCAATGCTTCCCTTTCTCTCTAAGAGACAAAGCCTTGGAGTGGCATGCTAGTCTGTAGGATGGAAGCCTTCCCGATTGGGAGCATCTAGCCAATGCGTTTATCGCCAAGTTCTTCCCTATAGAAAGGACGATCAAGTGCCAAAACAAGATAACAAGGTACTCGCAGAAACCCTCAGAGAACATTTACGAGACCTGGGAGAGGTTTTAAAGCTATTAGAGGAAGTGCCCACACCATGGTTTTTCTGAGCCTAAGCTGATCACTACATTCTATAATGGGGTGTGTTCTACAGAAAGGAAATCCATGAATGCTACAGCTGGCAGCGATTATTTGGGACTCAGTGCTCAAAGGGCCAGAGAGATCATAGACAACATGTCCACGAATCAACAAGATAGTGAGTATGACAGAGAGTCATTGAGCCACACTACTCCTGGAGAATTAAAGGCGATGGAGCCCTAGCGGCTAAGTTGGACAAGATAGTAACTGACGTCCAAACCCTGGAGGAGTAGGGATATAAGGGAAAAGTCCAGCAAGAGGCAGTTAGAAGCTGCGTCACCTGTGGGGAGACATACCACCTGTCTGACTTCTGCCCACACATGGCCATTCAAGGTGAACCTGATGAAGACAATATGGAAAACATGAGCTACATCCAGTATCGGTGCCCTGATCACCCTGATTTTTCTTACGAGAACACCATCACAGCTAAGAATTCTCATCAGCTGGTGAGCGGAACTTCTTCGGGAGGACCGCCGAATCAACAATGCCAAATAGGGTTCCAGCAGGAGAGAACTTTCCAGCAGAACTAGCCGCAGCGACCATCCATGATGACATAGTTGATGTCTTTTGCTAAGAAGTAGAATGATCTCAATGAAAAGCTGCATAAAAGCTCTGTGGACAGCACGACCTTGCTCAAGTGGATGCAATAATAGATGGGAGGTTTTTCTACTCAGATAGGAGAGCTCCAATAGCACAACAAGCAGATTGACCAGTAACTGGCAAGCCTAGCCTAGAGTATCAATCTCCAAGTAGGGCGTTTCCCCTCCAGTACTGAAACAAATATGTGTGGGAATGAAACCGCAAAGATGGCAATTTTAAGGTCAGGAACAGTGGTAAAGCTTACTATTGAGAAGAGAACAACACCATCTAAGGATATTAACCCCGAGGAAGTGGAAGAAGTACCCACCAAGCCAAAGGAAGTGACGAAGGAAAGAGTCGACGACGTTCCTTCTGAGGAGAGTCCAGACAAATATGCACCTCACATACCTTTCCCACATAAGTTGGTGAAAGCCCAGTTGAAGAAGAGGTATGAGAAGTTCATGGCCGCAGTAAAGAAGTTACACCTCGACATCCCATTCTTGGATGCTATCGAGGAGATGCCCACATACGTAAAGTTTCTGAAAGATCTAATTTCAAGAAAGAAAAGAGGCAAAGACATTGAGACAGTGAATCTAGCACAGATGTCCAGTTCTTTTGTCAAGGAAAATATGCCTTCTAATAAGAGAGACCCTGGGGCTTTTGTCATCCCCTTCGAGGTTGGGGACAACATAACCCGCAAAGGTATGGCGGACCTAGGGGCAAGCATCAGCCTGATGCCCTTGTCCCTTGCAAAGAGGATCAGACTTACCGATATGGTGAGCACCAATATGAGAATTCAACTTGCAGATCACACCTTCACCAGACCAGTTGGAGTAGTTGAAGATGTGCCCATTAGAGTTGGGTAGTTCTTCATACCATGTGATATCATTTTGATTGACACCATGGAAGACCCTAGCTGCCCCATTATCTTCGGGCAACCCTTCCTTGCAACCGGAAGAGCACTCATTGACGTAGAGGCGGGTATGATTACAATCAGGGTTGGAGGAGAGCACATCAACTTCAACATCAATGATTGTATGAAAGCCCCTTTCATTCTTCGAGTCATCTTATTTCATTGAAAGCTATCAGTGGCTCTGCAATGAACTAAGGGAAGAAAAGGCCACGGTAGAACCACTGATGCATGCCTTATCTGGCGAGGAACGGGAGGTCGAGGACCCAGAAGTCAAGGAACTGCTAGTGTTTTTGGAAGTTGAGGATTTGTCCAAAGAAGGAGACCCAGTAGAGAAAGTAATGTATGCTACCCTCCGTAAAGATCCCGCTGAAGAACAAGAGAAGGAGACCCCGCCTGAGTTGAAAGTCTTACCGAATGGTTTGAAATACCATTTTTTGGATCAAGAGAAGATGAATCTGGTGATCATTAACTCAGAACTGACTGACAGCCAAAAGGAACAGCTGCTTGAGGAGATGAGGCTACGAAGAAAATCCCTAGGGTACTCTATTAGAGACCTAAGGGGGATCAACCCCGCTGTGTGTATGCTCAGGATCCACTTGGAAGAAAATTCCAAGCCTTACGCCCAGCCACAATGGAAGTTAAACGAGAAGCTGAGAGAAGGGTCAGTAAAGAGGTTGTGAAGCTCCAAGATGCAGGAATAATATACACCATCAACGACAGCACATGGGTGAGTCCCATTCAAGTGGTTCTAAAGAAGGGAGGCATAGTGTTAGTTAAGGGAGATAATGGAATAGAGGTTTCCACTAAGACCATCACCGGTTGGTGGATGTTCATAGATTACCGAAAGCTCAACACCGCCACTCGCAAGGACCATTTCCCTCTCCCATTTATCGACAAAATGCTTGAGTGCCTGGCAAACAACTCTTACTTCTACTGGCTAGAGGGGTATTCGAGGTTCTACCAGATCCCCATTCATCCAGATGACCAAGAGAAAACCACCTTCACATGCGTCTATGGGACTTTCTCTATAAGAAGAATGCCCTTTGGGCTCTGCAATGCACCCACAACCTTTCAGAGGTGCATGAATGCCATCTTCACAGATTTTCTAGAGAATAAAATGGAAGTCTTTATGGATGACTTCAGTGTTTATGGTAGATCTTTTGATGATTTCCTGAATAACCTATCTCTGGTGATGAGGAAATGCGAGGAACAGAGTCTTACCCTTAATTGGGAGAAGTGTCATTTTATGGTACAAGAAGGGATAGTTCTAGGACACAAGGTGTCTAGTCAAGGCATTAAGGTTGACCGATCCAAGGTGGAGGTGATAGCCAAGCTTCCTCCACCCTCTTCTGTAACTGGATTCCAAAGTTTCTTGGGCCATGCTGGCTACTATTGAAGGTTCATTAAGGACTTTTCAAAGATCGTGAAACTCCTGTCAAACCTACTGATGAAAGATGTAAAATTTGACTTCACCAATGAGTGCCTGAAAGCATTCTCCACCTTGAAAGATGCTTTGGTCTCCACACCCATTCTCCAGTCCTCCGACTAGAATCTCCCTTTCGAGCTAATGTGCGATGCCAACGACTTTTCCATAGGCACAATCCTTGGTTAGAAGAAAGATAAAAAGCACCATGTGATCTTTTATGCCAGTAAGACACTAGATGAGGCACAACTGAATTATACTACCACTAAGAATGAGATGCTGGCGATTGTCTATGCTTTTGATAAGTTTTGATCCTATCTCGTGGGTTCCAAAGTGGTTGTTCATACCGACCACAGGGCTATCAAGTATTTAATGCAAAAGAAAGACGCGAAGCCTTGGTTGTTGCATTGGGCGTTGTTGTTACAAGAGTTTGATCACAAAATAATAGACAAGAAAGGTTCTGAGAATGTGGTCTCCGACCACCTTTTGAGGATTCGGGTGGAGGACGACCACCAATTGCTAATCAACGAAAGCTATGCGGATGAGGCGATTTATGCTGCCTAGATGGCCAACCCTGAAGGACCATGGTATGCCAATTTCTGCAATTACCTAGCCTTCAAACAACTACCCCCAAAAATGTCGTACAATCAGAAGAAGAAGTTCTTCTGTCATCTGAAGAACTATTAATGGGATGACCCTATGTTGTTCATGTGTTGTGCTGATGGCTTATACAGGAGGTGTATACCTGAGGACAAAGCCCTAAAGATCCTATTCGAGTGTCACTCCTCCCCCTATGGAGGGCACTTAGGAGGTGAAAGGACCGCAAAAAAAGTACTCCATTCTGGCTTTTATTGGCCCAGTCTCTTCAAAGATGCTCACACCTATGTCAAGACTTGCTATGAATGTCAAAGAACTGGGAATATTTCCCTTCGAAATGAGATGCCAATGTCAGAATGGATCGAAGTAGAAATCTTTGACGTATGGGGGATTTACTATATGGGACCCTTCCCCTCCTACAATTTCAAGTACATCCTTGTTGCAGTATATTACATCTCAAAATGGGTAGAAGCCATACCCACCACCACATGTGATGCCAAGGAAGTTATAAAGCTTTTTACGAAGACCATCTTTCTAAGGTTTGGAGTTCCAAGAACCGTCATCAATGATGGTGGATCTCACTTTGTCGAGAGGCAATTTGAATAGCTTTTACGCAAGTATGGCATTTGACACAAAGTCACCACACCCTACCATCCACAGACATCTGGTCAAGTTGAAGTTTCAAACTGGCAGATTAAATAGATCTTGGAGAAAATGGTCGGCAAGTCTTGCAAGGACTGGTCACCCAAGTTGGATGATGCCCTCTGGGCAGACATGACTGCCTACAAGACACTGCTTGTCACTACACCGTATCGCCTGATATATGGGAAAGCTTGTTACCTACCTTTCAAGTTGGAGCACAAGGCGTTATGGGCCATCAAACATCTCAACATGGACCCGTCACTGGCCGGAAAGAAGAGGTTTCTTTAGCTCCAAGAACTTGAAGAACTTAGGCTTCACGCCTATGAAAATGCAAGAATCTACAAGCTGAGAACCAAAGTCTGGCATGATTCCCACCTGTGGGAAAAAGACGTCTAGGAAGGTGATAAGGTCTTATTGTTTAAATCTTCCAATTAACTATTTCTAGGAAAACTACATACTAGATGGTCCAGACCGTTCGTTGTGGTGAAGATATATCGGTCCAGGATGATGGAGCTATATGACAAAGAAGACCCAACAAAGGTTTTTCCAGTAAACGAACACCGAGTAAAGAGGTTCTATGAAGATGAAGCCTTTGTGAGGAGGTCTGAGATGGCCCTAAATGATGCCAAAGCTGCACCTATCTAAGAAGCATAGCGAGACTCGAAGATGTTGAGCTGACGACACAAACCACAATGCTCCGTAGGAGGCAACCTGAGTTTTACATTCGTAGAATAGGATGCTATTTCCTTTTCCTGCAAAGAACATTACGAACAACCTCATTATAATAAGGCCCGAGTCTATGCCCGCGCGACATGCACATACTCTATTTTTTGGGCCACCGACTTAGTTTTTTTCACCTTGGTGAGTAATACTATCTGAGTCCAAAGTTTACTCTTAGGCCGATGATGTTTTACCCATCAAGTGCCTTCTGATTTTTTTTTCATCCTTGTTTTTGCATTCCCTTTAAGCTCTTTGATGGAATATCGGGCATGCACGATACCTTTCTTCTTTTCTTTGCTCAACGTGCCAGGTTCTGTGATAACCGTGTTGCCCAACCCACATTGATGGGTATCAAGTGACTTTTTGTTCCCAGTTTTACATAGTTTTGCAATGGCGTGGCAGGCAAAGCCATATCACCCTTTAAATGTGCTGGGTTGCAGTGTCACCCAAACCATGCGACACGCATATCGCGTGTTAGAGTTTCTTCTTTTCTGTTCAGAGTCGTATTGGGCAAGTCTGTCACCAGCGCGTCGTGCACCACATGACGCATGTGTCGCGTAGACCAATGTCACGTAAGGAGTGCACCAGGCGATGCATATCGGGTGACACATCCTTGCCACCCAGCACGCGTGCCTCATAGTTCACAGCCTCCTCAAATTCCTCATGACGCAACATGATGAGACGGTTTTTATCGTGCTTTAAAAGACAATTCTCGTGCATGCGCAACACATGTCCTTGTTTTTACCCATTTTACCCCGCTCGCAGCTGGCTATATATAGTAGCCTGAGATTTACCGTATCAGGTTACCAAGTTACTTGCTTCTGCTCCCGTATCACACACTCTCTTTGGCTACCTCAAGCTCCTGTTGCAGCCTTAGCCTATCGACCTTCGTGTCACGTTCTAGATCCCCTTGCCCGACAAAGGTAAAACCCGTGGCACCTTGCGTATCTCGTGACTGTGTCACACAGATCGTATCAGCCAACCATATCACGTGCCATTCATATCGCGTCCTCACCCATGTCGGGCAGAACCTTTTTAACACATATCGAGTTTCTACTTATCACGCGATAAGCATGTCAGCTTTCCTACCCATATGTTTTACATTGGTCGTATGTCTATGCGACATGACACCCATATCGCACGATACAATGACCATATCACGTGACACCCCTATCATCTAGATTGATACGTCATGCTCTCATCCGTGTTGTGCGACACCCCTATCTCCTGACACGGTGCATCATGCGTCCTTTATTTTATCGCATAAGGATGCTATCATGTTTTCACTCGAGCCGCGCGACACCCATATCGCATGACACGTCTACCGAGCATCCCATGCAGACTCAACTATGAGGATTTACCTGATACTGGTTTGTCGTGTAAATCATGTCGCCCATACCTTAACGTTTCCTCGATGCCGACCTTGCCTGTGCATTGTTTTCACCACCTACCCGATATCGGTTTGTGCTGAGTACCATTTGAAAAACACATCGACTTTCTAGTATCAAGCATTTTCATATTGCACGCCAGATTTTCTTAAGTTCCCAACCCGTATCGGGCGACACTCTTACTTTTACTTTCTGCATGATATCGGGTAAATACAATTTTTATCAGACATATTTTGTTGACTAAATTTCTTTATACAAATCATTGTAGAAAATGGCACGCACCAAGTAGACAGTCGGCCAAGTTGATGAACAAGGCCGGAGGACCAACCCCGAGGCCACAACTGAAGCTACTGTGGGGCAGAAATGCCCCATTCTTGAGACGACTGGGCCCTCTAAGGTTGAGAAGAGGCCCAGGGTGGAAGCAACCCCACCCCAACCATGATGGCAGGACCAGAGATCCTGGCCCACTCACTAGGCCAGTTCATGCCCAGAGATGAGGAGCACTGATAGCGTTACACCGAGTTGGCGGCAAAAGTCTACCGACCAACCCGGTTCTGCGATCAAGCATCCTTTCACCAGATCGGCGTCTTCGACAGACTAGAGAACATCTTAGAAGCCGCTGTACTGTGGAAGATATGCTTCAGCTACTCCGCCTCCTACACCGAGCTCACAAAGGAGTTCATCTCCTCCCTCCACCGAGTTCCAAATACACCAAAAGAGAGCAAAAGGTTCGGCGGAGCAGACAAACTCCAAAGATGCCTATACAACATTGAGCATGACATTTCAGAGAGGCTGCTCAATGAGATATTCTCCTCCAGTGAGGTTGAGAGTGTGCTACTCAATAATGGTGCCAAGATCACCGAAGGCGATGGCTTTGACCCCGTCAGCCTATGGAGGAAGCTGATGGGTAAATCCTCCTTCAAGCTGGGAAGCAAAGTGCCGATGGTCCACTCATACTTCTGGAGGATCATACACAATATCGTGGCAAACCTACTCTTCAGTAAATATGAGACAAGCAACCTCTATACTAAAGAGATCCATCTTATCTGGTACGTGATGGAGGGCAAGCCGATCAACCTAGGGTGTTTCCTACTGAACCAGCTACATCCTATAAAGGATACCACCAAGGAGTACAACATGGGAGGGATCATAAACCTCATAGCGGCATGGCTTGGATACCTAAGGGAGTCGCACAACCTGTTGCAGACAAGGGGTGATGACAAGATCAACATTAAGTTTCTCACCAGAGTAAACATAATCAAGAAGGATGACCATCACCTCTTCTACAAGTTCACAAGGAAAAATATCCTCCTACCCCACCCACTCTGCGTCAACTATGACGTGGAGAAGTTGGTCTTCACAATGGCAGAAATCGAAGCTGTAACTATTGAAGCCACTTATGCCGCCACAAGGGTCATCCAGGAAAGGATGGCCATAGTAAGGAGGCCCGCACCCCTTGATGCTCGATGGGACAAATCATCGGCACTCATCGTTGAAGACTCGCTTGTCGCCACCACCACCGAGCCAACCACCATTACCAAAGAACCAACAGCCACCACTCTGGTGGTCTCTGCTGCCACCAACGAACCAGCCGTGGGAACCACAACAATGCCCGTTGTAGCTACAGAAGAAGTGCCGACCACTAGAGAGGTCATCGAAACCACCGAGGCCACTGTGACAACCTCAATTTTCTCTCTCCTTTATTGTAATCTTCCTCTCTCATCAAGTGACTTATACTCAATTGAATATCAATTACATAGTTTGAGTATGGTTATACTTCCATTTAGTCGCACCAATGATCATTTGAGATGTTTGACATTAATTGGCCTTTTCGAGCTAAGTTCCACACTTCAATGTGTCACCATATTATTATATATGTTGAACCTACTTCAATAAAGTCTCCTCGACACAAATTGTGTATCATGTTCTAGGGGACTCGAATACAAATCTAGTGGCCCAAAAATCACCTAAATCGGGATTATAAATCATTAGATATGGATATTTGAATGCCTCCATCTAATGTATTATGTTATTTGGATTTTGGAACCTTATTGGGCCCAATTACAAATCAGGGCCCAATTGCTTGTCCCCCCTACTCCCTTCCTCTTCAGGAAACTAGCGAACAACAGGGAAAGAGCTTCCCCACCGCCACCCAGATTGGGTAACGGATGGCACAACCCTAGTTTTTTTGCCCTTTATAAACCCATGTTTCATAGCCATCGATCCTCTTCTTTTTCCTTTCCATAGTTCCCCCACCTCCCCAGTCTGTCATGCTCCTCTCCCTCTACCCTTCCTTGTTCTATCGTTGTATGGCACCACCATCCCGGCTGGCTGCAAGGCTCAGGCTGCCACTCCCTCCCCTTCATGTAGCCTTGCGAGGTACTAGTTCCCAGAGCAGGAGCCCACCGACGCTCTGATTCATGACCAAGATGCCCTATCTTGAACATACATACCCAGCATCAGGCCTCTGTTATCCCCACTGTGTTCAGAGGTTATGGGGCCGGGGATGGCTTCACCGAGCATCTGGGTCATGGTCGGCGTACTATAGACCCTGACCACCTTGTGCGTGATGCCTCTAGGCTTTTGCGAGTGCAACAGTCACCAGTGTCGATGGTGCGGCGTACCCTCTATTCCCTAGCACACCTTCTTCTCGTCGTTGTCCTTGCCCTGGCAGCGGCTACGCTCCTTCCGCCATCGGAGGCATCGGAAACCTAGTCCAGATCCTCCCCCATCCTGCGAAGACCTCGGCAGAGACAAAATCGTGTGGTGAGTCCTCTCTTCGTCTTCAGGGACTCCTCCGTCAACTGCTGGGGCAACACCTTCTTGTCCCCTCTATTTCTGCTCTGTTTTGAATCAAGAACAGAGGTCCCAGCCTCACGGGGATCAAGTACCCACAGGGTTGAGATCGGGCGCGATGATGAGCGGCGAGGGATCCCTGGCGGTGGGACCCAGATTGGTCAGCCACGATCGTAGACCACAACCCATCGGCCCCAGGCGCGACCTAGAAGGTGCGGGTCCAACTGGTCCATTGGATGGGAGATCCGTGATCAGGAGTCACCCCAACTTTGTTACGAGGCGCCTGTGACATTGAGTCAAGGTAAGTTATTGCCTTTCCCGATAGTTTTGTCCCAAAACTTCTAAAATGTGTATCTCTCTTGTCCTTTTGCCAAAATATAAAAAATTATATATAAAATTGATCCTCTCGAAAAGGCCTACAACATGAGCTTATTTCCAGACCTTGAATCTTCTTCTTGTTTCATTATATTGCTAAAGATGTAACCTTTGACTACTTTGAATATGCTTAACACATTATTATGATTAATGATTGGATCTTGATTGTCAATCTACCCCCGATCCTTAAATCAGTACTTGTGATATATACTTGAACTAAATGAAGGTCCTACCCTCCCTATTGTTCATCATGACCCTTTTTGTACATATGTGCTTAGTTTGGACTTTAATGATGAACGTTACCCCAAATTGTTAATCTTGTTGCTAATGGACAACCACCTAATCTTGTTATATGTTTCTTATGACCTTATGTTTGGCTCTTATTCTTTGATGATCTTTGACCTTGATTACTCTATTGTGAGTCGTTTGACCCTAGAATGCATGTAAATGCTTTAAACCTTGTTATGTTTATAGAAAGAGCGTGGAACGTCATAATGGCATGGAACTTGAACCACACCATCATGATGACCTCTAGATCAGCACAATATCATATAATGAACTAATAAGCAACGTGGAACCCATCTTGACCAAAATCCTAAAATGCATCTAATTAGGGTTAATGATGAGAATCTAATGCATATATGTAGTCTTGTTCTGAATCAGGTTTGGCATGTGGCTAGATGGTAATGGATGTGTTAAGTTAAGAATCTCTGAATCAGGTATGGGCCTTATCTAGTTATATGACTACCACTTTCTTGCTTGAAAAGACATATTGTATGCTTGTTTGTCTATTTTCTCAAATATTGCCATGTAGTATTGCTATGTGTTACTCGATGTTTGCCTCATCAGTTTTATAAATTGAACACATATATAGATAGAACTCCATTATAATATTGATTGATAAAGGGTTAGCTCTTGGCTATGGCCTTGAGGTCCCTCTCGTATAAAAGGGTTAGCTAAGCTTGAGCACCCTTACGGACCCTTCCGACGGGAAGTTGGTCAAAGGCCTTAAACATGCTTGATATTGTTGATATAATGGAGTGAAATGACATAAAATATGGTTTCACATTTGTTAAACAATTAACATGTTCATTCTTGTTCATTTATTCTTGAAATCTTTTCAAAATTATGCAAAGCTTATATATATGTGTATCTTTCTACCCCATACTCAACACCTCGTGTGTCGACCCATTTCGCGTATGTTGTTTTTAGGTTCAGAGATGGCTAGAAGGTTGATGGGCTTGGTGAGCTATGCTAGGTGTACTTGTTGTAAGATCCAGATTTAGTGCACATGAATGACTTGTACCTTGACTATGGAAATATGTAATTGAATTCATGAATATAATGCATTTTGTATAATTTATACTTGTTGAATGTTGAGACTGTGTTGGTGCCTTTATCTTGTTATCTGTTCATGTGTGCTAAGCTTTACGCTTCCACATTTCGCCTTTGGTATACGTTTGGTTCATGGGACTGGGATTCCAACTCCGTGACAGATGGTATCAGAGCATGAACGATAACTACACCAAACATTGCTCACATGAAACACAAACTAAACTCACCTTACATCTCAACCCTAGAAACTTAATAAGAAGTCCTTTGTGGACTAGGTTGACTTAGCCTCTAGGTTAGGACCTAGATGTTCTAGAACTAGGTGTAGACTTATGTAAGTTACCTCCCTAGGCATGATTCGTGACATGTACTTAGAATGTCTACACAAGTGTGCACCATGTTATTGCTATTTCTCTAGGTGTCATGATACTAGACTGCCTAATGAGTGTGGTAACTCATTTTGGTTTTAGTTTTATTCGGATGGAGTATGGTGGTTTTCATCGCCTGTTTAAATGTTGGAGAAAACATATTTCAAGTATTATTATATGTACATTTGAAAAATGTTACCACACGCAGAAAGGCAGTGAGTTTCCACGCAACCTAGGAGAAAGAGATGTAACATTAAGTCTATATGAGAGAGTTTAGATGATAGTGATTGTCTCTAGAGTTGTCTAGAGCCATGATATAGGTTAGGCATGTGAGTAACCTAGAAACCTAAGATGATGATTATGATATTGATGATGATGTTGATGTTTTATAGGACCCAAGATGTTTGAGGAAGGTTAAGTATGTTTGACAATATGAGATGAGTTTGACCATGCAACCCTAGATAAACCTAGCACCTTGTATGATACATACCACTTGTTTGATGTGCTAAACATAGCTAGTGGGTAGACATGCTTGCTTGTACCTAGTCTTGTATGTGTGGAGATATGATATATGGTTTGAGACAAACACGAGCCTCAATCTCTTTACAAAGGAAGACCTCTAGCATGGGACTTATGAATAGGGTGACATGTTGATATGAGTTGACCCGTATCGGGAAAAGGTTAGAGTACCTAAACTCCAAAATATTTGAAATGTTGAATAATATGAATGATGAAATACTTGATGATGAGTCCCTAGATAGAATACTTCTAAGTATATGAGTTGAGTGACCTAGTGGATGGTTTCCTTGAAAATGTTTAACCCTAGATGTCCTATGAAAATATCTAACCCTAGAGAAAGAGGCAATTGCAAATTTGATGCTTGATGTATATATATATGTGAGGGAGATGTCCCAAGACCCTTAGATGATGTATACGATGTGTGATATTCATGATGAGCCTCATACTCAGTTTAGTAGTTGTATATAAAGGAATCTAGAGGTTATCCTTGTTTTTCGAAAGATGGGTAGAAATTTTGTTACACGTATAAGGTTGTGGTTAACATCTCTTGTTGGAAACATATGTCTTAGCTTGAGTGGCTTGAGCTTGTGGAGCTGTTTCTAGATATAAGTGAGAGAATTCAACAATCTTGTCATTGATGATAATGTTGTTCCTCATATGGTGCTTGATATATGAAATATCTACGTACATTAAAAATTTGACATATGCACGATAAGCATACATAAAAGATGTAGCCTTGAAATCATGAAAATAATATGATGATGTCATGAAAACTTAGCTTGAATAATCAAGGGTAACATGCCTAATCTCATACCCAAATGATCAACTTGATATGACAATACTCTTGGAGTCATAACTTAGATGAATATAATTGAGTAGAGTTGGGGGAAATTTTGGGGAAAACAAAACCATACATGAAATCTAGATTAAAGATGAGATACACACTCGATGATAGTCTTGTTTGAAGTTATGTCCATAAACATGATTCTTTTGAGAAGTGATAACATAGATTTTGATAATACACCCTGGTCGTGTATGAAGATTAGTACAAAAACCCTGATATATGGATACTAAAGGATGGGTAAACCCTAATTCCATGATGACATCACATTACGATGGAACAATAAGTAATATGTATATAGTCGAGATGAGTACACCCTTGATGAGGATAACCTAGTGTGCCTCCATGCAAAATGCCTTGATAACCATGGTTGGATACCTAGACTCGATGGATATTGGCTTGACTCTTAACTATGATCTTGGTTGAATTTTGGGGACAAAATTCCTTGTAAGGAGGGAAGGATGTGACCACCTCAATTTTCTCTCTCCTTTATTGTAATCTTCCTCTCTCATCAAGTGACTTATACTCAATTGAATATCAATTACATAGTTTGAGTATGGTTATACTTCCATTTAGTCCCACCAATGATCATTTGAGATGTTTGACATTAATTGGGCTTTTTGAGATAAGTTCCACACTTCAATGTGTCATCATATTATTATATATGTTGAACCTACTTCAATAAAGTCTCCTCGACACAAATTGTGTATCATGTTCTAGAGGACTCGAATACAAATCTAGTGGCCCAAAAATCACCTAAATCGGGATTATAAATCATTAGATATGGCTATTTGAATGCCTCCATCTAATGTATTATGTTATTTGGATTTTGGAACCTTATTGGGCCCAATTACAAATCGGGGCCCAGTTTCTTGTCCCCCCTCCTCCCTTCCTCTTCAGGAAACCAACGAACAACAGGGAAAGAGCTTCCCCGCCGCCACCCAAATTGGGTAACAGATGGCACAACCCTAGTTTTTTTTGCCCTTTATAAACCCATGTTTCATAGCCATCGATCCTCTTCCTTTTCCTTTCCATAGTTCCCCCACCTCCCCAGTATCTCATGCTCCTCTCCCTCTACCCTTCCTTGTTCTGTCATTGTACGGTGCCACCACCCCGACTGGCTGCAAGGCTCAGGCTGCCACTCCCTCCCCTTGGTGTAGCCTTGTGAGGTACTAGTTCCCAGAGCAGGAGCCCGCCGACACTTTGATTCATGACCAAGCTGCCCTCTCTGGAACATACATACCCAGCATGAGGCCTCTGTAATCCCCACTGTGTTCAGAGTTTATGGGGCCGGGGATGACTTCACCGAGCATCTGGGTCATGGTCGGCGTACTATAGACCCCGACCACCTTGTGTGTGATTCCTCTAGGCTTTTGTGGGCGCAACAGTCACCAGTGTCGATGGGGCGGTGTCCCCTCTATTCCCTGGCATGCCTTCTTCTCATCATTGTCCTCGCCCTGGAAGCGGCTACTCTCCTGCCGCCATCGGAGGTGTCAGAAACCTGGTCCAGATCCTCCCCCATCCCGTGAAGTCCTCGGAAGAGACAAAATTGCGTGGTGAGGCCTCTCTTCGTCTTTGGGGACTCCTCCGTCGACTGCTGGGGTAACACCTTCTTGTCCCCTCTGTTTCTGCTCTGTTTTGAATCAAGAACAGAGGTCGCAGCCTCGCGGGGATCAAGTACCCATAGGGTTGAGATCGGGCGCGATCATGAGCGGCGAGGGATCCCTGGTGGTGGGACCCAGATTGGTCAGCCACGATCGTAGACCGCAGCCCATCGGCCCCAGGCGCAGCCTAGAAGGTGCGGGTCCAACTGGTCCTTTGGATGGGAGATCCGTGATCAGGAGTCACCCCAACTTTGTTACGAGGCACCTGTGACATTGAGTCTCCCCGACCAACTAGAAGCATTGAACAACACAATGTAGGAGGCGCTCCAACGACTGAATGCCATCGAGCAGAGGCTCGACGAGAGGGACAGCCACCACCGATAAAGGTGTCCCAGAAGATCGCCATCACCGCTAGCTTCTGCCTCTCCACCATCATCATCATCCTATTCCTCTAGTTTGTCATCCTCCTCCACCTCTAGCGGGCCCTCCACAACACCCACTACTATAGAAATGGCTTATAATGTCACATTTAGAGGCATCCGTTGTATCCAAGAAACTGATGCCTAAACCATACAACGTCGGCTGTATACACAAACCAACATCTATATGTGAAAACCGGCCAGACACGGGTATCCTCTTCCTCTAGTTTGTCATCCTCCTCCACCTCTAGCGGGCCCTCCACAACACCCACTACTATAGAAATGGCTTATAATGTCACATTTAGAGGCATCCGTTGTATCCAAGAAACTGATGCCTAAACCATACAACGTCGGTTGTATACACAAACCAACATCTATATGTGAAAACCGGCCAGACACGGGTATCACTTTTTATTTAGCACCAATTGCGTAATAACAAACCGCCACCTAAAATCGCCTGCCAAATCCAATTTTTCCAGTGCAAAAATATTACCTCCAAAATTTCACATTCGGTGCCGGTTGTTTACCAGATAACCGACAACTAAATATTTTTTGTGAGACAAAAATTGGCCCCATTTTTTTCGTCGGTTTTCTTACAATAACCGACACTAATATGTGTTCACGCACTGTCCCCGCAAATTTTTTTACCCCCCTTTGGCGTCAATTTTTTGTGGTGACCGACGCTTTTGGAACTTAGATGTCGGTTTCTAAAACAACCGATGACGATGGTAAACTTAATAGCACCCGCACAAAGAAGACTCTTCCTCATTCTCTATTTCATTGCGATTTCACCTGCTAGGTCTGGCGATTGTTGCCGCTCGTCGTTGTTCCCCCGCCGCCGTTTCTCCCTTTGCTCGCTTGAGAGGCAACGTTAAAGCTTGTGAATACGCTAGAGCCGCCACTGCCGCCTAGCTCCAGTTGCTGCTCAGTTGGCCACCGGTAACACTCTGCTTGCTCGTCTACCACCATGCTCTATCCATCACCTCCAACCACTCTACCTCCTCTACTACCAATCCTCTTTTTCCTTCTTTTCATCCAGCTACCAGGCACCAACAACCAGCTCCACCAGGTTTGTTCTTATATATGTTTGTTTTATGATTTAGTAGTGATGTGTCACCCTATCCTCTAAATGAGGTGGAGGTTGTTCTATGTGAAATCATAGGTTTGTACGGTCGTGCTGGCTAGTACGACCATGGTGGTAGCACGGCCATGGTGGCTAATTTTGTGCCGTGAATCCATATTGTATGATGTAGATTGATGATGATAATGTTTTCTTTCTCTCTTGATCAACTAATCCAAATGAAATGTGACCTAATGTGCATGTTGCTATATTTGAGACCTAATCTTGTACACATTTTACCCTAATATTGTATTAACTATATTGCTCAATTACGAATGATAGGATACCTACACTTGTGTCTAATGATTATCTTGATGATGAACATGCATATACATTGGAGATGTTGAAATCAATGTTGTAGAATACGATACCTAGACTAGGGTATGATTTAAACTACAATATGTTTCTATTGTAAATCAACTTAGGATATGAACAAATCTTTTGCTTGCATATATTTGTGCTTCTAATCCTCATGCTTGACCTAATTCAGTAAAATTTGATGCATGTTGAAATAAGATTCAAACTTGTCCATTCTAGCAT
This sequence comes from Alisma plantago-aquatica, assembly GCA_963693085.1. Taxonomy (NCBI): domain Eukaryota; kingdom Viridiplantae; phylum Streptophyta; class Magnoliopsida; order Alismatales; family Alismataceae; genus Alisma; species Alisma plantago-aquatica. The sequence goes on from OY856409.1 coordinate 218,275,185, forward strand.
CCTAATTTGATTTGATTATGTGCTTTGAACCTTGAAACATGCGTGTTAAAGATACATTGATGTTGAATCTCAAACTTAACACACATGTGGGTCTTCTATTTCTAAAATGATTATGTGAACTCCTAAATCAGTAACATATATTATTCTTTGTGCACCCAAATACCTTGTGAATCATGTATGCGCCCTAAGGTGATTAAATGCCTAAATTATGACTTGAAATATGACCTAGTATGTATATTGATATACGATGCTCTAGTTAAAACTTCAATATTGACCCCTAATTAATACATTATAACAGAATTGAATCATGCATTTGTGTTATTGCAAGTGTTGTTGACTTGTTGATTTGCATATATTTCTTCTTCAACCTTCAAGTGAGGTATAATATTCTCACTCTCCCATTGTGCCATTAGGCTTCATTTTGATTCAAATCTTTGATATATGGAATCACAGTTTCTTTACTATTTACTATATACTGAAAAGAATGATTAAATGATGTTACACAAAACTTAGGATATGAATGAGGAAACTAGGATTGTAGGTATAAGAATGACAACATACATGTATTTGTTGGTCTAGAAACCCATCCAAGATTTATTCATTAGGAGTAAATCATGGATAGTCCCCGGTTTGGGACTGTTCTTGAACACTTAATCTCACTTAGGATGTAAGTGTATAATGTGTATTGGGTTTTCAACAAAATTTTGGTAGCATTTTCCCATTTGTTCTCTAAGTACATATGTACTTGGAGAACAACGGGGAAATGCTACCGAAATTTTCTTGAAAACCCAATACACATTATACACTTACTAATCAGATTAGGTGTTCAAGAATGGGATAGGTGGTACACATTTATTATATATAAGACCTTAAATCCTAAACTTTTTACCATAAACTCTAATATTTTAACCCTAAACCCTCATATATACTTATTTTCTCTTTGATCATAGAATGGATAGATCATGGATGTCCATTCCAAATCGCTGCACCCCAGAGTTTATTTCTGGTCTTGATCAATTTATTAGATTTACCGAGGAATATAGGAAATAACCTGGAGATAAGTTCTACTATCGATGTAGGCATTGCGGTAAAAACTTGAAAGTCAGCACTGGTGACGAAATCGAAAGTCATGTCATGTGCAATGGGATTGTACAAGGCTATACATAATGGAACTGGCATGTAGAGATTTCAAACTAAAAATCAGTGGATGTCGATAGCAGTGCTTGTGTGGAAGAAGAAATTGCCTCCGATGATGTAGATGTGAACGAACCAGTTCCAGTAGACATCATTGATGCGATGCTGGATAGTTATGGGGTAGAGCACACTGATCCACCTCCCATGTTTAGAAACATTGTGCATGATGCTGGGATACCATTATACACATGCTGTACTAAGTTACAAAGCTTAGCGCTGTGTTGAGATTGTATAAGCTGAAAGATAACAATAGATGGAGCGACAAAAGCTTCACGTCATTGTTGTCTTTGTTGAAAGAAATTCTTCCTGAAGGAAACGAGCTGCCAATCTCAACATACTAGTTAAAGAAATTGTTGTGCCCAATGGGAATGGAGGCCAAGAAGATACACACATGCCCGAATGATTGTTTATTATTTCAAAAGGACTATGTGGATTTGAAAGATTGTCCAAAATGTGGTGCATCAAGGTATAAATTGATGACTTCGGGGGAGTCCAAAACTGGTTCTCTAGCCAAGGTGATGTGGTATCTACCTATAATATCACAGTTTCAATGCTTGTTTTCCAATCCGATAGATGCGAAGAATTTGAGGTGGCATGCAGATGTTAAGAAAAATAATGATGGGATCCTACAACATGTGTATGATTCCCCATAGTGGAAGAAGACTGATTTATTATACCCTAAATTCGGTGAAGTGAAGAATCTAAGACTTGGGCTTAATACAGATGGGATGAATCCGTACGGGACATTGAGCAGGCAACATAACACTTGGCCAGTTATGCTTGTTATATACAACCTTCCTGCCTAGTTGTGTATGAAAAATAAGTACGTTCTGCTGTCGTTGTTGATATCAGGCCCTAAACAACCTGGAAATGATATCGATGTTTATCTTGAACCTCTGATTGATGACTTAAAGAAACTCTGGGGTGAAGGTGTGATGACCTATGATGCATCACGAAGAGAGACATTTCATTTGCACGCTATGTTGTTTTGCACTGTTAATGACTTTCCAACATATGGGAATTTGTCTGGATATAGTGTCAAAGGATATAAAGTGTGTCCTATATGTGAAGAGAACACTGACTCAATATGACTAAAACATGGTGGCAAGACTGTATATCTTGGTCATCGAAGGTTTCTTCTAAAATTCCATCTGTATCATAGGTTGTGCAAAGCATTCAATGGACGGAATGAGGAACGAAGTGCACCTAAACCTATACCAGGGGAGGTTGTTTATGAAAGAGTAAAAGACTTTGCCAATGAATTTGGTAAGAGATCACAATGTACCATGGCCACAAAGAGTGACAAATCTTTATTCAAGAAGAAGTCAATATTTTGGGATCTTCCTTATTAGAGTTCTTTGGCAGTTAGGCATTGTATCGATGTCATGCACATTGAGAAAAATGTATGTGATAGTGTCATTGGTACTCTGTTGAATATACCAGGTAAGAGTAAAGATGGGATAAAATCCCAGATGGACCTACGTAAAATGGGAATAAGGACAAAATTAACAGAAGTAGTTAGTAGCGATCGGATAACATACTTACCTCTCGCTTGTTACACATTGTCTAGAAAGGAGAAGAAAACTTTTTGTGAATGCTTGGTAAATGTTAAGGTGCCACAGGGTTACTCATCCAACATCCGTAGATTGGTATCAATGAAAGATATGAAGTTGATAGGTCTTAAATCTCATGATTTCCACACTCTAATGCAACAAATATTGCCTATGGAAATTCGATCTATATTGCTGAAGCATGTAAGGTTTGCAATCACCAGACTTTGTTTCTTTTTCAACAATCTGTGCATCAAAGTAATTGACCCTGATACTCTCGATAAATTGCAAAGAGAAGTGGTTGTTACCCTATGTCAGCTATTTTTCTTCTTCGTTCTTTGATATCATGGTACATCTTGTTGTCCACTTCACTAGGGAAGTGAAAATGTTGGGACCAGTTTTCTTGCATTGGATGTATCCCTTTGAACGATACATGAGCATTTTTAAAGGTGATGTTCAAAACCGTTATTGGCCTGAAGGGAGTATTATTGAGGGTTATGTGGCGAGAGAGGTTATGGATTTTTGCAATGACTTTCTGAGTGCTAATGATGCTCCTATTAATGACAATAATATTGAGGAGCATTTTGGCAAAGGAATTTTGGGATCACAGATGAAAGTAATCAGCCTTGAGCAGTTGGAACAAGGTCACTTGTATATTTTACACAACATCAATGAAGTGAGTGATTATATCGAGGAACATACCAATTTCATCAAGAGACAATATCCTCAAGCCAATTCAATGTGACTTGCTAGAGAGCATAACAAGACATTTATTAAGTGGTTTGAAGAAAAAGTCTTACATCAACTATCTCAAACACCAGATAATCTTACTGAAACTATCAAATTCCTCACCTTTAAACCAAAATTGAATGTTATGTCTTATGAAGGGTTTGACATAAATGGATTCTCATATTACACAAAGCATCAAGATGATAAGAGTGTCATCCAAAACAGTGGGGTCACCCTTCAAGCGTCTTCATTGTTTTTTACACGTGCAAAGGATAAGAGTCCACGTGAAGCTAAAATGTCATATTACAGTGTCATTGAAGACATATGGGAGTTTGACTATGTAGATTTCATAATTTCACTCTTTAAAAGTAATTGGGTTGATAACACCAAAGGAGTTATAGTGGATGAATTGGGTTTCACATTAGTGAACTTTGAAAAGATTGGCGTGAAGGGTGAACCATTCATATTGGCATCACAGGAGAAACAAGTATTTTATATCGATGATCCTAAAAATGATAAATGGTCGGTTGTTCTTCATGGTAAAAGATAGTTCATTAAAGATCCTATAGATGAATAAGAGAACTATGATAAGTATGATGACTCCAGTCCATTCTCAGTTGGGTTGTCAACACCACCAAATATTGAATCTAATGATGACTTGTATGTGAGCGGAGATCACAATGAAGGATTGTTAATTAATAAAAGATCGCAATATTAGAGACATGCATGTTTATATTTTTATATGTTTTATTTTTCTGAATGTGAACTTTACAATGTTTTATTATCTTCTAGTTATGTCAAATGCTAAATGTTTGATTTTTTAATGACACTTTTAGATGGCTGAGCATGAGCATGATGACCATGATGATGATTACCATGTGGGTGAGGATATCAATGTGCCACCTCACAATGTAAGTTTTAAAAATATATCCAATATTTCTATCTATATGTTCATTTATAGTTATATCCTGTAAGTGTGTTTTTTTTGTCAAATTTTAGGTTGGTGATGTACCCCTAAAGAAATTGGGGCACTTGATGAGCAACAAAAAAAATTGAGAAAGTGAGGGGCATCACAATGATGAACAAGTTACTACAGCAAAGGGGAAATGGACCCAAACTGGATGTGGATTTCGATCATGCAGGAAATCCAATTGGAGTGAACCACAACTCATTTATTTCATATCTTGGGGTTCTTACTCACAACCATTGTAGTCCTAACTTAGAATCCTGGCATAACATTCCTAAGGGAAAGAAAGACTTAGTATGGCAGGAACTATACGTGAGTTATTATTATTTGCAATTCTATTTTTGTAGATTACTAATTTTTAGGATACTAGTTAATAGCAATTCTATTTTGATGAGTATATTTGATCTGGATGAAAAGCTGCATCGTAAATGCGTGATGCAACATTGTGGGAGGGTCATAAGGAACTATAGGAAAAATCTCACCCGAGATTACATACACGATGCTGAGAATAGGTTCTTGATTGATTTCCAATTCTAGACATTGATCACTTTTTGACTATCTCTACACTAATAATTTTTGTTTGTATTCTCTTTAAAAAATAAATTTAGGAAGAAGGAAGCCACTGAGCAATGGAACTACATGGACCCCAAAGAATGGGAGGAGTTTGTTACCTAAAGAAAAACAGATGAATTCAAGGTATTAAGCGCCACTCCCAATTTAATTAATATATGTTCTTATGTATTCACCTATTCGAGATTAACTTTTAGTGTTACTAACCAAATCAATGTGCTTACTAAAAAGGTTATCAACGATGCTCAAAGAGCAAGGCGTGCACTAAATGTGCATGACCACACAATGGGTCCAAGAGGCTATGCAGGCGTTCGCCAAAGACTACATGCATAGTCTACTGCTCAGTCTGCTGCTACTCAGGAGACATTAGCGTCCTCTACTATTGGTCCCACACCTCTGTCTCACCATGCTATGTGGATAGTTGGGAGGAAAAATAAGAAGGGAGATATAACGAAGCCCGCAACTACTGAGGCAACTACAAAAATGGTAAATTTCAACTCTTAGAGCAATCGATATAGATTATTGTTATGTTTACTTACCAATTTCTGTTGATGGCGATTAGCGGGAGCTTCACGAGTAGAGGAAGGAAGGCAAGTTCATCCCTGAGGGCACAAGGGATGAATTGATAGTTGCTCTGGGTAACCCAGAGCATTCTGGACGTGTTAGGGGTGCATGCGCTTGTGTGGGCATCAAAGCGTTCTTTGGGCCATCTTAGCACAAACTTGTCCCAAAAGCAGGACTTTCACAAGCTGAGGTAACCTATTCTTTTTTTAGAATGTTATTATGAAAGAGAATTCAATAATCAGAAGCTAGCATTTCTTTTATCCATGTATAGGTAGATCAGTTAATTGATAGGAGAGTCGAGGAAGCACTTGATAGGAGAGTCGAGGAAGCACTTGATAAGAGACTCAACGAAGCAATTAGCAAGTGGCAGACACCTCAACCTGCCACTCAGATAGTACTTGTGGTGTGCCGCTCTTCTCCTACTATAGAGGTGGTTGGGAGTAATCCTATAGACCCACCACCTAGCACGTCCACTGTAAGTATTTTTATGACATATATAGTAGCTAGTCTTTTCAAGATGATATGTTTATGTATATATGTATATAACATTCTTTATGTAAATTTGTAGGGGTTGAAGCCATGCCGTCTCAAACGTCAAGAATATATCATTGCAGAGGCACATGCTTACCTAGCCCTTCGAGGGGACATGTTTCATGGGACTCTAGTACCAGTTGGTGCGGTTCGTGTGAGCCCGATACATGTACTCCCCAATTGGAGGGATCTTTCATTGCCATATGCCCACCTAGATTCTAAAATGCTTGGTGAGGTAGAAGGCGGAGTGATAATGTGGCCCAAAGAGGATGTCGTCTATACTAATATTGTTGTTGGCTAAATGGACATCTATAAATCCATTTGTTTTGATTATGACAAACATTTCATTCTTATTAATCTAACGAGCTACTTGAGTGTGCAGGATGACAAAGCAACACGGGAAAATCCACAAGTTTACATATTTATATTTTCATGCAATGTAATTACTGTTGTAAAAACTTGTACAAAAATATAATGTACAAGTACTTAGAATTGCATGTAAATCAAGCGTTAGATTCTCCCTAGCTAAACATCACAGTTAGACAAGTCATCCCATTCAAATAAGATCACATAAGCACACTCATACACATAATTAGTGCCTAAATTGAAACATTGAAATAGGATCAATCTCGGTCGACAAACTCCTCGACCGAGACACTCTCGGTCGACAAACTCCTCGACCGAGAAAGATCCAAAGTAGCCGTTAGACACAACAGACAAGTTAGTTGGCAGTTGGAGAAAGACGTTGCAAATCACTTGTTCCAGAGTGCCTGTCGGTCGACAAAAGTTCGACCGAGTAGGTGTCTCGGTCGACCATTCCTCGACCGAGATTGTCTCTGACAGCAACTGCAGAATTAATTAATTAGCCGTTGTTAAAGCAACAACTTTGTACCTAACGGATAGTTAAGCACTTAGAAACCCCTAGAAGTTGTCTAGAACGTCCTTAAGCATCCTTAGGCCATTCCTATAAATAGGACAAGCCATAGGACAGTCAAACCTACTTGTTTACACTTGCTACACTTGAGAAATCCTTGAGCATACTTTGTGCAATCTGTTTGTAAGCAATTTGAGCATTGTGACAATTGGCCATTTCATTCCTTAGCTCATAATTCATGTCCTATAGGCTAGTATCTCCTACCCACTACAATCACAAGTTCACATACTTGGTTAGGAGATCTATACGTTTGATCTAGGCATATCAAGCCTTGGGCTACAAAGGATAAGTTGTAATTTCCGTTTTCTTTCTTGTTCCCTATTATTGTTTGTACTCTCCTTGCTACTCCTAGGTTGGAGGCTGCGGATTGGAGAGGGTGACAATCTTCTTGGCGAAGAAGGAGACTTTGAGCTACTTTAGAAGGCTGGTGCAACGGGAGGTTACTTCTAGAGAGGAAGGCTACTTCAAGGGGGAGCTTGGAGTTACTTCATAGAAGGCTACCTCAAAGTTGGTGCACCTACTTCAAGTGAAGGCTGTTCAAAGGGTGTAAAGGAAAATATTGTATTTTGTATAAATCCTCGAGAGGTAATAAAATAAATACTTTCAAATCGCGGTTGGGTAAGCAACCGGGTAGTGGACTGACAACTATAGTATTTGCTATAGTTGGAACCACTCTAAACACCTGTCTCTTTCTTCCAATTTCAATTGTGGTTGTTTGAATTCAATAAATTGTTAAAATAATTCAAAAACTCTATTCACCCCCCCTCTAGTAGTTTTTCAATTGTATGGTAAAGTGAGATGAATTTACCGTGCGTAGAACGCAAGTGCACGCATCAGAGTAATATAGGCCTTTGTGAGGCCCGAGTCGAACACAGGGACACTGAACTATCGGTAGACTACTTACTAACTACTCGCGATCAGCTAGACTGATTAAAAGGTTTTGAGAGTTGATTGAAAAATAAAAGAAAAATAAAAGAAAACAAAGCAATCGATTAAGTGTTGAGTTTAATCAATTTAGAAGGGAGTCTTTAGGATTGCGGTTTCACCACAGGTTCTCGTTGTATTTATTTCTATATAGTTAATCAAATTTGTCTCTCATTCCGGGTAGTGGCCTGTAGTCAGAATTGTTCACTGTCGTGATACAATTCACTACCTAAATCTAGGTCAGTTCCACGGTCATAGTAACCTATACCCTAAACTAGGTGCATGAAGACCAAACTCTGGGTTTCCACCATTAACCGTACATCACCTTGTTCAAGGGATTTATTAATTAATGTGAATTTCATTTCTTTTCAACCGTTAATTCTTCTTTCAAAGTAGTTAGAGGCATTAGATTATCATTAAAGTGATCAATCATAATGATAAAATGAAGAAAATGAAATCATACCACGGATTTGAGGGACAAAATATGAATTACTATGATAAAAATGTCATACAACGATTACCCGGGCTACTCCAGGTCCTAAAGACAAAGGGGATTAGCCCTGCATGTTCATCTCAATGAAAGACATGATGAGAGAAAGGGAAAACATGGAGAAATTTGAATAAAAGTGATGTAACCCCTGAATGGAGAAGATCCAAGCGTTCCTTGACATAGAGTGCGCGATCTACAACGTTCCGGCGGTGGAAATCATCTTCTGTGGCTCTCGGAATGATCGGGGCGTGCTTCTGGGCTCCATTCTCCTCTCTACCTCTCCTCGGGATGTGTGCAATGACTAATGATGTGATACCCTGCTTAGGGCCGCCACAATTAGGTATATGGACCACCTTTGGTCGCCAAGAGATCACCACCATTGGATTAGGATCGATCTGGAACAAAACATATCCTGACGGCGTTGATACCATCGATGCAGGTCGATGGTATCGACCCGTCATGGTATCGGCAAGTTCTCTTCTCTTCTCTGATGTTTTGCCTGATGCAGACTCGATACTATCGACGCGGGTCGATGGTATCGACCCCTTTTAGGCGTCTGTTTTGTCACCCTTCTGACACTACAGCTGGGTATCATCGATTATATCGACATTGCGTCGATACTATCGACATGTTGATTGCTGGCTCGCTGAAGGTATCTTGCTACTATCAACTTCAGTGTCGATAGTATTGACTCATCCTGGCTTCTTACGGCTGTCTCCCTGTGACTGTGTTGATAGTATCGACACAGGTCGATGGTATCGACAAATGTGTATACTCGTTTTCCTGAAATTCTAAGATAAAGCCAAATCAGCTATGATAAAACATGTCAATATGATCATTTATAATAAAAAAGATAAAATATGAGAGATTTGATACATAATGAGATTATAGACTAAAGTAAGTGAATCATGTGACACTAACCACAAAAGTGACTAATAAACACATAAAACACATGTAAAACAAGTCTATAAATGTGACTCAAAATCCTCGCATCAAACTCCCCTAAGGTTAAACCTTGCTCGTCCTCGAGCAGCAAAACTATAGAATATAATTGTGAGGGTCAACTAAAGAACATATTATCACAACAAAAATTGCCATATGATCCCCAGCAGACATTCACATACTGGCCCTTACTAACCACAGAATGGTAATTACCCTCTAGGCGACAATGATCATTCATAAGAGATATCCACCCCAAGATTGATGAGCACTATCAGATAAGGCAGTTAATATAATGAAATCCTCCAGTTCCGGCATGGTGCAACTTTGTGATCCTCTATCTATGTTGCTCGTTCTATCTACCATCTAAATGGAAGCAAACCTCCTGATATTAATGAATGAGGAGATAATCACGAGTGGCCTACCAATTAGAGCAACGGGTGGATGAAATAGGTGGTTGTGGAAGAAATGGAAGCATATAATAGTCAATCATGCAATACAAAATTTAATCTCCTATCATGATGCAAAATGCACGTGAAAATGTCCTAATGCTTAATTTTAGGTGGAATGATGCATGCACTATCATTCTATCCCAACGAGAGACAAAATATCTACAACCTACACATGTGCTTGCTCTTTTTATTATGCAGCTGAACAAATTCCTTTCTCCCTCTGATCTTCATGCTTTTTTTTCAAGACCTTATCTTGCTTAATAGAACAGGATGAAATTTTCAATATCTTTCTCTTAGGCTTATTCACATAACTACTATCTTTTCCAGAGAGTATGAAATAAGTCCTTTATTTGTAGAAGAAGCAAAGCACATCATTGTACAAGATGATTAAAGTTATGCAAAATGCAACTAAAATGACATTGACATGTACTCTAAAATTTGTGAATGCAGGATTATAATGCAACATTTTTTTCTTTTTTCTTTTCTTTCAATGAAACAAATGTAGATACTAACTACAATGCAATCCTATCTGCATGATATGCAATCAAGAGATGAAAAACTGTATAGTGCTCCCAATTCTTATGGTGGAGTGTAGATAAGATGAAGTGGATAGATCACAAGATTAATTGACAGAACCATTGGAAGATATTATATGTCCCTCCTTACTAACATGTGTAAAATCAAGAGGTTTCTCTCTCTTATTTCATATTAAAATCTCATTACCATTTGATCAGTTCAGGCTCAACGTCCAATTCCGTCCACTTTCTTGAATCATAGGCATGTACATTTGTGGTCTTATGTTTTAAAGTTGACAAACCCAATTATTTTTATAAGTTGCATGCTCAAGTTCAAACAATGCAAGCTTGCAAATTCATTAAAAATTTTCAAATTGACCCCTAACTCCCATGTGACAAACAAAGAGATGACACATTAACTTAGACATCCATGATTACACTAGATAAACTGTGGATCCTAAAAACTAAGAAAATTGCTAGAACAACAGAAAAGGCAACAAATGATAAAAACTAAAAATAAAAGATAGAAAAAGATAGAGGCTGTTCCATCTCCCCCCCAAGCTTGAATTTGACTATGGCCTCATAGTCAAAAACAATCTTAAAAGGTGGAACAGTGATACCAATCATTATTCAGGTGGTGGCGGGTACTGCGGGGCAGTGGGATCCCATGATGGATATTGCCCCTGGAAGTTCGAATCATATGGGGGCATCGGTGGAGGTTGAGGATATCCCCCAAAGTAATTTTGGTGCCAGTAATGATCATAGAACGGTTGTTGCTGCATCTCCATCCTATGCAACCTTTCATGAATATTCTCTTGGTTGGCGAGGAGGAGGCGCTCGTTCTCGTAGATGGCCTGCTGATTTAAGAATAGCCGGTTCGTAGTCTCCTGAATATCGGAGAAAGAAGCAGTGTGGTGCTATTGGGTCTGTTGAATCTCCTGTAGTATTGAATACATGCCATGCATAGAATAAGCATCCTCTCCTTGTTGAGAGGATTGAGGTGGCGGAGGCTGCGAAGATGATGATGCACCCGAGTGGAAACGTGGACGCTTTCGCGGTGCCACACGTGCACGAAGAGGTGTGAAAGCCTCCTCTTCCTCTTCTTGCTCGTCGCCGTCATCATTTTCATTGTCATTACCGTCGTCATCTTCGTCGGAGTCATCGATGGCGATGATGGGCCACCGAAAGTGCTGAGCTCCCTGAATGTCGAAGATGGGATCTGGAAGCACACACTCCTGGTACTCCTGGTTGACATGGCATTGTGCATAGGCCACGCCATCACGGAGCGTAAGAAGATTGGAGCGGTGTAGATGATGCAGGTTGACTTTATTCCTGTTGGACAACGGAGTGAGTTGGAAAAAATCCAACCCAAGATACAGAGCAAGCGGTGTGATAAGCCCCCCAAAATGGAAAGGAGATTTTCTTGTACTCCTCCGCACGGCCAACACACGCGTCAAGAAAAATGTGCCCCAATTTAACTCTTCTTGTTTCAACAGCTTATGCAGAAAGAACAAATTTGTCTCCTGAAACTTACTGAGAGAAAGATTGCCTCAAGAAAACAGAGTAGTGCATAGCATGCGATGTAGAATCCGCACAAACAGATGCTCAAAATCGGTGACGGCTGCATTATGATAGCTGACGAACTTGCCTGGAGGCACGGTCACCAGCTGGGCGAATATTTCATCATAAACCATCCGATTGTCTAGCCTCCTGTGTTGATTCGGAGAATGGTACCAGTTGTAAATTGAATTGAACTACTGGAGGGTGAGATTGTAATTGTTGTTGTACAGCCAGAAAGAAACGTGGCCCTTGATCCATTCCCGATCGGTGGTGATGAGGTCGTTAGGCACGATGCATATGTCCAGTGATGCCATAAACTCCGCCACTAGTTCTTTGTATGTTGGCCACTCGCTGAAAAAGGGGTGGCCCTCAACGTGGAACTGGACCTCGTCAGACCTCATGGTCGTATGCTGCGCTTGCCCCTAGAGGACACATGTGAGGTTGGCCTCGAACCCGAGGTCGCGGACCATGGTCCGATTGACATATCGGGTCGGTTCGATTTTCCACTTGAGCAACTCCTCATATATCTTCCTTACTTCCGCCGAGGGATGAACAATCCTCAGATGAGGAATGGAGATGGGTGGTGGAGGAAAAAATGTCACAATCACCATTGGGGCCGCCCTTGAAGAAGAAGCTCCTTCCGTCCGCACCATCGACACAGAGAGAAAGGGGAATAAAAAATAGAGCTCGGTGAAGGTCGAAGAAGACGATCTCCGCTCAGTGCAGAGCTTGGTGAAGATATCCCGATCCTTGGATGCTCGATGAAGGCCTCCGGCCGCTCAACAATGCTCAAAGCACAAGTGGAAGGAAGAAGCTCTGAAGGTGTGAAGAGAATCGAGAAATAACCCTTCCTTTTATAACTGATTCTGTCACTGCTGCCGCTCCGTCGATACCATCGACGAGGGTGTCGATGGTATCGACACCTAGAGGCACGATCCGCTCTTCACGACTATCGACGTTTGTCAATTGCTAGATTTGGGGGCCCGGATCGGTGACGAGTCGATACCATCGACGCGGGTTGATGGTATTGACCCATCCCACAGATTGACTTCTGAATGTGGCAGGCTCCGTTGATTTCTTCTCACGGATCGGTGACGTGTCGCGTCGATGCCATCGACGGGGGTCGATGGTATCGACTCTTCATGGATCAATTACCCTCACGAGGCCCTAGCGCTGCTTCCTTACTGTTGCTGTGTCGATACCATCGACGAGGCCATCGATGGTATCGACTTTACTGAGACAAATCTTTCTGTAAATCTTCAGGGATTTCATGAGTATTAACTTCTCGGTCGATACTATCGACCTGGAGCTGTTGTTTTCTTCGACGTCCCTAATGATGGGTCAATACCATCGACGAGGCCGTCGATGGTATCGACTCAGAAAATTTTTTATAGCCGCTTCCTTGTACCCATGTCGCTACCATCGACACTATGGTCGATGGTATTGACTCTGACTCAGTCCTGCACATTGAACAAAAGGATTAAGGTATCATTTTTACACACAAAAACAAAATTAACTAAACTAACTTGCAAATGCAAAAGAAAATGAAAGAATTACAATTTAAAACTACCAATGGTTGGGTTGCCTCCCAACAAGTGCCCTACTTTAACGTCTTAGGCTAGACACAATAAATCTCTTCATGAATCCTTAAGTACCATGAGTTTAACCTCATGTACTTTTCTTGTGTAGTCCTCGCCAAAGTAAAGCTTTAATCTTTGTCCATTAACTAGAAACATCATCTCTCCATCGCGCACCATAATGGCACCATGTGGGTGCACCTCTTCCACATCAAAAGGTCCACTCCACCAGGATTTCAATTTTCCAGGATGCAACTTCAACCTCGAGTTGAACAATAACACACGATCTCCCTTTTTGAAAAAACATGCAGTTGAATGTGCCGATCGTGAATTTGTTTCATTCTCTCTTTGTAAATCCGCGAGTTTTCATAGGCGTTCATTCTCATATCATCTAACTCATTGAGCTCTAGCATTCACTTCTTCCCTGCCTCATCATAAGTCAAATTAAGCTTCCTTAGCGCCCAGTGAGCCTTGTGTTCCAGCTCTACCGGTAAATGGCAGGCCTGCCCATAAACCAACCTAAAAGGCGTAGTGCCTATAGGTGTCTTAAATGCGGTTCTATACACCCATAATGCATTTGGTAGAAAAGTACTCCAATTCTTTCTTGTCTAAGCCACTATGCACTCCAAAATTTTCTTGATTTCTCTATTGGACACCTCGACCTTCCCTTGTGTCTGCGGGTGGTACGGGGTACCAACATTGTGCTTCACCCCGTACTTTCTCAACAATGCAACAAACTTTTGATTCTTGAAGTGAGTGCCTCCATCGCTAATAATCATCCTTGGCACACCAAATCTGCAGACAATGTGATCTTTTACAAACCTGCACACTACAGCAGCATCGTTAGTCCTTGTGGGTATTGCCTCTACCCACTTTGATACATAATCAACAACAAGTAAAATGTATAAATTAGAATTCGAGGACACAAAGGGTCCCATAAAATCAATGCCCCACAGATCAAATACCTCAACTTCTTGAAACACGTTGAGGGGCATCTCTTGCCGCTTAGAAATATTACCTGCCCTTTGACATGAATCACATCTTCGCACATAGTCGTAGGCATCCCAAAAAAGTTTAGGCCAATAAAGACCACTCTCTAACACCTTGGCCACCGTTCTTGAGCTCGCATGATGACCATCGGTTGGCAGTGTATGACAGTGACTAAGTACATTGTCATATTCTATCTCCGTTACACACCTACGCAAAACACCGTCCCTGCATTGCTTCAACAAGATGGGATCATCCCAGAAATAATATCTCAAAGAATGGAAAATTTTCTTTTTCTCTTGATAAATCCAATCATCGGGGATTATTTTATAGGCAAGATAGTTAACAATGTATGAAAACCATGGATCCTTGGATTTTATAGAAAGGATTTGCTCATCGGGGAATGTCTCAGTAATGGGTATATTAATATCTTTCTCATCTACCCGCTCTAACCTAGACAAGTGGTCCACAACCACATTCTCTATTCTAGCCTTATCCTTGATTTAAATGTCAAATTCTTATAACAATAAGATCCACCTAATCAATCTAGGTTTGACATCTTTCTTTTCCATCAAGTACTTTACAACGGTGTGGTTCGTCCATACCACAACTTTTGACCCTACTAGATATTGCCGAAATTTTTTGAATGCAAAAATGATGGAGAGAAGTTCCTTTTCAGTTGTGGTGTAGTTAAGTTGCACCTCATTTAAAGTCTTAGATGCATAGAAAATCACCACGGGTTTGTTCTCGAAACGCTACCCAAGAACAACCCCTACTGCAAAATCTGAAGCATCAAACATGAGCTCAAAAGGCTTGGTCCAATCTGGCATTTGAACAACCGACGCAGAAATTAACTTTTCCTTAAGTACATTAAAAGCCTATAAGCATTTTTCATTGAAATAAAAAACCACATCTTTCTCAAGCAGTTCAGACAATGGTTTAGCGATTTTCGAGAAATCTTTGATAAAGCGGCGATAAAATCCTGCATGACCGAGAAAACTCCGTACCCCTTTAACCGAATTAGGTGGGGGCAATTTTGAAATAACCTCAATCTTGTCTGCATCCACCTCCAGCCCTTTGCTAGACACCTTGTGTCCAAGCACAATTCCTTCACTAACCATCATATGACACTTTTCCCAGTTGAGAACTAAATGCGTGTCCTCATATCTTTGTAAAACTTTATCCAAATTGTATAGGCATTCATCAAACGATGCACCATATATGGAGAAGTCGTCCATGAAAACCTCTAAACATCGCTCAACCATATCAGAAAAAATAGCAAGCATGCAACGCTGAAAGGTGGCTGGTGCATTACACAAGCCAAAAGGCATATGACGGCATGTGAAAGTTTCGTAAGGACAAGTGAAGGTAGACTTCTCTTGGTGCTTAGGATCAATGGAGATCTGATTGTAGCCAGAGTAGCCGTCTAGAAAACAAAAATGAGACTGACCATCTAATCGCTCTAAAATTTGATCGATGAATGGAGGAGGAAAATGATCTTTTAACGTAGCAGAGTTCAATCGACGGTAGTCAATGCAAACACGCCACCCGATTACCAATCGGGTCGTGACCGGCTCATTTAACAAGTTGTACATGACAGTGATTCCCCCTTTTTAGGGACTACCTGTGTGGGGCTTACCCACATCGAATCTGAGATAGCGTAAATGATGCCTGCAGAAAGGAGCTTGATCACCTCCTTCTTGACGACCTCCATCATGCTCGGATTGAGTCTTCGTTGTGGCTGAATCACAGGTTTGGCTCCTTCCTCGAGCCGGATCTTGTGCTGGCAAAGTGTAGGGGAAATCCCCTTGATATCCGCAACTGACCACCCGAATGTGCCACGGTGGTTCTTCAGCACGATCATCAATTGCTCTTCTTCATCGATACTCAGATATGCCGAAATAATCACCGGTAGTCTTTCACTATCGGCTAGGAATGCATACTTCAAATGTGGAGGCAGTGGCTTCAGTTCTAACTCTAGTGGACTGATCGATGAGGATTGAAGCAGTGGTGGGAGTGGCCCAAGATCTTCATAATGCTTGGCATAATAGCACGGAAGCACTTGAAGCATTTTGACGCATTCTTGTAATGACTTACTTCTCATCCAATCATGCATTATGTTGATAAGGCAAGCTTCAAGGGGAAGTTCTGGATATGCGTCAAGGACAGAACTTGCTATTGCATCATCTTTAGTAGAAAGAGGAATTTCCTCCTCTTCATCATTTGGAAAACCCACAACTCTGCAAAGAGAAACAACTTTGATTTGTTCCATGATATCTACAGCCAGTGTCCCCTCATCTACCTTGGTCATTACATGAGCCATATCTAGGAATGTCTTCCCTAGACAAAGAGAAATGTTTTGATCAAAATGTTTCACCATGCGACACTGCTCCTTTGCCTTTGATTGTGTTGTACTCGTGGGCATAACCATTTCAAATCTGTCATCCGCGATTCCCAATGTCAGACGACCTCTTCCCATTTCGAGTATCATATCTGCTGTAGCTTGGAAGGGTCTTCCAAGGAGTAGCTCATTCCCTTGGTCATCTTGCATTTTCATTACCACAAAATCTGCTGGAAACACAAACCTGTCAACTTTAACAAGTAAATCTTCACAAATATTATACAGCTTTACCATAGAATTATCCGCTAGCTGAATCATCATGTTGCTATGTCTTGATTCTTTCAGTCCCAACTTCTTGAACGTAGAAAGAGGCATCAAATTAATACTTGCCCCAGAGTCACACAATGCTTCGTCGAATTTCACCTTAGCGATGTAACATGAAATATTGAAGCAGTCTGGATCTTGTCTTTTTGGTGGCCGTGTGCCCATAATGAAGGCACTCACTTGTTCTTTAAGAACCACCACTTCAGTATCAGGAATCTTTCTCTTTTTTGTAATTATATCTTTCAGAAACTTGCCATAAGAGGGTATCTTCTCTATTGCTTCTAACAACGGAATGTTGATAGAAAGTTTCCTAAATCTATCTAGGAACTTTTTGAACTGAGCGTCCACTTTCTTAGCCTTCAAGCTATTTGGATACAATACTGGGACAGTCTATTCCCTATGATGTGGTGGCACATACAGTGTCCTCTTTTGAGTTTCTTCCTCAGTAATGGGTTCTGGTGTGGCTTCCTCTACCGCATCCTCTATCGACGCTGTGATTGTAACCTCCTTTGTGGCCTCACCTATGGTTTCTGGTTGGGGTGTGCTCAGTTCATCGGTCCTGGGGTTTAAAATCTTCTTTCCACTCCACAACAGAATTGTCTTGGCCTGCTAATTCCCTCCTGGAATGTTTGTATTTCTGGGAAAACCTTACTGCGCTGGCTTCTTCAAGCTTGAAATCTCTGCTGCCATATGTGCTAAAGATGTCTCGAATGACCTCATCTGAGCTCCGTGAATCTGTAAAGTTTTCCCAAATTGATTCATGAAGTCTCCTTGTTGCTTAATCTGCTGGCCAAATGTGCTCATGAGTTCTTGATTCTGCTTGATTACTTGATTGAGCAACTCATTGCTCTTGTCCTCTGCCGACGGTTGTGGTTTGGCATCGGGGTCCTACAGGAAATTGTTTGGGTCCTTCCATGAATTGTTTTATCTTTCCTCCAAGAATAATCATTGTTTCTGTACCCCTGTTGCTGGCGCAAAAATTTCACTTGCGCCTCATCATCAGATTCTCCGTCTTCCTTTGCTAGCATTTTCTTGGCTAATAAGTCCATCTTCTCATTCATCTCTTTGATGGCCTTTGACTCACCTGTGACTCGGACCTGCTCTGGTGTGTCTCTGTCGCCCCATGATTGCTTCCTAGCCATATTTTTCAGGATTTCCCAACACCTAGCGCCGGTGTTGTTCAAGAAGAAACTGGAACCTGCTGAGTCCAGATTGCTCTTGTCATGCTCATTTAAAGCGAAGTAGAAGATCTTCACTTGTTTTTTTTATCCAGCCCGTGATGTGGACACTTCCGCAGCATTATCTGGAAGCGCTCCCACATCTCCAAATATGTCTCGCCAGCCCTTTGACAAAAATTGTGGATCTTCCGTACTAGGTCATTGGTTTTCTACGGTGGAAAGAATCTCTCGAAGAAAACCTCAATCATTTGATCCCAAGTCTCAACGGTCTCATCATCTAGGTTATGCAGCCACTCACATGCATTACCTACAAGAGAGTTGGGAAACAACTTCAAATACAGTGTCTCCTGTGGAAACCTGTCTATCTTGATCATATCGCAATTTTCCACAAAAGTGCTGATGTGTGCCACTGGGTCTTCATTCTTCAGCCCGTGAAATGCTTGAGACTTGACCAAGTTTATCAGTGCCAGATCAATCTTATAGGTTGGAATGTTGACTGCCTGCTTTTTTATCGGCCCCTTTGATGCTGATGAGGAAGAAACCTTTATCTTCTCCCATATTGTCTGTTCTTCCGCCATGGCTTCTGGTTCAGAGTCTGAATCTATATCTTCAAGTTGATCGTGAATATTGTTCTCTTCGTCATCTGATCCCAACGGTGGAACCTCTGGTGATGGAAGTGTGTAGTCTGTGCTACGCGTCCTCACCATGCACTAGTACCTGCAAGGTAATAAATTTGATTCAGTACAGTGCTAGACGATTGCTAAATATGAAAGATAAATGATGAATTTCAAAAATAATAAAAAATAAAAAAATGGCCTAGAGTGCCCGCTTGCAGCACTCGTAGTGCCGACAGTTGCCGTGTCCCCGATAACGGTGCCAAAAACTTGACACGAATTTACCATTCGTAGAATGCAACTGCATGCGTCAGAGTAATATAGGCCTTTGTGAGGCCCGAGTCGAACACAGGGACACTGAACTATCAGTAGACTACTTACTAACTACTCACGATCAGCTAGACCGATTAAAAGGTTTTGAGAGTTGATTGAAAAATAAAAAAACAAACAAAAACAAAGCAATCGATTAAGTGTTGAGTTTAATCAATTTAGATGGCAATCTTTAGGATTGCAATTTCACCACAGGTTCTCGTTGTATTTATTTCTATATAGTTAATCAAATTCATCTCTCGTTCTGGGTAGTGGCCTGTAGTTAGAATTGTTCACTGTTGTGATACAATTCACTACCTAAATCTAGGTCGGTTCCACGGTCGTAGTAACCTATACCCTAAACTAGGTGCATGAAGACCAAACTCTGGGTTTCCACCATTAATCGTACATCACCTTGTTCAAGGGATTTATTAATTAATGTGAATTTTGTCTCTTTTCAATCGTTAATTCTTCTTTCAAAGTAATTAGAGGCATTAGATTATCAATAAGTGATAAATCATAATGATATAATGGAGAAAACGAAATCATACCACAGATTTGAGGGACAAAATATGAATTACTATGATAAAAATGTCATACAACGATTACCCAGGCTACTCCCGGTCCTAAAGACAAAGGGGATTAGCTCCGTATGTTCATCTCAATGAAAGACATGACGAGAGAAAGGGAAAACATGGAGAAACATGAATAAAAGGGATGTAACCCCTGAACGGAGAAGATCCAAGCGTTCCTTGATGTAGAGTGCGTGATCTACAGCCTTCTGGCAGTGGAAATCATCTTCTGCGGCTCTCAGAATGATCGGGGCGTGCTTCTGGGCTTCATTCTCCTCTCTACCTCTCCTCAGGATGTGTGCAGCGACTAATGACGTGATACCCTACTTAGGGCCGCCGAAATTAGGTATATGGACCACCTTTGGTCGCCAAGAGATCACCACCGTTGGATTAGGATCGATCTGGAACAAAACATATCCTGACGACGTCGATGGTATCGACCCGTCATGGTATCAGCAAGTTCTCTTCTCTTCTCTGACGTTCCACCTGATGCAGACTCAATACCATCGACGCGGGTCGATGGTATCGACCCCTTTTAGGCATCGGTTTTGTCACCCTTCCGACACTGCAGCTGGGCATCATCGATTGTATCGACATTGTGTCGATTCTATCGACAGGTTGATTTCTGGCTCACTGAAGGTATCTCGATACTATCGACTTCAGTGTCAATAGTATCGACTCATCTTGGCTTCTTGCAACTGTCTCCCTGTGACTGTGTCGATAGTATCAACACAGGTCGATGGTATCGACAGATGTGTATACTCGTTTTTCCTGCAATTCCAAGATAAAGCCAAATCAGCTATGTTAAAACATGCCAATATGATCATTTATAATAAAAAAGATAAAATATGAGAGATTTGATACAAAATGAGATTATAGACTAAAGTAAGTGAATCATGTGATACTAACCACAAAAGTGACTAATAAACACATAAAACACATGTAAAAAAAGTCTATAAATGTGACTCAAAATCCTCGCATCATAAAGTTACACTACGTTAATTTGTTAGTGTGTATATATGATTCAATTGATCTAAAATTATATATACAAGTCAACAGGAAGACACCCACTACATCTTGGCCTACCTCCACCTCCTAAAGTACCAAGTTGGCTTCCAAGGGACATATACGCCTCGTTAGGTCCTAATTGTAGGGGTATGGCAGTATGGATAGGCGAACATGATCCAAATTGCCCTATAAATGTTTCTATTCCGGAGGATGATATAGGTCAATCATAAAATAACAAGCTATTTATACAAGATATTTTGGAGTTTTTTCGTTATGATTGGCTAAATACATCTATGATAGAGCTATGGATATGGTGAGATTTTGTTTATACATCCATATACCTTGTTTTATATATGGTGATCTGGTTTCTTATATATTAATGCATACATAATACATGTTTTGCAGCTACTTACACACAATATGTAGATATTTTTCATTTTCCCATGTGGGATTTTTGGTTCCATCTTTGATTAGTCTTGTAGATAAAGACCCTTCTTCAGCTGCTTCATACTGCTGTGCAACTTTTAAATATTTTGGCAAAAAAAAGAAGACGATGATAATAGCTCCATTCAATCTCGAGTAAGTTTACTTCGCTTATAATTTGGACTTAAGAAAATTACTTTTTATTGTGGATTTTGAGTTGTTAATTTTTAACTTTCTTACCTGTAGTGGTAGGCATTTGGGAGTTACTAGTTATTGTCCCCAAGACGTTCACTGTCTATTATCTAGATCCTACGGGGAATGAACTGAATACATTATATGGACACAATGAAAAAGCCATTATTCCCATGAGAAATATTTCATATTTTTATATCCGTTAACATCTGTTATTACATTACTATTTAATTATGAAATTTAATGTGTTACATTAACATGTAGGGATTTAAATGAGTTCAAAAAAGTTGGAGGAAAGGTCCCCAAGAAAAAGAATTTACCACTAATTTGGGAGAATGTGAAAGTAATTTCCCGACTCCAATGTATATATTATTTATGTGAACTGTGCTTATTTGTATTTTTGAATATTTTATATGTTTCAATTTATAGTGTGCTACACAAGACAACGGCTGGGCATGTGCATACTATGTGATGTGATTTATGGACCTAATCATCAAACATGTCGTAATGGAAATCAATACTATACATAAGGTATTATATATAGTCTCATTAGATAATATGAAATATATCAATCTTATTATATATTATTAATTATATATACGTCATTCTCTTTACAGGTGTTTAAAACTGACTTGACTACATGCAAAAAATTATTAGATGTACATACTCCCTATACGAGGGAAGAATTAGATGATTTAAGAGAAGAATGGGAAAAAGCCCTACATGTGGTGGGACTTTTTAAATATAATTGGGATACTGATGGTGATAATGACGATGATGAATAAAGAATGATATTTCTAAACTTTGTTCTCATAATTATTTTTGTGTGAATGTGAATGAATTTTTCTGAATTGTCATATGTGTGAATGTGAAGATAATCAATACATGAATGTTTCTACATGTGTCTCAATGTGAAAAGTGATGAAATGAATGGAACTGCAGGTTGCTAAATGTGTGTGAAAATAGAGAAAATTTGATTTGGAACTACTGGTTTCTACATGTGAGTGATGAAAAATAATATGAATCAAATGTGCTTATACATGTGTGTGATCATAGATTGTTATCCATCTTGTTAATTCTGCAGGTTTGTGGCCTGTTGTTGGCTAATATCAATGGATGCTGTAAAATTGCAGTTCAGAACTGAACTGTAGGTTCTGAATCCTGCTGACCAGCCATACAATAGGCCTACAAACTGATACGGAAAAAAATCAGCACATAGGCATCGGTTATTAGTATAAAACCAACAACAAAGACATACAACGTCGGTTATTAGCAAAAAATTGACGCCGATGTGTCTATGGGTGTCAGTTATATATAAAAACTGACGCTGATGATGCCCTTGCTGTCGCATTTTATTGGTGGCGGCAAGGGTTATATTGTGTCAGTTTTTGTGAAATATCAACGTCTTTGACCTGGATGTAGTGTCAATTTTATTAAATAACCGACGCCTATAGTGCCCTTGCTGGCATGTTTTTGGTGGCAGTAAGGGTTATGACGTCGGTGTTAAAACTGATGATGAAGGTTTCGACTTTTAGCGGCGCCCACTTGGGTGTCGCTTTGAAACCGACAACAAATGCCTTAAATAATCGAAACTAAAGGTCGGTTCTGTACTAGTGGCTCAAGGAAGACACGATGAACGGAACCACTGATGGGGCTCCCATCAGATAAGGGAGCGCCTGCGGCATCAACGCACCTGCAACCCCTCAGTCACTAGAGCCAACTGACAACACATAAGAGATATCTGAAGGCCAAGTGGAGGATACATATGAAATAACTGAGGGAGAAGTGGGCAATCTGTATAGCTCGATTGTTAAGCAACCCCCTAGAGTGAGGATTTTGGCGACTGATGCATTTTCTACGCCGTCGGAGATCCCTGCCTTCGAGATGGCTAACTTTGACAGGCACGTCATCGACTACCTGACGATCCAGGACCAACAACTGTTGAACATGGTCCTGAGGCCGCAGGCAGAAGAAGCCATCTTCTGGAGTGACATGTACTTCTCCGTATGATGCAGAGCACTCTAAGGCATGTTCTACTCTGAAGCGGTCGTAGGGAAGATCTTGTTTAGGGTCCTTGAGGGCGCGATGCTTGAGAATATCACCATCAGGATAGGCCGACAACCAATCTAGAATGCCACCCCACCCTTGGTAAGATGAATACTAGCAGGGGCGTATGATACAAGGCCAATGGCTGATATGCTGCATCACATTAAAGAGCAAAACCTCGGCCTGGTGCTAGCCTCCTTCAATCTCAGAAAGCACTAGTTCCTCTGCGTGGCTGACCTCCACTCCCATGCTGTTACCCTGCTTAGCTACTACAATGTGGAGGTCCCCCATCGAGGACACATCTTTGTATGCCCCGAAGATAAATACCTCGAGCTTCTTCCTATGCGCCTTCACTGGGTCATCAAACAAGGAGTCCAACGTCACAGCGGTGTCTGGAACTTCTATGCCACAAGAGACTTCCCAGTTCAAGAAGACCCGGGGAGCGGAAATAGTGCCTTCATCATCCTGCGCACCATGGACTGCTCCAAGACCAAGACTTCTACCAACTATGGAGCATATACGCGCTGTTACTGATCAAAGACAAGCGCTATTTCTGAGATGCAGAACTTCCAGAGGATCTGCTAGAGATAGATGCTGGTTCTGATGCTGACTCCCATTCTTCTCAACCTGGAAGTCCTCTAAGGAATGAAGTTGAGGACTCTTCTGACGTCTATAGGACATGAAAGTAGATAGAAACTCTATGAACCATACTCGCCACTAAAGGCAACATCCCTGAAGGAAATTCTACTTTTCCTATCATTACTGAATCTCTTATCAGAAATTTGGACCGTTCCACGTGTAGTTCTCTATCTTAGGAACAGGTCAATGAAATTCTTCTTCGACTTGCTGATTCTTACACTGTAGATGTCATATATGAAAAAGATAATGAAGTAGTCCCCCTCGACGATCTACAGAACTTAGTCAAGGCAGGAGGGTGTCTAGCTATGATGGTGGCGTCAGCTTACATCCCCATCCTACAGAAGAAGATTGGACAACCCTACATCGCTCATCTGATGTTGTTCAATGACTTATGCCTTGCTGATGAGATAGGAGCACTCCAGCTATTCCATCTTGAATTAAAGAAGTGCCTGCCCCACATAATATTTCTACCTATGCTGCACGAAAATCACTGGATGCTCCTGATGATATACACCCATCCACACGCTGGTTTCTTCTACAACAGCTCTGACGCCAACAACGACTACCTGACGGAGTGTGCATCTGCACCGACAACATCCCTCGAGCGGCTAGGAAGAAAATATTATGTCGAGGTGGTGTCTTTGATCCAGCCCTATCTTGAAGACCTGGCAGCCAAGTGGCACGAACTCCAATACTACCACCACAGTCCAAAACAAGTTCCCTTATCAAATGACTATGGTGCCTACATGCTGTATTGGATTTATTGCACGGTAGCTCTGAATAAGATGCCAGATAACCTCCACAACCTTGGCTACCACAGACAATGAGGAGAATATGCGATGGAGCTCTTATCTTCTGAGGGCGCGTGCATTTGCTGAACCTTCACTGATCTATGCCTATCCTTCCGTATTTATCTTACAACTCTGGGATAGAGTGTGGGGAAAGTTTGGGGGGGGGTACTCCATAACATCAATGAGGGAGGGAATCTGAAAACTTTTTCCATTTTTGCCCTTTTTTCCCACTATACTCTGTATATACATGGATATAACTGATTTATAGAAAGCAATACATACACAACTGCCTGTTTCTCAAAAACTGTACAATACACTTCATAGTAAATATTTGGTACAACTTCTTCTAGTTTGTTCTCTCCGTATCTAAGGAGGCACACATTTCTGTCATGCTCTCTTGAAAATGCAGTCTCAAACGACAAAGGCTACAACTTTTCTATGCCAACTTTGAAAAATAATCTCGTAATAGCTAAGAGACATGCATGTGAAGGAAAAAGCTGCCCAACCGGCAAACTCCCTTTTCCCTACCCATCAAAATCCCAAAAAGAGAGGAAAGCCTTATGAGAGCGAATAAAAGCATGAGAGTTGTGCCTGAAAAAACACACACACACACTTGCCTTCCCAAAAGTATCCATCTTTAGGCATGGTAGATCCGGGGTTGTGGTACGTAGGATGTGAAATCACTGCTCTAAAACCAACTGACTTGGACTATAGGGACCACTCGCCTGTTAATGGACCCATACCTGGATGGACCAATGGGGAGCAAAAAAACCCAAAAATCCTTAAGCCTTCCCGAAAACCCCACTGTCTATCCCCAAATAGTTTGGTGTGAAAGCTAACTTCAAAATCATGCACCTAAGTCTCGAAGAAGCTGAAGAGAAGATTTTTGCTTAAATAAAGCAGGAAAAATAAAGTCCATTGTTCGTAGTAAGACGTAATTTTCCTTAGGACATTGCAAAAATTCACTTAACCCCTTATCCGAAGTCTACGTCTAGTTTTGAAAAGTATCACAAACTAAGTTTTAAAATAGGTACAAATTGATTGAGGACAATCAAAATGCTAAGTTTGGGAGAGTAGATAACAACCATTTTATGGCTGCTAGAGCTTCTATTTTACTATCAAAACTACCTCCAAACCCGACTTCCTCTCTATTTTATCTTATTTATTGAATATAAATAATGCCTACTATGCTCCTGATAACATTTCATATCTTTTGAAGAGTTTCTCTTATTTTTCCATCAAAAGAGTATTAATGGTCCCATCCCGGCCCACAAACGAGTTACCCATCCCGACCCAGTAGGCGTGCGACCCAACACACCCTTTTACCCATCACGATCGCTACCTGATATGGTAGCAACCTGACGCGGGTGTGTCACACGGGAGCTTTGACAGACTGTAAGCTATTACCCGACATGGTGCCTTGCCCACCAAGGTTCTTACTCGATACGATCAAGTGCGATTTACTCACAACCTGGTACGCGAAACCCCGCCAGTCATGCTGGGCGACATATGTGTCGGCCCCTTTCGAAACCACATGAACGAAGCAGAAGGGGGACATGTGGCCCAACGAGAACCGCATCTCTCACCAGGCCCCTGCCTATAAATATTAGCTACAGGCCTACGATGGGATGGGTGGGAACCCTACAAGAGATAACTCTTAGAGCAAAGGAGATAGTGCGTTGAGTTCCAGAGCCTTCCGGGCGATACTAGGTGAGTGCACCCCCAACCCGAGAGGAATGGAAGGAGTTCACTTAGAACTCGACCCGATAGCAGCAACATCACGACACGACCTTCAAGGCTACTTCAACATGTCAGGTCTCTAGATGGGCTTCAACCTGAGACGGCTCGCCCATCTATACCTGACACAAGGAACCTGAGAAACTAAGATAAAGATAACCCAATACATATCCTAACACGACACGATACCCAACCCGATATGGCTTACCCATCATGGATGCTGCCTGACAGGACCAGCAGCCCGACACGGCCATATCGGGTAGGGAGTCCTTTCCCAATACACCCCTTACTAGTCACGGTTCACGTCCTGACATGGTCAAGAACCCGACACGGCCGTATCCCGATAGGGCTCCTACTCAAAACTGGGTTAGCATTATCTTAGGGGTCCACTGCTATGTATATCGCTCTCCTACATCAAGGAGACCGATACCTATCTTCCCTTTTCCATCACTTTACTTTCTTTCATTACTGCATTGTAACTAAACCCTTTTTATCTCTTTAATGCTTATTGGAATCTGAGAATTTTATCTCATGATTGTTCTGTATATGGCTCCTTTTTGTTGGATGATTTCCTTATAGCATCTAAGCTCTAGTCTCTTCTATTTGGATCACACTTTTGATTAGCTATTGAATCATGTTCCCATTTTGACTTCTGTGAGAGAAGGATGTAGTAAACTCTAGAGTTTGGTCTGATCCGGGTGTACGAGAGTACCCATGATCACGGTTGCCCTGACATATTTTTCCACTCCAGCCTATGCCTGACTCCTTTGAGAGAGGGAATTAGTGCATGACTAGTGGCACCCTCTTTGAGAGAAGAGGGTGCAAGATGTATTCCGTTGCCGCTTGTTATGTTTAAGTTTTCACCCTTCACACTGTACGCTAAGAACAATTTTATCTCCCCGGTTTCCAATATACAAAACCCTCCAATGAAACTACTAAAACCCAAAATCCTTAATTCTTCTGGTAACTCCCCTTGGAGATAGGCTTTTTGTTTATTTCTTTGTGATTCTTTCTTGTAACATAAAAAACCTTACCCTTCGACTTTTCGACGTGCTTACACAAGTACAAATCGAATTTTGAAGTGCCATTCTTCATATCCCTGTGTTCGACCCCGAACTACTTTGACCCTGTGCTAGTTATAGGAGTCTTAAACATTCAGATATTATCAATTTCTAAAGTCCGATAACCTAGACATGTCTCCATTCTTGGACCCACGTTTGAGGCTTGTCATCAATGCTTCCATGTCATCCATGTCAGATGGAAGTAGAGTGGACATGATTCGTTGAAAGGGGTTTCCCTTCCATTAAGATTATATCATAGTAATCTAATTTTTCCCATCTAGGTCCCTAGTTAGAATGAAAACACCATGCTAGCCACTGTAACAACTAGTGTCCAAATGTAAAATTTTCTTTAAGGGAAACCAAAAAATGGGACATGTAGGACCTTGCATTATTTTAAGCTTTCCCACTATTTGTAAAGTCCTTATCCTAGATTAACCCCTTAATCCTATTTTTTACCCATTTCACCTATTTAGATGCTTATTTCAAGGCACATGCTTCATCGGTGAGTGTTCTACGAGGAGAAATATAAGGAATATGAATATCCTTATATCTTGTGTGGATGGATGGGATGGCTATAATAGCATTTCATTAGTTGGTTGGGTTATACAACCCAGTCATCTGAGGGAAATTATAATTTACAACATTTGTGTAGTATATTTTTTTATGTTTAATTGACACAAAAATTATGATTGTGCCTTGGATGGATTGTATTTTTTATAATCATTGTCATATTATGCTTTTTGACAGTCTTATAGGTAGTATTGATGCTAGATTGATTGGGTAAGAGTTTGCCTTCAAGTATACAAGTAATCAATATTTTTATTTATTAACTATTTTCTTCATAATATTCTCTACAACAAGTAATAAGCATTTCAATAATTTATAGATATTAATGTGATTTGGGTCCTCACCCCCATGTTTTGCTACAATTTTTAGTAGAGCAGTCCAACTATTCTGGAAGTGGAGGAGAGGATCAAGAAGGATGGAGAAGGCTTTAAGATCTGAGGTGGGTGATGTTTGCATGAGAGAACATTAGAGGTGGGTGATGCTTGTGTGATCTCCTCTAAAGGTAAAGCATATAGGGATAGAGTCATACATGTCCTTGTACTCTTAGGTCTGGGCAAGAGTGTTTTATGGTATTCTTTGTCTACGTTGGTCGTATGATGCATGCACAAATTCTAGAGCTGGAGTTATGAGTGTTGTAGTATTATTCATGCATGTTTTATGGTACCACCACTTATATAAAGCTTAAAATATCTTTATTTTGATGAGATATTATGGGTGTGGGATTTCACCCTTTTTATCAAAGGATTGTAAACTATGACATTTGTGTTATGCCCGATGTATTCTAATATGAACCCAATGTTTGTTGTAAAGTTCTTCATGATGCTTGGAATTTTTTTATCTTTAGATCTGTACACATTGTATATATAAGGATATAAATAATCAATGTCTTAAACTAAAAAAGGTAATCTTTGTTTTGATTTTAATAGTTGAATACCATATTGTGGGTAAACATTTAGTGAATTTGTACAAAGTTTAAAAAAATTCATGTTTGTCTCTAATCTGAAGTTACATTCTTGGATAAAAGATTAAAAAAAATCCTAATACCCATGTGCTTACATGAAAAAAACTCCCACAAAAACAGAGGTAGGTCGAATGCTACTAACCACAAGCCCTTGTAAAGAAACTGGGATGGGTGGGATTGATTATCTCTTTCTATAGAAAAACATAAAGAGTGTCTAATACTCTATTTATACCTATTCCCAAAGAAAAATTGGAAGGGGACAACTACAACTCACCTCTTGGTCTTGTAGACAAAGAGGTGAGTTGTAGTTGTTTTTTCTACTTGGTGGTTTAGTATCTTGCAAAATTTGTGTTTGAGGTGGATATGAATGTCTCCTTGGAAGAGGGGCCTTGGTTATTTGATCAACAACTCATCCTCACAAGGAAGTGGTCTCTAGAGGTAGATATCTGAAGCGATTTTCTCACCTCAACCCCTGTTTGGGTTACCTCGTCGAAGGTGGGGAAGCATTGGATGAGGAGAGTCATAACCATTATCTATTGTGGGACTAGGATCCATAAGGTTATTGATTTCTTGACTAGAGGGAAGTTCACAGGAGTAGCTCACCGCTACATGGATATTCAAATAGACAAAGAACCTCTTCCAGTTTTCATGATCGAGCTTCCTAATGGAAAGGAGTTGGAGGTGAGAGTGTTATATGATGTGATGCCAGAATGATGACATGAGTGCAAGATGTTTGAGAATTTTTGTGATCAGTGCCCTAGCACATGGGTCGCTCATCCCGAGTCTCCGGTCATGCATGGGTTGCATCCAACCAGAAGACCCAATGAAAGGATGAACAAGAAGCATGGTGGGAGTTGTCGACAAGGGGTGAGTTCAAGGAAGAGCTAGTAGACATCTAGAATCAAATATATTTGATGAACCAAGTCAAAGTGTGGTTCAATCTCCTAAAATTATATCTCCTATAATATAGGGACCCAAGATACCAGTGCAAAATAGCATTCTAATTTTGGTAGAGAAGGAGATGATGGATCTTGGTGATGGAAGGGTTGTGGTTCCTGATTATATTCCTGACCTAGGCTTTCGGGGACTAGAGCTGACACAATAGTCACCTTGTTCCCTGATACTAGCAACCAATTCTCACTGCTAGAGAATGTGGATCCATATGAGTTGTTGGAGACGTTTTTGGAATAGATAATAGGGAGTTCAAGGGAGGCTGGGTCTAGGAGTGTCACAGCCACAACTAGGGGCAGACACATTTTTCCAAGGATAGCTACTCTAGGGAGGAGTGGCTCCAATAAAAAATATAGATAACTAACCTCACATGAAATGTGAGGGGTGCCTCTAGGCCGAAACAACAGAGGAGTCTGAGGAAGGTAATACTTGATACTCAAGTGATTTTTGTTAACTATCTTGAGACACAGATTAGGAGAGGTTTTGATGAGAAGATCCCCATGCTATGTTTAGACTGTTGGGGATGTGAATCTTACCTACACCAATTGGGGGTAGGGAGAATTATTTATGGTTGGAACTGGGAGATTGGGGATGCTCAGGTCATCCATGAGACATAACAAACTATGACCATGAGCACATCAACAAGCGGGGTTTCCACTGTGTGATCACTATTGTCTATAGACATAACAATGAGGTGTGTCAGAGGAGTCTGTGGGATATCACCAAGAATGCCATGCAACAACAACTTCCTCAACTGATTGGCGAGTTTGCCCATATTTGTAGATAAGGGGAGAATCATGGGGGAAGAGGATTCTTGAATCTATCCTTTTTAGATTCAATGAAACCATGGATGTGGCACAATTGGTGGAGCTGAATACCATGCAACAACAACTTCCTCAACTGATTGGGGAGTTTGCCCATATCTTTAGATAAGGGGAGAATCATGGGGGAAGATGATTCTTGAATCTAACCTTTTCAGATTCAATGAAACCGTGGACGTGGCACAATTGGCATAACAAAAGAAGGTTGGGGCACCAGATTTCTAACATCTTGGATAGGGGGTTGGTGAATATAGAATGGCTATTAGTTTTTTCTGAAGCACCTTTATCCCTAGGACCAATAGTGATCATTCATGGATGGTGGTTAGGATCAATGAGAGTCCTAAAATGAACATGTTGTTTAGATTTCTCAATTGTTGGCTAGATCAACACGTTGTAAGGAGGTGATTAGATATAGGTGGAGGGTAACCCAATTTTTTTTATGTTGGAAAAGCTTAAGAGAACAAAGATGGCTCTTAAGAAATGTTCTAGGGATATGATTAATCTTCCCAATCTAGTCAAGTGGCTTCTGAGGAGTATTCTATGGCATTTGAGGACCTGAGATATCATCCTCTAGATATGGAGAAGATCGAGTGTGAGGTAGTAAAGGTGACCAGACTTCTTCATTAGGAGAAGATAGAGTAGTGCTACTTCTGGAAAAGAAGAAGACTGGGATGGATCAAGTATAGAGGCAGGAATACCAAGATCTACCATTGAACTACTAAGGAGATGCATATGAAGGATTCCATACATATATTGTTGAAGCTTGATAGGTCTTCTACCGAGGGGCCTTTTGAGGTTGCAAGAGAGGAGGTCATCTTATTTAAGGAGTTGTACAATAATGAGCACCACTCCTACTGTTATGAATCCCCCCTGCTAGAGCAACTGAGGTGATGAATCCCAACCTTTGTGCGTAGGATTTGGATGTGGAAATTAGAGCGGTGCATTTCTCTATTGGTGCGATAAAACATTAGGCCCGAATAGTTTCAATGGACATTTCTTCCAAGAAATATAGGATGTGATGAAGTAGGATGTTTGTTGGGATGCAATGTGGTTCATTTTGGGTAGGAATTTTAATGAAGAAGGATAATCACACCTTTATACAACTTATTCTCAAGAAAATCACACCAGTTTATATTACTGATTAAACGCCCATCACCTTTTGTGTAGTTTTGTACAAGATTATTGCTAAGATCTTGGCTAGGTGACTTAAAGAGGTTCTTAAAAAGGTCATCTCCCCAGTCAGATCACTTTTATACAAAGGAGGTCAATGGAAAACAACGATCTTCTTGCTTCTTGTGTGGATTCAATAATAAGACCATCTCTAGGAAGGCCTACATCAAGGATGGTATAACTAAAGGCTATGATCATGTCTCATGGTGTGTCCTTTGGGCTATCATGGAGGTGATGGGTTTTTCCATGAGATAGATCTGCTTGAAGAAAAAATATGTACGATGATATCCTTTTCTATTATAATCAACTACACCTATAAATGAATGTTCACCACCTCCATTGAGCTAAGAGAAGAGAATCATATTTCCCCCTTGATCTTCACCTTAGTTAAAGAGGCAATGTCTCACTAGGTGACTGCCATTAAAGGAAGAAATAAGATCAGTTATTTCAATGTTTCAGGAACATTTGTCACCTTGCATGTTGTGTTTTTGCACAATGTCCTCTTTTTGGTGGTGGGACACTCTAAACATGTACACAACCTTAGGAGGATCCTCCACTATTTTGGGTAGATTATGGGGCTCGATATCAGCAACATCAAATCTAGCATGTTCTTCTCTAGATCTTGCAATGCGATGAGAGGTAGAATGAAAGAGGCTTTGGCATCAATGAAGGTACTTTCCCTACCAAGTACATGAGCATCGCTACCAAAGGCAGAAATTCTGGGAGTAATTATGCTAGTATCCGGGATGATCTTGGGAGCATTGTGGATAGATGGGAAGGGTTAGCCTTAACCATGGTTGTAGGCATGTGTTAATAAGGTCTATGTTTATAATCAAGGTCATATTATAGCTTCGTCTTGGTCAACTCCCGCTGTTCATTTTGGACAGCATTCACAACATCATCAATGTGTTCTTGTGGGGTGTTAGGGGCTATGTGTTGTCTTGGGGATGTTTGTCCAAACATTATAGGTGAGGCATCCTACAAATCTCTAGCCCACAAGTGTTGACTAGTACCACTACTTTGTAGAGAATTAATTGGTTCCTCATGGTGCCAGATTTTCCTAGGACAAGGTGTATAAATGGTGTTATGGTTATTCATTGGATTTTGGAAGAGAGGATATAAGCTCATCTTTGAATGGAGATCTATGTTGAAGACATTGGGCTTGGTGCCACTAAATATGAATTTTTGGATGAGGACAGTTGGTATAGGTTGCATGAGAAGTCGTGGACCTTCAAGTTCTTGGGCCAAACTATTTTTGGGAACCATTGTTGTGGAATAAGGTGCACACATCAACGTGGATGTGTTGCATTTATAGGCACATTCTGGGCAGACTTCCAACTATGGATAGGATGAAAAAGTGGGGCTTAGATTCTAATCCACGATGCTTGATGTGCAAAGTGGATGTCAAATCACATAACCATATATTCTTTTTGTGTTCCTATACTAAGTACTTGTGATGTAGGGCCTCCCTCAAATGTGGTTGGGTTGGTAGACCTCCAAACTCCTTGCATGAGGCTCTATGGTGGATCATTAAACATAGGTCAAAATTTAGCCATGTGATGCTTTAGTGGTCTTTGCATCACTTTTGTTTGTTTCTTGGCATGGAATGAAAGAAATAGCAGGCTCCATGGTGAAAGAGAGAATGACATTTTTGAGGATCTTGTAAATAAGTTTAGTGAGGCTTGTCGGGTCAGACCTAACAATGATATGACGACTTTCTATAGTCTAATCCCTGGAGTATAGTATACAGGTGTTTCAGACCCTCACTCTTTTTGGAAGTTTAGTCATATCTTAGCTAATCCAAAAAGAATGGAAGATACACAAATCTAGGAAAACTATCAAACGCCAATTTTTAAACAAACCCACTCCAAGTAGCTATGTAAGACCACCTAATAATATTAATCATATCTACATCAAAGAAATAATATAGTACTAATTTTACTTTAGCTCTAAATTTGAATGTAGTTTAATCTTTGAATTTGCTTGCAAAAGAATGCACAGGTGATTAAAATGGCATCTTGACCCAACCTAACTGAGTTGAGATCCCACAATTTTGGTTTCGATTTGGTAACAAAACACTATAAATAACTTATTGACATTTGAATAAACTTGATTCTTCATATATGTATAAACATGATAGTAAGAGAATTTTCTTTGAACACGATCAAATCATTGGACATGGTGTAGGTATTATGTTCTTTCCGATTCCAAGATATGTGACTGATGTTGTTTTGCTAAAGAATTGGGATTTCTCATAATATCAATCATGGTAGTTGATAAGGTTGTATGTTTGTTATTGCATTATCCCTAAATGTCCCACACACAATATTTTTTTACCAATCGAAATTGACATTCACATAAGGTTTAGATTGAAGATGCATAACAAGATTTTAAAATAGACTTTTTCCTCAAATACAACTATAAATAAAATGTAATGTGTAGCTCATCAGATAAGTAGTAAGAATATTGAACGTAATGTGTTAGGTGGCATGGTCATATACATGTTGTACTTGATTATATATGAGGTCATATACGTGTTGTATTCGAATTTAAGCAACATAAAGTTATGAATTGTGCTTACTCAATATAATCATTTCATTAAATTTGATGAATGGTCCCATGCCTTATAGAAACATATATTAGTCAATATTTTAAAAAATCTCAAGAAAACTTATCATTGAAAGGTTTGACCGCAGGCTAACAATAGGGATAGTTGGAATTATAGGCTCATTATAAGAGATGGACGGTATTAGAGAAAGGAGAAGAGGTTGGAGAAAACTGAAGAGGATATTTCAGAAAAAACCTTAAGATTTTATAATGAACATTGATGTAAAAATGAAGTGTATTTCAAATAACGATTCTCACATATAACTGTTTCACTTGTTATTTAGTTGTTATCTATGAATAAGGATTATAGTGGAGAAGGCAATTGTGGACAACCACAAACATTGCTTATTGCGAAACAAATTATTCAAGATCGAAGGTTTTTTTTTAATAAAATTCACGAAACACTTGAATGACGCAAATTAAATTGATTCATCATTTTTTTATGTGAAAAGATCTCCTTCCTCAACAACAGTAGAAGTTACACATAAACAAAGAACTAACATTGTTTGACAATTTTATCAAAAGGAAATGAAAACGATAAAGCAACCATGTCATCTATGCACTCACAATTCGTAGTCATTCTTTATTTTGTCCGAGCAGTTGTGTGCGGTTCCACGTAACGGGCATAGCTTCTCTCTACCAACTGCCGGTTCCTATAAATGCAAGAGCTGACAAATGCCTTAACTCATCAAGTAACATATTTGACAAGAGTGTTAGTTTTAGTTATTCTTCGCTACACGCGTATCGCATTCAGGTTATCACCATGATGACTGACATCAGCATTCAGAAGATCACCTCGTAAGCCTGAGCTTCTTTCAATTCATGAATCCTAACTTGTTTCAACTTAGCAAGTTCGTTACAGTATTTATAATTATGATATTTATAGCATCGTGATGATTGCAGGTACTCAGAGGAAAAACTAGGAACTGAGAATGACAAATGTGGCAAGTGTGGTAACAGCAACTGTGGAGGCAATTGTAGTGGTTATTTGTAGTCATCGGACGTGATGTAAAAGTACGGTGTCTGTTTAAATAAAGACTGGTTATGTTCACTAGTAAAAGACAATGTCAAGTGTCCAAGTCATGCTTCCAAAGTTCTATGTAACGCACCGAGTATAAAGATACTATGTTAAGCTTATTTTTATCACATGCTTCATTTCCATGCGTGTTAAGCATCTAAATTGATTTCCTGGATGATGTTGACCATACATGACTTGCGAATTGTGTTGCTCATGGAGCTAGTGGTTTCGCATACGAGAGACCTAGGTGGTGATGGAGACGGTATGTTCATGAGAATAAAAAAAATTCTAAAGTCGACCAGCAAGAATTATTTTATGAGTCATAAGATGATGGAATTTCGATGTTTTGTGGTGAATCTCTAACCACCGACATACAAAAAAATACATGCAGAGCATTAGCATATTTTAAACAAAGAATAGTGATATACTGATATGCACATCCGGAGACAATTGGCATAGATCCGATAGATGTTAATATAACAGTCGTTAATGGACTATTTTTTGGGTACAGGGTGTGCATATTTTTGTTCCACTTATTGTCCAAATTTATATTCTACACATATACATGTTATAGGCCTAAGTCCATCAAAATACATAAGATCTAACAAGGAAGATTGTCCAAGTCCTTCTACGAAATGAGATTTTTTTTCATTTACCTCCCTCTTTTAGGCATTACACTATTGATGCTCCATTGCGATGCAAGGGGCACTTCAAATTATTGTGAAATCATGCAACCTATTTTAAAGCCTCCTTGTCGTGGAATAAAAAATGTTACGAATAAAGCAATATTATCATCACTTATTTGTATGACATCTTTCTAAATTTATAAACCCTACACCTATATATAAAGTGTTACATGACATGCATCTAGCAATAAGCCCCACGGAAGAATCCCACAACCATTCAGATTTCACAAACATATACCATCAGTTCACATACCAACGAAAGGCAACATACCCAAAATAGTGAATATGGCCTCAATAAATAAATCATTTGATATTATTTACTTAAATACTTGTTCCAAGAAGACATTATTCAATGGCCCACAATGGACCCACTATGATCATTTAACTCATGACATCAAGAATTCAATATAGTCCATGACTTATGTTGACCTAGACACTCATCATTTTCATGCCACAAAGACACCAACGAAAAATCCTTCAATCCAAGACACGCTTGGACACAAAAACCTAAGATATTATGTCAAGAAACACTTACGAGAGTGCAAGATTAGTTCATAGCTTTTATTAGTTTGAAACATAGATAACGTCAAAATTTTGGATATGATTTAACCAAATCAAAGCATCTTCGGTCCAAAATCAAGTTGTAATGACCCACTCTCTCTGTTATCCCCAATTAAGGTAGACTGAGAGGACAATGACCATTATCATATTTATAGGATCAAGGTTTACCAATTTACCAAAAATAATTATTAATTTCATTGAATGTAAAAGAGTTTGATACTATGAAATATAACTCTCCATTAAGGAGTTACATGATATGAAAATGCATTGTTTTGCAACTGGAAATAGAAACTCTCTAACTAAATCCTCCATGATAACTTTAAGAATTTTTTCCTTTTGGTTCCTTCTTCTTGGATGTCCATTTAGCAGATTAATACTACTTTAATCTAAAACATCGTGAAAAAAATACACAGTCAGTATAACAAGGTATATTGGTATGTGGGGGCCGCATGTAGATATAACAATATAATCATCGATGGCAACAATTATGACTACAAAATTGAACAAGCATTTTCTTGTTTTAACCTCGCAACCCTTATCCTCTTTTTCTCCATGGTGTGCCCTCTCTTTAGGGGAGCCTCTTTATGGGGAACCCTTGTTAAAGGATTTGGTCCCTACAGTGGACATTTCATAACCTTGCCTTACTCGGGCTTGGTTTCATACATACACCTTCCTTTCCGAACATAGCCTGAGGTGATCTTCCTTTTCGGGTCTGATCGCCAGTCATCCCCATGATGACTTTATTCACCCCATGATCTTTAACTCACCAGAGATGATACAAGGTTTGAGCAGGTTACATTTATATTAGATGATATCCATAGTGACTTTATAGATTGCATGAAGTAAATAAACATGCAATCATATAATAACAATTCAATTGGGAATAATTTGAGAAACCATGGAAGTCAATTAAGGAGAGTAGTTATAGGTGTAAACACATACCTTTTTCAGAAGAGATCAAAAGTCCAAGATACGAGAAGTTGAAAATAAGCAACAATCACCCAAAAATTAATGCATAACACCCAAGTATTACTATTTTGTTTAAAATCTATCATTACGACTAACTTGGGTTCCAAGTTAGGGTTTTGGGTCAAATTAGGGTTTCATTAGGGTTTTGGCTTTTCCAAACCCTAACCATCACTTTTAATACCTTTTTAATTCACAAACCATAATTTTGATGTTATATGCAATATTAATATCAAATTAAGTCAAATACATTCTTTTTACCAAAAAGTCTCAACTTTATTCACTTTAGTCAGTTAAGCAAGTAATATTAATTAAAACCAAGAAATTAGGGTTTTCATGCTTTAAATACATTAAAGTTAACAACTTTAGGAACTTTTGGAATTCAGTACTAACCTATCTCTTAAAACTATTTTGATTGAATTCCTCACATTTTTCTAATCAGCTTTCATTTATAAATTATCATAATTGGATATTGCTATGATTTTCAATGATTTTGGCAAATTTAAGTAACTCTGGCCAAAAGGGGCTCACCCCCTTGGCAATGAACCCAGGTCCGGCCTCACCAACTAAGCTAGGCCAATCCAATGGGCTCATGCCAGATCACTGGTCCATGCTATATGGACTCTCACTAGATAGAGCGAGGAAGAGAGGATAAGGTCTAAAAGAGGAGTCGAGGGCAAGGGAGTCTTTTCACCCTATCTTCAACCTTGCTGCTTCACAACTAGTTTGACATTCAATGACGTTAGTTGACTCTAAGCTTCTGACCTTCAGGGTGATTAGTAGAGACATTGATGCCTTTGTCTTTCCTCATCGAGATTATCGAGGGCTTCAATTGCCTTGGAAGTGGTTGGGGCTAGGAGGAAGATGAGAAGGGATCTCCAGTAAGGAAATGAGAAGCAGCGGTGGTTGAGGACAGAGTTGGGAGAGGAACTGGAGGTAGGGATATATTTGGGGAGTCGAGTAAAACCTCATGAACATGTTGGCAATCTTATAGGGGCATCACACCCCTTTATATATAGTGTCGTCTA
Source organism: Alisma plantago-aquatica (assembly GCA_963693085.1). Lineage (NCBI taxonomy): Eukaryota > Viridiplantae > Streptophyta > Magnoliopsida > Alismatales > Alismataceae > Alisma > Alisma plantago-aquatica. The sequence goes on from OY856409.1 coordinate 218,314,239, forward strand.
TGGAGGTGAGGTTCTCCTAGGAGTCCACAAATTGGGTAAAAATATAATATCCCACCAAAGTAGGTAAAATTTAGGGTAGGTTGTTGAACATTGTTGTCCCGAATCTATTGAACTAGTTTCCATATCTGCTCGTGTATTGAAGAGGGAGAGAGGAGACAACATATTCATCATAGTTACTATGATGGTTCCCTAAACCAGCCGAAGGTAGATGATGAACATCTGATCATTGGATCCTAATCCTAGGGCCAGAGATGCACGCATCAATATAAATAGTCACGACTTGATTTCCTATTATAAGGAACATCAGTGTGACACTTAAAGTATTTTCCTTTTCCTTTTCACTTTATAAAAGATTGTTAAATTCATATCTCTTTCTCCTTTTATCCTTTTAATCCCAAAACATAGTAAATTGATTTGCCTCTGGAAATATGGCATCAGATATGGTTGCAAAAATAAAAAACAATTACTACCATGTTCCCCTTATACAATAGATCACGCCAATAACTATGAATTTGGAAGGAGGGATGCAAAGTTTATACCTCATCCTGGAATAAGTCCAACGATAATCTCTTGTTGTAGGATGCTTCTTTCTCAAGTTGCAGCTAGATGACTATCAGTGGTGGCCTCCTGGTTGATCATCATGGACCGCGGATGATTGTGTCCTCCTAGCAGGTACCAATGACCTCCTCATCTCTATAATAGTCCACATCGACCACTAGGAACTCTTGTCATTCTAGATGAATGAACAAGAAGGAGTTGTCCCTTCTAATCAATGTGATAGTGTTGAATTTCTCTCCCAATTGTGTATCCCTTGTTGTTCCTCCCTTTAACAAGTTGAACTTGCTCGGGTTCTCACGTTACCACAACTATGCGAAGACAAAAATTGTTAGATATTATTGTTGTTGTGTCTCTAGAAAGGATCGACTACCCGTCCATTTATAGGAGAGTCAGATTTAGGAGTTCTAGTCTGAGTGGGAGTTAGAGAGACAAACTTACATAAATTTTCTGGAACATGTGACCGTTGAACATATCAATTCACTACTGAACCGATCGGTTCACATATGATCTGATCAATTCAACCCTTGAACCAATTGTTTCACTATGTTTCCTATTCACAATTGGATTGGCAATTAATATTCAATTAATGCATAACATGACGTCAATATCACTCCTTGATCTAATCGCATTGATCAACCAAATAGTCATTTCACAGTCTGAACCGGTCAGTTCATATATTTGACCCGATCAATTCACTTGTTGAACCAGACATTTCAATGTTCTGATTGCCAATTTTGGTTCAAATTGACCTGACACTTGAATTGATCAGTTCAACACTTGAAATGGTATATTCACAGTTCTATTAGTCAATTTCAACCATTTTCATTTAAATTGAATAAATAAACACTTTAGTAATCAAATGAAATATCATTTATGAGTAAACCACTATTCCATGTGTATCCTATGTGTCTGGACCTATAGGTTCCAAGATACATTGGCAGTAAATGTCCATAACTGATTTATGACAACACAAGCAATGAGTGGTATCTAGTAAAACACCATTGCTAAACTAGTAACTAAAAAGTTGGAGAACAACTTCAACCTACAATCTATGATTAGTGTTATAGTGATCGTATAGTTCCTATAACGACCTCACATTTTCATATTGACCAATTAAATAAGAACCTTAAAGTTGAGAGTCATTACCTAAAATTCCCAATATCTAGATCTAACCAAGTAAAAAGTAATAGAAATAATTTCCACTATTTCATAGAAATTGTTTACATGATATAAAATGATACTCTTCTATATAATTGCATGACTTTCCAACCTAGAACTAATACATATTGCGAAAAAGTATCTAACTAAACCTTATTCACTTGCTTTAATTTATTTAGTGAATTTCATCTAATTTATCATGTTTTTATGTCTTCATATATTGCATCTATCTATGTGCAAAGCAAAGTAGAATCAATATAATGTGGGGTGCAAAAAATATGTGCATGTAGGTGTAACAAAATAAACAACTATATCAACATTTTTCATAATCAAATATGCATTTTATTTTCTAACTTCTCGACCCTTAAACTTTCACTCTCTGTGGTGTTCCCTCTCTTTAGGGGAGCCTTTTTATGGGGAACCCTCTCTTTTGGGTTTAGTACCTGCATTGGACTTTCATAATCTTCCCTCACCCATGCTTGGTTTTATACATAGGATTTCTTCCTGGGCTTGTCTTGTGGTGATCTTCCTTTGAGGGCTTCATCACCAGTCATTCCCATAATGGCTTCTTTCACCCCCATGCTCTTTAACTCGCCAGAAATATTTATTTAGGGTTCAAGCAAGTTACATTTATATAAGATGATACTCATAGGGGATTCATAGATTGTAGGAAGTAAATAAATAATCAAGCAGTTCAATTGCAATCCATTCAGGTAACCTTGAAAATCTTAAAAGTCAATAAGGTGAGTATTCATAGGAGTGACCATGTAATTGTTTCCATGCAGAAACCATGAAACATGTACTTCAAACATATTTCCAAGTATCCAACCAATTAACATAATCAACCAATATTATATGCATATGTGTATACTCTAAAGTGTCATCACTCATTTCAAAATACAAATCATGATTTAGTCTAGGGTTTAGGTTTCCTTTGTATCCTAATTCCCATGTTTATTGTTCTAATGACTCAACAACCCTAATTCATATTAAGTGTAATCATGATTATGAAACTACTATGTTATAAAATCATGAACACTTCTATCGGATTATGAGCCTTAAGGTCATAGAAAGTTACATCATTGGTGATCAAAATCCTAATTGCACATGTTGACTATTATTGGTCTATAATCCCTAATTATTAATTATTCTTATCATCATAATCTTAGATCTCATTATAGTAAACTATATCAGTTTATATGTCAAAGTAAACGTTTTTAATATACTCAACATGTTAATTATCCGATCTAAGATTTCCATGTATTAATCATGACTTAATGATGCATTATCCCTACTTTTGTAATTAGGATCGGATATAGGTCATGATACTATTTTATTTAGATTCTACGCATTCTCCCAATTAGTTTGATATATAATTTGCATATATTTGGATAATACTTGCAATTTATACAAATTAAGCAAAATAGGAATCTATATCTCAAAGATGGGGTAACGTGGCAGCCTCTTCCATGGAGACTTGAAAAGAAAAGCATGACTGGAAAATTACTTTGGAAGATCCTAGACTTCCATGTCATTGTGGTATTGCACATGCATAGTTTTTACTAATACATCTTGTTATTGGTTTTCTCTTTGTGGATGGTGTTCCCAACCTACCCTAATATGCATGTTAGAAGAAGATGGCTAAGGTGGATAATGTACTAGGAAGTATGACTTTGAGTGTAGATTGAGATGGCCAAGTTGCCCTCTCCAATTGGTACTTTGTGTAAGTGTAGATTGTAAGATTCCCTTTTTATTGGACCACCCTTTTGGTAAGGAATAATGTACGAATATTTTTAGATTATGTAATAGTCATTATTTTTCTATTGCCATATACTCATATTGGGTGTTTACCATTCTCTTGAGGAATGAAAAATACACCTAATCTATAATAAGTATTAATGTGTTTAAATTGGATGGGTCGTCAAATAATTAATCTCTCAGGTTACACTCCTTACAAGATGGTATTAGAGAATAAGCACTCTGTCATATAACTATTTCAAATTATCTTAACTTGTTCATATATGTATACCTTAAGTAGATATATGACATAATGAGGTTTTTGATGGTTCTACCTCAAAGTCATGGGATACCAATCAGTTTTTTGTGTGACAGATCGATGCTACAAAAGCGAGATAACTCAAAATAAAAGTGCGTGATCAACTTGTAATCAAGCATAATACCACATAATAGGATAAATTAAAACCAATCTGATATAACCATCTTGAGAGGAAACATATATATATATAAAGGTTCACAACCTCTTACCATATATATCCCATACCATACCATAAACATATTACATCACTGCACAATGGTCGTATTGCCACAAACCGATTAGAATAGATATCTTGTCCACATATACAAGTCATACATGTACAACTAAGGTCTGTTGTGAAAAACCTCATATCAATATACAAGATCTACAAAACACCCCTTGCAGGACTTGAGAGTATAGAAACAACACATAGGAGTCTATCACAAAACATTAGCAACATATCCAACATTATGCGTTCACTAATCTCCTTGCTCCTCTTCTTCTACAACACTAAATGAATAATTAAAATTGTTTACACAAATTAAGCAGAACACCTGATAAGTAGAACATCATGTACTTTTAGAAGGAATATGAAGAACATGTATATATCTTACCACATTATAATACAATTGAATAGTACATGAAGCAAGGAAAGGGAAACAACCATTATGAATCATGTTTAGGTCTAAGAATCTATACTATATGACTGTATTATGTCTTTTAAGCCCCGTGAAGATGAGGTATACCACTCATACTCCAATTGACCATTGCTAAGTCAAAATCAATGCCATATAAGATTTAGGAGAGTTAGACTCTAGAGATCTCCTCCACCTTCGGTCAGTATGAGTCTGCTACAGTGACATATATAGTCCAACTACATAACATCCTAGTCCACCTTGGTATATAGGTCACTAAAATAGTGAACATGGTATAAAAACTAAAACCTCTAATGTTACACACAAATTACACGATTACCACTAATCATCAGATTAGGGCATAAGTTTGAGGATTATAATTAATACAAAATTCACTCCCAACGTTCTTTTTTCCCCTTTATTTCAAACTCTTTGTTTTCTTGCATTCAATCACATAAAAAAAACTTTACAAGGGAATTAAACCTTGATTACTCTAATATGATCTCATCATTAATGATACACATGCATACATTCATTCTGTTTCTCACACTTCCATGTGCATACAACATGATAGCCAGATATATACTCTATTATTAAGGAAACAAAGTTACACATTATCATTTACAATTCTGTCTCAACGGTATACAAGAACCTAGAGTGACAGGGACCGGCTAAACTTAACTAATCTCATACTTAACTCCTATGGTAGATCTACTATCATGCATTGACATCTTAAGTCCACAAGTTATCCCTAAAAATTATGAGTAGAGGGGTGACTCTACTCTCTCAGTGAATGAGTACTTCATAAAAATAGTTTAAAGCACTTATATAATTATAGATATATAGTCGAGCAACTGATATCAATTATAACAACAATAAGCTTTAAAGAGTCTAATCATTCATAAACATAAATATGGCTGGATACTCTAGATATCTATAACAGTGAACTAATATATGAACATTCTTGATTGGTCATAAAGAGAATGAATAATTCAGGAACACACAAAGAATAATTGAATAACTGTGCACACTTGTTTAACCTCTCATTCAACTTATTATCCCTAGACCCACATGAGATGTACCCCAACATGTGAAAGAATAGAAGCAAGCATCAATCTCACTGTATAAGGCTTAGAAGTATGCCCGGGTTCCTAAGCCTATCTCTCGAGTAAGACCTCATATGTACTGGACCTTGGCACGTCTGCCTCTCGGTGACTAATGGGAGCGGCCAGATATCTCAGACTCCAACTCTCAACCTGGGTACTCAGGAGGTGAGTCAAAGCCCTCAGGCTTATTCTGTAGCAGTGGACCTACTGATCACTACAAAATGTAACATAGTTACCACCGGCTTCCCCAGTTGGTGTTGGGTACCACACAACTATAAGGAGTCTTCCCTGGTCAAGACCCCTGCACCCTACTGGTGCGCTCTGGCTTACCTCGATCTAGACTACCTCCAGTCGAGAAATTGTTTCCTCCCCACAGTGTAGGCCTCATCCTGTAAGGATTCTACAGTGTTTAGGGCATATAAATGTCTAATTCACTCTTTAAATTCACAAATCAATCATCAGATCGACATATCATAGTTTAGCTTTGTAAACCATTCATTTCATAGACCATCTGATAACATTTACCACAACTGAACTGTAAGCATCATCACATGTCATACTAAGAAACATTGATATCACAATACTTGATTCACTAAACACCCTATCCTTAGGGTTTCATTTACCTCATTCACTTATCACATGGCTCACATAAGGATTTAATGTGTCATAAACATTCACTGAATAAATATTGCTTTCAACAAGTCATATACAATCATCATATGTATGAAATCCTAGAATTGAGCTAATTTAGGGTTTCCACACCATTCAATGATATATAATTCATCAAGAATAACATTGAATAAATAAATCCTATGATGTCAAGAGAATCACTTCAAATGGATTTCACAATATCTATTCGCAAATTTCTAACTTTCCACTCACCTAGGGTTTCACCCTCTTTACTGAGATGTCAAGAAAACACTATTCACATCACATGAAATCTAAGATAGTATCTGTCATATATGTACTATGTATTCAGATAAATAATAATTCATAAACAAATAGATTTAGACGAACAAATTTCTTTATTTAACTATACAACAATTTCAATCATAGTCGAAAACCCTAGATTTCAATATATTCATATAACCTCTACAATTACTTTAAGAATTATCATTTAGATTGATTGTAATCATTTCTAATGTGATTTCATCATCTGAAATTCATCACAATAGAGAAATAATCCATTTTGTAACATCCCTGACCTGGGTTATGAGTTAACCCTAGGTGTTTTGCCTAAATATGTAATTAAATCCTTGTGATTTACTCTGAGCATGTAATTAAATTCCCAGAAACGTATATTTCAGTATTTTCTCCTCTTTATTTTAAAGTTGTAGCATTGTTTTGATATACAGGGACCTATGTGCAATTTACCCAGTTAAAAGGGTTAGCTTGCAATTTGCACATGATGAGATGTTCCTCTGATGTTAAGACATCATGAGAATCTCTTTGGAAAAGTTTGAGGGATTTCCCAAGCTAGGGCACCAAGGTGCAGCTGTGGAAGCAATCCCAGTGCTTGAAAACCTTAATTTGGGGTAAAATGCAATTTACCCAAATTAAGGGATACAAATTGTGAAATATGTCATCTAATGTATCTTTTTAGACTCTTGCCATCATTAAGAGAAGAAATGATGAGGAAGTCACCTCAATTGAATTATCAAGTTATGAGACATGCCTTGTGATTGAATAATCAGGGTATATGTGTAATATTTCTTTATGTATGTACCTCAGTATTAGCTTGCTCTCCTTTACCTTCTTTTCCTAAGACCTTAAGAGAAGGTTTTTCCTTAGAATAAAGAGGAAGGGACGATCAAGTAAAGAAGGAGGGACCTAATTGGAATTATGGACAACTTATGAACTAATGGTGAAAATCCTACCCCATGTATATAAGCTCTCCTTCCCTTAGTTGCAAAGGAACTTACCCTTCGTTCCCTTACTGTTTCATTTCACCAAAGATGACCAAGGACTGCCTTGGAGCTGAGGACGACCAAGGAGTGCAAGGTAGGTCTAAACCCCTCTTCTTGCCTAATTCCATGGTTAAAACTCGAATTCAAGGTCATCTTCATTGCTAACTCTTGAAACCCTACCTTTCTAGCCATCTCTTTTCATCCTTCCTTGGAGTTTTCACCTTGGCCAACCTGTAAGAACTCAAGGACGCCATTAGAGCTTGGAGCTTGAAAGCTTGGAGCTCAAGAAGCAAGCTTTAGGCGGGTTTTATAACTCTAAACCTATGCTTTACTATGTGCATCTTTATATGCGTTTTAATGATAGCTCTTAGTATTTCCCTACTTTTCCCTGCTATTTTACAAGCAAACCCATGGGATATTCGTACTGTTCTTGAGCTAGGAGATGAAGGCGTGATTTCCAAGAAAAACCCACCGCTTTTCTTTTCCTTAAACGGTCCTAACAGTTTGCTCTCTCGGACTCAAGACCGCGAGGTGAGCAAACGGTCTCGAGACCACGACAGGGCAAACGGTCTTAAGACCGTTTGGCCCCGTTGACCGAGCGTGGACCGTATAATAAATCTGTTCCTAATTATATAGGCTAAATACCCTCAAAATTTGGGATGCTAACTCTAAAGGAATCAGGAGATATGACCTTTTTAAGTAACAACTTTATTTTAATTTATTCCTGATTCTCAAACGGTCTGAAATTGCCTTTTTGGGCAAACGGTCTCAAGACCGTGTAAGGTCGTTGACTAAGCATTGAACGTATGAGATTACTGTTCAAAATTATGTTAATTGACAACTCACCAAGTTTGATGGTCTAATTCCAAACGGGCTAAGAGTTGAAGGGTGAATACTAGGGCTAACCCTAGATAAAATCAGTACTGAAATCATGGTGACCTAATTAGGGTTTTTAGGGTTGATTGACCTAAACGGTCTCAAGACCGTTTGGAGGTCACCAAACGGTCTCAAGACCACGAGGGCAATCAACCAAGACCGTTTGGAGGTCTGGGGTCAAGGATAGTTGACCAATTGAAGGTACAACTACACCAAATTACATTGCAATTAAATATTGACATGATCATCAACTCAATGGGTCAGACCTTGATGAATTTGCACTAGAATCCAAAATTTGATGGGCAAACGGTCTCAAGACCGTTTGGAACTCATCCAAACGGTCTCAAGACCGAGAGGACAATCACCCAAGACCGTTTGAAGGTCTAGGGTTGAGTAATTTGACCAATTGAGGACCCCATTGCAAATAAGTTATCAATTTAATCAAAATTCTGTTTTGTGACTCAATCATGGTTCAACCCCTATCAAATCACCTTAGATTTTAATTAAATCTTGGGAAAACGGTCTTAAGACCATGTGGGGTCCACCCACATGACCTCAAGACCGTTTGGGCCAAGTTTGGGCCCAATTGGAGCTCAATTGAAGGGTTCAACCTTGTGTTGATGCACACTGTTGAGTGTTGATGGGTGAATATTGATAGACCCTAATTGAATCGATTTCAACCATAATTGGTTAACCATTATGGGTCAATTGAATGACCAAGTGATCAAGCATAATCTTAATTGACTAAATCCATAAGTGGTCAACATAGATTTGACCATTTGAGGGCTTCAACATGGGTTGACATTATCGGTTGCACCTTTGAGCCTTGTTGAAGGACCAAGCGGCTGAGACCATGAGAGCCTCGCGGTCTCAAGACCGTGAGAGGGCTCGCGGTCTCAAGACTGTGAGGGGGCTCACGGTCTCAAGACCGAGAGGAGGCTCGCGGTCTCAAGACCGCGAAGGGCCTCGCGGTCCTGAGGTCAAAGAAGGGCAAACGGTCTTCATGACCCTCGCGGTCTCAACTCAAATTGGTCTTCGCGGTCTCAACTTTAACTTGAACCAATGGGAGGCTTCGCGGTCTTGAACCCTTGAAGAGGCTCGCGGTCTTGAAGCCTAAGGGGGCTCGCGGTCTTGGAGTTAGAAAGAGGCTCGCGGTCTTGGAGGGTCAAAGTGGGAAAACGGTCAACACTTTCAACCCAATTGATGATTAATGATTGAAATCAACCAATATGATTCAAGGTTGACCTCATTCAATCATTTGATGATGTAAATGGTTCAATGTTGCCCAAATCAAACCCTAATGATAATCTAGGATAGTAAGGGGTTATTTGACTAAGGTTTTTGACCATGATGATGATCAATGGGGTGAATTACCAAAATACCCCTGAAGGGTCAATTAAGTTATACCTTGCTCAATTCAAACCCTAATTACATGAGAATGATGTTTTTAGTCATAATGACTCTATCCAACTTGATCTAATCTAATGTTACCATCAACCATTAGTATGATGAAAGAGAGAGTACTCTAGAGAGAGAAAGTACCCTAGAGAGAGAAAGTAACTCTAATCACATAATGGTGATGCTTTTGGCTATGTTAGCCTATGATGACTCAATCTAACCTGTTTTAGAGTGATGTTGACATCACCTAACATTATGATGAGAGAGAAAGTACTTCTAGAGAGAGAAAGTACTTCTAGAAAGAGAAAGTACCCTTTTTAAAGTGCAAACTCAACTAAAGCATCTCCAATGCACATGAGTGAGTATAATTAGGGTATGATCCACCTGTGTGAGGTCATAGAAACCCTAATTATGATAAATGATGAACCTTTAACCAATCCAAGAGCATCAATGAAGATGTTACTCATACATGATGATGTTATGAGTTTAATTCACCTCGATGTGAATAGTAAACCCTAATTCAAGGGTGATGACATGTAATGTGAATAGTAAACCCTAATTCAAGGGTGATGACATATAATGTGAATAGTAAACCCTAATTCAAGGGTAATGGCATGCTTTTGAGTATTAAACTCTATTTGATTTGAATTAGAGATTTAACTCTTATGACAAGAGTAGGAAGTACATTCCTTATTGTTGCATTACCTTTATCAGATGTATTAACCATGCAGGTTCTGATATGAAGGTAATCATATCCAAGTATGGATGTTGATGTTATATTCATTAAAGGCATGTTGTTAGCCTTATGAATAATTAAAGTAATCTGATGCCTTGCCAGTGGCATCCTATGCTGATACTGGGCTATGAGAGCCATGAATACCATCAAGGTCATGCCTTAGAGATGACTTGTGATGAGGATAATGAGAAATGATGATTGATATGAGTTAGGCCTGTTACATTTAGTATTCTTCTTTTATAGCTGCTATGCTATTGTTATTGTTTGCATAACAATGTATGATGTTAAAGAATACTGAATGTACCTAACTAATCAAGTATAATGTAGAGCCCTGATCATAGATCCATCATTGTCAGAAATTAAATGATGGTGAAACAGGTTTTCCTCAGGGAACTCCTGGAGCACATACTTCTGAGTATGTGGGGTACATGGATGTGTAGAACCTTACATCCTAGTGTAGGAAAGTGATGTAGATGTGGAATCCATCCATCCTTCACTATAGTTCCATACCGTATCAGTGGTAGGTAAACATGAAACCTCCTGATGACGAAGAAAGCACAGATATCCGTATCAGTGGTAGGTAAATATGAAACCTCCTGATGACGAAGAGAGTACAGAACGCCACTGTGACTCTAGAATAGCGAAGGACCAGTTTACCCTGGTGAGCTATAGTAGTAGAGACACGAGATGTCCTACAAGTGATCCTCTTACTGACTGAGGAAGGTGAAGGTCATGAGAATCCGACTCTCTTAATGACCTATGTATGATACTGATGCGGCTTCTCAGCGATCAGTTGGAGTATGAGTGGTAAGCCTCATCTCCACAGGGCATAATGTTGTTTGTAAAACATAATCAACCATATAGTATAACTTGTTAGAGATAACTCCAAGTTAGTTGATTGATGTTACATTGCAATAGTGTTTATATTCTCCATATCTCCTAAATGGTTGAGATCTTATTATACCTGCAACTGTTACAGAATGCTTTGAAGGCTTTACTGTTTAAAATATTCTTTGATGTTATAATAAAGCTTCTGGCGAAGAGTTATAACTCTCGCTGGGACAATTATGTATAATTGTCTCACCCCGTAGGCTTCAACTTTTTAGGTGGACGTCGGAGACGAAGGAACCAACCTACAGGTGATCAGTCTCAGCAGCAGCATCAGGGGCAGCAGTAATCTCAGGTGGAGATTGTCCTGCCCTATGGTGTAGTTAGAGTCAGTCCTATGTGTCCTCTGTACTCTCAGGTCTTGGAGTCTTTTTGTATAAGTGATCTTGAGATTTTGTATCCTGATGTATATAATTACTCAAGAAGTAATTATCCTGAGATGTAAACAGTTTACCTCACTTTATGAAAGAGGCTTCTATGGATTCAAGCTCTTGTCTCGAAAAGTTTTAATTTCCCGTGATTTTTGTCTTCCGCTGATTACCGATTTGCTTCCGCTAAGTTTTAATCGTGTTTATGTCATGGTTTGGAGATCAGAGCCCACAACTAGTGGTATCAGAGCTCCAGGTTCAGTTGAGTCTACAGAGGCATATGACTTAGGATGTCGAGTCTACCTTTAGTACTCCTTCCTTATCTAATAGAATCTTCTGCTCCTCAGGAGAAGAAGATACATAAGAATGTCGGAACATCGTGATGAGCACGTGGCAGAGAGTAGTGCTAGTGCACCTCGAGGCGGTGCAAGAGTTCCGAGAATAGAACAACCTGCACCTGAGTCGCCAAGAGAGCCACCCCAGTTCGACCCAATTGACATGAGTGATCCAGCTGTACAGACGATGTTCGGGCAGTTTATGACTGCCATGACACATATAACCGATAGGATGCCCATTCCTGCACCTAGGGCACCTGTCCAGCCTGAAGAACAAGGTATCGGTAAGACGTTCGAACGACTTCGTCGTGTCGGAGCTACCGAGTACTTCGGAACTGCCAACCCTACAGATGCTGACTTATGGTTGACAGAGTTGGAGAAGGCTTTCAGGATTCTTATGATTCCGGAAGCTGAGAAGGTTAGACATGCTGTCTACCTTCTCAAAGGCAGTGCTGGTCACTGGTGGAACATGGAAGAGAAGAAGAGACCTGGAGTAGAGTTCTCATGGGAAGAGTTTTGTCGGGAATTTATCAATATATATTTTCCAAAGACCTTCCTAGATGAGAAGATCTCTCAGTTTGAGAAACTAAGATAGGGTATGATGAACATTAGTGAGTATGAAGCTAAGTTTATGGAGTTGTTGCGGTTCTGTCCGCACATGGCTGCTATGGATGAGGAAAGAATCAGAAGATTCGAGAAGGGTTTGAATTCTGATATGTCAACCCCTGTGTCTGCCTTAGAAAACAGAGAGAGATTCTCTACCTTCGTTGAGTCAGTCCGAAGGATAGAGAGATCTGTGGTTGAGAAAAGACAAACCCATAAAAGATATCCACAGTTCCAGGGTTCTTCATCTAGGGATTCCAAGAAACCTAGATTCTCTGCACCTAACCCTCCACCACCCAGATCAAGTTTTCAAACTCAATGGACACCAAGCAGAGGTAGAGGGCGGAGTCAACCGCTTCAAGGGACGCACAGTTCTGCATCAGTGTCAGTTACTGGACCACCCAGACCACAGCAACAGGAGAAGAGTTGCTACAACTGTGGTAAGGTGGGACACTTGATGAAGGATTGCCGTTCTAGGCCTGTCAGTGTGACACAACAAACCCCGAGACAGAATCAACATGGATCTCAGAATAGACAACATCAAGGAGCAGCTCGAGGACGTGGACAAGCGTCTCAAGCTGGATCATCAGCACCACCTCAACACCAGGCGACTGCGCGGTTCTATGCTATGAACCCACCTGAGGCAGTGGTCAATCCACGGGTAGTGGCAGGTCAGATGAAACTTTTATATTCTGATATGTCTATATCCTGTGTTGTATCCGTTCTGATTGATCCGGGTGCTACGCACTCTTTCATCACTCGTGAAGTGATTCGTAACTGTAATGTGACTGTTAGTCATAGAGCAGATAGTTTGTTGTTAGAGACTCCATTGAGTGGGTCTGCCATTTTGCAGGAGGTATGTTCTCCCTGCATCCTTTTCTTTTCTGACCATCACATTCAAGTGGATCTTATACCACTTGATATACAGGGATTTGATATAATCCTCGGGATGGATACCTTAGAAAGGTATAGAGTTGTCTTGGATTGTGAGTCCAAGTTGGCTGTGTTTGCTGATGAAAGCAGCACATGGATCTTTCAAGGTGAAAGAAAGATTCTGCCTACTTGTCTTGTGTCAGCTATGGTTGCTGATAAGCTGTTGAGGCAAGGATGTTATGCATTCTTAGCCCATGTGGTAGATGTTACCAAGGAAAGGACCAATCCTGCTGAAGTTCCCATAGTCAGGGAATTCGAGGATGTGTTTCCTGAAGAACTTCCTGGTATACCACCACCTCGGGAGATTGATTTTGAAATTAATCTGATCCCAGATACGAAACCCATAGCTCAAACTTCGAATAGAATGGCTCCTGCCGAGATGGCAGAACTCAAGAAACAACTTCAAGAGCTACTTGAGAGAGGTTTTATCCGACCGAGTACTTCACCTTGGGGTGCTCCGGTCTTGTTTGTTAAAAAGAAAGATGGGTCAATGCGGTTGTGCATCGACTATAGACAACTCAATAAAGTAACAATAAAGAATAAGTATCCTCTGCTGAGGATTGATGATCTCTTTGACCAGTTGCGTGGTGCAACAGTCTTTTCAAAGATAGACTTGAGGTCTGGATATCACCAACTCCGTATTAAGGATAGTGACATATCCAAGTCTGCCTTTAGGACAAGATATGGTCACTATGAGTTCACGGTTATGTCGTTTGGACTAACCAATGCACCAGCTGCATTTATGGAACTCATGAATAGAGTTTTTCGACCTTTCCTTGATCAGTGTGTTGTCGTCTTCATAGATGACATTCTGATCTATAGTAAGGATGCTCAGAAGCATGAGCAGCATCTTCGCCAAGCTTTGACCTTGCTAAGAGAACATAAGCTGTATGCTAAGTTTAGCAAGTGTGAGTTCTGGCTGCCGGAGGTATCTTTTCTTGGACATGTAATATCCGCCTCGGGAATTCGTGTTGACCCTGCAAAGGTAGAATCTGTTCTACAATGGGAACAACCAAAGACACCGACGGAGATTCGAAGTTTCTTGGGATTAGCTGGCTATTATCGAAGGTTCATTAAGAACTTTAGTTCTATAGCTTTACCTTTGACCAAGTTAACCCGGAAAGATGTTCCTTTTTCTTGGAGTGATAAATGTCAACAATTTTTCCAGTTGCTGAAGGAGAGGTTGACAAGTGAACCTGTATTAGTGCTACCTGAACAAGGAAAAGGATATGTAGTTTTCTGTGATGCTTCCAAAACTGGACTAGGATGTGTGTTGATGCAGGATAAACAAGTGATTTCTTTTGCTTCCCGACAGCTTAAGAAACACGAGGAGAATTATCCAACACACGATCTGGAGTTAGCAGCTGTGGTTCATGCTTTGAAGATCTGGAGACATTATCTCTACGGAGAGACATTCCATATTTTCACAGACCACAAAAACCTTAAGTATATCTTCTCTCAGCATGAGCTCAACATGAGGCAACATCGCTGGATGGAGTTAATCAAGGACTACGACTGTACAATTGATTACCATCCAGGTAAGGCCAATGTTGTTGCAGATGCCTTGAGTAGGAAATCAGCAACATCAACCATGAATAGAGCACAACTAAACTCTTTAGTATGCTCTAGGAGAGATATGCTTATCTCTTTAAGGCAAGACAATGTACAGTTGAAGGTGTCATTGCTAGCCGGTTTGTTAGCTGAGATGCATATTAAACCTACCCTAAGAGAGAAGATTAAAGAAGCACAGCTAGGTGATGCTGCAGTTCAACATATAAGATCTGAGTATGGAAATGAGAAGCAAGATGGGTTTCATGACTCAAAAGATCAAGTAGCTTGTTATAATGGAAGAATGATAGTGCCGGATGTGGACAACTTAAGGAAGTTAGTCCTGGAAGAAGCCCATTCTTCCATGTATGCTATGCATCCAGGGAGCACCAAGATGTATCGGAATTTGAAGGATCTGTATTGGTGGCCTGGGATGAAGAAGGACGTTGCAGAGTTTGTTCTGAGGTGTCCTGTGTGTCATCAAGTTAAAGCTGAACACCAGAAGCCTACAGGAACAATGCAACCTTTACCCATATCACAGTGGAAGTGGGACCATGTGACCATGGACTTTGTTGTTGGCCTACCCAGGACAAGAAAAGGACATGATTCCATTTGGGTAATTGTTGATAGGTTGACTAAGATAGCACATTTCTTACCTGTCAAAACAACCTATTCTGCTGAAAGGTTATCAGAGTTGTATGTTCAAGAGATAGTGCGATTGCACGGAGTTCCTGTCACAATAGTTTCGGACAGAGGTCCTCAGTTTACAAGTCGTTTTTGGGAACAGTTGCACAGTGCCTTAGGCACTAAGCTAAAGTTTAGTACGGCCTTTCATCCACAGACTGATGGACAGTCAGAAAGGACCATACAAACCTTAGAAGACCTGTTGCGAGCATGTGTTCTCCAGTTTGCCGGAAGTTGGGATCTACACCTAAGCCTGATAGAGTTTGCCTATAACAATAGCTACCATCATAGTATTGATATGGCACCTTATGAAGCCTTATATGGTAGACGTTGTAGATCACCCTTGTGTTGGTTTGAGACTGGTGAGCACCAGTTGTTAGGTCCTGACCTGGTGCAGCAAACCACAGAAAAGATTAAAGTTATACAACATAAGATTAAGACTGCTCAGGATAGGCAGAAATCTTATGCTGACAAACGTCGTAGACCCTTAGAGTTCCAGGTTGGAGACAGAGTGTATCTTAAGGTCTCACCTTGGAAAGGAGTCCTTCATTTTGGAAGGAAGGGGAAGTTAGCTCCTAGATATATGGGGCCTTATCCAATCATTGAACGGATTGGAAAGGTAGCATATAAACTAGAGCTTCCCCCAGAATTACAGAGGTTACATCCTGTGTTTCACATTTCTATGTTGAAGAAATGTCACCCAGACACCGAGTCAGTTCTACAACCTATGGAGGTAGAATTGAATGATGACATATCCTATGAGGAGGGACCAGTGTCAATCCTTGATAAACGAATTAAAAAGTTAAATAAGAAAGATATAAGTCTTGTGAAAGTCCTCTGGAACCATCGTGGTATTGAAGAAGCCACTTGGGAGTTAGAGGATGAGATGAGAAGGAAGTATCCTGCCCTTTTCTCGTAGTATGTTTTATCGATTTCGGGGACGAAATCCTTGTAAGGGGTGGATAATTTGTAACATCCCTGACCTGGGTTATGAGTTAACCCTAGGTGTTTTGCCTAAATATGTAATTAAATCCTTGTGATTTACTTTGAGCATGTAATTAAATTCCCAGAAACGTATATTTCAATATTTTCTCCTCTTTATTTTAAAGTTGTAGCATTGTTTTGATATACAGGGACCTATGTGCAATTTACCCAGTTAAAAGGGTTAGATTGCAATTTGCACGTGATGAGATGTTCCTCTGATGTTAAGACATCATGAGAATCTCTTTGGAAAAGTTTGAGGGATTTCCCAAGCTAGGGCACCAAGGTGCAGCTGTGGAAGCAATCCCAGTGCTTGAAAACCTTAATTTGGGGTAAAATGCAATTTACCCAAATTAAGGGATACAAATTGTGAAATATGTCATCTAATGTATCTTTTTAGACTCTTGCCATCATTAAGAGAAGAAATGATGAGGAAGTCACCTCAATTGAATTATCAAGTTATGAGACATGCCTTGTGATTGAATAATCAGGGTATATGTGTAATATTTCTTTATGTATGTACCTCAGTATTAGCTTGCTCTCCTTTACCTTCTTTTCCTAAGACCTTAAGAGAAGGTTTGTCCTTAGAATAAAGAGGAAGGGACGATCAAGTAAAGAAGGAGGGACCTAATTGGAATTATGGACAACTTATGAACTAATGGTGAAAATCCTACCCCATGTATATAAGCTCTCCTTCCCTTAGTTGCAAAGGAACTTACCCTTCGTTCCCTTACTGTTTCATTTCACCAAAGACGACCAAGGACTGCCTTGGAGCTAAGGAGGACGACCAAGGAGTGCAAGGTAGGTCTAAACCCCTCTTCTTGCCTAATTCCATGGTTAAAACTCGAATTCAAGGTCATCTTCATGGCTAACTCTTGAAACCCTACCTTTCTAGCCGTCTCTTTTCATCCTTCCTTGGAGTTTTCACCTTGGCCAACCTGTAAGAACTCAAGGACGCCATTAGAGCTTGGAGCTTGAAAGCTTGGAGCTCAAGAAGCAAGCTTTAGGTGGGTTTTATAACTCTAAACCTATGCTTTACTATGTGCATCTTTATATGCGTTTTAATGATAGCTCTTAGTATTTCCCTACTTTTCCCTGCTATTTTACAAGCAAACCCATGGGATATTCATACTGTTCTTGAGCTAGGAGATGAAGGCGTGATTTCCAAGAAAAACCCACCGCTTTTCTTTTCCTTAAACGGTCCTAACAGTTTGCTCTCTCGGACTCAAGACCGCGAGGTGAGCGAACGGTCTCGAGACCGCGACAGGGCAAACGGTCTTAAGACCGTTTGGCCCCATTGACCGAGCGTGAACCGTATAAGAAAGCTGTTCCTAATTATATAGGATAAAGACCCTCAAAATTTGGGAGGCTAACTTTAAAGGAATCGGGAGATATGACCTTTTTAAGTAACAACTTTATTTGAATTTATTCCTGATTCTCAAACGGTCTGAAATTGCCTTTTTGGGCAAACGGTCTCAAGACCGTGTAAGGTCGTTGACTAAGTGTTGACCGTATGAGATTACTGTTCAAAATTATGTTAATTGACAACTCACCAAGTTTGATGGTCTAATTCCAAACGGGCTAAGAGTTGAAGGGTGAATACTAGGGCTAACCCTAGATAAAATCAGTACTGAAATCATGGTGACCTAATTAGGGTTTTTAGGGTTGATTGACCTAAACGGTCTCAAGACCGTTTGGGGGTCACCAAACGGTCTCAAGACCGCGAGGGCAATCAACCAAGACCGTTTGGAGGTCTGGGGTCAAGGATAGTTGACCAATTGAAGGTACAACTACACCACATTACATTGCAATTAAATATTGACATGATCATCAACTCAATGGGTCAGACCTTGATGAATTTGCACTAGAATCCAAAATTTGATGGGCAAACGGTCTCAAGACCATTTGGAACTCATCCAAACGGTCTCAAGACCGATAGGAAAATCACCCAAGACCGTTTGAAGGTCTAGGGTTGAGTAATTTGACCAATTGAGGACCCCATTGCAAATAAGTTATCAATTTAATCAAAATTCTGTTTTGTGACTCAATCATGGTTCAACCCCTATCAAATCACCTTAGATTTTAATGAAATCTTGGGCAAACGGTCTTAAGACCATGTGGGGTCCACCCACATGACCTCAAGACCGTTTGGGCCAAGTTTGGGCCCAATTGGAGCTCAATTGAAGGGTTCAACCTTGTGTTGATGCACACTGTTGAGTGTTGATGGGTGAACATTGATAGACCCTAATTGAATCGATTTCATCCATAATTGGTTAACCATTATGGGTCAATTGAATGACCAAGTGATCAAGCATAATCTTAATTGACTAAATCCATAAGTGGTCAACATAGCTTTGACCATTTGAGGGCTTCAACATGGGTTGACATTATCGGTTGCACCTTTGAGCCTTGTTGAAGGACCAAGCGGCTGAGACCATGAGAGCCTCGCGGTCTCAAGACCGTGAGAGGGCTCGTGGTCTCAAGACCGTGAGGGGGCTCACAGTCTCAAGACCGAGAGGAGGCTCGCGGTCTCAAGACCGCGAAGGGCCTCGCGGTCCTGAGGTCAAAGAAGGGCAAACGGTCTTCATGACCCTCGCGGTCTCAACTCAAATTGGTCTTCGCGGTCTCAACTTTAACTTGAACCAATGGGAGGCTTCGCGGTCTTGAACCCTTGAAGAGGCTCGCGGTCTTGAAGCCTAAGGGGGCTCGCGGTCTTGGAGTTAGAAAGAGGCTCGCGGTCTTGGAGGGTCAAAGTGGGCAAACGGTCAACACTTTCAACCCAATTGATGATTAATGATTGAAATCAACCAATATGATTCAAGGTTGACCTCATTCAATCATTTGATGATGTAAATGGTTCAATGTTGCCCAAATCAAACCCTAATGATAATCTAGGATAGTAAGGGGTTATTTGAATAAGGTTTTTGACCATGATGATGATCAATGGGGTGAATTACCAAAATACCCCTGAAGGGTCAATTAAGTTATACCTTGCTCAATTCAAACCCTAATTACATGAGAATGATGTTTTTAGTCATAATGACTCTATCCAACTTGATCTAATCTAATGTTACCATCAACCATTAGTATGATGAAAGAGAGAGTACTCTAGAGAGAGAAAGTACCCTAGAGAGAGAAAGTAACTCTAATCACATAATGGTGATGCTTTTGGCTATGTTAGCCTATGATGACTCAATCTAACCTGTTTTAGAGTGATGTTGACATCACCTAACATTATGATGAGAGAGAAAGTACTTCTAGAGAGAGAAAGTACTTCTAGAAAGAGAAAGTACCCTTTTTAAAGTGCAAACTCAACTAAAGCATCTCCAATGCACATGAGTGAGTATAATTAGGGTATGATCCACCTGTGTGAGGTCATAGAAACCCTAATTATGATAAATGATGAACCTTTAACCAATCCAAGAGCATCAATGAAGATGTTACTCATACATGATGATGTTATGAGTTTAATTCACCTCGATGTGAATAGTAAACCCTAATTCAAGGGTGATGACATGTAATGTGAATAGTAAACCCTAATTCAAGGGTGATGACATATAATGTGAATAGTAAACCCTAATTCAAGGGTAATGGCATGCTTTTGAGTATTAAACTCTATTTGATTTGAATTAGAGATTTAACTCTTATGACAAGAGTAGGAAGTACATTCCTTATTGTTGCATTACCTTTATCAGATGTATTAACCATGCAGGTTCTGATATGAAGGTAATCATATCCAAGTATGGATGTTGATGTTATATTCATTAAAGGCATGTTGTTAGCCTTATGAATAAGTAAAGTAATCTGATGCCTTGCCAGTGGCATCCTATGCTGATACTGGGCTATGAGAGCCATGAATACCATCAAGGTCATGCCTTAGAGATGACTTGTGATGAGGATAATGAGAAATGATGATTGATATGAGTTAGGCCTGTTACATTTAGTATTCTTCTTTTATAGCTGCTATGCTATTGTTATTGTTTGCAGAACAATGTATGCTGTTAAAGAATACTGAATGTACCTAACTAATCAAGTATAATGTAGAGCCCTGATCATAGATCCATCATTGTCAGAAATTAAATGATGGTGAAACAGGTTTTCCTCAGGGAACTCCTGGAGCACATACTTCTGAGTATGTGGGGTACATGGATGTGTAGAACCTTACATCCTAGTGTAGGAAAGTGATGTAGATGTGGAATCCATCCATCCTTCACTATAGTTCCATACCGTATCAGTGGTAGGTAAACATGAAACCTCCTGATGACGAAGAAAGCACAGATATCCGTATCAGTGGTAGGTAAATATGAAACCTCCTGATGACGAAGAGAGTACAGAATGCCACTGTGACTCTAGAATAGCGAAGGACCAGTTTACCCTGGTGAGCTATAGTAGTAGAGACACGAGATGTCCTACAAGTGATCCTCTTACTGACTGAGGAAGGTGAAGGTCATGAGAATCCGACTCTCTTAATGACCTATGTATGATACTGATGCGGCTTCTCAGCGATCAGTTGGAGTATGAGTGGTAAGCCTCATCTCCACAGGGCATAATGTTGTTTGTAAAACATAATCAACCATATAGTATAAATTGTTAGAGATAACTCCAAGTTAGTTGATTGATGTTACATTGCAATAGTGTTTATATTCTCCATATCTCCTAAATGGTTGAGATCTTGTTATACCTGCAACTGTTACAGAATGCTTTGAAGGCTTTACTGTTTAAAATATTCTTTGATGTTATAATAAAGCTTCTGGCGAAGAGTTATAACTCTCGCTGGGACAATTATGTATAATTGTCTCACCCCGTAGGCTTCAACTTTTTAGGTGGACGTCGGAGACGAAGGAACCAGCCTACAGGTGATCAGTCTCAGCAGCAGCATCAGGGGCAGCAGTAGTCTCAGGTGGAGATTGTCCTGCCCTATGGTGTAGTTAGAGTCAGTCCTATGTGTCCTCTGTACTCTCAGGTCTTGGAGTCTTTTTGTATAAGTGATCTTGAGATTTTGTATCCTGATGTATATAATTACTCAAGAAGTAATTATCCTGAGATGTAAACAGTTTACCTCACTTTATGAAAGAGGCTTCTATGGATTCAAGCTCTTGTCTCGAAAAGTTTTAATTTCCCGTGATTTTTGTCTTCCGCTGATTACCGATTCGCTTCCGCTAAGTTTTAATCGTGTTTATGTCATGGTTTGGAGATCAGAGCCCACACATTTCATATCATCTTGCAAAAGCTAGATCAAAAAGGCAATTTATGGTTTGTACTCGCATACTAAGTAGTTGAAGATTGTTGATGACTTAACTCATTTTCATGCAGTCTTCTATTTAAAGGAAGTACACACTCTCCCTAAGGTGTGAAAACACCTTAAAAATGCAGCTCATCTCTAAAAATCTCGAATCCATATCAAAACCCTAGCAAATCACCAGTTTCTTCTTCCTCTCAACTAGTTAACCCTAGAAATGAGGGATTATGAATAAATAGTGAGAAAAAGGAGAGATTTGATATCATTTTAGATCAAATTAGAGGAGGTATGGTATCTTGACATGTGAGAGAAGATTCACAATGAAAGTCTGTGCAAAGAAGCTAAACTTACTTGATTTCATCATATCTCAAATAGAGAAACCCTAAATCAGCAATTCCACCACTTTCTCCTCTCAAATCCTAACTCTCCCTCTCTCTCTCTAGGATTTTGTTTCTTTAGAATAAATCACAAATTATGAGAGCTCCTTAGGTTCTAGCTTTCTCATATAGACCAATTGAGGTGCTTGGATAATTTACACATTAACCCCTCACTATACTTTTTCTTATTACAACATAATTTTTCTGTTATAAAAAAGTTACCCTAATTCATTTATTGCAGAGGTCAAAAATCCTCCAAAACTTATGTAAATTTAGAACGATGTCCAAAATGTAACGTCTGAGCTCTAGTATAAATTTTTGATCATTAGGAGCTACTAATAAATAATAAAAAAATGAAACACTACACTACTGAGAAACACTCTGTCAGCATGGTTGGTTGAAGTATAGTTCGACCGAGAATGACATTCTAAGACATCCAAATATTCTGAAATTTTTCTCTAGCATACACGATTGAGTTATCCATATCATATCTAAAACTCAATTAAATACAAATTCGTTGAAAATATGAAAAATCATTTACCACACTGCTATCCTGATCAAATTTCATATTGATGTACAACCAAAACCCTAATTTTTGTCGATTAGGGTTTACAATTCTCAAACCCTAATTATTAAAATTAAATTCATAATTAGAGTTTGTTATTAGGTTTGAAACATCACAATTGAGCTACTATCATGAATCAAGTCTAAACAATGTTAAATCTAATCAAGCATGTAATCATTCAGGTAAACCCTAATTTACTAATTAAGCACAAATGCATTCATAACAATTCTCAACCCCTTCAAAAGTTTCATCCCCAAAACATAAATATGCAAAAAAAGCATATTCAAAGTTTCTTTTAAACTTTTGAAATATTACCAGGGTCTCTTCTTTGGGAGGTGTGTGGGCGTGGTGTCTTTGGAGGCAACAATCTTCTTTCTCCCTGTCGTTGAGCCCGACTGCGACGAGTTTCCTATCCCCTTTCTCTTTTACTGGATTTCTATTTAGGTTGTTCTCTAGTTTTGTCTATCTCACTGTTAATCAGCACTGCTTTCTCTTCTCGTAGTAGATTTTTCTTTCTTGGTCAATTTTTTTGTGGAGTTTGTATGGCAACAAGTGTGGGAAAAATATCCTTTTGGAACACCGATTTGGTGTAGGTACTCTACCACATATACATACTCAGGTTGAAGGTATTCCTCATAGAAAGCTGCCTTAGCCAACGAAGGAGAGGAGGGATCTATACATCATTGTCCTTATCAGATTCTGATAAGAGTTTTTGTGGTGGTTTGTATCTGTTCTTGATCTTTGTGTGGTCTTTTAGTTTGTTCCTCCATAATGAAATTTTTATGTTTAACTTCAAAAAAACTTATGAAATATTATGTGTCACTATACTCTTATATTTCATATTATAATGTTATTTTCAACATTGAGTCATTTGTTTCTCTTCTAATCACAACAAATTTTAAGCAAGCCATCTCAATGATAGACGAAGATTTTTTTGTCACAATAATTAATAAGAAAGAGATAGACAAACAACTATTTTTTAATCATACCATACCTTGTTGAGATGTTACCTAGGTACTAGTAATCTGATCCAATTATCTTAATTCATGCACTTCAATCTGTACTTATTTTTTAGCATCACATCAGAGTTATTAAAGACAATTCACCTTTCTATTTTGAATTTCAATATTTTGCCACTCTAATAGAAAAACACTCCTAAGCTGTAAGACTAGAAGTAACAATAACTGCATAAAATGGAGTCAAACTACTAATATGAATGATTGAAACCATAAAACTCATTCCAATCTAGTATATTGCTTGCACATGTGCAATGGAAGTCTTATGTTAAACAAATTTTCATCCCTTGAAATGCCTTCAACAAACTATACTTTTTTTAAACAAATTGACATATTGTTGAAAGCCATTTATTTTCTCCGATTTATCTTCTTATGCATTACAACTTATTCTTACTTATCCTTCTCATTTTGATCATCTCGAATAAACATCCCTAACATCAAAACATTCAAGGTAAGAATATATTATTCATCATTCTTTCTATAACTGCTAGAATTTATTTTAGATTGCACTTTGCTCATGTTGCACTTCTCCTTTTGTTCAGATCACACTTCTTATATTTCAAATCCATTTCTTATCCTTTGTTCATACTCATTTCATATTGTTTATCTATCTCTCACATTTGCAACCTTTAAACCCATGAATACTATTACTGCTATTTTCCTCTCATATCGATGATCTCAAGATTTTTTTTCGAGATGTTCATGCTCAAGGTTGAATCAATAATGATATACCTTTAATTGTAACAACCCTAAACTATCTAGGGTTTGATCCTTATAAATAACATGTTGTTATTGTGACATGATTTTACTCCCTTATTTTGATATGCAAATTGTAGCTCTCTTGAGGTTTAACAAAGTCTTCCTTATCTTTACCACTTGAATTTTCTTTCTCTTACTTGACCATTTTGATAGATTACTTTCTTGATCTATCCTGCTACGATCACATCATCATATTATGTGTCATTAGTATATTCACTAGATGTGTCTCTCATGATAGTTGCATATTGTTTATGATTTATTTCCTTATCACTTCATCCCATGTTACACACACTAAGGAGGAAACATAAGAGAAGATTATTTTAACACATATAATTACAATATTCAAGTATACACTTAACAAAATTATCATATTAATCATCATCAAGGAGACTATACTATTTCTCATTTCCTCACATCTCACAATCTCTCTCTTTTATCATCTATATAGCTCCCTCATATTTCAACCCCTTCTTAATTTTTTTATCATCGGCTACCTATTTGCTACTCTTCCCTATGTCATTATTTACTTTTATTTATCTCTTATAATCATGTTTCTTACTCTTGTGTATGATTCCATATTCCATGCCATATAAACTTTCTTATCATCCCTTTACTTTTATCTAGTTGAAATTCTAAATCAATATTCTTCCTACTAGCTTCATCTTATGCATAATACATTACATGTCCTTCATTTAAAATCAAACGACTTATGTAGGGGTTAACCATAGTTTGCTTTTCAATCAAACCTTTATATTCTGAATACATTTTACCTTTATATGAGTTATTCATTTGTTTAGCTACACCTTTGTTATTCTATTAAGAACTAGTTCCATTTCATCACTAGGAACCTATTGAACACACTTGATGTGAACTAGATTGCTACTAAATAGAGACTTTGAGTCAAAATCTAGTAAGTATGAATACTTTAAACTTTATGATAAAAGTACACATTCCATGCTCCTTTTATATCATGCAGCCCTTCTTTCTAATCAAACTCGTCATTTCCATCACTCCCTTTTTGTTTCATCTTAGTTTCTTATCCTAATCCTATAATATAAATGTTCATCTAGTTCTCTTCACTTTCATTCTCCTGAACTTCACTTCTATGTCTTTATTGCATACTTAACACTTTTTTCCTATTTTCCTTTTGTTGTAGAGTAGATAAGAACATTTTATGTGATTATATGATCCCTTCATTCTAATTGATTCTTTCTATCTTGGCTTTCCATGCAGTTTTCTCTTATCTTTCCTTGAGTTCATATTGGGTAAAGTACCTTAATTAGTTTTTTTTGTGTGAACTTCTCTCATCTATTACTATTTTTGAAATTTCTATACATGTACAAGTATCTATACACTCATCTTGTAAGAAAAGATAAGAGAGTAAATCAAAGGAAAAGAAAGAAACTGAAATGAGAACTATATAGGTTTGGCGTCACTCTAAAAGAAACCAAACAAAAGTAAGAAAGAAAAGTAGAATCCGTAAAATCATCAAATAACCCACTTTTTATCATCCAAGATGAGCATCCATAGACTCTGAATATCCCTTTCATAGTTTCTATGAACTTTGTCATTTCTTTCTTTCCAAGTCTAGTGAAACATACATATGTAGACCATCAGATATGTCTTGGCATGAAGGAAGTAAAAGATCCTCCATCTTCCCAAATTTGAAAATTAAAGATTGAACAGGCAAGGCCCCAAACAGATCGAGTAAAGGGACAATTGAAAAACAAGTGGACCAAATCTTCTTCAGCTGACTTACAAAGCGGACATCTAGAAGCAATATTGATGCCCAATCTCTTAACATAGCCAGCAATCAACACCTGATCAAGGCCAATCTTCCACCCCAACAACTGAAAACTTTTAGGCCCTCTATATTTCCAGAGCCACTGAAAGAAGGGAATGGGGTTAACACCATTTTTGGATCTTAGATTATCCATAACTATCCTAAGATTGACTTCAGTCTTTCCACCAAACGTAATACTATCACCTTAGCCATTAGGAGGAGGCAAGCTTTTTAGAATATTATACAACTTGACATGGAGCCTCGACTCATCAAAAAACCACTCATTATCATGAATGAGACAATTAACTTTAGCATTACTAGTAATACTGAGTTGGATGGGTGTTTCCTTGCCAAGGATCTCCATAAGGAATTTGGAATTTGGGAGCCACATATCATGCCAGACATAAGTTTCTAAACCATCACCAACTGTGAACTCAATAAACCTCCTAAGAACTTCATGTTCCATCAACACTCTTCTAAGGAACCAAGAGAGAGAGTCATTAAGTGGCAAAGTCCAAAAAGAACACTTACTCAAATATTTTTCATGTATCCATTTAACCGAGACACTATCTTTCTTTTTTGTAATATTCCAACCATTAAGGATAATTGAAGCTCTGACGACTTCTCTGATGTTTTTGATGCCAAGACCTCCTTCAATTTTGGGTTTAATTAAGGAACTCCACTTGACAAGATGAATTGGATTGGTGTTATCCATTTTTCCCCAAATGAAATCATGACACAATTTGTCAATATCCTCACAAGTAGAAGAGGGCAGTGGGAAAATAGAAGCCCAATATTGATAAGTGGCAGTAAGGGTAGATTGAACTAACTCAACCCTACCAGCCATGGATAGCTGTGAGACTTCCATGTATCAAGCCTTCTTTTAATTTTGTCTACTAAAGGATTGTAGTGAATTTTAGTGAGCTTGCCTACAAAAAGAGGAATACCAAGGTATCTAACTGGAAAAGAACCTTCATTGAACCCCAAGACCTTGCCAATAGACTCTTTATGCAAACCTGAATTGTAAATGACCACACTCTTCTCAAAATTGATCTTCAGACCAGTCAAGTTATACAGCTTGTCAAGAACATTTTTAATGGCTAGAACACTCTGAACATCAGCTTCAACAAAGATCATAAGATCATCTGCAAAGATTAAATGAGAGATCTTTACAGAGTCAGAGGCCATCAAGGGTTTAAGGTTGCCCTCTTTCACTTCCTTTTCAAGTAATAGGGAGACCACCTGCATAACAAGGACAAAAAGGTAAGGAGCAAGGGGATCACCCTACCTTACTCCATTACTGGGTTTAAAAGAGCTAGTGGCTTCTCCATTAACTTGGATTTCATACAACATAGTATCAAAAATTGCTTTTAACCAAACTATCCAGAAGTGAGTGACATTCATGGACCGAAGAATAAAGAAAAGGGCATCCCAAGAAACTGTATCATAGGCTTTAGAGATATCAATCATAAGAAACATTCAAGGCTTACAACCTTTCTTATTAAAATCATGGACCAGCTCATTAGAAAGAAGAACCACATCCTTAATGCTTCTGCCTTGAATGAATGCACATTGACTGTCACTGATTAAGGAAGGTAATACACTTTGTAATACGATAGTTAGAATTTTAGAAATAACTTTGTAAAACACATTGCAAAGAGCAATAGGTCTAAGATTCTTTAGCTCATTAGAATCTTTGACTTCTAGGGATAAGAGAGTTAAAGGTGCGATTAGCTTCCTTGAGAATTCTTCTTGAATTGAAAAAACCAAGAACAACTTCAACCACCTCAGGACATATAACACTCCAACAATCCTTATAAAAATTTCCGTTAAACCCATTGGGCCCAGATCATTTATCAGAATTAAGTCCCTTAACAACATCTATGACAATCTTGATTGTATAATGTCTATCCAAGACAAGATTATCCAGATCACTAAGTTTGGGAAAGCAAAGCTTTTTCAAGATATCCAAGTTGATAATATGAAGGTTATTGAATAAATCAGTATAGTAATCCACAATATGCTCTTTAATGATAGGATCATCAGTACAAACCGTACCATCAATAGATAAAGCTTTGATATGATTGAAATTCCTTGTGACTTTGATAGAAGAATAGAAGAACTTTGAATTAGAATCTCCTTCCTTTAACCAACTGATTCTTGATTTTTGTCTAAATAAAGACTCTTCCTGTAGCTTAGCTTCAATAGAATCCTTTCTTTTGGTACAAACATCTTCTTGAAATAAGACATTGGTCGGATCCAAATCCAAGTTCAATTGAGCTTCAACAGCAATAAAGTCCTTTTCCTTAGATTTATCAGAGAAATTACCAACATGGGTCTTATTCCATTTAGAAAGATCAAAATGAAGTTTTCTAAACTTAGAGTAGAGTTTAAAGATAGGAAAACCCAAAACATCATTGCTCCAACTATTCTTAATAGTATCAAGAAAATCAATCCTCGAAGTCCAAGCGTTAATAAACTTGAAAGGGGTTTTCACTTTCACCCTATATCCAATGACAAGGGTCGTGATCTTATGATCACTAATAAAGTTAGAGTGAAGAATACCTTTAAAGTCATCGAATTCAGCCATAAACTTATCATTGTAATGGATTCTATTGATATAAGAAGTCACAAAGTCCTTACCACTTTGATGGTTATCCTAGGATAAAAGAAACCCATTAAGTCTGAGCTCAAAGATATGGCAATTGAACATGCAGCTATTAAAATCTTCCATAGACTTATTAGAAGGGGGATCCTGACCCATCCTCTCATACACTTTCCTCACAATGTTAAAATCACCAAGAATAACCCAAGGGGCATCAACACTCTGATGGATATCTTCAATCTCTTTCCAAAGCCTGACCCTTTCATTGTCAGGGTTATGTCCATACACAGCAATAATAAAGAACTATTTACCAGCACAAGAGATCCTCATGTGAATAGACTAATCAGTTTTACATATTTTGTTCTCAAGACAATCATATTCCTTCCACAAAATTACTACCCTTCCCAAAACATGGGAATTATGATTAGAGATCCAATTATACTCACTAAAGTATTTCGTCATTATCTTACCCATCTTTGCTTCCCTCACTTTGGTTTCATTAAGAATAATAATGTTCGGTCTAAACTCCTTTATTTTATTCTGGACTGTCGAGGCTTTGAGGTTAAGGCCTCTAACATTCCAAGAGAAAATGTTGATTTAACTAACAATTGGAAACCTTTGAGACCAGTACTTCACTGGTTTGGGATAAATTAGAGCTACCACCTTCCTTACTGTCCATCTTCAAATTATCAAACTTGTTAGATAACGAGTCGTGGACATTCTAGACAATATCTTTGATAGAGACAGTGGGTTTCCTAGCCTTATCTTTCCCCTTCTTTCTTCTATATCCTATCTAGACTTCAAAACCTTCATCAACATTCACATGATTAACTCCTATCTGGACTTCAAAACCTTCATCAACCTTCCCCTGGCCCCTAAATGGAAGATCTCCATGGTGAGGACAGTAGTGATTCCCTGGAGAAGGTTCGATGCTAGTCGTAAGAGGGACTCCCCTTCTTGGCGGCGCTAGGTGAAGAGGTGAGCGGAGCAGCGTGGGAGCTAGGATGGGGCTACGAGGTTCACACAGTCGACCTGGTCGACCTCCTATCCTATCCAAGAGAGACAGATGGAGAAGGGCATTCCCGCCCAGTCCGAAGCATCTTTCCACTCTGCTCGGCCTCGTCGCAGGCAGAGAAAGGGGGTTTTCTCGCCCGCCTCTCCTCCTTGCACCTCTTAACTCAGGTTAACCAGGTTGATGGCGGACCTCTGACTTCATCTTTGATGCTAAGCTTCTTCCTGGTTGCTTGGTCGGCAGAAAGGTTGTCCTGGGTCCGATCCCAGTTCCCTGGTGGCAGCCCTACAAGCAGTCATGCTCTGGTGTTTCCCCCCTGAAGCTACTGCCTCGGGTGGAGGCCTTAGCGGCAGCTGGTTATCTCTTACCACTGTCTGTGATGTGATGACGATCCTTTCTTGAAGGTGCTTCAGATCTAGGGTCAGCTGTCCATCTTCCGCCTGAGAGGGATGTGTAGGTGAAGTTGGGTAAACCAACTGTTTGAGTTCATAGACATGATCCTCAATGGACTCATGCAAGAGCTTGAAGATCATCAATGCCAACCTGTCACTTCCAATTATCAGCAGACCAAGCCCGGCTTGCTCTGGTCTACTCCAGACTGTTATGTAGGGTTTGGGGGAGCTCCGTCCCTTCAGCAAAAGGTCTCGACCCTGGCACAGTAGAGGAATGCCTTCCAGGTGTTTGATGATTTTCTGATGTGCAAACAGAAGCTCTGGAAGGGCCCTGCTGCTCTGGTGTCCATGTTAGTTCATTGCTGGATGTAGGAACACCTCCAAGGTGTTGGCGAGCAACCTCTTCGCAAGATGTTGGTTGCTATTTTCTATTGTAGGACATCAACAGTTGGTTGTGTGGCTTCGAAGTGAGTTGAATCCTCTATCTTTTTGGCATAGGACCACACCTTGTGGGTGTTTCTATTAGACAGTTGGTACCGTGCCAAGAAGGATAGGACTGTTTCAAATCTCTTAGGCTCGCAACTCTCTGTTGGTGGCTTGTGATGGTTCTGCGATGCTAGTGATGTTGTTACAGGCAGGGTTACCAGGCGGTTGACTTTTGTAATATGTAGGTACTATTTGTGGGTGGGCTTATTGCATGTATCTGCAGGTTGTACATCGTTCTCCTGGTAGGTTTGCCTGGTAGTTAGTCTTGTTAGTTTTGATGTTCTTCTCAGTGACTGTTATCTTTAGTTGTAGTGTTATACCCCCTACGTGGGGTATATGTTCCTGGTCGAGCTTATTATCTCCTTGTGATGTAATGGGGTAATATGTGCCTAAAGTTTTTTGGTTTTATAGTAACACACTTTTTGACCGACAAAAAAAACATTCACATGATTAACCACAGGAGGTGTGGACAGATCAACAACTGCCCCTGCAACTACACTGTCAATTTTGGATGAATCTGAATTAGAGTTAAGAGAAGTATCTTCAAAAGAATCATTCGGAACATGGAACTCATCTTCTTCTTCGCTAACATCCACAATGACACTGTCACCAGTAGAAGAAGTCGCAGCTGAATTTCCTACAAAACCAGGATTGATAGAAGCCACATTTGTGTGCACTATCTGCTCATTAACAATCGAAGCAGGTTGCATCTCAGAAATAGTCCCAGTAACCTTCAAGGTATCAGCCTACTCCCCGCTAGCATCCACAATGAAACTATCACCAGTAGACGAAGTCACCATTGAATTTCCTATAGAACTGGGAATGATAGAAGCCACATTTGTGTACACTAATTGCTCATTAACAACCGAAGTAGGTTGCATCTCAAGAATAGTCTCAGTAACCTTCAAGGTATCAGCCTACACCATCTTTTGAACCTAGATCATCCTCTTATTTCGTATAGGACCAGCACTATTATAGTCATTGTGCCCAAATAGCTTGCAAACAAAATAGACTCTTGGCCGCCACTCATACTCAAAGTTGATGACATGAGAATTGTCTTTGTCACTTTCAACTTCGAGCTCATTTGGAAACTCTAAACCTGCCGGCATAAGGATCTGTAATCTTGTGAATTCAATGTTACTAAGCTCAAAAGTAGCTTTATCAACTCACAACGGATTGCCTAGAAGGAACCTATCCTCGAGAACATGTTCATGCCCCAAAGTTCAAGTAGAAGATTATAGATACGATCCCAAATGGGCATATCAGTGAGTTTAAGCCTACAAAGGGCCACCCCTAAACTCCATTTCATCAATACCATTGGCTTGTTCCTAACAAAGTATTTCCCACCATCAAGCACATTATCAAGATCAGTCTCATCAGAAAACTTGATTAAGAAGAACCCCTACCCATGGTTCAGAACCTCAATCGTACCCTTCAGAATCCAGACCTACAAGAGATACTTCTCGAGGGTAGGGAGGTATGGTTTAAAATTGACTATATAACCTGCAAGGCAATTCCTCCATAATTTTGCATTCTTAACCGCTTCCTCCTCTGGGTAGATAAGCTTCTGGCCTTGGATATCAATATCCATCTTCTTTAGTGAGGTGTCGTAAGAGTTTGGTTTCATCAGATCTACCCAGGACTTAGTCGATGAAGTGGATCTGGCATTAGGATCAATGAGAGATATTGCACTTAGGGTTCTTGAAGAAGAAGAAGAAGAAGCATGCTCACTCCTCCAAGTAGGAGGAGAGACTCTACCTCCAGGATTGTCGGAGTCGCGCTGCCAATCGCCAGAGGCCATCCCAGAGTCGCCTGAATACAATGTTGTCTTTTCAGTACCTCAATTAGTTATATGGTTCATTTCTCTTTATCCATCCTTTATTCTTGATTTTTTATGTTACATACTAATGTATGTCTTGTATCTATATCCCTCTTCCTTCATTCCCAACTTAAGGTTTCTTATCTGAGGCCCCAAAGTTGGATCTCAGATATCAGTTCCAATTGATTCTTAGCTACTCTAATATTTTCCTTATATTTCAACATCTTAGTGTATGTACATTCTCACTATGATGTGGGTCTAATTTATCCAGAGTACACTCTTATTATATTACTATTAGATCCCAATAGCCCACCCTACCAGCCAGACCAAGCCAAACCTATAGTCCTGAAGCCAAGATCTACTCAAGATTAAAACCAACTCTTATTCATATCAAACACGTGGGAATAATATCCACTTAGGGAAAACTCAATTAAACATAACTTTTGGCCTACTTGATACAAAGAAAATAAACAAGAACTGAATCAACTTCATGATACACAACAATATAAAAAAACCATATCTATTTTACAAACTGATAATTTAAATTCATATATAAGAGCATTTCTATTAATCTCCAATAATAACAAAAAACATAAAATAATATTTGTATCTCATTATATCTATAAGCACATACTCCTTCATTACTTTCTGGTCTCCTAACCCTAATATTTATAGGGTTACTCTGTAGCCCATCCTACCTCTGCATACCTGGCTAGGGCATCTAGAGAAGAATAAACATAGTAGCTTGATACTGGTCAACCGAAGTATCCAGATACCAGGCCAAGGTATCCAAATATTTAAATTTCCCAGAGCTATAGATAGATCACCTCCTAACTACCACACTTATGACTCTGACTTTCTATCCTAATGGTCCCTGAAAACTCAACCTAAGCTCTGATACCAAGTTGTTACACCCACATCCCATAATTACCACTAATCATGAGATTAGGGCATAATTTTGAGGATTATACTTAATACAAAGTTCACTCCCAACGTTCTTTTTTTTCCTTTATTTCAAACTCTTTGTATTCTCACATTCAATCAGATAAACAAACTTTACCAGGGAATTAAACCTTGATTACTCTAATATGATCTCAGTATTAATGATACACATCCATACATTCATTCTGTTTCTCACACTTCCATGTACATACCACATGATAACTACATATATACTCTATTATTAAGGAAACAAAGTTACACATTATCATTTACAATTCTCTCTCAACTGTATACAAGGATCTAGGGTGATAGGGACTGAATGAACTTAACTAATCTCATACTTAACTCATGTGGAAGATCTACTCTGATGCATTGACATCTTTAGTCCACAGGTTATCCCTAAAAATTGTGAGTAGAGGGGCGAGCCTACTCGCTCAGTGAATGATATATTCTGGAGCAACTGATATCAATTATAATAAAAGTAAGCTTTAAAGAGTCTAATCATTCACAAACATAAATATGGAAGGATACACTAGATATCTACAAAAGTGAACCAATATATGAACATCCTTTATTGATCATAAAGAGAACTAATAATTAAAAAAACTACAAAGAATAATTGAATAATTGTGCACCCTTGTTTAACCTCTCATTCATCTGATTATGTCCTGAACCAACAAGAGGTGTACCACAACATGTAAAAGAATCATAGCAAGCTACGATCTCACTGTATAAGGCTTAGAAGCATGCCCGGGTTCCTAAGACTATCTCTCAAGTAAAACCCTATCTGCAGCGGGCCTCAGCACATCTGCCTCTCGGTGGCTAATGGGAGCGGTCGGATATCTCAGACTCTACCTCTCAACCTAGGTACGCAGGAGGTGAGTCAAACCACTCAGGCTTATTGTGTATCAGTGGACCTATTGACCACTGATTTCTACAACATGTAACACATGTACCATCGACATCCCCAGTTGGTGTTGGGTACCACACAACTGTAAGGAGTATGCCCTACTAGTCAAGACCCCCACACCCTACTGGTGCACTTCGGCTTACCTCGATCTGGCCTACCTCCAGTCAAGAAAACATTTTCTCCCCATAACACAGGCCTCATCCTATGAGGATTCTATAGTGTTCATGGCATCTAAATGTCTAATTCACTCTTTAAATTCACAATTCAATCATCACATCAACATATCTTATTTTAGCTTTGTAAACCGTTTATTTCATAGACCATATGATAACATTTACCACAACCGAACTATTAAGCATCATCACATCTCATACTAAGAAACATTGATATCACAATACTTGATTCACTAAACACCCTATCTTTAGGGTTTCATTTACCTCATTCACTTATCACATGTCTCACATAAGGATTTAATGTTTCATAAACATTCACTGAATGAAGATTGATTTCAACAAGTCATTTACAATCAACATATGTATGAAATCCTGGATTTGAGCTAAATTAGGGTTTCCACACCATTCAATGATATATAATTCATCAAGAATAACATTGAATAAATAAAGTCTATGATGTGAAGAGAATCAGTTCAAATGGATTTCACAATATCTATTCATAAATTTCTAACTTTCCACTCATCTAGGGTTTCACCCTCTTTACTAAGATATCAAGGAAACACTATTCACATCACACGAAATCCAAGATAGTATCTATCATATTTGAACTACACATTTAGATAAAAAAATAATTCACAAACAAATAGATTTAGATGAACAAATTTCTTTATTTAACTATACAACAATTTCAGTCATAGCTGAAAACCCTAGATTTAAGTATATTCATGTGACCTATATAATTAATTTAAGAGATCTCATTAGATGGATTGTAATCATTCATATGAAATTCATCACAATGGATAAATAATCCATTTCATATCATCTTGCAAAAGCTAGATCAAAAAGGCAATTTAGGGTTTGTACTTGCATACTAAGCAATTGAAGATTGTTGATGAATTAACTCATTTTCATGCAATGTACTATTTAAAGGAAGTACACACTCACCCTTAAGGTGTGAAAACACCGTAAAAATGTATCTCATTTCTAAAAATCTCAAATCCATATCAAAACCCAAACAAATCACCGATTTCTTCTTCCTCTCAACTCGAAAACCCAAGAAATGAGGGATTATGAAGAAAGTGTGAGAAAAAGGAGAGATTTGATATCATTTCAGATCAAATTAGAGGAGGGACGGTATCTTGACATGTTCGATAAGATTCACAATGAAATTCTATGCAAAGAAGCTAAACTA
The DNA here is from genome assembly GCA_963693085.1 of Alisma plantago-aquatica. Classification (NCBI taxonomy): domain Eukaryota; kingdom Viridiplantae; phylum Streptophyta; class Magnoliopsida; order Alismatales; family Alismataceae; genus Alisma; species Alisma plantago-aquatica. The sequence goes on from OY856409.1 coordinate 218,350,258, forward strand.
ACTTGATTTCATCATATCTCAGATAGAGAAACCCTAAATCAACAATTCCACCACTTTGTCCTCCCAAACCCTAACTCTGCCGCTCTCTCTAGGATTTTGTTTCTCTGGAACAAATTACAAATTATGAGAGCTCCTTAGGTGATAGATTTCTCATATAGAGCAATTGAGATGCTTGGGTAACTTACACATGAACCCCTCACTATACATTTTCTTATTTCAACAGATTTTTTTGTTATAAAAAAGTTACCCTAATTCATTTATTGTAGAGGTCAAACACATCCAAAAATTATGTAAATTTAAAATGATCTCCTAAATGTAATGTCAAACACTACACTACTAAACAAGACTCTGTCAGCATGGACAATTGAAGTATAGTTTGACCGAGAACCACATTCTAAGAAGATCCAAATATTCTAAAAATTTTCTATACCATGCACAATTGAGTTATCCATATCATATCCAAAATTCAATTAAATACAATTACATAGAAAATATGAAAAAAAATTTACCACACTGCTATCCTGATCAAATTCCATATTCATGTACTATCAAAACCCTAATTTTTCCGATTAGGGTTTAAATTTCTCAAACCCTAATTCTTCAAATTAAATTCATAATTAGAGTTTCTAATTAGGTTTGAAACATCACAATTGAGCTACTATCTTGAATCAAGTCTAAACAATGTTCAATCTAATCAAGCATGTAATCATTCAGGTAAACCCTAATTTACCAATTAAGCACAAATGTGTTCATAACAATTCTCACCCCCTTAAAATGTTTCATCCCTGACACATAAATATGAAAAAAAAGTATATTCAAAGTTTCTTTTAAACTTCTAAAATCTTATGTGTCACTATACTTTTATATTTCATATTAGAATGTTCTTTTCAACATTGATTCGTTTGTTTCTCTTTTAATCACAACAAATTTTAAGCAAGCCTTCTCAATGACAGAAGAATATTTTTAGTCACAATAATTAATGAAAAAGAGATAGATAAACAACTATTTTTTTTGGTCATACCATACCCTGTTGAGATGTTAGCTTGGTACTGGTAATCTGATCCCACTATCTTAATTCATGCACTTCAATATGTACTTATTTTTTTGCATCACATCAGAGTTATTAAAGAAAATTCACCTTTCTATTTTGAATTTTCACTATTTTTCCACTCTAATCGAAAAACACTCATAAACTATAAGACTAGAAGTAACAATAATTGCATAAAAAAGAGTCAAACTACTAATATGAATGATTGAAACCATAAAACTCATTCCAATCTAGTATATTGCTTGCACATGTACAATTGAAGTCTTATGTTAAACAAATTTTCATCCCTTGAAATGCCTTCAGCAAACTATACTTCTTTAAAACAAATTCACATATTTTTGAACGCGATTTATTTTCTCTAATTTCTCTTCTTATGCATTACAACTTCTTCTTACTTATCCTTCTCATTTTGATCATCTAGAATAAACATCCCTAACATTGAAAAATTCAAGGTAAGAGCAAATTATTCATCATTTTTTCTATAACTGCTAGAATTTATTTAAGATTACACTTTGCTCGTGTTGCACTTCTCCTTTTATTCAGATCACACTTCTTATATTTCAAATCTATTTCTTATCCTTCGTTCATACTCATTTCCATATTGTTTATCTATCTCTCACATTTGCAACCTTTTAACCCATGAGTACTATAACTGCTATTTTCTGCTCATATCGATGATCTCAGGAATTATTTTTGAGATGTTCATGATCAAGGTTGAATCACTAATGACATCCCTTTAATTGTTACAACCCAAAAAAATCTAGGGTTTTATCCTTATCAATAACATGATGTTATTGTGACATGATTTTACTCCCTTATTTTGATATGAAAATCTTAGCTCTCTTGAGGTTTACCAAAGTCTTCTATGTCTTTACCACTTGAATTTTCTTTCTCTAACTTGACCATTTTGATAGATTACTTTCTTGATTTATCCTGCTAGGATCTCATCATTATATTATGTGTCATTAGTACATTCACTAGATGTGTCTCTCATGACAGTTGTGTATCATTTATGATTTTTTTCCTTATCACTTCATCCCATGTTACTCACACTAAAGAGGATACAGAAGAGAAGCTGATTTTAAGACATAGAATTATAATCTTCAAGTATCCACTTAACACAATTCTCATATTAGTCATCATCAAGGAGACTATACTATTTCTCATTTCCTCACATCTTACAATCTCTCTCTTTTATCATCTATATAACTCCCTCATATTTCATCCCCTTCTTTATTTTTTTATCATCAACTACCTGTTTGCTACTCTTCCCAATGTCATGATTTACTTCTTCTTATCTCTTATGATCATGTTTCTCACTCTTGTGTATGATTCCATATGCCATGCCATATAAAATTTCTTATCATCCTTTTACTTTTATCTAGTTGAAATTATAAATCAACATTCTTCCCGCTAGCTTCATCTTATGCATAATACATTACATGACCTTCATTTCGAATCAAACGACTCATGCAGGGGTTAACCATAGTTTGCTTTTCAATCGAACCTTTATATTTTGAATACATTTTACCTTTATATAAGTTGTTCATTTGTTTAGACGCACCTTTGTTCTTCTTTTAAGAACTAGTTCCATTTCATCAATAGGAACCTATTGAACACACTTGATGTCAACTAGGTTGTTACTAAATAGAGACTTTGAATCAAAAGATAGTAAGGATGAATACTTTAAACTTTATGATAAAAGTACACATTCCATGCTCCTTTTTGTATCATGTAGCCCTTCTTTCTAATCAAACTCATCATTTCATCACTTCCTTTTTGTTTCATCTTAGTTTCTTATCCTAATCTTATGATTTAAATTTTCATCTAGTTCTCTTCACTTTCATTCTCCTAAACTTAACTTCTATGTACTTATTGCATACTTAACTCTTTTCTCCTATTTTACTTTTGTTGTAGAGTACATAAGTACATTTTACTTGATTATATGATCCTTTCATTCTAATTGATTCTTTCTATCTTGGCTTTCCATGTAGTTTTCTCTTATTTTTCCTTAATTTCATATTTGGTAAAGTACCTCAATTTGTTAAATGGTTCAATTATCTTTATCCATCCTTTATTCTTCATTTTGTATGTTACATACTAATGTATGTCTTGTATCTATATCCCTCTTCCTTCATTCCCAATTTAGGGTTTCTTATCTGAGGCCCCAAAGTTGGATCTCAGATAACAGTTCCGATTGATTCTTTGCCACTCTAATATTTTCCTTATATTTCAACATCTTAGTGTATGTACATTCTCACTATGATGTGGGTCTAATTTATCCATAGTACAATCTTATTATATTGTTAATCGATCCCAATAATCCACCCTGCCAGCCGGACCAGGCTGAGCCTACATTCCTGAAGCCAAGAGCTACTCAAGATTAAAACCAAATCCTATTCATCTCAAACACGTGGAAAGAATTTCCACTTAGGGAAAACTCATTTAAAATTAAATTCTGTTCTACTTGATACAAAGAATATAAACAATAACTGAATCAACTTCATGATACACAACCATATAAAAGAACCATATTTATTTTACAAACTGATAATTCAAATTCATATATAAGAGCATTTCTATTCATCTCCAATAATAAAAAAAACATAAAATAATATTTATATCTCATTCTATCTATAAGCTCTTACTCATTGATTACTTTTTGGTCTCCTAACCCTAATATTTCTAGGGTTTCTCTGTAGCCCATCCTTCCTCTGCATATCGGGCCAGGGCATCTAGAGAAGAATATACATAGTAGCTTGATACTGGTCAACCTAAGTATCCAGATACCGGGCTAGGGTATCCAAATATTTAAACTTCCCAGAGCTATAGATAGATCGCCTCCGAACTGCCACACTTATGACTCTGAATTTTATCCTAATGTTCCATAAGAACTCAGCCTAAGATCTAATACCAAGCTATTACACCCACATCCCACAATTACCACTAAACATGAGATTAGGGCACAATTTTGAGGATTATACTTAATACAAAGTTCACACCCAACATTCCTTTTTCCCTTTATTGCAAACTCTTTGTATTCTCGCATTCAATCACATAAACAAACTTTACCAGGGAAGTGAACCTTGATTACTCTAGTATGATCTCAACATTAATGATACACATCCATACATTCATTCTGTTTCTCACACTTCCATGTACATACAACATGATAACTACATATATACTCTATTATTAAGGAAACAAAGTTACACATTATCATTTACAATTCTCTCTCCAATGTATACAAGGATCTAGAGTGACAGGGACCGACTGAACATAAGTAATCTCATACTTAACTCATGTGGTAGATCTTTTCTGATGCATTGACATCTTCAGTCCACAAGTTATCCCTAAAAATTGTGAATAGAGGGGTGAGCCTACTCGCTCAGTGAATGATATATTGTCGAGCAATTGATATCAATTATAAAAAAGTAAATTTTAAAGAGTCTAATCATTGACAAACATAAATATGGCAAGATACTCTAGATATCTACAAGAGTGAACCAATATATGAACATGCTTGATTGATCATAAAGAGAACTAATAATTTAGAAACATATAAAGAATAATTGAATAACTGTGCACACTTGTTTAACCTCTCATTCATCTTATTATGCCCTAAACCCACATGAGGTGTACCACAACATGTGAAAGAATCATATCAAGTTATGATCTCAATGTATAAGGCTTAGAAGCATGCTCAGGTTCCTAAGCCTATCTCTCGAGTAAGACCCTATGTGCAGCGGGCCTCGGCATGTCTACCTCTCAGTGGCTAATGGGAGTGGCCGGTCAACTCAGAATCCACCTTTCAACCTTGGTACTCAATAGGTGAGTCAAATCCCTCATGCTTATTGTGCATCAGAGGACCTACTGACCGTTGATCACTACAACATGTAACATAGGTACCACCGACATCCCCAATTGGTGTTGGGTACTACACAATTGTAAGGAGTCTGCCCTACTGGTCAAGACCCCCACACCCTACTGGTGTGCTCTGTCTTACCTCAATCTGGACTACCTCCAGTTAGGAAATTGTTTCCTCCCCCCAGTGCAGGCCTCATCCTATGAGGATTCTATAATGCTCATGGCATCTAAATGTCCAATTCACTCTTTAAATTCACAATTCAATCATCACATCAACATGTCTTATTTTAGCTTTGTAAACCGTTCGTTTCATTGACCATCTGATAACATTTACCAGAATTGAACTGTTAAGCATCCTCACATCTCATACTGAGAAAAATTGATATCACAATACTTGATTCACTGAACACCCCATCCTTAGGTTTTCATTTAACTCATTCACTTATCACATGTCTCTCATAAGGATTTAATGTGTCATAAAATTCACTTTGTGAATATTGCTTTCAACAAGTCATATACAATCAACATATATAGGAAATCCTAGATTTGAGCTAAATTAGGGTTTCCACACCATTCAATGACATATAATTCATCAAGAATAACATTGAATAAATAAAGTGTATGATGTCAAGAGAATCACTTCAAATGGATTTCACAATATCTATTCGCAAATTTCTAACTTTCCACTCATCTAGGGTTTCACCCTCTTTACTGAGATGTCAAGAAAACACTATTCACATCACATGAAATCCAAAATAGTATCTGTCATATATGTACTATGTATTCAGATAAACAATAATTCATAAACAAATAGATTTAGATGAACAAAATTCTTTATTTAACTATACAACAATTTCAGTCATAACCGAAAACCCTAGATTTCTGTATATTCATGTAACCTCTACAATTACTTTAAGAATTCCCATTTAGATGGATTGTAATCGTTTATAATGTGATTTCATCATCTGAAATCCATCACAATAGAGAAATAATCCATTTCATATCATCTTGCAAAAGCTAAATCAAAAAGGCAATTTAGGGTTTGTGCTCACATACTAAGCAATTGAAGATTGTTGATGACTTAACTCATTTTCATGCAATCTTCTATTTAAAGGTAGTACACACTCACCCTAAGGTGTGAAAATACCTTAAAAACGCTGCTCATCTCTAAAAATCTCAAATCCATATCAAAACCCTAGCAAATCACTGGTTTCTTCTTCCTTTCAACTCAGAAACCCTAGAAATGAGGGATTATGAAGAAAGAGTGAGAAAAAGGAGAGATTTGATATCATTTCAAATCAAATTAGAGGAGGGACGAAATCTTGACATGTGAGAGATTCACTATGGAAATCTATGCAAAGAAGCTAAACTTCCTTGATTTTATCATATCTTAGACAGAGAAACCCTAAATCAATAATTCCACCACTTTCTCTTCTCAAACCCTAACTCTCCCTCTATCTCTCTCTAGGATTTCATTTCTCTGGATTGAATCACAAATTATTAGAGCTCCTTGTGTTCTAGCTTGCTCATATAGATAAATTGAGGTGCTTGAGTAATTTACACATGAACCCCTCGATATATTTTTTCTTTATTTGGCAAATTTTTCTGTTATAAAAAGTTACTATAATTCATTTATTTTAGAGGTCATACATCCTCCAAAAATTATGAAATTTCACCAAGATGTATGAAATTTAATGTCCGAGCTCTAGTAAATATTTGAGATCATGTGGAGCTATCAATAAATAATTTAAAATAAAACACAACACTACTGAATATCACTCTATCAACATGGTCAATCGAAGTATGGTTCGACCAAGAACCACATTCTGAGAGCATCTAAACACTGTAAACATTTTCTCTAGAATGCATAATTGACTTATCCATATCATATACAAAATTTAATTAAATACAAAATACATAGAATATATTAAAAATTCATTTAGCACACTGATATCCTGATCAAATTCCATATTCATGTATTATCAAAACTCTAATTTTTGTGGATTAGGGTTTACATTTCTCAAACCCTAATTCTTAAAACTAGAATAATAATTAGAGTATCTTACTAGGTTTGAAACATCACAATTGATATACTATCATGATTCAAGTCCAAACGATGTTAAATCTAATCAAGAATGTAATCATTCAGGTAAACCCTAATTTACCAATTAAGCACAAATGTGGTCATAACATCTAAGGTACAACCGCAGATGTCCTCTATCACATCATATATAATGAGATATGAACGCAATCATTCTCCTATGAAGGCATGACCATAGACATCCTCTAAACCATGCAATCAAGATGTCAAGGACACCCATTCACTTGCACCTTGTATACTCAACAATATGTGCTCCTAGTTTCCCTTAGGAAAACTTGTTTCTCCATCCAACAAACTCTGACACTGGAATAGATCTATGGCATAGGGAATCTTAATGATTATGGTTTGACTTGATTAATTCTTTCTGACTGGGTATCTTTTAATCATGAATCAATCAAGTTACAATGTACAAACCCTAAATAGATTCTACAAATATAAGGGTAGATTGCAATGTCAGAAGATATAAAATGTACTAAGTATAATGTTGATCACATAACCACATGATATTGTCTCATTGTCATACACAACGATATCACCATTATTGCATCACTTGGGATAACAAATCCCTCAACACATCACTAGAGTATATCACCTCAAATTAGGCATGAAGCCTCTGCCAAGGTTATTAGACCTAATCACAGAATTCCTACAAATAATCATTATCTCATCATGCCTCATAAAGGCATATAATCACCATGCATGTGTCAGACACATGATACCACATCAATGATTTGACTATGATGTTCATTCATTATGCAAGTTAGATTAGAACAAGTAGGAGAGAGAAATTACTTCATTACATGCTAATCATTCAAACAAGATAAGAATTACATCATGTACACAAAATTAGGGTCAAGGTTCTTCACAACTAACGAATTAGGGTCGTCATAACAGTGCTTAACATCATACCCTATAGTACACCGTTTCCCACATTCTTGGAAGCTATTAGATCAAGCATTGCTATTATAACCAAACGATCACGTAACCAGAAAGGTATAGCATCCATACTAGGTATAACACCTCTAGAGACCAACACAACATCAAGGTATAGTGACTGCAACACATGCTAAACATAGAGAATACATGACCCACAAAACTTAGAGACCTTCTATGCTCAACAAACATAGTGACCACAACACATGTAGTGATCAACACAAATGCATAGACCATCACCAACAACAATGTAGTGATTCAAAGGTAGTGCATCAAGTTTAGAGACCACAACAACAACTTCATGCATAGAGACCGCAACACATCACTTAGACGATCATAGCACATTAAATATAGTGGTCATCACAAAATAGCCATCAAAATAGGGAAAACACCAAGACCATCAAGGTCAGGAAAACAAAACCGTCATGGAAAGCATGGTATTCAGGGGTGTTAGGGTTAGAGTTATGGTGACCAAACCAAACCAAACTCACCTCTTACATGGTCATACCAACCAAATGGAACCAAGGATACATGTCGACTGGACAGATGTTATAACATCAAGTTTCCCAAGCATGACCAAGGTAAAAACCTCATGAAGATGATAATCATCAAAACTCTAGAATCTGATCATCACAAGGATCAACATAAACATATGACATCAGAGAGAAAATGAAGCGTTAAGAACATGCACAAGACTACATCTTTCAATAAGATAACTGAACCAAGATTGTGGGGATAAAACCAAACATTCAAGGAGTGCATGTAGGAACCAACAACTCCACTATCCATACCATCTCTAGTATAGGAATTAGGGTTTGAGAAAAAGAGTTAATATATGCAAGATAACTGCATAATCATAAACCTTAGTTCTATGTATCATCATCATAAAGAAAATTGTAATCACATTTTAGAGATAGATGCATGTAAGATTACGAGTGACAATACTTGAGGAGAGAGAGTTATATAACCCGCCTTGGATCATGAAGAATAACTCCAAAGCCAAGAAGCTCTAAAAGAGAGAAGAACACAATTCCTTGGATCAACTCCATAGACAATCAAGATCACCTCAAAATAAGAAGAACAAACCTAGGTAAAAAGGTGCACAGAGATGAGAGGGTACAAACCCTAGGCCGAAAAGAAAAGAAAAAGAGGAGATTTTCATCTCACTTTGGTACTACCATGGGAGAGCCATGGATTCAACTTCTATTGGAGAGAAGTTCCTGAAAAAAACCACCATGGAAAACCATGGAGTGCATAATAGAAGGAAAATAGGGGTAGGTTCACAAGAAAATGAAATCAAGAAGGATAAACCACTTACTAAGATCAAAGATCACCAAGGATCACCACAAGAGAGATAATCAAACCCTAGATTACCACATGCAAGGGTTCAACCTCATTCTTCAAGATCAAGCACCTCCACATGAACAAACAAGAACAAGGGCCAACTCCAAGAAAGAAGGGAGAAGGAAGAGAGAGCCAAAGGGGTCACTTGCATGTAATAGAAGGGGTATAAATACCCAAGGGTAGGAGAGAGGTGAGGGAGATGAGGTGTCAAGATACTAGAGCCACTAGTGAAACTGGTCCCTCCAAATATCGTCCATGCAAGTACTCAAGATAAGCATGCACCAGACATTGTTAAAACCAAGGTGGGGTAGCAACCACTAAGTCCTCTAAACCCAAAAAATTCAGTCGAAGCAAAACCAAGGCATACAACATGGTAGCAACCACTACACCATGTTAGCCAAAAACAAACGGTCACCACAACATCAACACAAGTCAAAACATAGCGACCATGATTAGGGGAAAAGCATATAGGTCTCTAAAAACACAACCAATAAAGCACTTTAGTCGCAACACTTCAAAGGATCAACAAACATGGTCGACATCATCATCAACTCAAGCATCCATGCAAACCCTAACAACAACACATGATGCCTCCTCATCAACCAAGGTTCAACAAGGAGACACTATGCATCATTCTCTCTCTCATAATGCAAAAACATAGGGGGCACAACCAAAATGTGACAAATTGCAAGATAAACCCTCAACATGGGTAAATTGCAACTTAGTCCTAAACAAGCATACATATAGCATAACTAGCTCAATCATCAACCAGACAGGACCAAACTAAAAATATAAGCATGTCACGTGTTATTAAGCACCTTAAAATTTTTTATTAAGTTTTTAAGCATCTAATTATGCTAAGAAAAAAATATCAGCAAGAAAGCTAGGTCCGTGGTCTTACAACCATAAACCCCTAATAAGGATTTTACCCCCAAAATCCTACACGAAAAGAGATGGATACTTCATGCACATCTCAGCCAGCAACTCCCATGTGGCTTCTTCCACACCGCGATGTTGCCACAATACCTCAACCAACACTGTATCCTTTATCTTCAACTTCTTCACCATTGTATCAAGGATCAAAATAAGACCTTCCACATATGACGTGCCCTCATCCAACTCAACATCTATAGGCTACAACACCAATTATTTTTCAGGGTGACACTTCCTCAACATTGAAATATGATAGACTAGATGCAACATGTGCAACTCAGGTGGTAACTCCTACTTGTAAGCCACCTTCCCAACATGTGCCACCATAGGGTATGATCACATAAACTTGGGAGACAACTTACCATTCTTCCCAACCCTCAACATGCCTTTCATAGGAGAGACTTTAAGGTACAACTTCTCCCCCACTTGGAACTCCAAAGGCATCCAATGATTATCAATGTAAGACTTCTACCTATCTTTGGTTGCCTGTAGTTTTTTTTTTTTTAAAGCCAAGGGACCATCTATTCACCTCACTCCCCTCGTGTGGGCACAATCAAAAGCAAACATGCATCTCCTGCTGAAACGCAGGTAGAACCCCACACATCACACCAACACACATCACACAACATATTAGGCCGCACAACCCGACCCAAAAACCCCTCTTAACTCTCTCTCCGCAACACAACATAAGTTGTCTTGTGTTTCTCAAGAAGCACCATGCCCATTTAACCTGCTAGGAACAACCCTCATGTCAGAAACAACAAGCGGCTCAGACAAAAGCATACCCCATCTCCCTATCTCCTTCGGGATCGAATTGAAACTTTATGCACTAACGATCCAGTGATGTCCCTCTCCGCAATGATCTCCTTCACCTCTTTGACCAAATTTACGATCTTCCACGGTGCAACATCATCTCCCCACAACATACCATAGACCGAACGATCATCAATTTCCACACTAGAAACGTGTGAAAACTGATCTTCCGCAAGATTCAAGTGAACCCCCACTTCACCAAGCTCTCTAGTAGCTGAGTTAATCACCTTCTGAACATCATCCTCCTAAAAAACCCTCTGTTGACGATGATTGCAGACCACCTCCGGTTGAAAGCCATTATCCACGTACATCCAGATTTTACGTCAGGTTTCCACTAGATCACTGGCTCCCTCGTCTCCCTCCTTCCTCCCTAACGATCTGTTCATAATCATCTCGAGACGATGATCTGAATCTCCTATATGTCCCTCTATAAGAGTAATCCCTGGATCTTCCTCTCCGAGCAGCAGGGGATCGTCTGGAATCAATGAAAGTAAAGAATTCCTCCAGACTACTATGTGGTAGAATGGTTCTGTCCCCCTCCTCATTGTACACCATCCTGTCTCTAGAGTTTCTTCTGGATCTAGGAGCCTGTTGGCTAGTCTCAGTCCTCATCGAGTTGTCAAGTTGTCGTGAAGAAGAGATCGGCGCAGATACAACAACCATCTGCCTATTATCCGAAGGTGAGTCATATCCCAAGGCTTCCATCAGGACCCCAACCTCCCTACCTTCCTCTGTAATGGTGAAAGCATCCTTCTCAATCGGTCCTCTCGCCATCATGTCCAACCTCACTGCCGTGCGCCTATGTCCGTAGGTAAGGGAAATGAACTGAGGTACATCCTCATTGAATGCCTCTACCAGAACCAAAACTCCAGACACATCATCTTCATGTTTCCTCCAATTAGAAATACGGATCAACTTACCAAAGGGTGCAATCATCTTATGAATGTTGGACTTGTCACGACAGATAATGGGAATTTCCTTCATCCAGAACCAAAAAGCTTCCCTATGTTGCGCCTCTTGTCCCTCTTCCATGGATTTCAGCGAAAGGTGAAAACCTCTAACATTTTCGACGCCTTCCTCAATGGCCCGGTGAGCATCAGGGATTCTGGGAAAGAAAACCACCGCCTTCTTCGAAGAGAACTTGTACATATCCACCAGGTTAGGCCATCTTCTCTTGAGACCAGGTGCTATCTCTTCCCAAGTCACCCCCGTCGGCCAAGAGATCTGTATCGCCTGTCCGAGTGAAGCCGATCTTTGCTCACGATAATCATCATCCGGTCCGAGATCCACAGAGATACGTTTGGGAACATGTTGTGGTTCTCCCCTCGCCAGAATCCCCTTCAGAAGAGGAGGGAAATCATCATTAGAAAGGATGTCAGGGGGATGTAAAGGAACATTTCTGCATCTCCTTGCCGTATGACCCGATCTTCTGCAAGAATAACACACCTTTAGGCTATGGCACTGTGCTTGCCAATGTCCCCTCCTCATGCACCGATAACAAGTATCATGTGGGATATTGAAGATGGGTCGACGGATCTCCTTGTTCCTTCTAACCGTCGGCGGAGGATGTGGCGGACCTTCAACTTGGGGCTGGTTCTGTATCTCCTCCATAGGTGCAACGAAACTGCGACTGTTAGACTCCCCTGTCTTGTTTTTTACCGTAGTTGATAAGTAGCTGGGTGGCGGTGGTGCTACGTGGTTGCCGTCTGCGCTTTTATCTGCATTCATCGGAGGTATCTGAGTCATGATCGGCAACATCGGCATCGTAATCCAGTCATCTTCTTGGTGATGCGACTCCTTGGTGTTCACGCCTTGTGGCTGCTCGATCACAGTACGAGGCGTAAGATTCACTGGCGTCGTGTGAACTATGTTCACCTACGTAGGGGGAGGAGAGTTCTCCATCATATCTGGAGTCGGCGTCGGCGTGCTGCTTAGGGGTTGTTCATCCTCAGTCGTTGTCAAAGGCGTTGGCGATTGTAAAAGGTTCCTGATGTCTGGGATCACTGCATCTGGCGGTGTGGATGTGGAGGCAAAGTTGTCTCGTCGCTCAACGACAGACCTTTGCGCACGCCGACCAAGTACGCTTTGTCGTGTGATCCTTCGGAAAAGCGGTGAATGCAACATCTTCGGTGACCAACGACCATCCAGCGCTCAACCAGGAGGGCTAGGGGCGCCGACGAAGATAGGAGGGATCGGGAAAGGATGATATGGGTGGACTCCGGTGGGCGGGGTGCCCAACCAGAGGGGGTGTGGGCGGCGGCTGCCACCGGCGGCGGATCTGGTCGCCCTAGGTCATCGCTCTCAATCCCAGGTTGAGGACCTAGATCCTTTGTCATCTCATCTGGTTGCCTGTAGTTGTTATATCATGTTAATCTTCTCCGTTGTCTGTTGTACAAGCTCAATCCCTAAAAGTTGATACCCATCCGTTCCATACCAACATAACAGAGACTGACAATGTCTCCCATACAAAGCCTCGTAAGGTGCCACGTCGATACTCCTCAGATATTTGATGTTGTATGTAAACTCTATCAAACTGAGGTGCACATCCCAACTGCCCAAAAACTATAGAACGCAAGCTCTCAATAGATCCTCCAAGATCTAAATAGTCCTCTCAGAGTGACCATCTATTTGCGGGTGAAATGTCATACTGAATCTCAATTATGTATCCATCATTGTGTGCAGGCGCTCCCAAAAGCGACCAGTAAATTGAGGATCTCTATCATATACTATCGTTTTTGGGATACTGTGCAAATAGAAAATTTCATCCACATAAACCTAAGCCAATTTCTTAGCTTTATACGTTGTCTTCCTAGGAATGAAGTGCAATGACTTGGTCAACTTGTCCACTATCACCCAGATTGAATCAAGTATACATGTCGAGTAGTATACGCCTATGAGGGTCAAATGTCAAACTCAGGGAAGCATTAATCCAAAAATACTACCAATTGTAACATGATCAACTAGACCTAGTGAAAAATTATTGGTTGGTTGATTAAAACTACTTGCAAGAATTAAGAACTAAATTAAGTAATTTTGATCACAAATTGTATGGATTCCTTAGGATTACTATATTACCATTGTTCACATTGCAATTAACATCATTTCATTAATATTAATTTATCCTAAACCCTAGACCAAGGACCTATAGCAAGAATTACCTGCTCTGACAACATAATTCACAACCCATTCTAATAGAAATCTCACTCCCATGTTGATTTAAATATTAGCTAGGATCTTTAGCAAAACTACTGGGTTATACCTTTCGTAGTCGTAAGCCCTACCTAGAAGTACAATGTAGGCTATGTAAATCTATGACTTATCCTACCCTTAATCCCTCTCCAAAAGTAATTAATGGTCCGAGAAATTAACTATGGTGATCAAGCATAGGCAATTCATGAGGTAATCATGAATTCATGTCCATAACTTTAGAGAAATATATATATATATATATATATTAAATCACAGTGTTCATGAGAGTACAATACTAGGCTACTCTCAAGCCTAAGGAACTAGGGGACTAGCCTTACATGATTTCTACCATTGGATACATGGATGGAATAAGAGAAAATGAGGAAAACATGAGAGAACTAATGAAAATACCTATAGAAGTTGATCTAGATGACTCCCTCTAATGAACGTCACGATTTGTTACGTTTTGGCTCTAAATCCACTCAATGAAGGTGCTCGAGTCGTCTGGGGTATCTCTGACTCCTCCCCTCTGGCCTCCGTGCTCTTATGCAATGTAATGGAATATAATCCCTTGGACTAGTCGAGATCCCCTTTGGTCTTGAATGGGACTTTTTCCATCATTAAGTCATAACCATCAGATCCAGCTTAGTCTAAAATCTCCACTGATCATGGTGGTTTGCTATCACTAACAAGATGTAGGTGGCACCAAGTCTCCAAGTGACTAGAAACCCTTAGAAAATGTCAGTACTATCGACATTTTAGTCAGTATCACCGAGTTGCTAATTTTTGGTTCCTATATTCTCTTGTCTAAGTAATGTCATTTGTTCTAAATCAATGGTCAGTAGCACCGAGTTGATAACTCCATCCTTGTTAAGTCTGAATCATAAGTGGGTCTCACTGACTTGTGGATTTGGTATCTCGAGTGCTGACTCATTAGTAGTGAGATTTCTTTCATCAACCTATTGGATTTTTGTCTCATGTCGGTACCACCAATGTTGTGTCCAGTAACACTAAGCTGCCTTATGCTTTCTCCAATTACCTAAAATGTGAAAAAACCAACATAAGTTTGAATAAAAGATGGTAACTTGGTATAATTGGGTAAAAATACTTAATATTTGATTCAATAGTATTTCACAGGCCAATGAGAATAAACAATGCATAAAAGTTGTCAAAATGAGCAATAATGCATGAGACACATAGAAAACTAGCTTGTGAAAAACATATAAAATTCACTGCAACATCATCCTACAGATGTTTTTATCAAACATATCACACTAATATTTTGTCAATGATATCCACTTGGAATGATTTTAATCTTTATCTCTCAATAGACTCTCTTCATTTGAAATCAATTTTCGATCCCTAGATAGAAGGATCAACGCTTCCATGTCATCCACGTCAGATGGAAGTAGAGTGGAATTGATTCCTTGAAAGGGATTTCCCTACCATTAAGATTATATGATAGTAATTTGATTTTACCCATCTAGGTCCCTAGTTAGACTAAAAATATCATGCTAGTCACTGTAACAACTAGTATCCATATGTAAAATTTTCTTTGAGGGAAACCAAAAGGTATATGTAGGACCTTGCATTATTTTAAGCTTTCCCACTCTTTCTAAGGTCCTTGTCCTAGATTAACCCCTTAATCCTATTTTTCTACCCTTATCACCTATTTAGATGCTTGTATTAGCACATGCTTAGTTAGTGAGTGTTATGTGAGGAGACTTATAAGGAATCTAAATATCCTTAGATCTTGTACGGGATGGGATAGCTATAATTTTTGGTGAGGTATGCCCATAGAGCCAATCATGTGATGATTGACAAGGTATATACCATAAAGGATTTGATTAATACTCATAAAGGAAAGCTTCCAATTCATTCTATTTCATTCATTAATGAGATAATGAGGAAATGTTGTGAATGTCTATAGAATGACAATATTCAATGATGCATGTCTTCAAGTACGTGACTTGGAGAATGAGATCATGTGAATGCTAAAAGTATGTACATTCTTGTTATGTCCCTAGTCAGTTGTTACTATAAAAGGTAGATAGACACCAATAATACACAAGACAGGAGTGTGAGTTGGATGATGACTGAGTCTCATTAGTCATGATTTGTCAATATCAGATCAAGCCCACAAATACATTTTAGGGAATAGTGTATTAGACAGACCCACCATGAGAGTGACACATGGAAACCATCATCGGTAGTCATTGTCATCTCTCATAGAGATGATTGTGATTGTGATTCTTAGACCTAAAATCACTGCACTCATCACATGTTGTTGGGTACGCTTTGACATCATCAAATGTCATTCTAAAACATGGATTGTTAAAACTGTGATGGTTGGGTGAATTTGAAACATGTGGACTGACTGTGAGTGATATAGATGGGATTTGTCCCTCGTACTAGAGATTGATAACATGTCACTTGATAAGCAAGATTGAGAAACACATGTGCATGCACATGTGAATCAATATATGATATTGAGGTCACATTATCTCAGCCAGTCTACTCTTGGTTCAAGGGACATGGGTTGAACATTGAGAGGATGACAAATCCATGCCTCGAGTTCTCGATGGATATTAGAGACAAATGAATTATACAATCACTACAACACCTTACAAAGATCATAGGTTGAAGTTGTTCTCAAACTTTCCATTCACTTGGTTAGCACCGATGTGCAACTAGGCACCACTCTCTAGTTGTTATGTCATAATTTAGTCATGGACATTCACTACCCATGTGATATGGGACCTATAGCGTTACAAACATAGGAACTCATCTGGAAGAGGAATTTAATCCTGAATGATGATTGGATTGATTACTAAAGTGTTTAGGCACTCAAGTCACACAATAGATCAGGTGACTGCACCCTAGACGACTGTCTCATAGGGTGAGATGGATGATTGGTGCACTAGACGATTGTCTGAAGTGTTGAAACGGTCATTTGGGTTGTCAGGTTGATTAAAATTTGAATTGGTGAATTTCTACCCAAACTGAGGTGTGAACTGATCGGTTCATTTAATGAACCAACAGGTTCAGCTTGGCTCACTAGATGACCATCTGAGTGAGAGAGACGACTGTCTTGAATGTGTTGATCACTCAGTTAGGCTAGATGAAGGTTCTATATACTTTCCCAAATTTGTTTCGATTGCACAATTGTTGTGGTACAAGGAATTAATGTTTAGAATTAATGGGAAATGATTTTTCCAAATTCATATGCAATTAGGAAACTACAAAATGACTATCTCACAGTGCCATACGACTGTCTGGTTTTCCAAATGAGCATCTTGTGGTTTGTAGGTTGTGAAACTTCATGTTATTTCAGTGCCTTCCACTCTTGCACAAATCCCAAATATACTAGGAACCCTAGCCCTAAGTCCACCTAAAAATAGAGGGGTATGAGGGGCTTCCCAAGGAACATTAATTACATGGACAATTGAGAATAGTTGCTATGACAATTGTTGTCCTCTCTAGTTGTGGTAATTAAGAGAGCCCAAGAAAGTCCTACCTGACTAGGGAGAGATAGATACAGGAGAGAACAAATGAGGATCATTGTTGTAGGAGAGCAAGTTGGAGACTAGTACACCAATAGGAGGGACAACTCCTTCGTTTCTATTCTAGCAGGATGGAAAAAGTTCTAGTTGGTCTGTGTGGACTACTCTAGAGACATGAGTCCTATGGATGCTGCTAGGAGGACAACACCAGCATGTAGTCCATGGTGACACCATAGGAGCCGCTATAGAAGTTGATCCAGTATGTTGCCCATGGTGAAGACCCGGAGCTGTACATTCACCATCCAATAGCAACTAGAAGATAGTTGTACTACAATGAGTTGTTTTTTCTAGATTTGCTCCAAGACCAGGTATAATTCATTAAACCATCCTTCCCATTTCATAGTAGTTGATGCGATCTAGATGTTATGGGAATACATATAGACAAAAAGAAATTGTTGATATACTTTGTGCCCATATTTCCCAATACTAGTATCAGATCCTTGTCAATTCACTATGTTTTAGCATAATCAATATGATCTGATTTTAGGTTTATTGTTTGCATACAATGTAGATATTTAAACTATCTCATATGTGTGTACGATCAAATACCACATAATCCCAAACTAATATATATATATATATATATATATATATATATATATATATATATATATGATATGATATATATGCAATTTACATGATTCACACTAATAGCGGTTCTGATGGTGGATGTGTAGCATAGTTATGGCCTAAACCCTATATTTGTGTGTGGTTGAATGGCGTGGTTTTATTCCTATTTATCTCAATTTGGGTAATGAACCTCTACCTCCTTCTTTCCAATGTAAACTTAATTCTTTCATAATGTTTCTCCCCTCGAATGTAACTCAAGGTTTCTCTTTATAGTGTAATAAAGTAGCAATAGGATAGTTTGTTTCTTACAACAACGAAGAAGATGATCATCTTCAGGCAAGATGACCAGTTTGTGACATGATCTGACTATTTGGAGGACTAAGGAGGATCAAACAAAGGAGCCAGACAACGACCTAGTGGGTCCAACCAACCGTATGGAAGATGACTAGACATCGGTTGGACATGAGGCTAGACGACCATCCCAGAATTCCCAACTGGCCGTCTGGAAGGTGTTCAGACATCGGCTGGACAGGACGACCAACTTACTAGCCAAGAGGCGAGACCACTAGTTCAAGGGTTGAGCCTATCCACCCAGATTGGCAAGAACATGGTCTACACCAACAACAGGTTCATACATGTGATGTGATGATTGACCTAGGTGGTATTAATTCCTTGTGACTCCAAGTAATTATAGTAGATATGGCCATAACCATCACTTTTTGTTTATATTGCATGTTTATCTGGTGGGATCTAGCATGTATATAATACGTACTATATATTTGGTGATTGGATACAATATATGTATATATATGATATATCCCTCAATCAAACATATTAAGTCTAAGATGTTTTCCAATATAAATACACATGAAAAACTTGTTTGACTAAGTGTAGGTTACACCTTGGCATGGTGCTCTGTCTACCTCATGGAAATGCGATAGTAGTAATATAGGTTCCACCTTCGTGGGGTGCATTATTATTTTTTGGTTATTGGGTTAGGCTAAACTAGTGATTCTTAGAGCATCTAAGCCCAGAATCATACAGATGATAATGGCAAGGAGTTGTGCATATTGTCTATCTAGAATTGCATATGATTCTATTGGGAAAAGTTGCTTACCTTGATAGTTGAATAGGCATGCTGATGTTGGCCAGATCATAGTTGAATTATCTTGGATCTTGGCTCATTAGAAAATTGTTTTTTGCAACTTAATTGATACTTGAGGGTTATCCATTTAACAAAATAATGAGAATGATTTTTTTTATAAAATTCCATGGATTAATGAAAGTAAAATAGGATATAGAGCTTGCAAACACATGACGTTTGCAAGTTTAACTAAAGATAGAAGTGGCCATCCGGTGTGAAGAGGACTCACAAACACAGGAGAAACTAGTGATGAAAAAAATGGGGTGAAGAGACTTAATTATTATCGCTCAAATTTTAATCAAATCAAAGTGATTTTTTGAAAAAATTGCAAAATTCTTTTATAGAATCAAATGAAAACAAACAACAATCATTTTTCTCTACAATTGGTCCTTGAAAAGGAAAAACATAATGGGAAAAACTTCCATGAATGGTTTAGGATGTTGAGAATCATTCTCACACAGGAGTGCAAGCTCTATGTCCTGGAGATGTTAGAACAATAGAAACCACCTCAAAAATGCACCTAGGGCTGACAAGGATGCTTACAGGAAGCATATTGAAGATGTCGTAGATGTCAAGTGTCTGATGCTATGATCCATGAACTATGAGTTACAGAGGTAGCATGAGAACATGGATGTGATTGAGATGGTCACACATCTCATGAACATGTTAAAAGATCAGGAAAGACAAGAGAGATGTGATTTCTTCAAGGCATTATTCATATGTAACATGGCAGAAGGATATCCAGTAGGTCATCATGTACTCAAGCTTATTAGGTATGTGGAGAACCTAGCTAGACTAGGATTCCCCTTGGGTCAAGAGTTGGCCACTGACATGATTGTGCAGTCTCTTCCAGAGTCATATAGTCAGTTTGTCATGAAATACAACATGAACAACTTTGACAACATTGACAAAGTTGTTGGACAAGTTGAGAACAGTTGAGGGACAAATGAAGAAAGACATGCCCAATCTTTGAAGGTGATCAATAAGACAAAGGCAAATCTAAGAAGAGTTCTAAAGCTAGTGTAACGACCCCACTTCCCGGTAACCCCCAATCAAGAGAGACCAAGAGGTCAAAGGCCACCTTCTCCATCCTGAGCTTGGTTCCTGGGGTCACCTCTCAAGGTGCCTAATGGTCTTCCCTCTGGGGCTTGACCAACTCAGACCTTCACTCTGGGGCTTGGTCTTGCATCATACATCAGGGTGGTATGTAGGTTCGAGAAGTACATTCATAATTAATTGTTATACACATAGTGACTTTATGAGATTGCAGAGTTGAACAAACAAATAGTTCAGGTTGCACATCAATCGAGGAATCTTGTGAAACACTATGAATCATAAGGCGATTATTCATAAATTAACCACATACCTATTCAGTAGAATCAACAAGCTAATAGTAAATCCAAGAAAGAAATTGTCCAAGCAAGCAGTTCAATCCACACAAGCAAGAATCCTAAAAAAAATACATGTACTCTATTTACTATCCACTTTATCAGGATCTATCTATTCACTTAAAATCGCTTCTGAAGGGTTTCCTATTTCTTTTTAGGGTTTCATTAGGGTTCATCTTTATCATTGTTACTATAAACCCTAAAACAGCAAAACTAATTACAAACCCAAACTATCTTGTTAAATCCTTCCTAACAAGCATATGATTAACCCATAATTACATTCTTCTAAGGAATCTTGAGTTAACCATATTAATCACCTTTTACCCTAAATTAGAGTTTCTATATGCATTATCATAGATTCATGTGTAAAAACCTTAAAGCAAGAAAATGATTATCTAAATCAGATTCAACTGTTACTTTTTCTCTCAAGAGGTTACTATAACTCAAAATAACATATTTAAGACATTTAATCTGATTTTCAAACATAATTAGGGTTTTAATCAAGGTTTAATGCATAACATTATCAACTTAAATCACTTCTGGAATTACAAATGTAATCAGGCTTTAATATTATTTTTAACAAGTTCCTCATGATTTTCTGATCAACTTTCATATATAAAGTTTTCTCATACGATCATCCTATTCTTTTCTATGATTTTTACCATTTAAAACCATTCTAGCCAATCAGAGAATGCCACACGTCCCTTTCGACTTTCTCAAGTCGAGCCAGCAGGGCCTGGCGTGAGCCAATTGGCTCGCACTGCATCATCACCCAGGTCCCGCGAGTTGCTCACCTCATCAGCGAGAAAACAAAATCAAAGGATATAAAAGCCCTTACTTGTATTGAAGAACTAGGAGGGCAAATTGGTCAATTGATGCAGTGTCATCTTCAACCTCCGTGTGCCCTCCTGCAGCTATCTAACAGTCAACTCTCCAGTTGACTCTAGGCTTCTTTCACTCTACGCGCAAGCTACGAACACCAGAAGCACCCTCTTTCTCCTCCAGACACGACGACCAGGTCAATTGGTCGTCTCCTTCCTCCCACCACCACGGAGGCAGAGCTCTTCCTCTGGCAAAGGTTCTTCTGAGTAGGGGTCAAAGGTTGGGATGAATTTTCCAATTGATCGCACCAAACGACTCATCAACGCCTCCCGTACTCTCAAGGTTAGTTTGTGGGATCGCTGGTGTCGTGGGATGCCCTCTCCTTATATAGGCAGGGTTGGCGAGAGATCCATGTTTGGGGAAAACTCTGTTTCACCTCAGGAATCCCCCAATGCGAGGTTCGTTCAGTTTGGGAAGGTCTCCCGAATTCATTGGTTGCCTTTCCAAGTTCCCTCGTGCATCCAAGATCGAGAAAAGATCGAAGAAGGAAATGCCAGTGTCCTCGTCAGACTGGAGTCACGACATCGCTCCAGCACCATCGGATCATAATCCCAATATAGATCATAAGATCTAGGGCTCAGATCATCCGCACATTAGATAAATCCAAAACTTAATCCTAAATGCAGTGTGACATTTAATGCATTATTAGGATTATCTATTCACTATAGGATAATTTCAAAAATCCATAACTCCTTAATCGAGTGTCCTTTTTCAACCAAATTTTAAGGGAATCGTTATCTTTCCTTAATCTACTTATGTATCCAATTTGAGCCAAAAAAATCCAAAGGAAAAGGGCATTACCTTTGTGTGCAAGTTATACTTTAATAAAGCTTATTTAATTGGTATTTTCTCTTTCTTCTCCTATTATCTTTGAACCTTGGACTCCTTGGAACCCAAGAAATCTCAAAGATATGAAATCCATCTTTCAAGGGTATTTCCTAGCCTTCTAGAGGCTTCCACATCCTTGTTTTCTCCTTATATTAGTTATTCCTTTATTAATTGAATTCTTTTCCTTTTATTTCCTTTTCCTTTTTATTGGGCCCAATAGCCAACAAGGCCCACAAAATCAAACACACAAGGATATTTATCAAGGGAATCTGTTTAAGGCACATAAATCACACAATTACATAATCATACATTTATTGGGGGAAATTGCATTTCCATCTAAAAGAACCCAAAAAATTGGGGTTGTAACATCCTTCCCCTCTTATAGGAATTTTTCCCTCAAAATTCCACCAAACATACAAACAATTTAGGATAAAACTTTTCCATGTCCATCATTGGCTCCCATGTGGCCTCATCCTCTCCATGGTGCTTCCAAAGAACCTTTATCATCTTATATTCTTACATATGAGTTCTCTCTCACTTTGGTATCTCGTACCCTCATAGGTGACTCAGGATATTTCAGCCTCCTTAGAATCTCAATAGGCTCATGGCTCAGCACATGGTTCAGGTACATCACATAGTGCTCTAGATCGGACTTATGGCACATCATACATCATGTTATCATGAGGGGTAAGGCTAAACATAAACATCTCCACCACTCCATCTCAAATGGATCTATGTATCAGGGAATCATCTTTAACTATAGCTAAAAGGGGTCAGGTATTCATAACACATATTCTCCCACAGTGAACTGCATGTCAGTCTGCTTCACATCAGCTCATGACTCATGTCGCCCCTGGGCATTCTCAGCCATCGCACGATCAAAGCGATTTCATCTTCACACACTGTGGTCTCTCTGACCTTCACAAGGTCCTTTCACTGACATCATCCTAATGAAGCGGTGACCGACATGACCTCCCTTACAGAGCTTCTTACATCTAGATACTGGCTATGGTGGCTATCATCACAAACTCTCATAGGACAAGAATTGCCCCCATGTATTACCCTGAATGAGCACACATGCTCTCATCAGACCCTCTAGTATGGATCATACTAACTATTAGTTAAGGGTGATAAGTTGTACTAAACTTCAAACTAGTATCGAGTTCTTCATGTACCTACTTCAACCACATGGAAGTGAAGTTGAGGTCATGGTCCAAATATTGAACTCTGATCATGGTGTAGTTGAACTATCTCTCTCTCATGCATATAGTTCAACCAAATCTATCACACTGATAGTGCTCTCTCTCAGGAAAGGGATTAGGTCAACTTGGTAAGGCGATATACCATAACACATATTGCATCATGACCCCTCTCGGTCCAGGGGTGTCCCACTACGATGTGTATGGTGATCTACTCCCATTCCCTCTCGGGGACTCTTCATTATTGGTAGCAACTCACTGGGTTACCAGTGTTCGACCTTCACCACCTAGAATGCATGGAGACCAACCACATGCAACCCTATATACTTCTTCATCTCAGGTATTCAAAGTACTACTGTAAAACTTAACCATCTCGGTAGTACCACGGTGTATTGTGAACTTAAAATCATGATCTCCTGCATGTCATGGTTCCTCAAGGTTGACTCCTCAGAAACCCTAAAAGGCTCTAGTCATGGGTTCCATCACCTTCTTTCCCAGAGAGGTGTATATGAGGTTCTACAACCATCCATCTATTGTATAAAGATCTTGGATGGCTAACCAAACAACCCCTACTCGACCAATGGGTCAGGTTGTATCTGGGTGTTAGCAAACATGTCACATAAACTTAGAGTTCACCTAACAACCTCTTCTAGCATCTCTACTGGCTAAATAAGATAGTTGTGTCTCAACTAAGAGCATCCATTACCACCTTACATCCTTATGTGCTAGGTAACGGTGAAGACATAAACCTTCATATACTTCACTCATCATCCTCATCTCTGATTTAGGTCTAACTGAGTCAAGAAAACTTCGAGCTCATCATCTGGATTATCAAACTCCAACTCATAAATTCCATACTGCTATTGATACAATGTCCTTATATGATGACTACCTTAGATCTCTTCGGGTATGTAAACCATCCATTCAACATACTATCCAAAAAGGTATGATACCTCCTCTATCCTCAAACATCATAGCAAGGTTTCAACTCTCAATATCTTTATGCTTAGTGTATGGCATGCACATTTCCCTATCCCTCACCCCCATAACAAGAGCAAATAAGCATTTGGCTGCAGTCAAAATACAGAGTTCATCTCATTCTAAGAGTAGAGATGGTGCATCCCACATCGCCAGTACATGTTCCAAACAAAGCAGAAACATGCATCCCGTGTCTCCACACCATGAACATCTTGATTTTAGGTTTACATCCATGGAAAGCTATTCCCAAGCACTCTTGGGTCTTCATATCATTCATACTTAATCCTTAGTCCTTACCTCAAGGTTTCTAGGGTTTTGGTACTTTTGGGGTCATCCCTCTCCCCTTATGCATCCAAGGAGTGCCCACCTCATTTTCCCTTTGGTTCCCATGAACTCATGAAGGTGATCAATCTCCTAGCCCACGGTCCTCGGGAAAAGATAATTGTTACCTCCCAACCCTATAGTCTTGTGCAACTAGGGAAACAAACAACTCCTACTCCCATCGGTCTTATCCCCACCTGACCTTAGTATAGACTTAGGATTATATCATGGTACATCTGAAACTTGAAGTTTTTGATATATGGGAAAGAAAATCAGAAGAAACATGGAGGAGCTCCAGGCGAATGGCGTTGGTGGAGGCGATTCTTCAGGAGGTGGCAGCGGTCCATCTAAGGGGTATGCTACTGTGCCAGTAGATGGAGGCGATGGTAGGGCGGGGGGGGGTCATATCCCGAAGGCGTGATTTCAGATCTCATCCTCCCGGTCCTCGTCGTCCTCAAGCTCCTACAACGAGAAGACTAAACCACATTGGAGTTGAAAAGGAGCCTCTCCAGTGGTCGGATTTGTTTAGGAGACCGTTAAAGGAAGTAGATCTGGGAGTCTTAACACCAAGGCAGCTTGAGCTGAGGGATGGAGCGATTGTCTACTCAAAGGTGATTCCCGAGCGTAATGCTGATAGATGGAGGCTCTCGACGGTGGGGTATATCGTAGATCTAAAGCCACACTGGCCTTCTCTACAGTCTTATCTCCAGGGCCTATGGAAGATCAAAGGCACTATTGAAGTGATCTCACAGAGGAATGGCTATTTTGTTATCAACTTCTCTGAGGAAGAGGATCTGGATACAACTACTGATGGAGGTCCCTGGTTTGTAGCAGGAAAGCCACTTATTATCAAGAAGTGGGAAAGAGGGAGCTCTCTAGATAAATTGAAACTGACGGAGGTACCAATGTGGGTGCGAATGTTCGATCTTCCACTGGAGTTGTGGGATGAAGACATATTTGGAATGATTGGCTTATACATTGGAACCCCACTGAAAGTGGATAAAGCTACTCTGGATTTTAGAAGGTTGGAATTCACATGAATGTTAGTGTTGATACCAGCTTCTTCGAGCTTCCTTACTTCCATCATACTTCTGAGTGATGACGGAGTTGAAGATAAAGTGACTATTCAGTATGAAAGGGTTCCTATTAGATGCGAATCTTGTGGGACATTCAGGCATGAGAACGCTGGCTGTGAGAAGGTGATAGAGAAGTGTAATAGTCTGAAGGTCTAGGTGCCGAAGAAAGTTACAACTAAAGATAAAGAGTTAGAAAGGATTCCTGAAGCATACTCTCAGTCAAAGATAGAGAAGTTTGAAGATGCAGTTGACATTCTGACCAAAGATGTAGTTGATAGTTCGACCAAAGATGGGGAGTCAGTGGTTGTTGTGGGGTCTCTAGTTGCGGATGTTACTGCAGCTGATTTAGTGACACCGAAAAGTAGTACTGAAGGAGATGATGGCTTCATTCTAGTGGCTGGTAACTCGAGGAAGAGTAGAAGGAAAAAAAGCTTTCTGCCGAAGGGGCCGTTGAAGCCGCTGGAGGTGGCTTTCAGAACAGGTGCGAAATAATGTATCTCCTAATTCATTCCAACATCTTTTTGTCAATGAGGATGATCAGGAGATGGTTACTATGGCTGGCAGTCTACCAACCCCCCACATCTCCAATGGATAATCTAACTATAGCCTCTTGGAATGTGATAGGACTGAATTATGTAGGGAGACAGTCTGCACTCCAGGAGTGTGTAGTTAGGAACCAAGTATCGGTTGGTTGCATTCTAGAGACGAAGCTGAGAAGGAAGAAGGTTAGAAGAGTAATGGATAGGTTGTTTGGTGTTGGATCATGGATTTCCAATCACAATATCCATGCTTTGGGCAGAATCATTCTTGTTAATATGAAAGATGATGTTTGGCTGAGACTTATTAGTGAGTCTGATCAATATTTACATGCTCAAGTGTTGTCGCCTTCTGGTAATTTCTTCCTAACTGTTGTTTATGCTCATAATAACATTGGTAGAAGAAAGGGGTTGTGGGATTCCATTAAGGATATCAAAGGATCCATTAATGGACCGTGGATTGTCTGTGGTGACTTCAATGCTATACGGTTTTCCCATGAGAGGTTTGGTACAAGTGAGCCCTGTTACAGCTCTATGGTTTGCTTTAATGAGTGTGTTCTTCAAACTTCCTTGGTTGAGTTGGATCTAAGAGGTTCGAAGTTTACCTGGGATAACAGACAGGTTGGGGATAAGCTTGTGATGTCAATGCTTGATAGAGTGTTCTATAATCTGGATTTCTTGGATTCCTTTCCTAATTTCTGGGGAGAGGTGGTGGCCTCTTTTCATAGTGACCACAGATTGGTTCTTATGCATATGAACAAGAAGAGTTATAGAAGGAAATCTCCTTTTCACTTCATTAATGCTTGGAGTCAACATGAGGATTTTGCTGAGGTGGTGAAGAAAGCCTGGAGGATGGAGGTGGAAGGAAATCCTATGTATCAGGTCTGTAGGAATTTGGATAATGTCAGGTTTGAGGTGTCGAAATGGAACACGACTGTTGTGGGTGATTTTACTGAAATGAGACACACCAGGGAGTATGAGGCTTGTGTTGCTCAAAATATGGCAGATCAAAGACCTTATGATATTGAGGTTGTATAGGAGGCTGTTGATAAGAGGAAAGATGTTGAGGAAGCCTATAAAGCTGAGGAATCTTTCATTAAACAGAAGTCTAGAGTTAATTGGCTGAAGTTGGGGGATAGTAACTCTAAATTCTTTTATTCTTCAATCAATACGAGAAGACAGAGGAACTCTATCAGATGTCTTATGGTTAATGACATTGGCATTACTGATGAACACATTATTCATGATGAGTTTGTTAAGTTCTATAAGGAGCTTTTCAGTGCTGATGATGGTTTAGATATAGAGTGGGATGAAGGATGGTAGGTTCCAAATCTATCTGATAATCATATCAATTCTCTCTGTGCTCTTGTGACGAAGGAGGAGATTGAAAGGGTTATTCAGAATAGTGATGGGGATAGGGCCCCTGGTCCGGATGGTTTTAACTTCACCTTCTACAAGGTTTGTTGGGATACTGTTGGTGAGGATGTAGTAAAGGCAGTACACAATTTCTTTAGAAGTGCTAGACTCCTCAAAGAAGTTAATAGAACCTTCATCACTCTTATTCTGAAGTGTAGTAGTGTTTTGAATGTGAGAGATTGGATGCCTATTTCATTATGTAACTCCCTTTATAAGGTGATATCCAAAGTCCTTGCTAATAGGCTTCAACCAATTTTTCCTGAGGTAATTGATAAATCTCAATGTGCTTTCATAAAGGGGAGGGAGATTTCAGATGCTACCTTGCTTGTGAATGATATGCTTAATATGATCATGAAGAGAAGCTCGCCTAAAGTCTGTGTGAAGGCAGATCTTATGAAAGCATATGATTCTATTAGCTGGAGGTACTAGTGGCGCATTTTTATGGAAATGAGATTTCCTAGGTGTTGGATTGAGTGGGTGTTTGAAATTCTTCACTCCACTAGTTTTCAAATTCTTATAAATAGGCAACCATCTGAATGCTTCTCTCCCAATAAAGGTATTAGATAAGGGGACTCTTTAGCTCCTTATCTTTTTGTTATAGCTATGGAGGGCCTCTCAGCTATGTTGTCTCATGTTGTTAGGATGAACTTGATTACTCCTTTTAAAGCTGGGGATGGTATCAAGATTACTCATGTGGTTTTTGCTGATGATGTGGTCCTTTTCTCTACTGGTGATGAGGGTTCTATTATGGATTTGTCCAAGGTTATTAAATCCTTTAGGGATGTTTTTGGGTTGATTGTCAGTAGTCAGAAATCCACTTTCTTTGCCAACAAGTAGGTGGATATTAAGATGGTGTAAGATATCCTTGATATCAAGCATGAGGTGCTACCAGTTAAGTATCTGGGTTTACCACTGTTTGTGGGTAGATTATCTCGGAGTATGTGTTCTCCTATTCTTGATAAGATAAAGGGCCGTCTTGAAGGTTGGAAATCCAGTCAACTCTCTTTTGCTGGAAGGCTCGAGCTGACAAAGTCTACTTTGTCTTCCTTTCAAATCTATTGGGCTTCTTCTTTCCCTCTGCCTGTGGCTGTCACGGATGATTTTGACAAACTATGTAGAGATTTTCTTTGGGGAGGACCGGATATGGAAAGTAAAATTCATATGGTGGCTTGGAGTCGAGTGTGTTTGCCGAAGAAAGAGGGTGGCTTAGGGATGAGAAGAGCTAAGGATATTGTTGAAGCTTGTATTACTCTAAATATCTGGAATTTTGCTAAGAAAAAAGATATGATGTGGGTGCGTTGGGTGCATGGAAGGTACTTGAAGGGGGATTCTGTTTGGAGGTGCTCTATTCCCTCCAATGCCTCTTAGGTGTGGAGACAATGTTTGTACCACAGAGAGAAGGTTGTCAAGCTTATTTCTTTTTCTATGGGTGATGGGAGTCTCATCAAGCTATGGAGGGATCCCTGGTTTAAAGGTCACTACCTGGAGGAAGGCCTTGATAGAGGGTGTATTATGAGGAGTGGTATAGGGAAATTTGCAGACCTCTGTTCCCTTGTAAGCAATGGTGACTGGACTGAATCGAAGTCTAGGCATTTGTCCATGGTCATCAAGGTTATTAGATAGGTTGGCTACTGTGTTAAGGAAGTGAAGGATGCTATTTTTCTGGATGGGAAGGTTCCTAACATAGTTCGGGATGTTTGGGAGGTAGTTAGGCATCAAGCTACTGCTCCTTACTGGTCTAATTGGTTGTGGAGTGCTAAAGCTACTATGAGGCATAAGGTGCACGGATGGAGGTGTTTCTTAGATAAATTGCTCCATCTTGATCACCTTCATTTGAGAGGTTTTTAGTTTCCTTCAAGATGTGTTTTATGTAAAGAAAGTATAGAAGACCTTTTTCATATTTTTTTCTGTTGTGAGTACACTCAGAAATTTTTGGAGGAAGGCTGTTGGGGAGGGCTTAATGCCCAGATGTCCAGGTTCTTTGGAGGATGTTTTCTCCTTTCAAGCTAAGAAGGAGAAAACTGTTATTCTTGTTATTTTCCATGGTGTTTGGACAGAGAGGAACTGCAGAATTTTTTTTGGGATCGAGCTATGTGCAAATAGAAGATGGACAAGTATTAGAAAGGATATATGAATCTTTGTATAGTTGTTTCTTTGCTCTTCCTTATTTTCTTCGAGCATTGCTCACTAGCTTTGTACAAATTCCTTTGGTTTATAGTAAAGAGGTCACACGCTGTTTCGATCAAGAAACAAAACTTGAATCCCTACCGAAAAACCCCATCATCTCTCTGGGCATATGTGATCAAACCTACATCCTTTCTTAGGGATCATGGAAACCTACCTACCTCGGCCTAGCCCCATATAGGTTCCCACCATGGCAACCTATCCTCATGCCCTTTAGAGATAGTCACACAAGGGTCTATAGATTCATGCTCATACCATGTGTTCTCCACTTAGATCATCAAACTCTTATAAGAGAGACCTCTTTAGGTTACCTCGAACCTAAACAAAACAGATACTCACCCTACGTAAGGGTCACTCCCCAAGATGGGAGAAAACTATCTCTTGATAGTAACAAAGGTCACAAATGTCCTTACGTCTAGGGTTTACACTATCATGTGCATGCTTATCCCTATCATGCTACTCCGACACATAACTAGTAAGAAGACAACCCACTAAACCACTCTGGGCTCCTTTTTATATCATACTTATTCCTTATTCCTCCACATTGGACCAATATCATACATGCATATGTCACCAACCTATGTGTGAGGGGTTCATCAAACATATACCTTTGTCCAAGGGGTTTCCTTTTCCTCTACACATGAGGGGGTGCCATGCTCGAATCTGGAGGAACTCAAACATCATTGTAAGCATTAGGTGCACCATGTAATACTACTTCCCCTCTTAGGTCTTGGAACCCTAGGTTCACTTCTTCTGCATCAGCTATCTAATCACAAACCAAATATGCACAAGTCATGGCATACACTTCCCACCATTCTTCCACGTGAACAACACCTTAGAGTCCTACATAAGGACAACCAACTCAGTGTGAGACCTCATGACTTGTTATCGTACCTCCCCAGGGACTAAGGAACTCTCCTTTCCATACCTATAAGGTAAGGTAGGCACCTAAAACTTCTGTACAATGGTTCAAGAAGCCTCTTTCTCTTTCTAGGATTTGGTTCCTCTAAAGGCATCCAAGGTACAACAAGCCTCGAAGGATCATGCATGAGACAACCACAACTATCTACTCAGGGTCATATAATATAGGTCATAACATACCCAACTTCTCATGGTCCTTCATGTCTCAGAGTCAAGGTCTCTAACCTTCTTCATCGGGTCTTGCCCTCTCTTTCTAGAGAAAACCCTACAACTAGTCCTACAACTTGAGGTTCCCTCATAGAAGATGGGTCAAGACCTTAAGGATACAGGTCTACACCTACCGGGGTGAAACGTACTATCAAGACCTATGTCTAACACATATCATCCCAGGCTGTGCATGCTCCTCTCATTAACATCAGGCATAACCCTATGGGTCTAGGTCTAAAACCTATGGTCAGCCTACTGTTGTCCACCTCTACGTAGGTGCATGCCTCTTCTCTTCTCCTACATGCCCATAAGGGTTTCTATATGGTCACCACTATCCTTCAAGAAGAGGGGGCTATTCCTAACCCTCAAAGGCATGACCGCACAAGGTCGGGTCACCAAGAACACTAGGTCAAACCTTGCTCATGCTTCTCATGGATACACAAAACCTATATGCATGTCAACCCACGTACATACCTGCATGGTCAACCATGATGTTCAACTCATCCTGACATCTCACTCCCTAACTACCACTTAGGGTTAGGGTTAGCATCATCCTGAGAGGATGTGTCAGGTCTCTACCTCTTCTTGGAGGCCTCTGCCTCCAAGGAAAACTCTCTCTCCTCATCCTCCCCAAGAAGGTCTGACCTTAGATCTCTCCTGAGGGCATGGCAACATGCACCATGCAACCTAAGCATGTAACTAATCTTTAGTATATGCTTAAACTATTAAGCTTATTTCCATTACACCTTGTTTACATACTTTTCATTGATTTGGTGGAGGATTCCTTAATCCTTATCATACTTACCCTAACCTCGAGAGGGTGGGAAAGAGAGAGAAAAACCCTAAACCTTAGAACCTTAATTGAATTAGGGTTGAGAAGGGACGAAATACATGAGAGAGTCCTAAAGGTATCTTATTTCGAGTCAAGACCTCAGACTTTGGATAGGAAGTCACACCACATTCAGGAGTCCTCATAGATCGACTAGCAGGGCAGAGGAAAATATTGCCAGCCCCCAGATCGTGATCATGTTCTAGACACCTCCGTCATCGGAAAATCCTCTAATAACTCCCTCGGGTTCTACAAAGTTTGTAAAATTTAATAATTATTAAGGATTAAATGAGAAACCATTGGCTCTGATACCAAATGTAATGACCCCACTTCCCGGTAACCCCCAACCAAGGGAGACCAAGAGGTCATAGGTGTTATCCCAAAATTCAGGCTCAATGGTTTGACGATTCAATCAAAAATAATTATCAAATTCTACTAGTAATAAACTGGAAAGATGGAATAAAATAAAAATTTTGCATACCTTTTCAAAATAGGATCTATGACTTCTATCCACAGAAGAAATCTACCTATCTAATCCTCCCTGAAATATTTAGTCTTTATCTTCACAAATTTCATTCTACTATTTGTCCCATTTTAGAATTGTACCTAAAATGCCGATAAACAAAACGTCGGTCGGTATATTGCTATACTGGTATGTGGGGACAAACACAACATCACAAATAGGCTCTAACAACCTAATTATAGCAAATAGTTGATTAACAATCCAAATTATGTTTTCAATGTAACATCTCAACCGCTTTTACCGTAAACCCCGGATTACTCTCTCTTAGGATTTTGTCCTTGCAAGGGACATAAGGCCACCTTCTCCATCCTGAGCTTGGTGCCTGGGGTCACCTCTCAAGGTGCCCAATGGTCTTCCCTCTGGGGCTTGACCAACTCAGACCTTCCCTCTGGGGATTGGTCTTGCATCATACATCAGGGTGGTATGTAGGTTCGAGAAGTACATTCATAATTAATTGTTATACACATAGTGACTTTATGAGATTGCAGAATTGAACAAACAAACAGTTCACATTGCAAAGTAATCGAGGAACCTCGTGAAACACTGTGAATCATAAGGTGATTATTCATAAATTAACCACATACATGTTCAGTAGAATCAACAAGCTAATAGTAAATCCAAGCAAGAAATTGTCCAAGCAAGCAGTTCAATCCACACAAGCAAGAATCCTAAAAAAGTACATGTACTCTATTTACTATCCACTTTATCGAATTCTATCTATCCACTTGAACTCACTTCCTAGGGTTTCCTATTTCTTTTTTAAGGTTTCATTAGGGTTCATCTTTATCATTGTTACTATAAACCCTAAAATAGAAAAACTAATTAAAAGCTATAACTAGCTTGTTAAATCCTTCCTAACAGGCTTAGGATCGACTCACAATTACATTCTTCTAAGGAATCTTGAGTTAACCATATTAATCACCTTTTACCCTAAATTAGGGTTTCTATATGCATTATCATAGATTCATGTGTAAAAACCCAATAGAAAGCACATTATTATCTAAACCAGATTCAACTCTTACTTTTCTCCCAAGAGGTTACTATAACTCAAAATAACCTATTTAAGACCTTTAATATGATTTTCAAACATAATTAGGGTTTTAATCAAGGTTTAATGCATAACATGAT
Organism: Alisma plantago-aquatica; assembly: GCA_963693085.1. NCBI lineage: Eukaryota > Viridiplantae > Streptophyta > Magnoliopsida > Alismatales > Alismataceae > Alisma > Alisma plantago-aquatica. The sequence continues at coordinate 218,384,179 of OY856409.1, forward strand.
CAACTTAAAGTACTTTTAGAATTAGAAACATAATCAGTCTTTAAAATTATTTTTAATAGATTCCTCATGATTTTCTGATCAACTTTCATATATAAAGTTTTCTCATACGATCATCCTATTATTTTCTACGATTTTTACCATTTAAAACCATTCTGGCCAATTAGGGAATGCCACGTGTCCCTTTTGACTTTCTTAAGTTGAGTAAGTGGGGCCGGGTGTGAGCCAATCTGCTCATGCCGCATCATCACCTGAGTCCCACAAGTTGCTCGCCTCGTCAGTGAGAAAACAAAATCAAAGGACATAAAAGCCCTTACTTGTACTGGAGAATCGAGAGGGCAAATTAGTCAATTGACACGGTGCCATCTTCAACCTCTGCCCTCCCACTTGTAGTGATTTGAGAGTCAACTCTCCAGTTGACTCCATGCTTCTCTCACTCTACGTGCAAGATACAAAGACTAGAAGCACCCTCTTGCTCCTCCGGACACGACGGCCAGGTCAATTGGTTGTCTCCTTCCTCCTACCACCGCGGCAGTAGAGCTCTTCCTCCGACGAAGGTTCTTCTAAGCAGGGGTCAAAGGTCGGGATGAATTCACCAATTGATCACACCAAATAATGCACTGACGCCTCTCACACTCTTAGGGTTAGTTTGTGGGATCGCTGGTGTCATGGGATGCCCTCTCCTTATATAGGCAGGGTTGGCGAGAGATCCCTATTTGGGGAAAACTTCATTTCACCTCAAGAGTCCCCCAAAGCCAGGTTCGTTCAGTTCAGGAAGGTCTCCCGAATTCAATGGTTGCCTTTCCAAGTTCCCCTGTGCTTCCAAGATCGATAAAAGATCGAAGAAGGACATGCCAGTGTCCTACTAGGACTGGAGTCCTGACGCCGCTCCAACACCGTCAAATCATTAGATCCATGATCTAGATCATGAGATCTATGGCTCAGATCATCTACACATTAGATAAATCTGAAACTTAATCCTAAATGCATTATTAGGATTATCTATTCACTATAGGATAATTTCGAAAATCCATAACTCCTTAATTGAGTGTCCTTTTTCAACCAAATTTTAAGGGAATCTTTATCTTGCCTTAATCTACTCATGTATCCAATTTGAGCCCCAAATTCAAAATGAAAATAGCATTATCTTTGTGTTCAAGTTATCCTTTAAAAAAACTTATTTAATTGGTATTTTCTCTTTCTTCTCCTATTATCTTTGCACCTTGGAACCCAAGAAATCTCAAAGATATGAAAACCATCTTTCAAGGGTATTTCCTAGCCTTCTAGAGGCTTCCACATCCTTCTTTTCCCCTTATATTAGTTATTCATTTATTAATTGAATTTCTTTTCCTTTTATTTCCTTTTCCTTGTTATTGGGCCCAATAGCCAACAAGGTCCACGAAATCAAACACATAAGGCTATTTATCAATGGAATCCGTTTAAGGCACATAAATCACACAATTACATAATCATACATTTATTGGGGGAAATTGCATTTCCAACCAAAAGAACCCAAAAAATTGGGGTTGTAGTAGCTAGCCAGAAGCCCAAGTCTTCAGATCTCAAAGAAAATGGAGTAAAGAAAAGGGGCAATTGTCACCGATTTCAATAACATGGACATTGGAAAAGAAATTGCCCACTCTAGTTAGAGGAACTAAAGAATAAGATGGAAGTCATTGAGGCATCCACGTCAGGTTTAATGTTATAAGATAAATTTGATTACTTCATGATTTGGTATTTGGTACCAAACAAAGATCTAACATACTTAATGTGCAGGATCTGACAAGAAGTGAAAGCCTTGATGGAAGGACAAAGATGGACAAGGAGGAGCAAGAGTTGTGGAAGCTTTATTCTACATTTAAATTAATCTTAACCCAATGGCATGTAATAGAGTTAATAGAACTGCTATTTTATTATGCCAAGAAAATGGAAATATTTACCTTAAGCATCTTGTATGACAAGAATGATGAATCAATAAAGTAAGATATTAATTTTTTGTTTCAAAAGATATGATCTTGCATGGAAATGCCCAAATATATCTAACAATCATTGTTTTGAAAGAATATTAGATAAATTTTTAAACGTCAATACCAAAGTATTATAACTGATAACTCAAGATTATCATTAGCACTAGTCACCTTGTATGCACATATAAGAAATGCATGTCTAGAATACATATTGATGTTAATCTAGATTCCCTTGGTTATTGAACCTAAGGAAACATGCAAAGCCTTATTTACGCATAAAGTGACATTTCATCCTTGACTAGATGTAGTGGGAGGATAAGTTTTCCATCAGACCTCATACATATGATGCATGATGATCTTATGGGATGAATGCGATAGATAATTACTTACACCTCATTTCATTTACTGGTAATATGATGATATGTACTCAGTAAAATAGAAATATTAATCTCTTAAATTATTCAAGAAGATTACAAATGAAGTATAACTTTGATGAAAGTATTAAGAATTTTTTATAAGATCAAATGTTGAAATACTTTGCATCAACATCTTGAGAACCTTCAGGAAAGGACTGTGATAATGTATCACAAGTCAAATCCATCTGAATATAATGATGTGCCAGAATGAAGGAAATATACCATGATTAGTCATGATATAATTACCAATTAATCTAATCTTCTTATATACTCATAAATACATACCTATCACTAAATCACATACCATTTGAATGGTTTATAAGATCTCATATATGATATGATATGATATGGGAATGTCCCAATATGTCTAAAGGATTGAAACCTATATTGAGAAAGTACTTCATGAAAAGGTTTATCCATAAACCATGACTATTCAATATTACTATTAATCCCAATCCAATTACAAAAAAATTTTGTTGAAAGGATAACTAAATTCCTAATGAATCAGTGGGAGTAGAAGTAGAACTCAAAATGATCGAGATCAACCAAAGGGTACAATGAGAACCAAGAGAATCACAAATTTTTATGGAATCTCAATTTCATCATATAACACAGAATAAAATAGATCTAGTAGAACATGTTTGAAATTGAGGATTGTGATTACAATGACTCAGATAGGTTGGTCATGATAGGATGAGCCAACTAATCGACTAGAAGCTATTATGTAGCATAATCTTAGTAATGGCACAAGGCCATTGTGGGGTTCATGTAAAATAACAAGGTAGGACCTTGATAGTGCCACCTAAAAGGTAACACTTAAAGGGTGCAACTGGGTCTTGTGTCAAAGACCTACATGGATAACATAAAAGTATAGATTGGTTGAATATTTTTCAAAGCAGTTCAAGTTGTTGAACATGATAGAAATTCCTTTGCCAATTGTTGAGCTTATTGTTGTAGCAAAAATAGAATATGAGCTTTAGCATATGAAGATCAAAGTAGAATTCCTTAAAGGAATTTATCATAGGATGTGTATGTGACACAACCTAAAAGGTTTTATAACCTCAAGAATGCAAATAAAGTCTATAAACTACAAGGTTCAATTTGGAATTGAAACAAGCATCTCAGAGGAGGGATCCTTTGACTTGTAAAGATAGTCAAGAGTTTGACTCAAATCAATATAAAAGATAAAATATGTGATTACAAATGATTTAGTGGGAGAATATATGAACATTCCACATATGATGAGGACTAACATCTCAATATTATGAATATTGAGAAATGGCATGAAAATCCCCTTCAGCAATGAAGGATAAGGTGAAACATCTTATGAGATAAGGACCAGGACCTATGAGATACTTCTTGAATGTTTCACAATGGAATTTTGAGCACATATAATAGTAATGTATTGAAAGAGTTCAACGTGGGAGGATTCAATGAGAGAGAATCTGGATTGGTCTCTCATGAACCATAAGTTCCAATTCTTGTGAAGAATGGAAATGACATGATTAAGATGCCATAGGCAGTAGCAATGAATCTATCATGAAAGCTATAAATGTTATTGTCCCGTATAATCTTGTATATATAAGACATGACAAGATGATATTGAATTCCAATAAGGATTATTGGAAAGTCATTAAATACATCCATTAATACTTGAGAAGTATCTACAGATAGATTGCTAGTAACTAAATAAAGCAATAAAGGAGGAGTTGGATGTAAAGGGTTACATTGATGCAAGCTTCCATAATGACAAAAGTGATCGCAAATTAAATATGTTTGATTTAAAGAAAATTGTTGATTAGTTGGAAGGGTCTTGAACTAATAGCTATTAATTCTATTCTATAATAGAAGCTCAGTATACTTGCGTTATGAACACAGAGTGATACTATATGGATCTAAATGTTCATATGATGAACTTATAGATGCTCCAACCATTGATGACTAAGTAGTGATACTGTGACAACAATCGAGCTACTTGTTAGGCAAGGAATATCAGATAGCTTATTATGGAAGTTTTGCCTCAGATGAGAAATCATACAACAAAGAGATAAGGAAACATGCAATATAATTACTAATAGAAAAGTATTGCTAACCCGTTGAATTAGCACTAGTGCAGCAGAAACATGGTGGACATGTTTAGATCACTAAGAATATGATTCATGAGTGATTGTTTCTAAGTGCAAGTAGGAGTATGCTGGTAAGGTATGCCCATAGATCCAATCATGTGATGATTGACAAGGTATATACCATAAAGGATTTGATTAATACTCATAAAGACAATCTTGCAATTCATTCTATTTCATTCAATTATGAGATAATGAGGAAACATTGTGAATGTCTAAAGAATGACAATACTCAATGATGTATGTCTTCAAGTATGACACTTGGAGAATGAGATCATAAGAATACTAAGAGTATGTAAATTATTGTTATGTCCCTAGTTGGTTATTATTGTTGAAGGTAGATAGAAACCAGAAACACGCAAGACTAGAGTGTGAATTGGTTGATGACAGAGTCTCATTAGTCATTATATGGAAATATCAAACCAAGCACATAGATACATGTTAGGGAACAATGTATCAGACAGACCCGCCTTGAGAGTGACACATGGAAACAATCATTAGTAGCCATAGTTATCTCTCATAGTGAAGGTGGTGATTGTGATTCTTAGACCTAAAATGACTTCACTCATCATACGTCGTTGGGTACACTTTGACATCATTAAACACAATCCTAAAACATGGGTTGTTATAACAGTGATGATTGGGTGACTTTGACACATGGGGACTGACTGTGAGTGATAGAGATGGCATTTCTCCCTCCTACTACAGATTCATATCTTGACCACTTGATAAGTGAGATTGAGAAGTGCTTGCACATGCACATGTGAATCAATATGTGATATTGAAGTCACATTATTTTAGACAGTCTACTCTTGGTTCAAGGAACATGGGTTGAACATTGAGAGGATGATGACTCCATGCCTTGAGTTCACTCTGGATATCATAGAGAAATGAATTATACAATCAATGTAACACCTTACACAGATTATAGGTTGTATGTTGTTTCTCCAGCTTTGCATTCACTTGGGAAGCATTGATGTGCAACTAGGCACACTACCAACGTGATATGGGACATGTTGAGTCACACAAGTAGGAACTCATCTAGAAGAGGAGTTCAATCTTGAATGATGTTTAGATTGATTACTAAAGTGTTTAGGTACTCAGTTCACACAACAGATCAACTGACTACACCCCAGAAGATTGTCTCATAGGGTGAGATGGTCATTTGGTGCACTAGACGATCATCTCAAGTGTTGAGATGGACGCTTGGGTTGTTAGGTTGATCAGAAATTGAATTGGCTAATTTCTACCCAAATTGAGGTGTGAACTAACCAGGGTTCATTCTAATAAACCGGGTTGGCTCACCAGATAACTATCTGGGTGAGCAAGATGATTGTCTCTCATGTGTGATATTGCTTAGTTAGGTCAAAGGAAGGTTCTAGATACTTCCCAAATTCATTTCGATTGCACAATTCTCATGGTGCAAGGAATTAATGTTTAGCATTAATAGGAAACAATTTTGCCAAATTTATATGCGACCGAGAAACTACAAAATGACCATATCATAGTGTGAGACAACCTTCTCAGAGTGCCAGACAACCTTCTGGGTTTCCATACTACCATCTCATAGTTTGTAGGTTGTGAAAATTCAAGATCTTTCAGTCCCTTCCACTCCATCACAGATCCCAAATAGACTGGGAACCCTAACCCCGCCTATAAATAGAGGGGTACTAGGGGTTTCCCAAAACACAACAATAACACAAATTATTGAGAATCAGTTTCTATGACAATTGTTTTCCTTACTTGTTGTGGTAACCAAGAGAGGCCAAGCAAGTCCTACCCGGCTAGGGAGGGATAGCTACAGGAGAGAACAACTAAGGATCATTGTTGTAGGAAAGCAAGTTGGTGAGTAGTATGCCAATGCAAGGGACAACTCCTTCCTATCTGTTTCATTCAGACGATTGAATATTTAGTTGGTCCATGTGGACTACACTAGAGTCAGGAGTCCTTTGGCTACTTCTAGGAGGACAACACTAGCATGCAGTCCATAGCGAGACCGCAAGAGCCACTACAGAAGATGATCCAGTTTGTCGTCCATGGTGAAGACCAGAAGCTGCACAACCACCATCCAAGAGCAACTAGAATATAGTTTTACTGCAATGAGTTTTTGTCACTATACTTTCTCTAGGACCTGGCATAACTCGTTAAACCATCCAACCAATTTCATAGTAGTTGACGCATTCTTGTTGTTATGGGAATATAGATAGATAAATTTTTTGTTTTCGCTGCTATACTATATGCTCATATTTCCCCACAATAATAGCATTTCATTAGTTGGTTTATGTTTAATTGACACTAAAATATAATTGTTCCTTAGATGGATTCTATTTTTATAATCATTTTCATATTAATTTGTTTGATATCCTTACAGATAGCCTTCATGCTAGATAGAATGGGTAAGAGTTTTCCTTCAGGTATACAAATAATCAATATTCTTATTTATTAACTATTTTCTTCATAATATTCTCTACAAAAGTAATAAGCATTTCAATAACTTATAGATATTGATAGGGTTTGGGGTCTCACCCTATGTTTTGCTACTCTTTTTAGTAGAGTGGCCCAACTATATTGGCAGTGGAGGAGATGATCAAGAAGGAGGGGCCAGGCTTTAACATCTGAGGTGTGTGATGTTTGCGTGAGAGAACATTGGAGGTGTGTGATGCTTGTTTGACCTCCACCAAAGGTAAAGCATATAGTGATAGAGTCATAAATGTCCTCGTACTCTTAGGTCTAGGTAAGAGTGTATTATGGTATCCTTTTTCTGCCTTGATCGTATGTAGCATCCACAAATTCTAGAGTTGGAGTTATGAGTGTTGTAGTATTATGTGTGCATGTTCTAGGGTACCACCACTTAGCTTTAAAATATCTTTATTTTGATGAGATATTATGGATGTGGGATTCATCCTTTTTTTATTAAAGGCTTGTAAACTTTGACATTGGTGTTATTCTTGATGTATTCTTATATGGACCCGGTGTTTGTTGTAAAGTTCTTCATGATGCTTGAAATTTTTTAACCTTCAGATATCTACACATTTTATATATAAGGATATATAACCAATGCCTTAAACTAAAAAAGGCAATCTTTGTTTTGACTTTAATAGTTGAATACCATATTATGGGTAAATAGATAGTGAATTTACACAAAGTTTCAAATAAAATCATGATTGTCTCTAATCTGAGGTTAAATTCTTGGACAAAAAGTAAAAAAAAATCCTAGTACCCATGTGCTTACATGAAAAAAACTCCCACAAAAATAGAAGTAGGTCGAATGCTTCTAACCACAAGACCTTGTAAAGAAACTAGGATTGGTGAGTTTGTTTACCTCTTCCTATAGAAAAACATAAAGCGTGTCTAATATGAAAGATCTAGTGGGGGTGAATAGAGCTTTTTGGATTTTTTTAATGTTAATTAAACAATTAAAACTTTGAACAAGAAGAAGGAGGAAATAAGGAAGACACAACGATGTAGAGTGGTTCCTACCTTAGAAATCTAAGGTAGTCAGTCCACTACCCGATTGTTTCCAACTAGGATTTTGAAAGTGATTAATCTTATTACCTTGCAAGGATTTTACATAAAATACAATCACCTTCCTTCTACAGCCTTGAAGTACCCTTCACCTGAAGTAGCCTCAATCCTCCTAGAAGCAACCTTCTGAAGTAACTCCAAGCTCACCCTTGAAGTAGCCTTCACCTGAAGTAACTTCAATCCTTGAGGCAGCCTTTTGAAGTAACTCCAAGTCACCGGGAGCAGCCTTCACCACCTGAAGTAGCTCCACAAACCTCCTTTCAATAGCCTCCAACCTAGGAGTGGTCAAGGAGAACAAAATACAATAAAAGGAACAAGATTGGAAGAAAGAAACAATGTTACCAATGAGTACAACGCTTTGATCCTATACCATGCGTATTGATATCCTATCCACTATAGATGAACGTGGTAATGTGGTGTCTAGGAGTTTCTAGGCTATAGGACACTAATGTAGAGATCAAAGAAACACATTGCAAGTGTAGCTTTGCTTGTTGCTTACAAGGAATGATTCTTAAGTGTAATTGTATGCACAAGTGATGATATGGGTGTCCTAAGGCCTTTCCTATTTATAAGAATAGGTTACAAGTACTTAGGGACGTTCTAGACACTTTCTAGGGTGTTCTTAGGGCTCAACTAGCAGTTAGGTGTCCTTAAATTATATTGCAATGGCTAGTTGTTTAGTGCTGAAAAGTGCAGTCCAGAACTTCTCTCGGTCGAGGAGTTTGTCGACCGAGTGTGTCTCGATCGATATTTTCTTCAACTGAGTGGTAGGTTGAGGTAAATGTGTTTTAACATTCATTTTCAACTCACAACTACTTTTTCCCTTTAGTCTAACAGCTATAGAGCTTGTTGGAAGGTCTATTCTCGGTCAAGAATATTGTCGATCGAGGGTGTCTCGGTCGAGGAGTTTGTCGATCGAGAAAGTCCCTGTTTCAATGTGTTGATTCATCTACTATGTGTGTGTATCAATGAGTAATTGTGCTTCTATCTTATGGGAGGTTTTATCTAACTGTTGTGAGTGGATAGGGAAGATCTAATGCTTGATTTACATGATATCTATGACTTGTACATTATATACTTGTACAAGTTTTTTACATTGAGTACAATCATGAAAATAAGAACAATCTAAGCATGTTGATCTTCCAATTTGTATTGATCTTAAACTACCCACATCCTTATTTGTTTATCCCTGAAACACTTCAAATAACAAGTTAGATCCACAAGAATGAAATGTTTGTCATCATCAAAACAAAGGGTTTAATAATGTCCAATTTAGCCAACAATCTCCCCCTTTTTGAAGATGACAAACATTTCTAAAATATAAATCAAGATAATTTAAATACCATGAGTTTCATACCTGAGATTTACCTTATGAAGACATTCTCGTGTTTTGAGTGTGTGCTAGTTATTCCCAAAGAGGTATGGAACATAGCATCCAACTCTTTAAGGAATATAACAACAATTTATGTGAAGACAAGAGATTACAAAACTCATACAAAAGATTTATATTATTTCTCCCCCTTTGTCATTTCAAAAAGATATCCATATAATCAACTTGCTTCCCCTGAATGAGATGCTCCCCCTTAATTGGATACTATAAAAAGAACGTCAAATTTAGCCACAATTCAAAAATCATGATTTATTTCTCAATCATTTGCAAGGGATGTTAAGCCATGCAAAGACATGAGAATCCTATAGGCTCAAGAATATATTTTAATAGTTTCTCAACCATTTACAAAGGATATTAAGCCCTGAAATGATATGAGATTCCTTTAGGATCATATTAGGATCAATGAATATATATTTCTCAACCATTTACAAGGGATGTTAAGCCCTAAAATGATATGAGATTTTTTTAAACTCATAGTGAAATTAATGAATGTATCTCTAACCAAATACAAGGGATGTTAAGCCCTAATTAGTGTAGAGAATTCAATTAAAAGCATTCTATTCAAGAACATTGTAGGCTACCTTATAACCAAGATTACTTTAAGTATACTAAGGTCATAACTAGCGTTGAAATAATGAATGATTTTCAAACATACTAAGTTTTATTGAATGCTTTGATTTCACAAGTAAGCATGTTTTCGGGCTTATTTTAGGTCGGCCATGACTTCGACCTTGGCGCCCCTCGGTCAAATTATTTTTTGACTGAGAGCCATTTCTGTAGATTTCCAATATATGCATTTTCATAAGTTACCCAATGAACCACTTCTTCTAGAATATGACTTTATTTTGTTTTATATGATTAGTATTAGTTATTCATTTTTCTCATATAGGAACTTGTGAGTGTTTAATAATTCTAAGATAAAACCTTATATTAAGTTTGCCTTTTAGAGTTTAATTTATTTGAGCATGATTATCTTGTCATAATTTTAAATTTTCTCACAAAATGGTGATGATTATATTTAACCAAGTTCCTTGTATGATCACCTCTTTTGTTTTTTATTTTGATTTTGTTAATGTTAAACAAAATCTCCCATGCCAATAGATGTGCCATTAGTACTTTTCTTGAATAAAACCAATCTTTTCCTCTTGTAAGCTTGTTTGGGACAATTTATCATGCAAAGTATAAAGTTTTGATGCCCATATATTCTTCATTTTGATTTGGGTTATTCAAATATTTAAAGCAATGTAATATGTAAAGTTCATTACATATTTGAGTCACTGAAGTTAATTGCAATTTGAAATATCTTATTCTTATTAAACAATTCTCACAGAGTTTCCCTCGGTCGACAAAGTTCTCAACTGAGTGAGATTTGGTCAAAGTATTTGTCAGCCAGACGTTTCTTAGGCTTTTTCAAGCTTAAGACAGTAACCCTCTCGGTCGACTATTTCCTCAACTGAAATGTTCTTAGTCGATAACGTACTCGATCGATAATGTTACTATTTCTCTAGAAAATATTGATTTGAGACAAAAACTTCTTTGGTCGACAACTTTCTCGACCAAAGAGTGTCTCGGACGAGGTTGTTGTTGACCAAGATTGTTTCTGTTTTTTTTTCAGTATTTATTTTCAAGGAAAATATAGGTTACTTCCAATACAATTTTATAGAAATATGAAAATTAAAGCTCAGTTTAGTTGAGATAAGACATTTTAAATATCAAGGTAACATTTTAGGTCAAATCTTAACTAATCATATTCAAATTTCCTAGGTTTGAAGTCTTGGAACTCAAACTAAATCAACTTATTTTTTCTTGTATGGGCATGAGAAAGAATAATGTCCAAGATGCAAGCAATAGTGATAATAAATGGAATCAATCTCATTTCTTCTTTGAGTTGAGTTGTTCTTGGATACAAATATTACCATTGTCTTGGGTGCTTGTGTTCTTCTAGATTTAGGATGAGATTTTCCTTTTGGAACATATCCTAAAACTCTTCTTCCAATTTGGCCAGAAGAAATCTTTAGGATATTATCAAGAATACCATTGTTTTTCAAACTACTAATTTCCTTTTGTAACTTAGCAATTTCATCCATTCTCCTTCTGATGTCTAACTTCTTGATCTGAATTAGATAACAAACTATCTCTTTCTTTGATAATAGCATCATAATCTGAATGAGTACACAAGATAGGTTGGGTTTGAAGATCATTCAATTTTGCAAGTAGTTCAACCTTTTATTGAGAAAGAAAATCATAGTTTGTTTTTAGAGTAAGCAACTTCATATTGCTATCATTAAAAGAGGATTTTAAAATGTAATTTTCTGAAGTAACACTTTCCTTTTCAAAAGCAAGATCATTTATGTAAGGACCCTGACCTCCGTTTAGGGTTTATCCAGTTTGCTTTACTTAAACCTGATGCTTAGTTGCTTGCTAATCACCTTTACTGGTGATTAGGGTTTGTTGGTGCTTTGTTGAGAGTTGGAGGTGCTACTTGTAAATAACCCAAGTCTAGGGTTTGTGGGCAAGTTTGTCATCTTGTGAGGTGTTCCTCCCTATCCTTGCTTCCTCTTGTGTTGAGAGGAAGGGTTGGGCTCGTTGCTTGAGTTCCTTTGGGCTTGGACGAGCCTTGTTGGGTCTTGTGGTGCGTTGCCTTTGCCTCTTTGGACCTTGTGTCGGGAAAATGAGCCTTGTGTCGGCCTAGTTTTGTCGCCCTAGGTTGTGTGTCAGGCATGGTGTGGAGGTGTGTCGCCCATGGACCTCTTTGACCTCATTTGTGTCACCACTAGTGGATGCTTGGTGCTTTATGCTTGCATGTGGCAATGGCCTTGGACATGTGTTTAAGATATGTTAGAGTGGTGGCTTTGCACATGGACAAGTGTCCCTAGGTGGGCGACACCTTACCTTGTCTTACCTTGGTTTCTCCTCCATCCTATCCTATATATGTGTTCCCTTTCTCACACTAAGGAGCTAAGGATCCCTTTAGTTCCTTTGTTTCCCCTCTCCCTTGGTGCACGACACCCCTTCCTTTGCAAGCTTGGTGGCCAATCCTTCTTGGAGTCTCCTTCTTCCTCTAGTGGTGGCCGAACCCTAGAGTGCCTTGCTCTCTTCTTGTGGTGGTTCTTGAAGCTAGGAGCTTGAAGCTTGCTTAAGGCGGGTTACATAACTCCTAACCCTAACTACATTACCATCTTCTATGTTCTTGTTTGTATGTTGCTTATGATCGACTATGTATGTTGCTAGTTTGGTTTCTTGCTTAATTGCTTCTTGTTGGCCGAACCATGTTCTAGGGTTTCTTGTTGAGCAACACCCCTCTCCCTCCTTTGGTCTAGAGAAGTGAGCTTGAACTCTAGTAATATGAGCAATACTCCTCTCTCGTTTGAGTTGAGAGGTGAGCTTGTGTTCTAGTTTCTTGAGCAACACCCTTCTCTCACCATGGATTCGAGAGGTGAGCTTTGTGGTGGTTGTAGACCTTTGTTAGAGTTGTTCCTTGTATTACCTGATTGGTGATAAGAAGTTGTGAAAGACCCCTCTCTCTTGGTTGTTGATAGGTGAGCCATCTTCCTGATCCACTAGGGTTTTGGTGCCCTTGTGCTTGAGGTTGGTGATGACCTTGTTGTGGGTTGCATCTTACCCGATATGGTTTTAGAGGAGGTGCCACCTGATACCCTTAGTTCAGGTGGTTTCTTGGTGTTGTTACCCTTGGACGTTGAGGCGTTGCGATCTGGTTTTGTGTCGGGCATCGCACCTCAGTCTTTGAATTGTGTTGGCCGATAGGGGAGGATAGGCTGGTGGGACGACATGCTCATTGCTGCTGTTTGAGTTGCACCTTTGCACGGTATGTTTTGTTGAGTGGTGTTTCAAGATACACCTAGTGCACAACGCGTCATTGCACGATATCTCTCTGGCTGAGCTGCGCGTTATGCTGGTGGCTGTTATGCCTTGGTTGCCCATTAGCAGTTGGTTGCACGACACGCCTGGCTCAAGTGCCTGTTACACCTTTGATGATATAGAGATCAGTGGCTAGCTTTGTGTTGGGCGTCATGGCTTGGTAGTAACCCTAGATGTTGCACATGGACACACGTTACACATGTTGCTCGATGCCTGCTCAACTGCATGATAGGTTATGTGGGTGCACGACACAGCGTTGCACGATACACCCTAGGCGCTGCCCGTTATCCTTGCTGGTTTGCTTGACTGTTGTGTGGTTTGTGTGTTGGGAGATATGGGAGAGTACCCTACCTGATATTACCTTTAGTGAGGGTGCCCTACCCGTCACACTTCTTGTGAGGGTAGTGGACACTTCTAGTGAGGGTCTTGTTCCTTCTGGAAAACCTATATGCTAGTTCTTGTTCATGTAATCACGTTTGGTTTATGATGGTGACCCTTGACATGCTTGATGATGAGTAAGATGATTGATATGGTAGACTACATCTATGTAACTTGACATAACCTTACGTGTGTTTATGATCATCTTGAATTATCTATATAATGTTGAGTAAATGATAAAGTTCTTGAGATGCTTGATGATAGGACCTATGTCTATGCTCACAGGTGGAGGCATGAATGATAAAGCATATAATCATCAATGTCACCCTATGTTTGATAATGTGATCCTTTTGTTAATCTATGATGATTGTGTATACTAACCATGCAGGTATTTTATACAGATGCATAGTCAGGTAAAAGACTATGAGTAACACATCTTTGATGGTTACTCTTGATGATGAGATAACATGCATGATGTGTTTTGGTCTGAGGACCTGATGTTGGCTAAAGTTCCTAAGTGAGGTGTTATCCTCTGATGTTGAGATCAAGGATTGTTATCCCAAAGTGATGAGAATGCCTTATGAGGCAGTGGTTCTTGTGATGAGGGATGAAGATCCTAGGATACTGTGATGGTGGTAACAATGACGTAGCTTAATGTTATGCATGTGTTACAACTTGGTTGCCTCAAAAATCCACTTAAAATGTACTAACTAATCATAGTGGAACATATCATGTAGTTTTCCCTGGCCATAGATCCATCATCGTCAGGAGCTGGTGATGGTGAAATAGGTTCTCCTGCGGGTTAACCTGGAAGCACATATTATTGAATATGTGTGGTTTCTCCTAGCCTGAAATAGAGAGGACGTGAGTGTAGCTGCGGTTGCAGACTCAGATATGTATATAGAGCATGGTGAAGAGGCCCATGGCTCAGTGTGATTGAGCATGAATGCGTTCATGGCTCAGGGAGCACGGTGAATTGGCTCGGGGCTCAGATATACTAGCGCCGAGACCTGTACCGAGGCGGGCTAGAGGAAGGGTAGCCTATGGAGCTGACCCTGTGGCTGAGGCCACTTAAACATGAGATTGCGATCCTGCTTTGGTTCTCGTGTACTGACCACGAGGTGGGAGGTCATGGAGTCTGGCTTTTCTGTTGACCTTGTATGGCACCGGCTCCGGGTTTCGCATTCGTCGGTTGGATTTGAGCTGTACGGCTCACTTCCTCAGGGCATAACAATACGTAATCCAGCCGAATAGTATTTATTGCTTAAGGCACAACACGAAACATTGTTTGAGGCCTTGCTTATGTAGTTGATCTTTTTATACTTGAGTTGCTTATATGTTCCTTATGTTATGTGGTAAGATCTTATAAATCTTATCTTGTCAATCATGTTCCATAAAGAGATATGTGGTTATATGCCTTCTGTACATCTGGTAAGCCTGATGGTATGAATAGCTTTGCTATATAGACTGCTCTTGTTGTACCTTTTATCAGTTACCTATTTTTGTTACTTTAATCTTCCTTTGGTTTTATGGTTTCGGCGGGGATTTATGTTTCTCGCTGGGACTGTGTGTCTCACCTTGCTGGTTTACACCCTTTTTAGGTGTTCGAGCTAGACGTGGTAGTGGTCGTGGGGTTGCGGCCAAGCAACAAGAAGAGCAGTAGAAGGCAAGAGATGGACATGCTGCTGTTTTGTTCGTTTTGTAGTGGAGTCTTAGAGTCATCCCTGTACTCTCAGGTCCTTGGGAGCGTTTTGACGTTGTTTCACGATGTATAGATGATGAAGCCTTGTATGTCCTGCTGCTGGCCGTATGTGGGCCATTGTGTACATATAAACAGGTGATGAACTCATGTGATGGCTAGACAGCTAATCTCCTAAGCTATGGACACGTATCAAGACTGGTAAGCATTTATATAACATGTTTCCTTGCAGGATGAGGACCTAAATGTAATGGTTTCTGAGTTTATCATCTTCCCGAAATTGGTTTCAATTAACCTGTGTTTTTGGTAATTAGTAGTTTATGGGGTTTTCCGCATGTTTTCGTGTGGCACCTCGCTGTCTATGTGATAGTGGGATGTGTCGCCACAAGTTTTGGTATCAGAGCTCTAGGTTCAGTGAGTCTACAGGGATGTAGGACTAGGTTGTGTCTATTCTTGTGAGTTTTCCAGATTTTCTTACAATCATCTTCTGCCCTCAGCGGAAGGAAAGCCAAGATGTCTGGAAACCATGAAGAACATGTTGCTGAGAACAGCGATGCTACATCAGTTGATGGAGCTATAGGGTAGGCACATGAAGATCGGGTGCCTGAGGTCCCCCAGCCTGACTCAGCCATTTTCGAAAACCCTACCTACCAACAGCTTATGGGGCAGATGATGGCTACGATGAATCTCATGGTAGAGAGATTGTCAGTGCCTCTGCCAAGAGCACATGCTCCCCATGGTGAAACATCGAGTATTGGGAAGACCTTTGAGCGGCTTTGCCGATTCGGAGCTTTGGATTATGCTGGAACGGCTGATCCAGCAGATGTAGATCTGTGGCTGACATGTCTTGAGAACGCTTTCTGGATCCTCGACATCCCCGAAGCAGACAAAGTAAAGCATGTTGTCTACCTTCTGAAGGGTAGTGCTGGTCACTGGTGGACCATCGAGGAGGAGAAGCGACCTGGTGAGGTGATCGGTTGGGAAGTTTTTTGGCGTGAGTTTGTCAGTAGATACTTTCTGAAGACATGTCTGGATAAGAAGATCATCCAGTTTGAGCGCCTGCACCAAGGAACGATGAACATCACCTAGTATGAATCCAAGTTCATGGACTTGTTGAGATTTTGTCCTCACATGGCCACGATAGATGACGAGCGGATCAGACATTTTGAGAAGGGCCTGAGTGCTGAGCTGACAACACCTGCTTCTGCGTTAGAGAACTAAGAGCGGTTTGCTACGTTTGTGGAATCTGTTCGGAGGATCGAATGATCTGTCAGGGAGATGAGAGAGTCCATGTCTAAGAAGAGGCATGCTCAGTTCCAGGGACAAAGGTTTAATGGCTTCAAGAAGCGAAGGTTTTCAGCACCTTCCGTGATGAGAGGTTCCAATACACCATTGCAGTGGTCTCCGAGTAAGGGAAGAGGTTATGTTTCTTCACCATCAAAGGCACATAGTACAGCTTCAGTGGCAGTGACAGGGCCATCTAGGCCACGGTTTGAAGATAGGGCATGCTATATCTGCGGTCAGACAGGGCATTTCAAGTCAAACTGCCCAAGTAGAGATGTTGAAGTGACACAACAGCTGAGGCAGAATCAACGAGGGTCAGATAGACAACAACCCAGTAGTAGCAGAGGGTGAGGACGCGGTCAAGCGTCGCAAACAGGATCGTCTGCTCAAGGAAGCAGAGGTCGTGGACAACAAGCAATGGCTCAATTCTATGCTATGAGTCAGCCGGAGGCGATAGTCAACCCACGAGTGGTGGCAGGTTAGATAGAGTTCTTTCATTCTGATATGTCTTCTTCTTGCTTTATATATGTTCTGGTTGACCCGAGTGCTACACACTCTTTTATCGCCTATAGTATGCCTGAAAATTGTTGTTTACATGTTAGTTGTAAGAAAGATAGCTTGTTGTTAGAAACCCCTCTTGATGTTTCCTCGATGCTTCGAGAAGAGTGTCCATCTTGTGTCTTATCTTTTTCAGGACACAATATACAAGTGGATCTTATACCACTTGATATGCATGGTTTTGATGTGATCCTTGGGATGGATACCTTAGAGAAGTATAAGGTTGTTTTGGACTGTGGTTCCAAGCAAGTTGTGTTTGATGATGACGGTAAGAAGTGGATCTTCCAAGGAGATAGGAAGATTCTTCCGACGTGTCTAGTATCAGCTACGGTGGCAGAAAAGTTGCTACGACAAGGATGCAAGGCGTTCTTATCTCACGTTGTAGATACCAAGGCAAAAGGTCCTAGCCTTGAGGAGATGATGGTTGTCTGAGAGTTTGCGGATGTGTTTCCTGATGAGTTCCCCGGTGTTCCTCCACCCCGAGAGATTGATTTTGAGATCAATCTAGTTCCAGGAACACATCCACTTGCACAAACACCGTGTAGGATGGCTCTAGTAGAGATGGTAGAGCTTAAGAAACAATTGCAAGAGTTGTTGGAGAAAGGTTTCATCTGACTGAGTACGTCGCCTTGAGGTGCTCCAGTGTTGTTCGTTAAGAGGAAGGACGGGTCGATGCAGTTTATAGATTACCGGCAGTTGAACAAGGTCATGATCAAGAACAAGTACTCGTTGCCAAGGATAGATGACATGTTCGATTATTTGTGTGGTGCTACAGTGTTTTCAAAGACCGATCTACGGTCCAGATACCATCAGTTGAGGATTAAAGCAGATGACATACCAAAGTCAGCTTTTAGGATAAGGTATGGTCACTTCGAGTTTGTGGTTATGCTATTTGATTTAACCAATGCACCTACTGCTTTCATGGATTTGATGAATCGAGTGTTCCGTCCGTTCCTAGATCAGTTTGTTGTAGTCTTTATAGACGACATCTTGATCTATAGTCAGGACAGGAAAGAACATGAGTGACATCTTCAACTAGCGTTGACTCTTCTTCGCCAACATCAGTTGTATGCCAAGTTCAGTAAGTGTGAGTTCTGGTTAGAGGAAGTGACTTTCTTGGGTCATGTGATATCTGTAGAAGGATTTAAAGTGGACCCGAAGAAGGTGGAGTCTGTTGCAGAATGGGAATAGTCGAAGATGCCGACAGAAGTTCGTAGTTTCCTAGGATTAGCAGGATACTACTAGAGGTTTATCAAGGACTTCAGTGCGATTGCATTGCCGATGACAAAGTTGACTAGAAAGGATGTACCTTTTGTCTGGAATGATCATTGCCAACAAGCTTTTCAAAGTTTAAAGGAGAAGCTGACTAGTGCTCCAGTACTAGTGCTGCCAGAGCCTAGAAAGGGCTATGGTGTGTTCTGTGATGCTTCCAAGAAAGGTTTAGGATGCGTGCTGATGTAGAAATATCATGTGTTTTCTTTTGCTTTGCGACAGCTTAAGAAACATGAGGAGAACTATCTGACTCATGATTTGGAGTTGCAGCAGTGGTTCATGCGTTAAAGATTTGGAGACACTATCTTTACAGGGAGGTATGCCAGATCTTTACAGACCATAAGAATCTGAAGTACATCTTTTCACAAAATGAGTTAAACATGCGACAATGAAGATGGATGGAGCTAATCAATGATTACGAATGCACCATCGAGTATCATCCTGGTAAGGCAAATGTGGTAGCTGATGCGCTTAGCTGAAAGTCTTCTTCTCCCTCTACAAAGAAGGCACAGTTGAGTTCCTTGGTATGTCATAGACGGGATATGTTTGTTACCTTGCGGCAGATGAATGTGCAGATGGAAGTTTCCTTGTTAGCAGGACTTTTAGCACATATGCAAGTCAAGCCTACACTGAGACAACAAATCAAGGATGCACAACAAATAGATGATGCAATGCAGTTGATCAGATCAGAGTTTGGCAGCGAAAAGCGTGATGGGTTCCATGAGTCTGAGGATGGACTAGTTTGCTATCATGATAGGATGGTGGTTCCCAATTCCGATGATCTGAGGAAGCTAGTACTCGAAGAAGCACACACGTCGATGTATGATATGCATCCAGGAGTCACCATGATGTATCATAGTCTGAAGGACTTGTATTGGTGGCCCGGCTTGAAGAAAGCTATAGTGGAGTTTGTGGCTAGATGTGCGGTATGTCAGCAAATCAAGGCTGACCATCAGAAGTTGGCAGGTACATTGCAACCCTTGCCGATACCGCAGTGGAAATGGGATCATATAACCATGGATTTCATAGTTGGTCTGCCCTAGACAACTAGGAATCATGATTCCATTTGGGTAATAGTGGACAGATTGACAAAGTCTGCCCGTTTCATACCTGTAAAGACAACGTATACAACCGAGAATCTCGCTCGAGTATATGTAGATGAGATAGTACGTTTGCACGGTGTTCCAGCAATGATAGTTTCCGACAGGGGTCCTCATTTCACGAGTCGTTTCTGGGAACAGTTGCACAAAGCGTTGGGAACACAGTTGAGATTCAACACCGCTTTCCATCCACAAATAGATGGACAGTATGAGAGGACTATTCAAACTTTGGAAGATCTCCTGCGAGCTTGTGTTTTGTAGTTCCTAGGCAGTTGGGACGTACACCTCAGTCTGATAGAGTTTGCCTATAACAATAGTTATCAGTAGAGCATCGACATGGCTCCTTATGAGGCCTTATATGGAAGGAAGTGTAGATCTTCGTTATGTTGGTACGAGTCTGGTGAATATCAGCTTTTGGGTCCTGAGTTAGTACAGCAGACAACAGAAAAGATCAAGGTGATACAACAACAGTTGAAAGCGGCACAGGACAGGCAGAAGTCTTATGCAGACAATCGTCGATGACCTTTGGAGTTCTAGGTAGGAGACAAAGTGTATCTTAAAGTCTCGCCATGGAAAGGTGTGCTAAGGTTTCGACGAAAGGGTAAGCTAGCACCCAGATATATGGGGCCATACCCAGTCATAGCACGTATGGGCAAGGTAGCCTACGAGTTAGAACTGTCGCCAGAATTGCATAGGCTACACCCAGTGTTCCATGTCAGTATGCTGAAGAAAAGTTATCCGGATACAGGGACAGTGATACAACCAGTCGAAGTTGAGCTTGATGAAGATGTGACCTATGAAGAAGGTCCTGTGATGATCCTTGACAGAAGAGTTAAGAAGTTGAAGAGGAAGGACTTGGTTCTTGTGAAGGTTCTTTGGCATCATTGTGGCATTGAGGAAGCCACGTGGGAGCTTGAGGAAGAGATGAGGAAGAAGTATCTCTTGCGTTTCTCTTTGGATTTTGAGGACGAAATCCCTTTGTAGAGGGTTATATCTTGTAAGGACCCTAGCCTCCATTTAGGGTTTATCCAGTTTGCTTTGCTTAACCCTGATGCTTAGTTGCTTGCTAATCACCTTTAGTGGTGATTAGGGTTTGTTGGTGCTTTGCTGAGAGTTGGAGGTGCTACTTGCAAATAACCCAAGTCTAGGGTTTGTGGGAAAGTTTGTCATCTTGTGAGGTGTTCCTCCCTCTCCTTGCTTCCTCTAGTGTTGAGAGGAAGGGTTGGTCTCGTTACTTGAGTTCCTTTGGGCTTGGATGAGCCTTGTTGGGTCTTTTGGTGCGTTGCCTTTGCCTCTTTGGACCTTGTGTCGGGCAAGTGAGCCTTGTGTCGGCCTAGTTCTGTCGCCCTAGGTTGTGTGTCAGGCATGGTGTGGAGGTGTGTCGCCCATGGACCTCTTTGACCTCGTTTGTGCCACCACTAGTGGATGCTTGGTGCTTGATGCTTGCATGTGGCAATGGCCTTGGACATGTGTTTAAGACATGTTAGAGTGGTGGCTTTGCACATGGACAAGTGTCCCTAGGTGGGCGAACCTTTCCTTGTCTTACCTTGGTTTCTCCTCCATCCTCTCCTATATATGTGTTCCCTTTCTTTTGCTAAGGATCCCTTTAGTTCCTTTGTTTCCCCTCCCCCTTGGTTCACTACACCCCTTCCTTTGCAAGCTTGGTGGCCGATCCTTCTTGGAGTCTCCTTCTTCCTCTAGTGGTGGTTGAACCCTAGAGTGCCCTGCTCACTTCTTGTGGTGGTTCTTGGAGCTAGGAGCTTGGAGCTTGCTTAAGGTGGGTTACATAACTCCTAACCCTAACTACATTACCATCTTCTATGTTCTTGTTTGTATGTTGCTTATGATCGGCTATGTATGTTGCTAGTTTGGTTTCTTGCTTAGTTACTTCTTGTTGGCCGAACCATGTTCTAGGGTTTCTTGTTGAGCAACACCCCTCTCCCTCATTTGGTCTAGAGAAGTGAGCTTGAACTCTAGTAATATGAGCAATACTCCTCTCTCGTTTGAGTTAAGAGGTGAGCTTGTATTCTAGTTGCCTGAGCAACACCATTCTCTCACCATGGATTCGAGAGGTGATCTTTGTGGTGGTTGTAGACCTTTGTTAGAGTTGTTCCTTGTGTTTCCCTATTGGTGATAAGAAGTTATGCAAGACCCCTCTCTCTTGGTTGTTGAGAGGTGAGCCATCTTCCAAATCCACTAGGGTTTTGGTGCCCTTGTGCTTGAGGTTGGTGACGACCTTGTTGTGGGTTGCATCTTTCCCGATATGGTTTTGGAGGAGGTGCTGCCCGATACCCTTAGTTCAGGTGGTTTCTTGGTGCTGTTACCCTTAGATGTTGAGGCTTTGCGATCTGGTCTTGTGTCAGGCATCACACCTCAGTCTTTGTGTTGTGTTGGCCAATAGGGGAGGATAGGCTGGTGGGACGACATGCTCCTTGCTGCCTTTTGAGTTGCACCTTTGCACGGTATGTTTTGTTGAGTGGTGCTGCACGATACACCTAGTGCACAATGCTTTGTTGCACGATATCTCTCTGGCTGAGTTGCATGTTATGCTGGTGGTTGTTATGCCTTGGTTTCCCCTTAGCAGTTGGTTGCACGACACGCCTAGCTCAAGTGCCCGTTACACCTTTGATGATATAGAGCTCAGTGGCTAGCTTTGTGCTGGGCATCATGGCGTGGTAGTAACCCTAGTTGTTGTACATGGACGCACGTTACACCTGTTGCTCGATGCCTGCTCAGCTGCACGATAGGTTCTGTGGGTGCACGACACAGCATTGCACGATACACCCAAGGGCTACCCATTATCATTGATGGTTTGCTTGACTGTTGTGTGGTTTTTGTGTTGGGCGATATGGGAGAGTACCATGCCCGATATTACCTTTAGTGAGGGTTCCCTACCCGTCACACTTCTTGTGAGGGTAGTGGACACTTCTAGTGAGGGTCTTGTTCCTTCGAGAAAACCTATATGCTAGTTCTTGTTCATGTAAACACATTTGGTTTATGATGGTGACCCTTGACATGCTTGATGATGAGTAAGATAATTGATATGGTAGACTACATCTATGTAACTTGACATAACCTTATGTGTGTTTATGATCATCTTGAATTATCTATATAATGCTAGTAAATGATAAAGTGCTTGAGATGCTTGATGATAGGACCTATGTCTATGGTCACATGTGGAGGCATGAATGATAAAGCATATAAGCATCAATGTCACCCTATGTTTGATAATGTGATCCTTTTGTTAATCTATGATGATTGTGTATACTAACCATGCAGGTATTTTATACAGATGCATAGTCAGGTAAAAGACTATGAGTAACACAACTTTGATGGTTACTCTTGATGATGAGATAACATGCATGATGTGTTTTGGTCTGAGGACCTGATGTTGGCTAAAGTGCCTAAGTGAGGCGTTATCCTCTGATGTTGAGATCAGGGATTGTTATCCCAAAGTGATGAGAATGCCTTATGTGGCAGTGGTTCTTGTGATGAGGGATGAAGATTCTAGGATATTGTGATGGTGGTAATAATGAGGTAGCTTAATGTTATGCATGTGTTACAACTTGGTTGCCCAAACAATCCACTTAAAATGTACTAACTAATCACAGTGGAACATATCATGTAGTTTGCCCTGGCCATAGATCCATCATCGTCAGAAGCTGGTGATGGTGAAACAGGTTCTCCTGCGGGTTAACCTGGAAGTGCATATAATTGAATATGTGTGGTTTCTCCTAGCCTGAAATAGAGAGGACACGAGTGCAACTGCGGTTGCAGACTCGGATATATATATATAGAGCATGGTGAACAGGCCCATGGCTCAGTGTGATTGAGCATGAATGCGTTCATGGCTCAGGGAGCACGGTGAATTGGCCCGTGGCTCAGATATACTAGCGCCAAGACCTGTACCGAGGCGAGCTAGAGGAAGGGTAGCCTATGGAGATGACCTTGTGGCTAAGGCCACTTAAGCATGAGACTGCGGTCCTGCTTTGGTTCTCGTGTACTGACCACGAGGTGGGAGGTCGTGGAGTCTGGCTCTTCCATTGACCTTGTATGGCACTGGCTCCGGGTTTTGCAGCCGTCAGTTGGATTTGAGCGGTATGGCTCACTTCCTCAGGGCATAACAATACGTAATCCAGCCGAATAGTATTTATTGCTTAAGGCACAACACAAAACATTGTTTGAGGCCTTGCTTGTGTAGTTGACCTTGTTATACTTGCAGTTGCTTATATGTTCCTTATGTTATGTGGTAAGATCTTATAAATCTTATCTTTTCAATCATGTTCCATAAAGATATATGTGGTTATATGCCTTTTGTACATCTGGTAATCCTGATGGTATGAATAGCTTTGCTATATAGACTGCTCTTGTTGTACCTTTTATCAGTTATCTATTCGAGATAGACGTGGTAGTGGTCGCCGGGTTGCGACCGAGTAGCAAGAAGAGAAGTAGAAGGCAAGAGATGGACATGTTGTTGTTTTGGTCATTTTGTAGTAGAGTCTTAGAGTCATCCCTGTACTCTCAGGTCCTTGGGGGCATTGTGATGTTGTTTCATGATGTATAGCTAATGAAGCCTTGTATGTCCTACTGCTGGCCGTATGTGGGCCGTTATGTACATATAAATAGGTTATGAACTCATGTGATGGCTAGACAGCGGATCTCCTAAGCTGTGGACATGTATCAAGACTTGTAAACGTTTATATAACATGTTTCCTTGCAGGATAAGGACCTAAATATAATAGTTTCTGAGTTTATCCGCTTCCCAAAATCGGTTTCAATTAACCCGTGTTTTTGGTAATTAGTGGTTTATGGGGTTTTCCACACATTTTCACGTGGCACCTCGATGTCTGTGTGATAGTGGGATGTGTCGCCACAATTTAATTGAGCATATAATTCTTCATTAGTTCTTGTAACTCTTTTTAGTTTCTTTTTACAATCAATGTATTTATCATGTAATTCTTCAATGCGAGCAATTAACTCTTCTTTAGATAAATTAAATAAGCTTACATCATTTTCTTCTTCATTTGTTGTAGCAATGAGGCACTCTGCTTCTTCTTCTCTGTCCTCACTATCATCACTTGAGTCATCCCACTCTGCTTTATAGGGTTTTTCCTTCTTCTTGTGAGAGGATTTCTTTCCTTTCTTGAGTTTGGGAAAATCACCTTTTAAATGTCACCTTTTGCCACATTCAAAGTACCTAGGGGAAGAGGAAGAAGAAACACTAGAAATTTTGTTAGTTTTAAATCTTCTATATTGCTTCCCATTTACAATGAGAGTTTCTTCTTCACTATCTTCTTCACCTGTATCATGACTAATTTTAGTTGTTACCTTGAATGCAATATCCTTTCTTTTCTTCTTTTGGTGTTCTGCCACCAATCTTTCTTCTTCTTCAAGGGTGACCTCATGAGTCTCTAAGTTTCCAATGAGCTGCTCCATCCTCAATCTAGTGAGATCATTGGCTTCTTCAATGGTCGTCACCTTTGGTTTGTACTTTGGAGGCAAACACCTAAGGATTTTGGATACTTGATCTTCTTCACTGATGAATTTTCCTAATTCACTCAAACCATTAATGATAGTAGAGAATCTTGCATACATTTCATTAATGGACTCATTTTGTTCCATATGAAATTGTTCAAACTTCTGTTTAAGCATACTAATCTTAGAATTTTTGACTCGTATAGTTCCTTCATGTGTAATAAAGAGCCTATGCCATATATCATATGCAGTTTCACATGAGGAAATTCTATTGAAATCACTTACCGAAATAGAACAATATAAAATACTTATAGCATTGGCATTTAGTTGAGCTTGCTTTACCATATTGATATCCCAAGTAGCATACTCGGTTTCTGAAAGCACATATGGAGTAGACACCATCCCCCAAAGCTCCCAACTTATGCCTTGAAAGTAAAATTGCATCCTTCTCTTCCAATAGTTGTAATTGCTTCCATCAAATGCTGGTGGATGAGTTGTGTAAGTTCCTTCCAAGTTCAAGTTGTTGAGTACACCATCCCCCATTCTTCATAGCTTGCTAAAGCTCCTTGAAGACCTACTCTGATACCAACTCAAAGATCTAGGGGGTTGAATAGAGCTTTTTGGA
This sequence comes from Alisma plantago-aquatica, assembly GCA_963693085.1. Classification (NCBI taxonomy): domain Eukaryota; kingdom Viridiplantae; phylum Streptophyta; class Magnoliopsida; order Alismatales; family Alismataceae; genus Alisma; species Alisma plantago-aquatica. Next base: position 218,409,867 of record OY856409.1, read on the forward strand.
GTTCTTAAAGTTAATTAAACAATTAAACCATTGAACAAGAAGTAGGAGGAAACAAGGAAGACATAAGGATGTAGAGTGGTTCCTACCTTAGAAATCTAAGGTAGTCAGTCCACTACCTGATTGTTTCCAACTGGGATTTTTAAAGTGATTAATTTTATTACCTCGCAAGGATGTTTCATAAAATGCAATCACCTTCCTTCTACACCCTTGAAGTACCCTTCACCTGAAGTAGCCTCAATCCTCCTAGAAGCAGCCTTCTGAAATAACTCCAAGCTCACCCTTGAAGTAGTCTTCACCTAAAGTAGCTTCAATCCTTCAAGCAACCTTCTGAAGTAACTCCAAGTCACCGGGAGCAACCTTCACCACCTGAAGTATCTCCACAAACCTCCTTACAACATCCTCCAACGTAGGAGTAGTCAAGGAGAACAAAATACAATAAAAGGAACAAGATTGGAAGAAAGAAACAATGTTACCAACGAGTACAGTGCTTTGATCCTATAGCAAGCGTATTGATATCCTATCCACTATGGATGAATGTGGTAGTGTGGTGGCTAGGAGATTCTAGGCTATAGGACACTAATGTAGATCTCAAAGAAACAAATTGCAAGTGTAGCTTTGCTTGTTGCTCACAAGGAATGATTCTCAAGTGTAATTGTATGCATAAGTGATGCTTTGGGTGTCCTAAGGCCTTTCCTATTTATAGGAATAGGTTACAAGTACTTAGGGACATTTTAGACACTTTCTAGGGTGTTCTTAGTGCTCAACTAGCTGTTAGGTGTCCTTAAATTATACTGCAATGGCTAGTTGTTTAGTGCTGAAAAGTGCAGTCCAGAACTTCTCTCAGTCGAGGAGTTTGTCATCTGAGTGTGTCTCGGTCGATATTTTTTTCGACCGATTGTGAGGTTGAGGTAAATGTGTTGCAATGTTCATTTTCAACTCCCAACTACTTTTTCCCTTTAGTCTAACGGCTATAGAGCTTGCTGGAAGGTCTATTCTCGGTCGAGAATATTGTCGACTGAGGGTGTCTTGGTCGAGGAGTTTGTTGACTGAGAAAATCCCTATTTCAATGTGTTGAGTCATCTACTATGTGTGTGTATCAATGTGTAATTGTGCTTCTATCTTAGGGGAGGTTTTATCTAAGTGTTGTGAGTGGATAGGGAAGATCTAATGCTTGATTTACATGATATCTATGTACTTGTACATTATATACTTGTACAAGTTTTTTACATTGAGTACAATCATGAAAATAAGAACAATCTAAGCATATTGATCTTCCAATTTGTATTGATCTTCAACTATCCACTTCCTTATTTGTTTATCCCTGAAACACTTCAAATAACAAGTTAGATCCACAAGAATGAAATGTTTGTCATCATCAAAACAAAGGGTTTAATAATGTCCAATTTATCTAACATAATACTCTACTTATACCTCTTCTCAAACAAAAATTGGAAGGGGACAATTGCAACTCACCTCTAGATCTTGTGGACAAAGAGGTGAGTTGTAGTTTTCATTGCTGCTTGGTGGTTTTGTATCTTACAAGATTTGTGTTTGAGGTGGATATGAATGTCTCCTTGGAAGAGGGGCCTTGGTTATTTGATCAACAACTTATCCTCTGCAAGAAGTGGTCTCTAGAGGCAGATATCTAAAGGGCTTTGCCCATCTCAAACCCGGTCTGGGTTACCTTGTCGAAAGTGGGGCACTATTGGATAAAAAGAGCCATCACCATTATCTATTGTGGGATCGGGAGCCCTAAGGTTTTTGATTTCTTGACTAGAGGGAAGTTCACAGGAGTAGTTCACATCTGCATGGAGATTCAAGTAGACAAAGAACCTCTTCCATTTTTCATGATCGAGCTTCCAAATAGAAAGGAGTTGGAGATGAGATTGCTATATGATGTGATGCCTACATGATGCCATGAGTGCAATATTTTTGAGCATTTTCCAGATTAGTGCCCTAGCACATGGGTCACTCATCCCAAGCCTTTGGTCGTGCATGGGTTGTATCCAACTAGAAGATCCACTTAAAGCATGAGTAAGAAGCATGGTGGTAGTTGTCGACAAGGGGCGGGTTCAAGAGGATCTAGAAGATGTCCAAAATCGTATATCTTTGATGAACCAAGTCAAAGTGTGGATTAGTCTCCTGAAATTATATCTCCTACAACAGAGGGACTGTGAAATATTGGATTTCTGGCTTAATTCCGAGGATGGAATTTCTTTTAAGGTGTGTAGGATGTTATGGAGTGGACTTTTGGAATCTTAAAATGTCCAATGGTTTAAGTGAAAGCATAAGCTTGAGATAGATTGAGGGTTCCAAGCTTTTGACAAAGTAGGTGTGTTGTTTGATGTTGATATTATGATTAGGATCCTTAATTTTATGTCTTTTTGAGGTATTTAATGGAATGGTCTAATAGATGAGTTTTGTCACCAAACTTGAATAGAAGGTATATCGATAGGTAAGGAAGCTATGGTTAAAATTTGGTGGCAATTGGAGCATCCTAGAGAAAGTTATGTATGTTTGAAGTTTGTGAAATAATGCGCTTGAATGAGGATTTATTAGACCTAAGTTTAATACCATAAGCCTAGATCAGGCTGTGTCATGCTTCCTTGGCTTGAGGAGCCACAGATTGCTGACATGGCCATGTGGTGACCTTTGTATGGGTTGTATTTGATGACCTGAACCTTGTTTGTAAGATCAGTTAGTCAAGGTAGTGGGCAGACTGGAAATCCCATATGGAGGTGCCAAGTTGTGAGGGATCGTGGCTATGCAGTAGTTTTGAGTGGATGGCTACCTCTAGAATGAAGAGAGAAGCCGTATGACCCCTCATTTAGGATACGATGTCACCCAACGAAAGAACACCACCTTCTGCTCCTGCCTGTCTTCTCCACCACAACTGCAGGTGGCAGTTTGAAGGGGTAGACGAGTTTTGAAGGGAGGGAAACAAGGAAGGAGGATTCACGAAGAGGATCGCGTACTGGAAGTTAGACATCGCCTCCCCTAAATACATCCTCAATGATCCTATTTTCTTTGGTGGTTGGCTGAGTGGGGAGGGAGAACAGACTCCCCCCTTTCCTGACGAACTCCATCACAGTAAGCAAACCGTCATTGCAGGCAAGGAATGGAGCTAGAGAAGAGTCCATGGAGATCTAGATGAAGTGGACGAAGCTATCAGTAGCCCTAGAAGCCGGCGAGGAGCACTATGGCATTGTCGATTGCTCACTGGAGCTTCCCCATCCACAGTGGAGACACTTGCCGACAGCTGCAGGACAGGGAGCCTCAGAGCCAAGGTCGAGGAGCTCATCAGCCGTGGAGAATTGAAGGACCCTTCCAGAGGTGTGGGGTATGAGCTGGCTTGGAGACCCAGAGCTCGGATGCTTGCTCGCTGAAGCACCTTCCCCGTAGCGGTGCCCTGTTTCACAGAGGAAACAGGGGCAGTGCGTGAGATCGTGAGAACCAGGACCACGACCGTGGTCCGTGGCGCACGACCACGTGGCGCGACGAGATTGGCCGAGAAAGGTAATTATCTCACAAAATGTTCAGAACTTCAATAATCCATAGAAAATAGTACAAATGTCAGAAAAATACAAATAAGGTACCAAAATTCTTAGAAAAATGAGTAGAACACAATAGAACTATAATATCAGGCTTTTGAAGCATGAATCTCAGCAATATCATGTAATATGTGTAATAGTTAGTCCATGAGTAATAAATATCAAATGATGATATTAAATTATGGAAAAATGTCAGTAGATTCATAATAATGTTTGCAGTGCACCTGGTGTTAGTGATGATCATGTTGATGCACGAAATTATGTAATTGCTTTATATGGCTAATTACTACTAATAAGACTAAATAAAATGCAATAAATGCATGCATGCTCAATAAATAATGAGATTTACAGAAAACCCTCATGTCTGTAACTGAAAGATAATATATGAATCTGAGATCAGTTATATACATGAAATTCATGTTACATTAAGATGAACCCTAAATACATGGGTTGTAACCCTAATATGTATAATGCATATAAGATATGATTAATGGACACACACAAATATATGGAACCTAAGGTTCAGATGATGAACTTTAATAATGAGATGTAATCTGGAATATGACATCAGTAAGATAAATCTAATGACAAGAATGCAAGTAATAATGGAAATATACTAATGAGCTAAGCTAAACCATAATGAACATGATTAGGGTTAAGACGAGATGTAAGATGATGAGAACCTGATGGTAGTATATGATCTTGTCTTAATCAGGGGTTTGACCAAGATATAGTTGACATGAGGATATATCTGATATCAAGAATATGTGATTAGGATGTCTCTTTGGAAGGTACGCCATTACCTCTTACTTGGCTTATTATACAATATGATTGTGTTATATGAGTAGTAAAATACTTGGCATATGGTATTGGATGAAATGATTGCTCTTGTATGATATGATGCCTGATTTCCCGTACTTATGGCTATGAACACATGAAACATAATATATTTGTTCCATTATATGAAAGCACTATATCTCTTTGGTAAGCATAGTGCTAGTGAGTGATCTATCTCTTTGGTAAGCAGATCACATGTACAATGATCTATATTTTTGGTAAGAAGATCATGAGGCATGGATGCATCTATCCCATTGGTAGGCAGATGCACAAGCATATAATGGAAAATGAGCTTAAAATATGTGTTCTCTTTTGTTAATGAATATCTTTGTGCATGTATATGATTTTCTTATATTTGTTTAACACTGCCAAGTATTAGTTTTATCTTATTGCCAAGATATGATGAGAGGTATATAAAGGACACGTCTGCGTACTCAATACAATATTCTTGAATATTGTGTTGACGTGTACTGCATGTAATCTTTTGTTTAGGTTGTGGTTATGCTCTTGAAGATCCAGGATAGTTGAGAGTTGTGTGGCGAGCTGATGTACAGGTGAACATGTTGTCTTAAGATCTTGTAGTTTAGATGTAGTACATGTATATGTATAAGTTTACCTTTCAATGTGTAATATCAAATTTTGTAACAATTCATGTTGTAATTATATGTTGAATGGTGAACATGTGTGTATGGTTTTATTATTGTTCATGTACATTTGCTACTGTGTTTCCTTCTGACTCCCTTGATTTTCTCTTTCTTAGCCTGGTGTGGGATGTTTAAATTGGGATTCTTGCTGAGGTGAGGGTTTCAATTTGGACGTCACACATTAGATTAAGTTTTAGAAAATCCGGGGACGTCACAGGTGGTATCAGAGCATGAACAATAGCAAAGCCTGACATTTGCTCATTATGCAACTCAAAACTAAAGAACCTTGAACCTAATAATCTTTAGGGTTAGATTAGTCATCTTTTAGAGACTAGATCTGACCTAGCCTCTAGGTTAGCACCTAGATGTCTGAGAACTAGGTCTAGACTGGTGCTTGTTGAGTAGCAAGTCCTTAGATGTCATTCTTTCCTTGTAGTGCAGCGGTATGGGACGTTGCATTATTTGGAAATGACGTGCATCAAGGGAGGAGAAACCCTAGACATATTGTGCACGTTGTCTAGAGTAGCTACACTAGTCTACACCATGTTCTCACCCTTTTCACTAGTTTTCATGACACTGTACTCTCTACTATGTGTGGGACACTCGTTTTCAGGATTTGGTTTTTGATTCCAAACGGATCGAACCTCGATAGTTTTATCTTACGCTTGTTTTTATCGGAGAAAAACTATATAATATTTTATTATGTATATGTATTACAAAAATGTGTCCCCACACATGTACGAATAGGAGGTGGTCATGCAACCTAAGTGAAAGTGAATGACATCAGTCTAGAAGAGAGAGTAGTTCTAGATTAGATGTCTAGAGCCTTGTTATAATATATATGATAGATGGAATAGATGAAATAAGCTTTGATGTAAGTCTTATATAGAAGACATAAGATGTTTATGATGATATATGTTTATCTTTGAGGACCCAAGTTCAGTTTGAGGATGCAAGATGAGTTTTGATGATGCAAGTAATTGGGCTTTTATGGAATAAGATGTCTTAAGCTGAGACAAGGTTGTGAGTCAGCATGAGCCTCAAGCCCTTTTACAAAGGAGGACCTCTAGTGTTAGGACCAGTTTTTTGGTTAGCTCAAGAGAGAGCAAGACCCACAGGGAGAAGGTCAGAGAACCTAGACTCCATGATATGAGAAATATGAGAATTATGTGATATGATATGTCCTAAACTAGACTACTCCTGAGTGATTGAGTTGAGTCACTTTATGCATGATTCCTATAGTTATCTTGAACCCTAGATGTCATTGGGAGGACCAAACCCTAGAGATGGAGAGAGGCTCTTTATATGTGCACATATGTGAACATGACTATGAGAACCTACCATCTGGGTGAGGGAGAGAGAGTCCCAAGACCCTAGAGGAGGTAAAGTTGTGCTAGTTTTTGTGAAAGTCTCATGCTCGGGTTGGTGGTTTCCCAGGTAGTACTCTAGTGGTGTATGTACAAGAGAGCTTCGGGTAAGATGTTTCATGGGTAGAAGACCTATGAAGAGTATGTCATAACATGTTTTGGCTTGTTCTTATGTGGCTAGATCTTGTAAGGATATCGCTAGTGCCAATGAGGTAATCTGATAACCCTAGACTAAGAGAGGAAATATAAAGTATATGCATATGAGTTACTCACAGAGTTGAGTTAGCTCAGAAGGAGTGAGCATGAAACTACCCTCATGATAAGGGTTAGGAGAACCTCAGTTGGACTAGATGAAGTTTTGATATATGTTTGACAAGCCACTTACATTAGTTTCTTTAGCATAGCAATGATATAATACATGTAGGGATGTGATCTAATCTCGAGATGTGATATATAGACATGATATGATGGAAACCTAGAGATGGTTTAATAGATATCAATGTATAAATGGTTAACCATATACATGAATAAAGACGACAATGTGATTTTGTTGGTTAACTTGTGATGAATTCGCTAGTAAATGATGCAATTTAGTATGAAAAATGAAATAAGATCATATTAATGAAACATGTTACATGAGGTGTTAATGTTAGTGCTTAATTAAGATGAAAAATATAGTAGAGCAGTTAGCTCAATAAAATGTTGATGACACCTTGATAGATGAGTTAATCTTAGTTAACTCCTTTAGACCATGGTGATACGATGTGGGAACCTTAATGCATGGCTAAAGGTAAGGAAGCAAATTTAACATATGAGATATGTAATGACATAACCTAAGCTTCTAAACCCTTGTTTGAGCCTTCTATGGAGTGAGGTTTCACCCTTGATGCCTTTGAAACCTCCTAATAGTGCTTTGGATACATGGTTCTAGGTAACCTTTGTGGATATGTTACACATAAAATGGTGCCTACATGTGGATGATGGCAAGATAAGGTTTTCCCTGGAAGTATGAGTATGGTGTACTTTTGAGGACGAAAGTTCTTTTAAGATGTATATGATGTGAAAGAATGGATTTCTGGCTTAATTCTAAGGATGGAACTTCTTTTAAGGTGTGTAGGATGTGATGGAGTGGACTTTTGGAATCTTAAAATGTCCAATGGTTTAAGTGAAAGCATAAGCTTGAGAGAGATTGAGGGTTCCAAGCTTTTGACAAAGTAGGTGTGTTGTTTGATGTTGATATTATGATTAGGATCCTTAATTTTATGTCTTTTTGAGGTATTTAATGGAATGGTCTAATAGATGAGTTTTGTCACCAAACTTGAACACAAGGTAGATCGATAGGTAAGTAAGCTATGGTTAAATTTTGGTGGCAATTGGAGAATCCTAGAGAAAGTTATGTATGTTTGAAGTTTGTGAAATAATGTGCTTGATTGAGGATTTATTAGACCTAAGTTTAATACCATAAGCCTAGACCAGGCTGTGTCACGCTTCCTTGGCTTGAGGAGCCACAGATCGCTGACGTGGCCATGTGGTGACCTTTGGATGGGTTGTATTTGATGACCTGAACCTTGTTTGCAAGATCAGTTAGTCAAGGTAGTGGGCAGATTGGAAATCCCATCTGGAGGTGCCGAGTTGTGAGGGATCGTGGCTATGCGGTAGTTTTAAGTGGATGGCTACCTCTGGAATGAGGAGAGAAGTCATATGACCCCTCATTTAGGATACGATGTCACCCAACGTAAGAGCACCACCTTCTGCTCCTGCCTGTCTTCTCCACCGCAACTGTAGGTGGCGGCTTGATGGGGTAGACAAGTTTTGAAGGGAGGGAAACAAGGAAGGAGGATTCGTGTACTGGAAGTTAGACATCGCCTCCCCTAAATACATCCTCAATGATCCTATTTTCTTTGGTGGTTGGTTGAGTGGGGAGGGAGAACAGACTCCCCCCTTTCCTGATGAACTCCATCACAGCAAGCAAACCGTCATTGCAGGCAAGGAATGGAGCTAGAGAAGAGTCCATGGAGATCTAGATGAAGTGGACGAAGCTATCAGTAACCCAAGAAGTCAGTGAGGAGCACTATGGCACTTCGATTGCTCACTGGAGCTTCCCCAGCCACAGTGGCAGCCCTTGCCAATAACTGCAGGACAGGGAGCCTCGGGGCCAAGGTCGAGGAGCTCATCAGCCGTGGAGAATCGAAGGACACTTCCAGAGGTGTGGGTGGCCGTATGAGCTGGCTTGGAGGCCCAGAGCTCGGATGCTTGCTCGCTGGAGCACCTTCCCCATAGCGGTGCCCTATTTCACAAAGGAAACAGGGCAGCATGTGAGATCGCGAGAACCTGCAGGGACCACGACCGTGGTCCGTGGCGCACGACCACGTGGCGCGACGGGATTGGCCGAGAAAGGTAATTATCTCACAAAATGTTCAGAACTTCAATAATCCATAGAAAATAGTACGAATGTCAGAAAAATACAAATAAGGTACCAAAATTCTCAGAAAAATGAGTAGAACACAATAGAACTATAATATCAGGCTTTTAAAGCATTAATCTCAGCGATATCATGTAATATGTCTAATGGTTAGTCCATGAGTAATAAATATCAAATGATGATATTAAATTATGGAAAAATGTCAATAGATTCATAATAATGTTTGTAGTGCACCTGGTGATAGTGATGATCATGTTCATGCACGAAATTATGTAATTTCTTTTATATGGCTAATTAGTGCTAATAAGACTAAATAAAATGCAATAAATGCATGCATGCTCAATAAATGATGAGATTTACAGAAAACCCTCATATCTGTAACTGAAAGATAATATATTGATCGGAGATCAGTTATATACACAAAATTCATGTTACATGAAGATGAACCCTAAATACATGGGTTGTAACCCTAATATGTATAATGCATATAAGATATGATTAATGGACACACAAAAATATATGGAACCTAAGGTTCAGATGATGAACTTTAATAATGAGATGTAATCTAGAATATGACATCAGTAAGATAAATCTAATGACAAGAATGCAAGTAATAATGGAAATATACTAATGAGTTAAGCTAAACCATAATCAACATGATTAGGGTTAAGACGAGATGTAAGATGATGAGAACTTGATGGTAGTATATGATCTTGTCTTAATCAGGGGTTTGACCAAGATATAGTTGACATGAGGATATATCTGATATCAAGAATATGTGATTAGGATGTCTCTTTGGAAGGTACGCCATTACCTCTTACTTGTCTTATTATACAATATGATTGTGTTATATGAGTAGTAAAATACTTGGCATATGGTATTGGATGAAATGATTGCTCTTGTATGATATGTTTCCTGATTTCCCGTACTTATGGCTATGAACACGTGAAACATAATATATTTGGTCCACTATATGAAAGCACTATATCTCTTTGGTAAGCATAGTGCTAATGAGTGATCTATCTCTTTGGTAAGCAGATCACATGTACAATGATCTATCTCTTTGGTAAGCAAATCATGAGGCCTGGATGCATCTATCCCATTGGTAGGCAGATGAGGTATACCACTCATACCCCAACTGACCACTGCTAAGTCAAAATTAATACTATTCAAGATCTAAACTCCTATGATCTCCTCTGCCCTCGGTCAGTATGAGTCCACCGTAGTGACATATAGAGTTCAACTGCATAACACCCTAGTTTTCCTTGGTATATAGATCACGACACAGATGAATAGGGTATACAAACCCAAACATATGAGGTGCAACTGCAGTTGTCCTCTATCACATCATATGTATTGAGATATGACAGTATTCTTTCTCCTACCAAGGCATGACCGCAACCATCTTATAAAATATGGAATCAAGATGTCATGGACACTTGGTCACTTGCACCTCGCATACTCAATTGTATGTGGTCTAGGATTCCCTTAGGAATCACTTGTTTCACCATCCAGTAAGTTCTAACACTGGAATGGATCTATGGCACAGGGCATCTACAAGATCAGGGTTTTACTTGATTAATTAATTTTTATTAGGTATCTTTTAATCATGCATCAACCAAGTTACAACGTACAAACCCTAAGCAAATTCTACGAAGGTAAGGATAGATTGCAACATCAAAAGATATAAAATGTATTAATTATAAAATTGATCACAATAGCACACGATACTTTCTCACTGCCATATACAAGTCTACCACCATTATTACATCACTATGGGATAACAAATTCCTCATCACATCACTAGAGGATATCACATCAAATTAGACACTAAGCCTATACTAAGGTCATAATAAATAATCACATAGTTCCTGATTCAATGTCATTATCTCATCATGCCTCATAAGGTTCATAATCACCATACATGTGTCATACACATGATACTGCATCAATCATTCGGCTATGATGTCCATTCATCTTGCAAGTTAGGTTACAACAAGTCGGAGAGAGAAAATAATTCATCACATGCTAATCATTCAAACAATATAAGCATTATGTTGTGTACTCAAACTTAGAGTTAGGGTTCTTCACATCTAACCAAATAGGGCTGTCATAACAACACTTAACATCATACCCTATAGTAAACCAGTTCCAACATTCTTGGAAGCTATTAGATCAAGCAATGCTATTATAACCAAATGATCATGTAACCAGAAAGGTGTAGCATCCATACTAGGTGACACATCTAGAAACCAACACAACATCAAGGTATAGAGACCGTAATAAATAATAAACATAGCGACCATCTCATCTCAACCAACGTAGCGAACACAGCACATGTAGTGACCAACACACATGTAGTGACCAACACACATGTAGCAACCATCACCAACAATAATGTAGCGATTGCAAGCTGGTGCATCAAGTGTAGTGACCACAACAACAACTTCGTTCATAAGGACCGCAACACATCATATTGACCATCATAACACATCAACTTAAGTGCTCATCACAAAACGGCCATCAAAATATGGGAAAACCCATGACCATAAAGGTTAGGAAAACACAACAACCGTCATGTAAAGCATAGCATTCAAGGGTGTTAGGACTATGGTTATGGTGTCCAAACCAAAACCCAAGCTCACCTCCAACATGGTCATAGCAACCACATAGAACCAAGGATACATGTCGACCAAACAAATGTATAACATTAGGAATGCCAAGCATCATCAAGGTAAAAACATCGTGAAGATGATAATCATCAAAATCCTAGAATTTGATCATCACAAGGATCAACATAAACCCATGACATGAGAGAGAAAACCAAGCTCTAAGAACATGCATGCGAGAATCAAGACCCCATCTTTCAACAAGATAACTGAAACCAATATCTTGGGGATAAAAGAAAACATTCAAAGAGTGCATGTAAGAACCAACAGCTCCACTATCCATACCATCTTGGGTACAAGAATTAAGTTTCAAGAAAAAGAGCTAGTCTATGCAAGATAACCACATAATCATAAACCCTAGTTCTAGGTATCATCATCATAAAGCAACTTGTAATACATTTTAGAGATAGATAAATTTTCCTATAAGATTAAGTGCAACAATACTTGAGGAGAGAGAGTTTTATAACCCTCCTTAGATTGTGAAGAACAGCTCCAAAGCCAAGAAACTCCAAGAGAGCAAATAAAATCACATATTAGATCAACTCCATGACCAAGAAACATCACCTCAAAAGAAGAAGAACAAAACTAGGCCAAAAGGTGCACAAAGCAGAGACGATACAAACCCTAGGACGAAAAGGAAAGAAAAAGAGGAGATTTTCATATCACTTAGGTACTACCATGGGATAACCATGGATTCAACCTCTATTGGAGAGAAGTTCTTCAAGAGAACCATCATGGAGAACCATGGATCATCCAAGAGAAGAAAAAGAGAGGTATATTTGCAAGAAAATGAAACCAATGAGCATAAACCACTTACCAAGATCAAGGATCACCAAGGATCACCACAAGGGAGATGATCAAACCCTAGATCAATACATGCAAGGGTTCGGCCTCCTTCTTCAAGCTCAAGCACCTCCACTTGAACCACCAAAAACAAGGGCTGACTTTAAGAAACAAGGGAGAAGGAAGAGAGAACTAAAGGGGTCACTTGCATGTAAGAGAAGGGGTACAAATACCCAAGGGTAGGAGAGAGGTGAGGGAGATGAGGTGTCAAGGTACTAGAGCCACTAGTGACACTTATCCCTTCAAAGATCGGCCATGCAAGAACTCAATATAAGCATGCCCAAATATCATTGAAACCAAGGTGGGTAGCAACCACTAAGTCCTCTAAACCCAAAACCCTTCAGTCAAAGAAAAACCAGGGCATCCAACATGGTAGCCACCGCTATATCATGTTAACAAAAAGCTAATGGTCGCCAAAACATCAACATCAGTTAAAACATAGCAACCAAGATTAAGGACAAAGCATATCGATTTCTACAAACACAATCAAGAAAGCACTTAGTTCGCAACACTTCAAAGGATCAACAAACATGGTCAACATCATCATCAACTCAAGCATCCATGCAAACCCTGGCATCAACACATGATGCCACCTCATCAACCAAGGTTTGACAAGGCACCAATATGCATCATTATCTCTATCTCTCACAATGGCAAAACATAGGAGGCACAATGAGCATGTGACAAATTGCAAGATAAACCCTCAATATGGGTAAATTGTAACTTGGTCCAATTAAAGAATACATATAGCATAACTAGCTCAATCATCAACCAAACAGGAACAAACTGAAAACAGAAGCAAGTCACATGATACTAAACCACCTTAAGAGATTAAATTAAGATTTTAAGCATCTAATTATGCTAAGAAAGCAAGATCAACAAGAAAGCTAGGTCAGTGGTCTTACATTTCAATCCTAGCCTAATTGGATTCCTCCTATTTCCTAGGCCATCTATGATTGTGACTCAGTTTGCATTAACCCTAACTACCCCTACCCTATTCCCTATGTAAGATCTCAACTGCCTAGTATTTGGAACCTAACTCTTGGATTTATGGGAAGTCATAAACTATCTCTGCAATGGTTACATGACCATGTGACCCCCAATTTGTCCCCTGATGAGGTTATGTATTCCTTCTTGGATAAGTAATGATTAGGATGAGTTTGTAGATATCAAAGGATAAACCTAATAAGAATCCAATACAAGTTGAAACCATATTACTTTCTCTTATATTATAAGCTATAGATGCTTTTCTATGCCCCTATAAATGATTGCATAATTAGACTTTCTTGATGGAAGTAATGGTATAAGAGATAGTATAAGTATCTTATGCTGAAAAGTGGTTACTTTGGTTCTCGTCTTGATTTTGGCTCCATTTCTAGTTTACATTGCAAAATTTAATTGTGAAACTTATTTTCATTAGCATATTATATGCATAGAAGAAATTTTTCATGTAATTTATTAACAGTTTCATGAACTAATTCACCACCATATGAAGTTTAAGTAGTAAGAAAACCTCTAATAGAAGTTCAACTGATTGGTTAGGTTGACTCTAAATCCCTAGATCTAGGTATGTAGTAAAGAGTAAGAAGTAGTTTTGGATATATATATGATTTATTGACTTATCTTTTTGTACCTCTTTTTGGTGTTTTGTTGGGTTATAGATTTATCTAGTGTTGGACTTCTTCATCATATAGTCTTTAGGATTATAATTTGACTTTGGGATTTCCTGAACACAATAATTAATGCATTAACTAACTCTAGAGTAGATTCTCCAACTAAATACAAATGAATATAACTACCAAATAAATAAGGTCAATGAGTAAACCTTGCTAATTGGACCACCATGAAAGTAAGATAAAAAATAATGATAATTTTAGAAACTATTTTTCACTTATCTAAAGTAATGAGCATAATCAAGGTAAATTACTAAATTAGGGTAAAAAGAATGTTATAGGGGTTTTTACTTCTAATCAATTAAGGACTTAGAAGAATTCACATTCGACAAATGATTATATCTAAACGATGCTAAATGGATACTATGTTGGAGACATTATTATCTCATTTCTATTATGGGAATTAAGAGGCTCAATTAAACCCTAATAGCCACATGTATGGAATTCCAAAAGTTCTAGAAAGTTATGGAAGTGTTGTTCAAAAAATGATGAAAAAATACCATCAAAATGTAGGCAACCCTAATAAGTATGACAATGTTAAAAAGTACTAGGGTTTGATTTAACTCTTTCATCTCAACATCAAGTGTGGGGTGGTAGGGGCCATGTGTTGGGTTGGGGATGTTTGCCCATACATTATAGGTGAGGCCCCCTGAATATCTTCGTCCCACAAGTGTTGGTTAATACCACTACTTTATAGCAAATTAATTGACTCATCATGGTGTTGTATTTTCCTAGGACCAGGTGTGTAAATTGGTTTTATGGTAATTTATTGGATTTTATTGAAGCAGATATAGGCTCATCTTCAAATAAAAATCCATGTTTAAGAAATGGGGCTTGGTTCGGGCTAAACACAAATTTTTGGATGATAAAAGTTGGTATAGGTTGGATGAGAAGTCGTGGATTATCAAGTTCTTCGGCCAAACTATTTTTGGGAACAATTAGTGCAGAATAAGGTACACACATCAAGTTGGATGTGTTGCATTTATAGGCTCATTCTACGTAGACTTCCAACTATGGATAGGATGAAAAAGTGGGGCTTAGATTCTAATCCACAATGCTTGATGTGCAAAGTGGAGGTCAAACTACATAACCATCTATTCTTTTTGTGTTCCTATGCTAAGTACTTGTGGTGTAGGACCTTCCTAAAATGTGGTTGGGTTGGTAGACCTCCAGACTCCTTGGATGAGGCTCTATGGTGGATTATTAAACATAGGTAGAAATTTATCCATGTAATTGATTACACCCATTTTATGGCTACTAGAACCTATATTTTATTGCCAAAATAGCTTCCAAACTAATTTCCTCTTCATTTTATTCTACTTCTTATGAAGAATCATGCCCACTATGCCCCTGACAATATTTCCCATCTTTTGTAGGACTTTTCCTATTTTCCCACAATAAAAGAAGCACCAATGGGCCCATCAGGCCCATCAGCAACGAAGTCCACGTTACAACCTCGTAGCTCGTGATGCTGACACACCCTCTTACCCATCACGGTCGCCACCCACTACGATGGCAACCCAATGTAGGCGTGTCATGCGGGATTCCCTGCCCACAGTAGCTATCTACCTGATATGGTGCCTAACTCATCACGGTTTGCCACCTGACGAGGTTGTTACCCGATATGACCATCCCTCGGCGTCGTAGCCCGACAAGGTTCCACCTCGCCACAGCTGTATGTGGCATGCTCATTGCCCGACACGCTCACTACTCGATACGTGTGACAGGTGATAGTCATGTCGGCCCCTCCTAAAGCCTTGAGAACAAAGCCATGGATGAAGGACACGTGGGCCAATAAAAGCCACAACTTCCATCAATTCGCTATCTATAAATAGCATCTACAAGCCTACGATGGGATGGTTCGGACCCTGTTACAGCTAGCCCCCAGAGTAAAGGAGCTAGTACATCGAGTCCCAAGGAGCCTGCTAGGTGATAACTAGGTGAGCACACTCACATCCCGAGAGGGATGGGAGGAGTTCACTTAGAGACCGTTTCGGTAGCAGCAACCAACATGATATAATCCTCAAGGCCATTTCAAGAGTGTCGGGTTCCTATTTGGGATTCAACATGAGATGGCTCGCCCACCTATACTTAACATGAAGAACCTGAGAGCCTTAAGATAATGTTAACCTGATATGTATCCTAACCCGACACAGTACCCAACCTGATATGATCTATACACATCATGGACGCAGCCTGACATGACCACATCGGGCGGAGGTCCTATCCCGATACGACCCTTACCTGCCACGGTCCCTAGCTCGACACGGTCAAGGACCCGACACAGTCGTACCCCGATATGGCCCTTACCCGGTACCGAGTTAGCATTATCTTAAGTGTCTGTTGTTATGTACTTCGATCTCCTAAATCAAGGAGACTGATACTTATCTTCCCTTTATGGCATTTACTTTCATTTTAATTACAGCATTGTCACTAAACCATTATGTTTCTTTATTATTACTGGAATCTGTGGAGATTATCTCATATCATTCTATGTATGGCTTTATTTCGTTGGATGATTTCTTCTTGGCATCTCATTTCTAGTTTCTTTTTTCTGATTCATGCTTTTGACTAGCTATCGAATAGTGTTTCCTATTTTGACTCATTCGAGAGAAGGATGTTGTAAACTTCTAGATCTTGGTCTGATTCAGGTGTATGAGAGTACCCAGAATCAGAGCTGCACCCGGCTTATCTCTCCATACAAGTCCACGCCTGGTACCTTTGAGAGAAGGAACCCAGTACATGGTCCGTTGGAGTTTTCTTTGAGAGAAGAGGACACAAGATGTAGGTTGTTGCCACTTGTTATGATTAAGTTTTCTTTCTTCGTGCTATGCGTCGAAGATAATTTTATCTCCTCGGTTTCCTTTATATGAAAACTACCATAAAAACTACTAAAACCTAAAATACCCAAAGCTTTAATCTTTCTGGTAACTCCCCTTGGAGATAGGTTTTAGTTTGATTCTTTATGAATCTTTTTGCTACAAAAAACCTTATCCTTTGACGTTTCGACATGCTTAGACAAGTAAAACTTGGGTTCTGAAGTGCTATTCTCCTAGTCCCTCTATTAGACCCCAAACTACTTCAACTATGCTAGTTGTAGGAGTCTTAAACATTTGGTTATTATAAATTACAAAAGTATGATGACCTAGACATGTCTCCATTTTTGGACCCACGTTTAAGTCTTATCAACTATTTGGCGTTGTTTCCAGGGACTCGACAATGAATACCATTCAATGAACTTGAGTTTTACTTGCACTTTGCCAAAAACCTTGTACATATGCATATAATATTGCAGATACTTATTGCACATAGTTTCTACAACACACTCACACTTTTACACCTCTTCCTTTTAGGTAGTCCTTCATCTCTTCAAACCCTCCTGTGTTTGACAAGCAATGGCTGAACAATCACCCGAAACTCGATCTCTTCATTCTTTTGTCCAAGTTAGGTCAAATGAGGAAAGGAACCCAGTGGTGGAACAACTACTCAATGTGGCTAACTTTGAGCTAAAGCCAGCCTTTCTCCAGCTGCTGCAACACAACCAGTTTGGAGGAAACACTAGTGAAGAGAATCCTTACAACCATCTTACGACGTTCAAAAGGAACTATAAGACTTTCAAGATCAATAGGGTCCTGATTTCTTACATCTACACCCATTGCTTTCCTTTCTCCTTGAGGGACAGAGCTCTAGATTGGTACACAAGTCTCCAAGATGGGAGCCTCCCCGACTGGGAACATCTGGCCAACGCTTTTATTGCTAAGTTCTTCCCTATAGAGAGAATGATAAAATGTCAAAAAAAGATAACCAGATTCTCACAGAAAGTTTCAAAGAACCTGCATGAAACCTAGGAAAGATTTCAAGGCTATCAGTGAGAGTGTCGTCACCACGGTTTTTCTGAACCCAAGCTGATCACCACCTTCTACAATGGACTATGCATTGGAGAAAGGAAATCCTTGAATGTTGCAGTAGGCAGCAATTTCTTGGGGCTCAGTGCCCCAAGGGCTAGGGATATTATAGATAATATGGCCACAAATCATCAAGATAGCGAGTATGACAGATAGTCAACAAATTACTCTACCCCTGGAGAATCAAAGGTGATGGAAGCACTGGCAGCTAAGTTAGACAAAATAGTGACTAATATTCAAACTTTGAAGGAGCAGAGCTATAAAGGCAAGGTCCAACAAGAAGCAGTCAGAAGTTGTGTCACGTGCGGAGAACTGGACCATCTCTCTGACTTCTGCCCACACACAGTTGTGCAGAGTGAGCTCGATAATGAAAGTACGGAGAATGTAAGTTATGTCCAGTATCGACGTCCCGACCATCCCTGATTCTCGTACGAAAATACCAACACGGCAAAAAACTCTCACCAGCTGGTAGGTGGAACCTCTTCAGGAGGACAGCAGAACCATCAATGCCAAATAGGTTTCCAGCAACAAAGAAGCTACCTGAACGCCCAACAAGGTCAGCAACAGTGACCATCAATGATGAACGAGTTAATGTCCTTCGCCAAGAAATAGAATGATCTGAATAAAAAACTACACAAGAGTTCTGCGGATAGCACGACGTTGCTCAAATTAATGCAACAACAGATGGGAGGTTTCTTGGCTCAGATCGGGGAGCTCCAATAGCACAACAAGAAAATAGATCAGCAGTTGGCAAGCCTAGCCCAAAGTATCAACCATCAAGTAGGGTGATTCCCGTCCAGCTCTGAGGCAAAATTGTGAGGGAATGAAACCACAAAGATGGCCGTCCTGAGGTCAAGAATAGTGATATAGTCAGCTGACGAGAAGAGACCAATAGTACCAATCAAGGATGCAACCCCTGAGGAATCAACAAAAGTACCTATGAAGCAAAATAAAGTAATAGTGAAAGGAGGCAACGATGCGACTTCCGAGGAGCGTCCGGATAGGTATGCACCTCGCATACCTTTCCCGCACAAGCTAGTAAAAGCTTAGTTAAAGAAAAGGTATGAGAAGTTCATTGCTGTCATGAAGAAGTTGCACCTCGACATCCCTTATTCGATTCCATCGAGGAAATGCCTACCTATGTAAAGTTTCTTAAGGACTTGATTTCAAGGAAGAAGAGAGGAGAAGATGTTGAGACTGTAAAGTTAGCACATATGTCTAGTTCTTTTGTTAAGGAAAACATGCCTTCCAAGAAGAAAGATCTCGACACCTTTGTTATTCCTTTCCAGGTCAGAGACAACGTGACCCGAAAAGGTCTAGTGGATCTAAGAGCGAGCATTACTCTAATGTTGTTGTCGCTTGCAAAAAGGTTGGGGCCTACTGACATAGTAAGCAAAAAATATGAGAATCTAGCTAGCAGACCACACCTTCACAAGACATGTTGGAGTAGTGGAAGATGTGCCTATTAGTGTTGGGTAGTTCTTTATACCTTGTGACATTGTTCTGATTGACACCTTGGAGGATCCTAGCTGCCCAATGATTTTTTGGTGACCCTTCCTTGCAACTGGCAGAGCACTCATCGATGTGGAAGCGGGAATGATAACGATCAGAGTTGGATGAGAGCACATCGACTTCAGTATCTGTGACTGCATGAAAGCCCCCTCATTCTTTGAGTCCTCTTACTTCGCTGAAAGCTATCAGTAACTCTTCGATGAGGTAAGGGAGGAGAAAGCTATGGTGGACTCACTGATGCACGCCTTAGTTGGCAACGCACAGGTGGTCGATGACCTAGAGCTGAAAGAACTCTTGGCATTTCTAGATGCCGAAGACCTATTTGAAGTAGATGGATCAGTTGAGATAGTAATGTATGCTGCCCTACAAAGCAATCTCATTGGGGAACTAGAAGAGAAGATCCCACCCGAACTGAAAGTCTTTCCGAAAGGTTTAGAGTACATATTCCTAGATGAAGAAATAATGAATCTAGTTATTATCAACTCAGAACTGACGGATGATCAGAAGGAATAGTTGTTGGTGGAGTTGAAGCTATGAAGAAAGGCCTTATGTTACTCAATTGGAGACCTAAAGGGGATCTGCCCTTCTATGTGTATGCACAGAATCCATCTCGAAGAGAATTCCAAACCCTATACCCAGCTGCAACGAAAGTTGAATGAGAAGCTATGAGAGGTGGTTAACAAAGAAGTTATAAATCTCTGTGACACCAGAATCATCTATGCTATCAGTGATAATACATGGGTGAGTCCCATTCAAGTAGTCCCTAAGAAGGGAGGTATCACACTAATCAAGGGAGACAATGGGATTGAGGTGGAAACCAAGATTGTTACTGGTTGGAGGATGTGTATAGATTATAGAAAATTTAACATCGCCACCCGCAAGGATCACTTTCCTCTCCCATTCATCGACTAGATGCTTGAGCGCCTAGCCCATCATTCATACGTTTGCTGGTTTGATGGGTACTTGGGGTTCTATCAAATACCAAAGCATCCAGACGATTAGGAAAAGATTACCTTCACCTGCATTTTTGGAACTTTTACTATTAGAAGAATGCTCGTTGGACTCTGCAACGCACCCGCGCCAATTTTTTGGAAGATAAGATGGAAGTCTTCATGGATGATTTCAGCGCCTATGGCAGCTCTTTTGATGATTGCTTGAATAATTATTCTTTAGTAATGAAAAGATGTGAAGAACAAAGTCTGACCCTTAATTGGGAAAAGTGTCAGATCATGGTACGAGAAGGTATCGTTCTTCGACATAAAGTGTCCAACAAAGGCATCAAAGTTGATCAGTCCAAGGTGGAAGCAATTATGAAGCTCCCTCCACCCACGTCTATTACAGGAGTCAAAAGCTTCTTAGGGCATGCCGACTACTATAGAAGGTTTATCAAGGATTTATTAAAGATTGCAAATCCATTGTCAAATTTGTTGATGAAGGATGCTAAGTTCAATTTCATAAAAGAATGCCTCATGGCATTTTCCACCTTAAAGGATGCTCTAGTCTCTGCACCCATTATCCATTCACCCGACTGGAACCTTCCGTTCAAGTTGATGTGTGACGCCAGCGATTATGCTATAGGCGTCGTCCTTGGGTAAAAGAAAGACAAAAAGCATCATGTGATCTTATATGCTAGTAAAATGTTAGATGAGGCCCAAGTAAATTATACAAACCACAGAGAAGGAAATGCTAGCCATCGTCTACGCATTTGACAAGTTTTTTTCTTACCTTGTGGACTCTACGGTGATTATTCACACGGACCATAGAGCCATCAAGTATCTGATGCAAAAGAAAGACGTTAAGCCTTGGCTACTGCGTTGGGCATTGCTATTGTAGGAGTTTGATCATGAGATCATAGATAAGAAAGGTACCAAGAATGTGGTCACCGACCACCTATCCAGGATAAGAGTGGAGGATGACCATTCGTTGCCGATCAATGAGAAATATGCTGATGAGGTAATCTACATTGCCCAAATGGCTAATCCAGAAGGGCCCTGGTATGTTGATATCTACAACTATCTTTCTGGCAAAACAACTACCCCCAGAAATATCTTATAATCAAAAGAAGAAATTATTCTCTGATTTGAAGTACTATTACTGGGATGACCCTCTATTATTTAGGCTTTGCGCTGATAGCCTCTACAGAAGATGTATACCTAAAGATGAAGCCTCGAAGATTTTGTATGAGTGTCACTCCTCTCCCTATGGAGGACACTTGGGAGCTGAAAGAACCGCAGCCAACGTTCTCCAGTCCGGTTTCTATTGGCCCACCCTTTTCAAAGATGCTCATACCTATGTCAAAGCCTGTAGTGAGTGCCAGAGAATCGGGAATATTTCCTGTAGGAATGAGATGCATATGCCTGAATGGATTGAAGTTGAAATCTTTGACGTATGGGGAATCGACTACATGGGACCTTTTCTGTTGTCATACGGTTTCCATTACATTGTAGTTGTTGTGGACTATGTCTCCAAGTGGGTAGAAGCCATACCCACTACCACCAATGACGCCAAATCTGTTATAAAACTCTTCACAAAAATAATCTTCTCAAGATTTAGAGTCCCTCGAACGATGATCAGCGACGGTGGATCACACTTTGATGAAAACCAATTTGAGTCACTTCTTTGAAGGTATGGCGTTTGACATAAGGTTGCTACACTGTATCATCCCCAGACGTCTGGATAGGTTCAAGTCTCGAATAGGCAAATAAAACAGACTCTGGAGAAGACATTTGGAAAATCTTGAAAGGATTGGTCCACCAAGCTAGATGATTCTCTCTGGGCGTATAAGATGGCATACAAGATGTCACTTGGCACCACGCCATATCAGTTGATATATGAGAAAGCATGTCATTTGCCTTTTGAGTTATAACACAAGGCATTCTAGGCCATCAAATGTTTAAATATGGATCCATCCCTAGCCGACAAGAAGAGGTTCCTCCATCTCCAAGAACTTGAAAAACTTAGGCTTCACGCCTGTGAGAACATGAGGATCTATAAGCAGAGGACAAAATTCTGGCATGACTCCCACTTGAGGAAGAAAGATTTCAAGGAAGGTGATAAGGTTTTGCTTTTTAAATCTTCTATTCAACTTTTTCTAGAGAAACTGCACTCGCTGGTCAGATCGTTCGTGGTAGCAAAGATATACCCATCAGGAATTATGGAGCTATATGACAAGGATGATCCTGCAAAGGTCTTTCCAGTCAACAGACACTGAGTGAAAAGGTTCTACGAAGAAGAAGCTTTCACAAGGCGATTCAAGTTTTCCCTGAATGATGCCAAAGCTGCACCCACCAAAGAAGCCTAGAGAGGCAGAAGATGTCGAGCCAATGACAGAAACCATAACGCTCCATGGGAGGTAGCCCAAGTCTTTTTACTTTCCTAAAATAGGATGTTATTTCCTTTTCCCGTAAATAAAATTCTAAACACTTTCATTGTAATAAGGCTCGAGTCTATGTCTGCACCACACGCACTAACTCTCGCATTTTCTTGTCCGCCGACTTAGTTTTATTGCCTTGATATGTAATACTAGCTGAGGATGAGGTTCACATTTAAGTCGGTGATGTTTTACATATCAAGCGCCTTCTATTATAGTTTTTATTTTTACTAAGTTTACAAGGCATTTTGAACTCAAGCGTGTCGTGCGTGCTAACCGTGTTGGGTTACCATGTTGGTCAAGCTGTATCGGGCATGTGTCATGTGCGCCTACCAATTCAAGTCACGGTAGTCGTTCCGCGTGCTGAGTGGGACTTGTGATGTACTAGATGAACCACGTCAACTCGTGTCGTGCACATAGCATATCGGGTAATGTGTGATGGATGATGCACCACCTCCTTCTAAACCTCATGACATGACATGATTAGATAGGTTTTACCTTGCTTTGGAAGGTGATTCTCGTGCATACGTGACGCGTGTCCCCATTTTTCACCATTTAACCCCCTTCACGGATGGCTATATAAGCAACAAGAGATTAACCATGTCAGGTTACCGAAGTTACCAAGCTTCTACTCCCGTATCGTGCAATCTCTTGTATCGCTCAAAGCCATCCTAGCTCTTGTGTCGGGTTTCCTACCTACCGACCTCCCGTGTCGTGTTCACCATCTCTCTGCTAGACAAGGTAATAACTCATGTCGCACAGCCTCTGTCGCACAACCTCTATCGCACAGACCTATTGCCCATCTATATTGTGCACCGTTAACGCTTAGACAGTATCGTGCACCATGTATCGTGTTCTTTCCCATGTCAGGAAAATCTTTGAACGAGTATCAGTTTTACTAAGTATCGCTTCAATCATGTCAGATTTCCATACGTGTCGTGCAACACATGTATTGTGCGACACATGTATCACACATTCCTTATTGCATTAGGTAAGTTTGGGGGAGCCTGCTGACTCACTTCAGGGTCTGCGTGATGCATGTGTCGTGCAGCCATATATGTTGGATCCTAGATGGGTGATTAGATGCTCTAGAGGGGGGTGAATAGAGTTGAATGCACTTAAACAAAATTCATTATACCTTCAAGATATATCACAAGATAAGGTTACTAAATAGGAAATTTGTGTGCAATGAAAACATACATAGCAAAGGAGAGAGATTGAACATACACCAAGTGACAAGCTATTTAGCGTGGTTCCGCACTTCAAATTAGAAGTGAGTCAGTCCACTACCTAGAGAGGTCAACATCTAGGATTTCTTAACAATTTCACTCTTATATTCATTCATAAGACTTACAATACATGACCACCAAAGGACTTACCTATCCAATACAAATAGTCTTCAACCTTACCAAGGACTTACCCACTTTGCAATGAGTCTTCAGCCTTCACCAAGGACTTACCCACTCTTACACAAGTCTTCAGCCTAGAAGGGATTACCCACTCTTCTTGGATCTTCAGCCTTTGACTTCACCTTCACTCAGAGAAGCTTCCACCAAGGACTTACCCACTTGAGCAAGGAGTATTCTTCCTTCACCAAGGGCTTACCCACTCTTTCTCCAAGTCTTCAGCCTTGATCTTTACAAAGGGACTCCTTCCCTTGCTCTTCTTCACCTCTCTTAGACAAGAGAGAGAACCTTCATCTTCATGGTTGAAATGAGAGATAGGGAGGTGGTGGAAATGAGAGCCTCACAAGATATACATGTAGGACAAGCTCTCTTACAAATCTCCTCCTCACTCTAATAGATGTAGCAAGTGATTAAGCTTAGAGAGAGACAGGAGGTAGTAGGAAGCACTCAACTATAGAATAGGAACCTCACATAGAGTTTTTCATTGAATGCTCAACCTTGGAATGAAGCCCAAGGGGTCCTATTAATAGTTGGGGATGCCTCTTAGCCTTTGGGAACACTTGAGAATGAAAACTAGCCATTTTCTGGCTTGCAATGGATGTATTTTCACTTGTTGCTACTCCACAATGGCTAAAAACACTTTTCTGCACTTTTCTGTACAGTACAATCGGTCGAGTTTCTATAAAGGTAACTCGACCTATCCTACTAAAAGGCAAGACCAATTTAGGCCATCGGTCAAATTTGTCCAGGGGTAACTCGACCGATTCACTTAAATCAGTTTTGGTCAGTAGAGGATTTGGTCGAGTTCTGTGAAGTGTAAACTCGAGGATCGGTCGAGTTCTGTGAAGTGTAAACTCGACCGATCAAAAGTCATTTTCAAGATCAAAGTAGGATCGGTCGAGTTTGCAACTCGACCGATGAACAGCCTGATGTGAATTTTGGAAAATGGCTTTTGAGTGCTTAAACATTCGATCTATGTGCTCCTGATTTTTTCTAAGCTTAATTACAAGTCATACAATCATTACAAGTGATTTACAACATGATTCTAATGGATTTACATCATATTACAAATACATGCACTTGTATTGACTTTGACTTGTCTTTTCTCCAAGTTGAGATGTGCAAGTTAGGGCATTTGGAGTGTGTCTATACCTAATCTAAAATCACTCAAGTAGAGACATTAGACACAATTAATTGGAATGGTTTAGTCATCATCAAAACAAGGGTTTAGTAAATTTAGACCTTGAGTCAACAATATCGCGTTCTTGGGCTGCCGACTTCACAAGTGCATTGTTTTATCTTATACATGATACTGGTTTTTCATGGGTATCGCGTAAGAACGTGTCAAGTTTCTTTGGTATCGTGCACTTGCATGTCGCACGGTAGGAATTATAATGTTTTACTCCAAACCCAATGATGTGCTTCCTTATGCAACCTGATACTGGTTTTCGCCAGTGTCGCCCAAACCGTATCGAGTGATACCATTCTTACTAAGTTTTAGTTATAACGATCCCACGTCCCGGGGGGCAAAATTTTGCCTCAACAACCCTTTTAGATTTAACATGAATTCTTCATCTTTTTTAGAAAATGACACGCACAAAAGAGACTGTCATCCAAGTCGATGAGCAGGGCTGAAGGATCAACCCTGAGGCCTCTGTTGTGGCCACCGCAAGGCAGAAACACCCTAACCCACCAATAGTTAGGCCCTCTGAGACTGAAAAGCTACCCCGCATCGAGGCAGGTGCAACCCCAGCTGCAACGGTGAAAACTGAAGTTTTTTCCCACTCTCTAGGGTGCTTCGTGCTAAGAGACGCGGACCACCAAAGGCGCTACACCAAGCTGGCGGTGAATGTCTACCGCCCTACCAGATTCTGCCACCACACTTCCTTTCGATAGATTGGCATCTTCGATAGGCTGGACAACGTCCTTGAGGTCACCGGTCTCTGAAAGCTCTACTTTAGCTTCTCCAACTCATACACCGAGTTGACGAAGGAGTTCATCTCCTCCCTCCATCGGGCTCCAAATACCCCAGAAGAAAGTAAGAGGTATGGTGGAGTGGATAGGCTGCAAGGGCGCCTCTACAACCAAGAGAATCAAATCATGGAGAGGATGCTTAATGAAATCTTCTCCACTAGCGCAGTCAAGAAAGAGCTACTTAACAATGGATCCAGCATCAGTGACAATGATGGCTTCAACCCAGTCAAGTTGTGGAAGAAACTGACAAATGAATCCTCTTTCAAGCCCGGAAGCAAGGTAGTTGCGGTCCACTCCTACTTCTGGCGGATCATTCATAAGATCATTGTCAGCCTGCTCTTCAACAAGTAAAAAATGAGCAACTTGTACACTGAAGAAATGCATCTCATCTGGTACATCATGGATGGCAAGCTGATCAACTTGGGGTGCTTTCTACTCAACCACCTTCACCTGATCAAGGATGCCACTAGGGAGTACAACATGGGAGGAATCATCAACCTGATCGTGGTCGGGCTCGGGTACCCAAAGGAGCCTCTCAACCTGTTGCGAACCAAGGGTGATGACAAAATAGACATCAAATTCCTTACCAGGGAGAACATCATAGAGAAGGAGGGTTGCCAACTTTTCTACATGTTCACAAGAACCAATACCTTGCTACCCCTTCCAGGTTGTGTCAACTATGATGTAGAGAAGCTAGTCTTCATGATGGTAGAGGTCGAAGCTTTGACTATCGACGTAGCCTACGCCACCCAGACAGCCATCAAAGAGAGGATGGCCACAACAAGGGGGCCCACATCTACGGCAGCTCGGTGGGACAAGTCACTGGTAGTTATTCTTGATGACTCTCCAGTCGCCACCACTGTCGAGCCAGTAGCCGCTACTGCAGTAGTTGCTACCCCAACCACCACCGTTGAGCCAGAAGCCGCTACCCCAATAGTGGCTACTATGACAACACCTACCACAACTGTAGAAGATGTGTCAACTGCCATCCCCTTAACTGAGGTCGTCAGCACAATCAAGATGTCCATAACTATCGTGGCCTCAGAAGCAGTTGTCGCGGCACTACCAGCTTCAACACTGCTAGTAACGACAGTAGCTGCAGCCACACCTTCAACGTGGCCAGATGCCTCTCGCAATAGTGATGAGGCCTTCATCGAGCTCCTTGATGTTGAGCTCAGGTCTGTTCAGCAGACCCCCAACACCACCAACCACAGTATCAGTGGTCGTCCTGGAGGATGAAGCTAAGAGTTGTGTGGTTGGCCAAAACCCACCTACTTCACCACCTTCTCCATGGCCCCATGCTGAGGCAGTAGATCCATCTGCAAGGGTGCATATGCCACGCGTAGAGGCCATGCCCTCGCGCACCATCTTGGTGGACTCATCCCCGATGGATGATGCACATTCAACGGGTTGCGCTGCCAATGCGAGGAGACACACCAAGAGTTGAAGTCGATCGGCGGTCCCCTCCTCTCTAGGACATGCTTTTAGTTTCGAGTTCGATAACTTGTGGGAAGTAACACGCAATCATAGTGCTACTTTCTTCTCCCTAACTTGCAAGTTTCAGGCCTTCCAACAATGACTAGGCAAATAGGAGTGCCAGTTTCTAAGCCTAGTTGGTCTCCTGGGCCAACTAGAAGCAATTAACCAGATGATGCAGGCGGCGCTCCAATGCCTGGACGTCATCGAGCAAAGTCTGGATGAGAGGGACACCCATCGCAACTCAAGGCGATCTCAGAGGTTGCCATCACCGCCAGCATCCTCATCTTCATCATCCTCATCATCACCCTCTCCTTCTAACTCGTCATCATCCTTTGAAGCCAACAGACCCTCTAATCATTCAACAATGCCCGAGGAGGAGGCGACCGCAAAACCCATCGACGGGGCCCCTGTAGAACAGGAGAATACCCACGGCATCGACATGGCTACTCCTTTACACCTGCCAGAGCCAAATGAAGCAATAGAAGAAATGTCTGAAAGCCTAGTGGATGACTCCTCTAAGGGAGAAGGGGAGACTTGTATAGCTCGCTTGCAGAGCAACCCATGAGAGTGAAGACCTCAGTGGCTGATGCATTCTCTGTGTTGTTTGAGATACCAGTCTTTGCAATGGATGACTTTGACAGACGCGCCATCGCATATCTAATGGTCCACGACCAATAGTTGCTAAATATGGTCCTGAGGCCGCAGATTGACAAAGAAGCCACCCTCTAGAGCAATAGATACTTCTTTGTACAACGTCGAGCTCTCAAAGGAGTATTCCGCTCAGAAGCAATTGTAGGAAAGATCCTTTTTAGAGTCCTAGAAAGCACAATGATCAAGAATATTGCACTCAAGACAGGCTGGCAACCAATCTACAATGCCACTCCTACCTTGGCTAGACGACTGCTAGCAGGGGCGGATGACTTGCGATCAGTGGTTGATATGTTGAGACATGTAGAAGAGCACAATCTCGACCTAGTACTGGCCCCCCACAAGCATAGGAAGCACTAGTTCCTCTACGTGGCCGACCTCCGTTCCTACAACGTCACCTTGTTCAACTGATGCACTGTGAAGGTCCCCCACCTAAATCAAGTCTTCATCTGCCCCAAAGATAAAGACCCCAAGATTCTGCCTCTGCACCTTCATCGGGTCATTAAACAAGACATCCAACACTACAGCGGTGTCTGGAACTTCTATGCGATCAAGGACTTCCCAGTCCAGCAAGACCCAAGAAGTAGAAATAGTGCCTTCATTGTCTTACGTACCATGAAGATTTTGAATATTTTCATATACATGTTGCAGCTCCAGGACACAAACTTCTATCACCTCAAGAGCATCTGCGCACTACTGCTAATAAAGGATTAGTGTTATTTCCTAGATCTAAAGCTCCCTGAGGATCTGCTGGAGATGGATTTTGATTCTCACTCCTCTTTACCCAGCAATCCTCTAAGAAAATAGGTCAAAGACTCTTATGACATCTTTAGGACAGGCAAGCAGATAGAGTACTTGCAAGCCATGCTCATCGCTAAAGGTGCTTCTACTTCGCCTGCCATCTTAGACTCTCTAATCAGCAACTTTTATCGTTCAGCCTGCAGCTCGCTATCTGAGGAACATGTCAATCACATACTCCTACATCTTGTTGATTATAACACTACAGACATTATATATAAGAAGGACAATGTAGTGGTCCCCCCTGGATGACCTACAAGATCTAGTCAAGGTCGGGGGATGTCTAGCTATGACGGTGGCATCATCTTACATCCCTATCTTACAAAAGAATATTGGACAGTCCTACATCACCCATCTGATGTTTTTCAATGACCTATGCCTAGAAGATGAAATAGGGGCATGTGAGTTGCTTCAACAATGAATCCAAGAGCATATGCCGCGCATAATGTTCCTTCCTATGCTACATGACAATCACTAGACATGCATCATGCTATACACCAATGCTCGTGTTGGTTTATTCTTCAACAGCTCAAACACCAATAGTGACTGGCCGACAGAGTATGAAATCGCATCAGAAACACACCTTGAATGACTAGAAAGAAATTACTACATTGAGGTGGTGGCCATGATACAGCCATATCTTGAAAATCTGGTGGTGACCTAGCACGACTTCTGCTTCTTCCACCATATTCCATAACAAGCCCCCTATCAAATGACTGTGGAGTATATGTGCTACACTGGATATCCCACATAGCAGCCCTAAGGAAAGTGCCAGAGAAGCTCCATGACCTCGAGTACCACATCCAACGAGGAGAATATGTCATGGAGCTCCTATCTGCTGAAGGCGCATGCATCCACTGAACCCTCATTGATCTATGACTACTCTTTCCTATTCATCTCACTACTCTGGGACAGAGTGTGGGATAAGATTGGGGGGGACTTCATAGCATCAGTGAGGGAGGTATTCTAAAAAATTTCCTCCTTTCCCTTTCCCTTTCCTTTCCTTCCTTTATCATACTCCGTGTATACACTGTATATAAATGTTTGATCACAAGCAATACATACACAATACATACACATTGTTTGTTCTTCAAAATTATAAAAATTACTTTATCCTAAATACTTGGTACAACTTCCAATTTGTTCTCTCCGTGCCTAAGGCTATGTACATTTCTGCTATGCTCTCTTAAAAATGTAGTCTTAAACGAAAAAGACTATAACATTTCTATGCCAACTTTGAAAAATAATCTCCTTCCAGCTAAGAGATGTGCACGAGAAGGAAAAACCTTCCCAAATAGAAAACTCCCTTTTCCCACCCACCAAAATCCCAAAAGAGAGGAAAGCCTTATGAGAGTGAATAAAAGCATGAGAGTTGTGCCCAAAATATATATATATACACGTGTCTTACCAAAGGTACCCATCTTTAGGCATGGTAGATCCAGAGCAGTGGTACATAGGATGTGAAATCACTACTCTAAAGCCAATTGGCTTGGACTACAGGGACCACTTGCCCGTTAATGGACCCGTATCTGGATGGACCAATGGGAAGCAAGAAAAACCCAAAAGCCTTAAGCCTTCCTAAAAAACCCACCTTCTACCCCTAAGATTCAAACAGTTTGGTGTGAAAGCTAACTTCAACATCATGCACCAAAGTCTCACAAAAGTTGGGGAGAGATTTTTATTTAATAAAGCAAGAAAAAGAAAGTACATTATTTGTGGTCAGACGTAATTTTCCTCAAGACATTCCAAAATCCACTTAACCTTTGCCCGAAGACTACACCTAGTTTTAAAAGTACTGCAAACAAAGGTTTTAAAATAAGTATAGATTGATCGAGGCCAATCAAATTGCTATGTTTGGTGGGGGGTGATAACACCCATTTTATGGCTGCTATAATCTATAATTTATTGCCAAAATAGCTTCCAAACTAACTTCCTATTCATTTTGTTCTACTTATTATGAAGAATCATGTCCACTACGCCCCTGACAATATTTCCCATCTTTTGCAGGACTTTTCCTATTTTCCCACAATAAAAGAAGCACCAATGGGACCATCAGGCCCATCAGCAATGAAGTCCACATTCCAGCCCAATAGCTCACAAGGCCGACATGCCCTATTACCCGTCACTGTCGCCACATGCTACGATGGCAACCCGACACGAGTGTTTCGTGCGGGAGTCCCTGTCCGTTGTAGCTCTCTACCTGATATGGTGCCTAACTCATCATGGTTCGCCACCCGACGAGGTCATTACCTGATATGGCCATGCCTCGGCGCCGCAGGCCGACAAGGCTCCACCCTACCATAGTTGTACATGGCATGCTCGCTACCCAACACGCATGACGGGCGAAAGCTGTGTTGGCCCCTCCTAAAGCCTCGAGAACGGAGCCACGAATGAAGGACATGTGGGCCAATAAAAGCCACAACTTCCATCGATTTTCTACCTATAAATAGTAGCTACAAGCCTACGATGGGACGGGCGGATCCTTCTAGAGCTAGCCCCTAGAGTAAAGGATCTAGTGTGTTGAGTCCCAAGGTGCCTGCCATGCGATAACTAGGTGAGCACACCCCCATCCCGATAGGGATGGGAGTAGTTCACTTAGAGACCATTCTGGTAGCAATAAGCAACACGATATGATGCTCAAGGCCACTTCAAGAGTGTCGGATTCCTATTTGGGCTTCAACCCGAGACAGCTCGCCCACCTATACCCGACATGAAAAATCCAAGATCCTTAAGATAATTCTAACCCGATATGTATCCTAACTCGACACAGTACCCAACCTGATACGGTCTATACTCGTCATGGTTGCAACCCGACACGGCCAGCAACCCGACATGACATATTGGATAGAGGTCCTATCCTGATACGACCCTTACCCACCATGGTCCCTGGCCTGACACAGTCAAGGACCTGACACGGTCGTACCTCGATATGGCCCTTACCCGATATCGGGTTAGTATTATCTTATGTATTTGTTGTTGTGTACTTCAATATCCTAAATCAAGGAGACCAATACTTATCTTCCCTTTATAGTATTTACTTTCATTTTAATTACAGTATTGTAACTAAACCATTATGTTTCTTTATGATTATTGGAATCTGTGGATATTATCTCATATCATTCTATGTATGGCTTTATTTCGTTGGATGATTTCTTCTTGGCTTCTGAGTTCTAGTTTCTTCTTTCTGATTCACACTTTTGACTAGCTATCGAATTGTGTTTCTTGTTTTGATTGCTTCAAGAGAAGGATGTTGTAAACTTTTAAATCTTGGTCTGATTTAGGTATACGAGAGTACCCGGAATCAGAGTTGCACCCAGCTTATCTCTCCATACGAGTCCACGCCTGGTACCTTTGAGAGAAGGAACCCAGTATATGGTTTGTTGGCATTTTCTTTGAGAGAAGAGGACACAGGATGTAGGCCGCCACCACTTATTATGATTAAGTTTTCTTTCTTCATGCTATACTTCAAAGATAGTTTTATCTCCTCGGTTTCCTTTATACGAAAACTACCATAAAAATTGCTAAAACCCAAAATACCCAAAGCTTTAATCTTTCTGGTAACTCCCCTTAGAGATAGGTTTTAGTTTGATTCTTTATGATTGTTTTTGCTACAATGATGCGATGATTTTGAGTCGCATTTGTAGACCTATTTCATATGTGTTTTATGCTTTAATTAGTCATTTTCATGGTTAATATCGCATAATTCATCTATTTTGGTCTTTGCTATCATTTTATGTCAAATTCCCTTTATTTCATCATTTTGAGCATTAATTGTCAAAATATTATTATTTGTGTGAACTTATTTGGTTTCATGTTTGAATTTCAGGAAAAATGAGTATCTGCTTCGGTCGATACCATAAACGGAAGTCGATACCATCGACTTGATCACAGGTTGCCAGCCGAAAGGAGCAGCAAAGTGTCGATACTATCGACATGGATGTCGATGGTATCGAGTCACCTTCAGGTTGCCAGCGAAGAAGTAGTCGATAGTATCGACATCGCGGGTCAATACCATCGACTCGCGTCGATGGTATCGACATCGTAGGATATGAGTTGGCTTTCTAATGATCCCAATCGGATGGTCGTGGTTAATTAGCGACCTAATGAGGGAGTTATACCTAATGACGGTCGCCCAGACGAGAAGAGGATCGGAGGAGTGATTGCACGAGTACCGAGGAGCAGTAGAGAGGAGAACGGAGGCTAGAAGTTCATACCAGTTGATTCAGACACCGCAGAAGACGGATTTCACCACCGAAAGGCGTGAGAGCACATGTTCTACGCAAAGGATCAACCAGTTCTTTTCTGTTCAGGGGTTTTCCCTTTCATTCCACGTTTTTCACATGTTTTCCCCTATTTCTACCATGTACTTGTGTGAGATGAACATGCGGGGCTAATCCCCTTCATCTTTAGGACCGGGAGTAGCCCGGGAATTCATTGTATGACAGTT
This sequence comes from Alisma plantago-aquatica, assembly GCA_963693085.1. NCBI lineage: Eukaryota > Viridiplantae > Streptophyta > Magnoliopsida > Alismatales > Alismataceae > Alisma > Alisma plantago-aquatica. Next base: position 218,443,412 of record OY856409.1, read on the forward strand.
TTATAATAGTGAATCATATTTTATCTCTTAAATCCGTGGTATAGTTTCGTTTTCTCAATGTATTGTTATGCTTGATCACCATGATAATAATCTAATGCCCTTAATCACTTTGAAAGAAGGATTAACGGTTGAAAAGAGACGAAATCTACATTAATCGATAAATCCCTTGAACAAGGCGGTATAAAATTAATGGTGGAAACTGAGAGATCGTTCATAATGCACCTAGTTTAGGGTACAGGTTACTACGACGGTGGAACCGACCTAAACCTAGGTAGTGATTTGCACCACGACAGTGGGTAATTCTGTCTTCAGGCCACTGCCAGGATAGAGAGATAAAATTGAATAGCTATATAGAATTTAATACAATAAAAACCCGTGGTGAAACCGCAATCCTAAAGATACCCTTTTGAATTGATTAAACCAACATTTAATCGATTGCTTCTTTTGTTTCATTTTTATTTTTCTTTTATTCTTAACAACAACTCTCAACTTGTTAATCGGCTTAGTTGATCGCGAGTGGTTAATAGGAGTCTCCAACGATTGCACGTATCCCTGAGTTCGACTCGGGCCTCACAAAGGCTTGTACTACTCGACGCGTTCATTTGCGTTCACACACACGGTAAATTTGCGTCAAGTTTTTGGCGCCGTTGTCGGGGATACGGCGAATTGTTGGCACTTTGAGTGCTACGAGCAGCCACTCTAGGCCACAATTTTTTTTTTATTTTGAAACAACTTCAAATATTTTCTTTTTATTGTTCGTTAATTTTGATACTCATCAAAGCACTGTACTGAACTTAAACTTTCCTATTTCAGGCACGTTGCATGGTGCAAACGCGTAGTACTGACTACGCGAATCCTGCACCCGAGGTTCCTCTTCAGGGACCTGAGGACGAGGAGTATTACGAGCAAGAGCACCAAGAAGAGGTAGATTCTAAATTTGAACAGGAAGAGATGGCCGAGCCACAGACTATATGGGAGAAGATCAAGGCTTCTTCCTCATCAGCTTCCAAGGGGCCTATAAAGAAGCAGGCAATCAACATACCGACATATAAGATTGATTTAGCGCTGATAAATCTGGTGAAATCGAATGCTTTTCATGGGCTGAAGAATGAGGATCCTGTCGCGCACATCAGCCAGTTTGTTGAGAACTGTGACATGTTCAAAATTGATAGGTTTCGACAGGATGCACTGTATCTCAAGCTTTTCCTGAGTTCATTGGCGGGAGCGGCACGAGAGTGGTTACACAATTTAGATGATGAGTTCGTGGAGTCCTGGGACCATATGGTGGAGGTCTTCTTTGAGAGGTTCTTCCCTCCTGAGAATACTAACGACATGATTCGAAAGATTCACAATTTTACCCAACAGGCCGGTGAGACATATTCTGAGACCTGGGAGAGATTTCAGGTCATGCTGAGGAGGTGCCCGCATCATGGGCTGGATAAAGAGACGCATGTGAAGATCTTCTATTTTGCTCTCTCTGAGCACGATAGGAGTAATCTAGATTCAGCCGGGTTAGGTTTCTTTCTGAACAATACAGACACTAGATGCCGGGAGATACTAAAGAATATGGCTAGAAAGCAGTCATGGGGTGAGAGAGAAAGAGGCCCGATAGAGCAAGTTCGAGTAGCAGGCGAGTCCAAGGCGATGAAAGAGCTGAATGAGAAGATGGATCTTCTCGCAAAGAAGCTACTGGAAAAGGAGGATATTGAGTCCGGGGATGAGGCTCAAGTCAAATATATGAGACAACAGCAAGGTTATAGGAACAATGATTATTCATGGAGAAAAGACAAAAAGTTCTCATGGAAGGATTCGAACAATTTTCTGCAGGATCCAGATGCTAAGCCCTCGCCAATTGCAGAAGACAAGAGCACGAAGCTGCTCAATCAGGTTATAAAGCAAAATCAAGAGCTAATGAATACATTTGGCCAGCAAATCAAGCAGCAAGGAGAGTACATGAACCAATTTGGGCAAACATTGCAGAGCCATGGGGCTCAAATGAGGACCATTGAGACATCCATGGCACAGATGGCAGCCGAGATCGCCAGTTTGAAGAAACCGGCACATCCGGGTTTTCCGGGGAATACCAATGTTCCCGGGGGAAACCAACAAGCAAAGGCTATTCTGCTTAGAAGCGGCAAGAAAGTGTTGAATCCAAGAGCTGAAGAAACAAGCATACCACAAGCTGAAGGAGAAGGTGAAACTAATGAAGAGAAGCCCACACCAGTCACAGGGTAGGTTGAAGACACAGCCGTGGATGATACTAAAGAACAGGTTGCAGAGGAGGAACCTCAGAAAAAGACGCCTTATGTGCCACCTCATCAAAGGGCACAAGTTGTTCCGGTCCCGTATCCTAATAGCGCTAAGGCAAGGAAGGCAGATGCACAGTTCAAGAAGTTCTTGGACAGTTTTAGGAAGCTTTCAGTCAATATCCCTTTACTTGAAGCCATTGAGCAAATTCCTTCATACGGGAAGTTTCTAAAGGATGTCATTACTAAGAAGAGGAAAATTCTGGATACAGAGGTCGTCGTGCTAAAGGAGCAAGTGAGTGCCTTCATCATGGGCACTTTGCCGCCAAAGAGACAAGATCCAGGGTGTTTTAATATTTCTTGCTATATTGGGAAGGTTAAATTTGGCGAAGCGTTGTGTGATTCAGGGGCAAGCATCAACTTGATGCCCCTTTCGACATTCAAAAAGCTGGGATTGAAGGAGTCACGGCCAAGCAATACGACAATTCAATTGGCGGACAACTCTGTGGTGAAGCCTTATGGAATCTGTGAAGATGTCTTAGTAAAGGTGGATAGGTTTGTCTTTCTGGCAGATTTCATGGTCATGGAGATGCAGGATGAACATGGCAACGAGCTGTTACTTGGACGTCCTTTCCAAGCTACAGCCGACATGATCTTAGAGATGGGGAGAGGTCGCTTGACCTTGGGCATAGCCGATGACCGCTTTGAGATGGTCATGCCTACGAGTACTGCGTCATCTAAAGCAAAGGAACAATGCAATATGGTAAAACATCTGGATTGTAATATTTCACTCTACCTTGGGAAGCCATTTTTGGACATGGCTCATGTGATGAGCAAGGTGGACAATGGAACTTTGGCTGTGGATATCATGGAGCAGACCAAAGTAGTTTCTTTGTGAAAAGTTGTGGGATTTCCTAATGATGATAATGAGGACATTCCGCTTTCTCTGGAGGATGATATGATTACTATTTCTGTTTCTGATGCATACCCGGAATTACCGTTGGAGGCTTGCTTGTTAAATATTACATATGATTGGATGAGGAGCAAATCACTCAAGGAGTGCACCAAGATGCTACAGATGCTTCCATGCTTCTATGCGAGGCATTATGAAGATCTAGGTGAACTTCCCCCTCCACTTCAATCATCTTTGATAAGTCCGCCGGATTTAGAATTAAAGTCACTTCCCCCGCATCTCAAATATGTCTTTCTAGCTGAGGAAGACAAGTTATCGGTGATCATTTCTGCTTATTTGAGTGCGGATGAGGAGGAACAATTGTTGATAGTGCTGAAGAACCACCGGGGAGCTTTTGGATGGTCAGTTGCAGACATCAAGGGGATTTCTCCTACTCTATGTCAGAACAAGATTCGGCTCGAGGAGGGAGCCAAGCCCGTGATTCAACCTCAACGACGTCTTAATCCAAGCATGATGGAGGTTGTGAAGAAGGAGGTCATTAAACTTCTTGCTACAGGTATTATCTACGCCATATCAGACTCGACATGGGTGACTCCCACATAGGTAGTCCCTAAGAAGGGGGGAATTATTGTCACTCAAAATATGTTAAATGAACCTGTCACCACCTGATTGGTAATCGGGTGGCGAGTTTGTATTGATTACCGCCGTTTAAATGCCACCACACTAAAGGATCACTTTCCTTTACCTTTCATTGATCAAATCCTAGAGCGTCTTGCCAGTCGATCCCACTTTTGTTTTCTAGATGGATACTCAGGGTACAACCAGATCTCGATTGATCCTTTGGATCAAGAGAAATCTACGTTCATTGTCCCTATGGGACTTTTGCTTACCGCCGAATGCCTTTTGGTTTATGCAATGCACCAGTGACGTTTCAACGTTGTATGCTCACCATATTTTCTGACATGGTAGAGCGTTGTCTTGAGGTTTTTATGGATGACTTTTCGGTGTATGGTGCATCGTTTGATGAATGTCTCTATAACCTAGACAAAGTTTTACAGCGTTGCGAGGACACACATTTGGTCCTCAACTGGGAGAAATGTCACATGATGGTGAATGAGGGGATAGTGCTAGGACACAAGGTGTCTAGCAAAGGTCTAGAGGTGGATCCGGTCAAAATTGAGGTCATTTCCAAGTTGCCCCTACCAAATTCTGTAAAAGGGGTAAGAAGTTTTCTGGGACACGCCGGATTCTATCGGCGATTTATAAAAGATTTTTCTAAAATTGTGAAACCTCTATCCGAGCTTTTGGAGAAAGATGTTGTATTCAATTTCAATGATAAGTGTCTACATGCATTCGATGTTTTGAAAGAAAAACTGATTTCTGCACCGGTTGTTCAAATGCCGGATTGGACAAAACCGTTCGAATTAATGTGTGATGCTTCGGACGTTGCGGTAGGAGCCGTATTGGGGCAAAGGGTGGACAACAAACCCGCTGTGATTTTCTATGCTTCGAAAACCTTAAATGATGCCCAATTAAATTATACAACTACTGAGAAAGAATTACTCGCCGTTGTTTTTGCTTTTGAAAAATTCCGGCAGTACTTAGTGGGATCTAAAGTAGTTGTATGGACTGACCATGCCGCAATTAAATACTTAATAGAGAAAAAAGATGCAAAGCCTAGACTCATTAGGTGGATTTTGCTCTTACAAGAATTTGACATTGAAATCAAGAATAAATCTGGGATTGAAAATGTTGTTGCTGATCATTTGTCTAGGTTAGAAAGGGTGGATGAAAAAGATTTACATATACCCATAACCGAGACGTTTTCGGATGAACAGATTTTAAAAATCAACTCTAAGGATCCTTGGTTTGCTGAGATTGTAAACTATTTGGCTTGCGGGATCATCCCGGAAGATTGGTCATATCAGGAGAAGAAATGATTTTTCCATTCTTTGAGATATTATTTTTGGGATGATCCAATTCTTCTTAAGCAATGCAGGGACGGTATCTTGCGCAGGTGTGTGCCTGAGGTGGAGTACGAGAGCATTCTCCATCATTGCCATGCATCACCTACGGGAGGACACCACGCCAGCTCGCGCACGGCAGCTAAGGTTTTAGAAAGTGGCCTTTATTGGCCAACTTTGTTTCGAGATGCCTACGAGTTTGTCAGGCAATGTGATCCTTGTCAGTGAGCAGGTAATATCTCAAAGCGACAGGAGATGCCCCTGAATGTGTTTCGGGAAGTGGAGGTATTTGATTTGTGGGGCATAGATTTCATGGGACCCTTTGTGTCCTCAAACTCCAATTTATATATTTTATTAGTCGTTGATTATGTATCGAAGTGGGTGGAAGCAATACCCAAAAGGACTAACGATTCCACTATAGTGTGCAGGTTCATGAAAGAACACATTTTCTGTAGGTTTGGGGTACCCCAGATGATAATCAGTGATGGGGGTACACATTTTAGGAATCAGAAGTTCTCGACCTTATTGAAGAAATATGGGGTCAAGCACAACATAGGTACCCCATATCACCCGCAGACCCAAGGACAGGTGGAGGTCTCCAATCGCGAAATTAAGACGATTTTGGAGCGTATGGTTGCGTCCACGAGGAAGAACTAGAGTGCCTTATTACCGGATGCATTGTGGGCGTACAGGACGGCTTACAAAACACCTATAGGCACCACGCCTTTTAGGTTGGCGTATGGTCGGGCTTGTCACCTACCGGTAGAGTTGGAGCACAAGGCCCATTGGGCGCTTAGAAGGTTCAATTTGAGTTACGATAAAGCGGGGGGAAAGAGAATGCTTGAGTTGAATGAGCTGGATGAGTTGCGGATGACGGCCTATGAGAACGCATGGATATACAAGGAGCGCACAAAGCTGATCCACGATTGCCACATCCAGTTGCGCACGTTCAAGAAAGGAGATAGTGTGTTGTTGTTCAACTCCCGACTCAAGTTGCATCCCGGGAAGCTCAAATCCCGGTGGAGTGGACCGTTTTTGGTAGAAGAGGTCAAACCGCATGGCGCTATCTTAGTGTGTGATGGTGATACCACGTTTTTAGTGAATGGACAAAGATTGAAGCTCTATTTTGGCAAAAATTACAAGAGGAAGGTGAACGAGGTTAAACTCATCTCACTTTTGGATGCATGAGGTGCCGAAAGCCATCTAGCCTAAGACGTTAAATAAGGGCACTTGTTGGGAGGCAACCCAACCATTGGTACCTTAGTTTAGTTCATTTACATTCGTAGTCTAATTTGTTTTTACTTAGTTTATATTGTAAAAAAGATGTCGTGATCAATTTGTTTTGTGTGCAGGCTGAGGCAGAGTCGATACCATCGACATAAATGTCGATGGTATCGACAAGGGTACAGGTTGACGACTGCAGATTTTGTTCTACGTCGATACCATCAATGGCCTCGTCGATGGTATCGACCTACCAACAGGCAGGTCGCAAAAATAAAGTCGATGGTATCGAGACACCAGTCGATACCATCGAGATCTATGAAGATTTACAGACAAAATCGACTCAGGAAAGTCAATACCATCGACGGCCTCGTCGATGGTATCGACACGGTTATAGGTTGAGATGCAAAGCGGAGGTGTTGCAACAAAGGCAAGTCGATACCATCGACACCCGTCGATGGTATCGACCATCCACATCACCGATCCATGCAAACAAATCAATGGCGATCACAGCTTCCACGTCATCGATCCGGGTGCAGCGTCGATACCATCGACCCATGTCGATGGTATCGACACGTCAGCGATCCGGATTTCAAGATCCAGCCGTCGATACTCGTGAGGGGGCGGATAGCATCGACAAGTGTCGATACCATCGACTCGCGTCGATGGTATCGACGGGCCAACAGTGGCGTCGACCAAGTCTATATAAGGAGATTCATTACGTCATTTGACGTCACACCTTCAGAGTGATCTTCTTCCTTTGTGCCGAGCGATCCCCCGAGCCATCCGAGCCGACGAAGAGCAGCACCGAGCAACGATCTTCACTGAGCGCATATTCAATTCTCCATCTTCACCGAGCTCTTCTTCTAAACCCTTTTCTCGTCGCAATCATGGTGCATACAGTCGGCGCTTCTTCCTCGTGCACTCACATGATTGACATCCCCGAGTTTGTGCCACCGCCGCCAGCGTCAGTCGCACATCCCTAACTCGTCCATCCTTCGTCGGAGGTCTAAAAGATCTACGAGGAGATCATGCGGAGGAAGATCGAGCCCACCCGGTATGTGGACCGGGAGATGATCCGAGATCTCGGATTCGAGGCCAACTTGGCCTATGTTCTTAACGGGCAGACCCGTCACACACCAATAAGGCCTGGTGAACTGGAATTTCACCAAGATGGCCAGCCGTTCTTTGGTGACTGGCCGACGTACAAAGAACTGGTAGCAGAGTTCATGGCATCGTTGGACGTCTGTTTAGTGCCCAACGACATCGTAGCGACCGACCGTGAGTGGATACAGGGCCGGGTGTCTTTTCGGCTGTTCAACATCGACTACACCCTCATGCTGAAGCAGTTCAACATGATTTTTAACTGGAACCATTCGCAGTATGACCACTGGCAGCCGGACCATCGCACCGATTATGACGCAATCTTCGCCGAGCTGGTGACGGTGCCGCAAGGGAAGTCGGTGAGCTACCACAACGCTGCGGTAGCCGATTTCGAGCACCCCTTCGTCCGGGTCTTGCAGCGGATGCTGAGTTCCACCGTTTTTTCTCGGGGTGATATGGCCCTCAGCAAGTTTCAGGGGTCGGACCTTTTATTTCTATATAAACTCCTGAAGAAACAAGAATGCAACTAGGGTGCTTTCTTTCTGCAACGAGTTTTGGATGTGAAGAGGAGTATGAGGAAAGCACCGATTCACTTCGGCGGGCTCATCACCAAGCTGGCTTCGTACCTTGTCTTGAATTTCCAAACCCTCACTCCTCTATCTACTAGAAGCAAGGTAAACTTGCAGCATTTTCACAGGTCCAATCTGCTACTTCTCCGAGATGGCGTGGCGTTTGCACATTGCCACATAAATCAAGCATATCAAGAATGTTCTCTTCCTGATCCCGTTTTCAACATCGAAGGTGCACCACATTTCCGGTGGCCAATCATAGCCATCGCAGACTCCGATGAAGAAGGCGGTGATGATGGAAATGATGACGAGGCTGTGGAGGACGAAGAGGCATTTACACCTCTTCGAGCACGAGTGGCACCACAGAAGCATCCTCGGATGCATTCGGGTGCATCATCATCATCACAGCCAACACCGCCTCCACCACCGCCCTCGCAGCCAAGCGAGGATGCCTATTCCATGCAAGGCATGTACGCGATGCTGCAAGACATCTAGCAGACCCAACATGGCCACACCACCACTTTTGCCAGTATTCAAGATACTACCAACTGGCTCTTTGTCAATCAGCAGGCGATCTTCGAGAATGAGTGCCTTTTGTTCGAGAATCAGCAGAACATCCATGATCGGTTACACAGAATGGAGGTGCAACAGCAGCCGTTTTTTGATCATTACTGGAGCCAGAACTATTTTGGGGAGTATCCACAGCCTCCTCCGATGCCCCAATATGATCCGACTTTCCAGGCGCAATACCCGTCTTGGGACCCCACGACGCCGCAGTACCCGCCTCCACCACGACAGGAGTGATCCGGTATCACTGTTCCAATCTTTAAGTTTGTTTTTGACTATGAGGCCATAGTCAATTTCAAGCTTAGGGGGGTAGTTGGAACAGCTTTATCTCTTTTATTATTCTTAGTTTTTAACTTTATTTGTTTTTGTTCTTTTAGTTGTTTTTGAATTTTAGTTTGTTCGTAGGATCCACATGATATCTAGTGTAATCGTGGATGTCATAAAGTTTGTGTCATCTCTATAGTGTGCATGGGAAAAATCAAGGGAAATTTAAAATTTTGGGTATGTCTAAAGAGCTGTCTTGTTTCACCTTGGGCACATATCCTATGAAAATGATTGGTTTTGTCAACTTTAAAACAAAATTTCACAACTGTACTCCTAATGATTCATGAAAGTGGACGGAAATGGTTGTTTGAGCCTAATCTGACCAAATGGTAATGAGACTCTAATTGGATGTAAGAGAGAGAAACTTCTTAACTACTACACAGGTCGGTAAGGAGGGACACATAATATTCATCTAAGGTTCAGTCACCTACTCTTGTGATCCTTCCACCTTTTCGCTTTTCACAATCCACCACAAGAATTGGAAGTATGCTATAGTTTTAACCTCTTTGACTGCATTGCACATAGATAGGGCTTGCATTAATTCTTTTTCCATATGTTTTGCATAAAAAGAAAGAAAAAAAATGAGAATAGTGATACATGCACATTACCCTTAGGTGCATGCCATGTAGTTGCATTCATAATTTTCATGCATAAAGTATATCATGTATCTCAATTTTTCTCTAATGGTGAATCACATTGTTCCATACCTTCTAAATAGTGCAAATTTCTGAGTATGAAGAAAATAAGCCCAATAAAATATTCATTATCAATTATGGATATGAGGGTTGAAAAAAAAAAGAAAAAACTGAAAAAAAAAATCTGCATAATGAAAAAAAAGAGAAAAGAAAAGAGTTATGTAGAAGCAACATGAATAAGAAGGAGAAAGGAACATAATATCACCTGCAATTCAAGATAATTGAGTACATGATGTAGCTTAATTAGATGTTCATCTAGTTTCGAGATGGATGGTTAGTACATGCATCATTTCACCCAATTTTAGGCATTAGGGCATTTCTCATGTGCATTTGCATCATGTAGGACATTTTTGTATTATGCATGTTGAAACAATACAATACATCCACTTTCTTCCATGAACCACCCATCTTCATCCACCCGTTGCTCGGATTGGTAGGCCACCGTGAATTTCTCCTCACTAATGAATATCAGGAGAACTGCTTCCATGTAGATGGTAGTTAGGGTGAGCAACGTAGTATAGGGGATCACAAGATGCACTAAGTCTGAACCGGCGAGTTTTATTATGTTAACTTCCTTATGTGATAGTGTTCATCAGTTTTGAGGTCAATTTCTGTTATTGATGGTTACTATCGCCTTCAGGGTAATTACCGTTCTGTGGTTAGAAAGGGTCGGTATGTGAATGTCCAGTGGGAGTCATATGGGATGTTGGTTGTGGTGTGTTGTTCTTCAGTTGACATTGGCAATTCTATTCTAAGGATTAGTTGCTCGAGGGCGAGCAACGTTCAAGCTTAGGGGAGTTTGATGCGATGATTTTGAGTCGCATTTGTATACCTATTTCATATGTGTTTTATGCTTTAATTAGTCATTTTCATGGTTAATATCGCATAATTCATCTATTTTGGTCTTTGCTATCATTTTATGTCAAATTCCCTTTATTTCATCATTTTGAGCATTAATTGTCAAAATATTATTATTTGTGTGAACTTATTTGGTTTCATGTTTGAATTTCAGGAAAAATGAGTATCTGCTTCCGTCGATACCATCGACGGAAGTCGATACCATCGACTTGATCACAGCTTGCCAGCCGAAAGGAGCAGCAAAGCGTCGATACTATCGACATGGATGTCGATGGTATCGAGTCACCTTCACGTTGCCAGTGAAGAAGCAGTCGATAGTATCGACACCCAGTCGATACCATCGACGCCCGGAGGCTATAGTGACGCCAAATGACAAAAACCGACGCTTACAGGAAGTCGATACCATCGACCTGTGTCGATGGTATCGAGACTGCATCAGGCACTCAGACGAAAAGAAAGAAGGGTTGCCGCTACTATAGCGGGTCGATACCATCGACTCGCGTCGATGGTATCGACACCGTAGGATATGAGTTGGCTTTCTAATGATCCCAATCAGACGGCCGTGGTTAATTAGTGACCTAATGAGGGAGTTATACCTAATGACGGCCGCCCAGACGAGAAGAGGATCGGAGGGGTGATTGCACGAGTACCGAGGAGCAGTAGAGAGGAGAACGGAGGCCATAAGTTCATACCAGTTGATTCGGACGCCGCAAAAGATGGATTTCACCACCGAAAGGCGTGAGAGCATGTGTTCTACGCAAAGGATCAACCGGTTCTTCTCCGTTCAGGGGTTTTCCCTTTCATTCCACAATTTTCACATGTTTTCCCCTATTTCTACCATGTACTTGTGTGAGATGAACATGCGGGGCTAATCCCCTTCATCTTTAGGACCGGGAGTAGCCCGGGAATTCATTGTATGATAGTTTTATAATAGTGAATCATATTTTATCTCTTAAATCCGTGGTATAGTTTCATTTTCTCAATGTATTGTTATGCTTGATCACCATGATAATAATCTAATGCCCTTAATCACTTTGAAAGAAGGATTAACGGTTGAAAAGAGACGAAATCTACATTAATCGATAAATCCCTTGAACAAGGCGGTATAAAATTAATGGTAGAAACTGAGAGATCGTTCATAATGCACCTAGTTTACGGTACAGGTTACTACGACGGTGGAACCGACCTAAACCTAGGTAGTGATTTGCACCACGACAGTGGGTAATTATATTTTCAAGCCACTACCAGGATAGAGAGATAAAATTGAATAGCTATATAGAATTTAATACAATGAAAACCCGCAGTGAAACCGCAATCCTAAAGATACCCTTTTGAATTGATTAAACCAACATTTAATCGATTGCTTCTTTTGTTTCTTTTTTATTTTTCTTTTATTCTTAACAACAACTCTCAACTTGTTAATCGGCTTAGCTGATCACGAGTGGTTAATAGGAGTCTCCAACGATTGCACGTATCCCTGAGTTCGACTCGGACCTCACAAAGGCTTGTACTACTCGACGCGTTCACTTGCGTTCATACGCACGGTAAATTTGTGTCATACAACAAACCTTATCCTTCGTATTTTCAACGTGCTTAGACAAGTAAAATGTGGGTTCCAAAGCGCTATTCTCCTAGTCCATGTGTTCGACCCTGAACTACTTTGACCTTGTGCTAGTTGCAGGAGTCTTAAACATTCGGGTATTATAAATTACTAAAGTCTGATGACCTAGACATGTCTCTATTTTTAGACCCACATTTAAGGTTTATCAATAATGTTTTAGTGGTCTTTGCATCACTATTGTTTGTTTCTTGGCTTGGAATAAAAGAAATAGCAAGATTCATGGTGAAAGACAGAATGACTTTGTTGAGATTTTTGAGGATCTTGTATTAAATCCAGTGATGTTTGTCTGGTTAGGCCTAAAATTTATAAGGGTGTGGACCAAAGGGTGAAATGACAATGAGGATCTACAATCTAATCCCCGGAGTAGAGTATACGGGTGTTTCAGCCCTACACACTTTTTTTCAGAAGTTTATACATCATATCTTACCTAATACAAAAAGAATGGAAGACATGCAAATGTAGGAAAAGTATATAAATAAAAAAATTTAAACAAACCCACTCCAAGTAGCTATGTAAGACCACCTAATAATATTAATCATGTCTACATCAAAGAAATAATATTCTACTAATTTTACTTTAGGTCTAAATTTGAATGTAGTTTAGTCTTTGAATTTGCTTGCAAAAGAATGCAAAGGTGATTAAAATGGCATCTTGACCCTACCCAACTGAGTTGAGATCCCACAATTTTGGATTTGATTTGGTAATAAAACAATATAAGTAACTTCTTGACATTTGAATAGACTTGATTCTTCATATATGTATAAACATATTAGTAAAAGAATTTTCTTTGAACATGATCAAATCATTGGACATGGTGTTAGATTATATTTGTTCTGATTCCTAGACATGTGATTGATGTTGTTTGGCTAAAGAATTGGGATTTCTCTTATAATCAATCATAGTAGTTGATAAGGATGTATGTCTATTATTGCATCATCCCTAAATGTCCCTCGCATAATATTCTTTTACCTATCAAAATAGACACTTGGGCACCTAAGGTTCAGATTGAAGATGCATAACATGGTTTAGAAATATTCTTTTTCCTCAAATATAACTATGATTGAAAAAAAATTAATGTGAACCTCATCAAATAAGTTGTAAAAATATTGAATTGGAATATGTTAGGTGGCATGGTCATATACATGTTGTACTTGATTAATATGAGGTCATATACATGTTGTATTTGAATTTAAGCAACTTCAAGTTATGAATTGTGCTTACTTAATATAATCATTTCATTAAATTTTTTTGAATTGGTTCATGTGTTATAGAAACATATATTAGTTAGTATTTTGAAAATTTTCAAGAAAACTTATCATTAAAAGGGTTGACCGATGGCTAACAATAGGGATAGTTGGAATTATAGGCTCATGATAAGAGATGGACGGTATTAGAGAAAGGAGAAGAGTTGAGAAAACTGAAGAGGATGTTGAAGAAAAAAATCTTAAGATCTTATAATGAACATTGATGTAAAAATAAAGTATATTTCAAATAATGATTCCCATGTATAACCGCTTCACTTGTTATTTAGTTATTATATATGAATAAGGATTACAGTGGAGAAGCCAATTGTCGACGATCACAAACATTGCGTCATTGCCAAACAAATTATTCAAGATCGAAGGGTTTTATTTTAAATAAAACTCACGGAACAGTTGAATGATGCAAACTAAATCGATTCGTCATTTTTTACATGTGAAAAGATCTCCTTCCTCCTTAACAAAAGTAGAAGTTACACATAAACAAAGAACTAACATTGTTTGACCATTTTCTCAAAAGGAAATGAAAACGATAAAGCAACCATGTCATCCATGCACTCACAATTCGTAGTCATTCTTTGTTTTGTCCGAGCGGTTGTGTGCGGTTCCGCGTAACGTGCATAGCTTCTCTCTACCAACTGCCGGTTCCTATAAATGCAAGAGCTGACAAGCGCCTAATTCATCAAGTAACATATTTGATAAGAGTGTTAGTTTTAATTCTTCTTCCCTACACGGGTATCTCATTCAGGTTATCACCATGATGACTGACATCAGCATTCAGAAGATCACCTCGTAAGCCTGAGCTTCTTTCAATTCATGAATCCTAACTTGTTTCAACTTAGCAAGTTCGTTACAGTATTGATAAGTATGATATTTATAGCATCGTGATGATTGCAGGTACTCAGAGGCAAAACTAGGAACTGAGAATGACAAATGTGGCAAGTGTGGTAACAGCAACTGTGGAGGCAATTGTAGTGGGTATCTGTAGTCATCGCACTTGATGTACAAGTACGGTGTATGTTTAAATAAGGACTGGTTATGTTCACTAGTAAAGGACAATGTCAACTGTCCAAGTCATGCTTCCAAAGTCTATGTAATGCACCTAGTATATAGATACTATGCTAAGCTTGTTTTTAACACATGCTTCATTTCCATGCGTGTTAAGCATCTAAATTGATTTCCTGGATGATGTTGACCATATATGACTTGCGAATTGCGTTGCTCATGGAGCTAGTGGTTTCCCTTACGAGAGACCTAGCTAGGTGGTGATGAGAGACGGTATCTTGATGAGAACAAAATTTTCTAAAGTCGACGAACAAGAATTATTTTATGGGTCATAAGAGGATGGAATTTCGAAGTTCGGTGGTGGATTTCTAACCACCAACGTCCAGAAAAATATATGTAGAGCATTAGCATATTTTAAACAAAGAATAGTGATATACTGATATGCACATCATGATACAAAATTGGCAGAGATCCGATAGATGTTTATATAACAGTCGTTAATGGCCTATTTTTTGGGTACAGTGTGTGCATATTTTTGTACCACTTATTGTCCAAATTTATATTCTACACATATACTTGTTATAGGCCTACAACTAAATAACAGATACATAAACATTAATAAAAATCTGATATTTTTGTATTGAGCATGTATATTCCTTGTACTGAGCGTGTATACTATGTGTAGTACTTTTTGCATAAAACTGTACAATACACAATATTTTGGTATAGGTCACTCAATAATGGGTTAAAATCGGTTTCGAGAAGTCAAACTTTTGTATAACCGGTGTGTATTAGTTTTGTATTGGTTGTTTGTAAAATATGTATTGCATCTACATAAAATACTTATTGTGTTGTTTATTCGTACGGTCATATTAAAAATTAGTGTAGAATGTGTATTGTGTATAATTTTTAATAAAATCAGAGGAAACTTTACAAATTTTTCCAAATATTTAAATATTAGACAACTAAACTTAACAATGGAAGCTCGAGGAAGGATGGAAATATTATGACCATGTAGAGTGATATATCATGCTATATATGTGTAAGGATAAGTAGTCAGATCTCAAAGAAATCCCATAGGATAACTTGCATTGAAAATGGTTTTAGTCGGTCATTAGGAGGCATACCCCTATCACCCCCAAAATCAAATGAATCGTAGGAAAATCTCTAGTTTTTTGTGTAAGTCCATCAAAATCCATAAGATCTAACAAGGAAGACCATCTAAGTCCCTTCTAGGAAATGAGATTTTTTTATTTACCTCCCTCTTTTAGGCATTAAATCATTGTGAAACCATGTACCATATTTTAAATCCTCCTTGTCATGGAATAAAAATTGTTACACATAAAGCAATATTAGCATCACTTATTGGTGTGACATCTTTCTAAATTTGTAAACCCTACACCTACATACATAGAGTTACAGGGCATACATCTAGCAGTAAGCCCCGCCGAAGAATCCCTCAACCATTCAGATTTAACAAACATATACCATCAATTCACATACCAGTGAAAGGCAATATACCTAAAATGGTTAATTATGGCCTCAATTAATGAATCATCTGTTATTATTTACTTGAATATTTTTTCCAATAAGACATTATTCAATGACCCACAATGGACCCACTACAATTATTTAACTCATGACATCAATAGTGCAATATAATCCTTGGCTTATGTAGACCTAGACACTCATCATTTTCATCCCACAAAGACACCAATGACATATCCTTCAATCCAAGACATGCTTGGCCACAAAAATCTAAGATATTTATGGCAAGAAACACCTATAATGGCTATGAGAGTGGAAGATTAGTTTTAACTCTTATTGGTTTGAAACATAGGTAACATCAAAATTTTGTATATGATTTAACCAAATCAAAGCATGTTTGATCCAAAATCAAGTTGCAATGATCCCCTCCTTCTATTATCCCCAATTAAGGTAGATTGAGAGGGCAAGGGCCATTACCATATTTATAAGATTGAGGTAGAAATTAACAAAAAATGATTATTAATTTCATTGAAGTAATAGAGTTTGATACAATATAAAAGATAAACTCTCCATTAAGGAGTTACATGATATGGAAATACATTGTTTTGCAACTGGAAATAAAAACTTTCTAACTAAATTCTCGATGGTAATTTTAAGATTTTTTTCCTTTTGGTGCCTTCTTCTTGGATGTCCATTTAGTAGATTAATAGCAGTTTAACCTATAACGTCGTGAAACAAATACACGGTCAGTATAACAAGGTATACTGGTATGTGGGGGAAACAAAATATTTACTTGTAGGTGTAACAATATAATCATTAATAGTAATGATTATGGATACAAAATTGAACAAGCATTTTCTTATTTAAACAATATAAGTAACTTCTTGACATTTGAATAGACTTGATTCTTCATATATGTATAAACATATTAGTAAAAGAATTTTCTTTGAACATGATCAAATCATTGGACATGGTGTTAGATTATATTTGTTCTGATTCCTAGACATGTGATTGATGTTGTTTGGCTAAAGAATTGGGATTTCTCTTATAATCAATCATAGTAGTTGATAAGGATGTATGTCTATTATTGCATCATCCCTAAATGTCTCTCGCATAATATTCTTTTACCTATCAAAATAGACACTTGGGCACCTAAGGTTCAGATTGAAGATGCATAACATGGTTTTGAAATATACTTTTTCCTCAAATATAACTATGATTGAAAAAAAAATTAATGTGAACCTCATCAAATAAGTTGTAAAAATATTGAATTGGAATATGTTAGGTGGCATGGTCATATACATGTTGTACTTGATTAATATGAGGTCATATACATGTTGTATTTGAATTTAAGCAACTTCAAGTTATGAATTGTGCTTACTTAATATAATCATTTCATTAAATTTTTTTGAATTGGTTCATGTGTTATAGAAACATATATTAGTTAGTATTTTGAAAATTTTCAAGAAAA
Source organism: Alisma plantago-aquatica (assembly GCA_963693085.1). Taxonomy (NCBI): domain Eukaryota; kingdom Viridiplantae; phylum Streptophyta; class Magnoliopsida; order Alismatales; family Alismataceae; genus Alisma; species Alisma plantago-aquatica. The sequence continues at coordinate 218,460,717 of OY856409.1, forward strand.
CTTATCATTAAAAGGGTTGACCGATGGCTAACAATAGGGATAGTTGGAATTATGGGCTCATGATAAGAGATGGATGGTATTAGAGAAAGGAGAAGAGTTGAGAAAACTGAAGAGGATGTTGAAGAAAAAAATCTTAAGATCTTATAATGAACATTGATGTAAAAATAAAGTATATTTCAAATAATGATTCCCATGTATAACCGCTTCACTTGTTATTTAGTTATTATATATGAATAAGGATTACAGTGGAGAAGCCAATTGTCGACGATCACAAACATTGCGTCATTGCCAAACAAATTATTCAAGATCGAAGGGTTTTATTTTAAATAAAACTCACGGAACAGTTGAATGATGCAAACTAAATCGATTCGTCATTTTTTACATGTGAAAAGATCTCCTTCCTCCTTAACAAAAGTAGAAGTTACACATAAACAAAGAACTAACATTGTTTGACCATTTTCTCAAAAGGAAATGAAAACGATAAAGCAACCATGTCATCCATGCACTCACAATTCGTAGTCATTCTTTGTTTTGTCCGAGCGGTTGTGTGCGGTTCCGCGTAACGTGCATAGCTTCTCTCTACCAACTGCCGGTTCCTATAAATGCAAGAGCTGACAAGCGCCTAATTCATCAAGTAACATATTTGATAAGAGTGTTAGTTTTAATTCTTCTTCCCTACACGGGTATCTCATTCAGGTTATCACCATGATGACTGACATCAGCATTCAGAAGATCACCTCGTAAGCCTGAGCTTCTTTCAATTCATGAATCCTAACTTGTTTCAACTTAGCAAGTTCGTTACAGTATTGATAAGTATGATATTTATAGCATCGTGATGATTGCAGGTACTCAGAGGCAAAACTAGGAACTGAGAATGACAAATGTGGCAAGTGTGGTAACAGCAACTGTGGAGGCAATTGTAGTGGGTATCTGTAGTCATCGCACTTGATGTACAAGTACGGTGTATGTTTAAATAAGGACTGGTTATGTTCACTAGTAAAGGACAATGTCAACTGTCCAAGTCATGCTTCCAAAGTCTATGTAATGCACCTAGTATATAGATACTATGCTTGTTTTTAACACATGCTTCATTTCCATGCGTGTTAAGCATCTAAATTGATTTCCTGGATGATGTTGACCATATATGACTTGCGAATTGCGTTGCTCATGGAGCTAGTGGTTTCCCTTACGAGAGACCTAGCTAGGTGGTGATGAGAGACGGTATCTTGATGAGAACAAAATTTTCTAAAGTCGACGAACAAGAATTATTTTATGGGTCATAAGAGGATGGAATTTCGAAGTTCGGTGGTGGATTTCTAACCACCAACGTCCAGAAAAATATATGTAGAGCATTAGCATATTTTAAACAAAGAATAGTGATATACTGATATGCACATCATGATACAAAATTGGCAGAGATCCGATAGATGTTTATATAACAGTCGTTAATGGCCTATTTTTTGGGTACAGTGTGTGCATATTTTTGTACCACTTATTGTCCAAATTTATATTCTACACATATACTTGTTATAGGCCTACAACTAAATAACAGATACATAAACATTAATAAAAATTTGATATTTTTGTATTGAGCATGTATATTCCTTGTACTGAGCGTGTATACTATGTGTAGTACTTTTTGCATAAAACTGTACAATACACAATATTTTGGTATAGGTCACTCAATAATGGGTTAAAATCGGTTTCGAGAAGTCAAACTTTTGTATAACCGGTGTGTATTAGTTTTGTATTGGTTGTTTGTAAAATATGTATTGCATCTACATAAAATACTTATTGTGTTGTTTATTTGTACGGTCATATTAAAAATTAGTGTAGAATGTGTATTGTGTATAATTTTTAATAAAATCAGAGGAAACTTTACAAATTTTTCCAAATATTTAAATATTAGACAACTAAACTTAACAATGGAAGCTCGAGGAAGGATGGAAATATTATGACCATGTAGAGTGATATATCATGCTATATATGTGTAAGGATAAGTAGTCAGATCTCAAAGAAATCCCATAGGATAACTTGCATTGAAAATGGTTTTAGTCGGTCATTAGGAGGCATACCCCTATCACCCCCAAAATCAAATGAATCGTAGGAAAATCTCTAGTTTTTTGTGTAAGTCCATCAAAATCCATAAGATCTAACAAGGAAGACCATCTAAGTCCCTTCTAGGAAATGAGATTTTTTTATTTACCTCCCTCTTTTAGGCATTAAATCATTGTGAGACCATGTACCATATTTTAAATCCTCCTTGTCATGGAATAAAAATTGTTACACATAAAGCAATATTAGCATCACTTATTGGTGTGACATCTTTCTAAATTTGTAAACCCTACACCTACATACATAGAGTTACAGGGCATACATCTAGCAGTAAGCCCCGCCGAAGAATCCCTCAACCATTCAGATTTAACAAACATATACCATCAATTCACATACCAGTGAAAGGCAATATACCTAAAATGGTTAATTATGGCCTCAATTAATGAATCATCTATTATTATTTACTTGAATATTTTTTCCAATAAGACATTATTTAATGACCCACAATGGACCCACTACAATTATTTAACTCATGACATCAATAGTGCAATATAATCTGTGGCTTATGTAGACCTAGACACTCATCATTTTCATCCCACAAAGACACCAATGACATATCCTTCAATCCAAGACATGCTTGGCCACAAAAATCTAATATATTTATGGCAAGAAACACCTATAATGGCTATGAGAGTGTAAGATTAGTTTTAACTCTTATTGGTTTGAAACATAGGTAACATCAAAATTTTGTATATGATTTAACCAAATCAAAGCATGTTTGATCCAAAATCAAGTTGTAATGATCCCCTCCTTCTATTATCCCCAATTAAGGTAGATTGAGAGGGCAAGGGCCATTACCATATTTATAAGATTGAGGTAGAAATTAACAAAAAATGATTATTAATTTCATTGAAGTAATAGAGTTTGATACAATATAAAAGATAAACTCTCCATTAAGGAGTTACATGATATGGAAATACATTGTTTTGCAACTGGAAATAAAAACTTTCTAACTAAATTCTCGATGGTAATTTTAAGAATTTTTTCCTTTTGGTGCCTTCTTCTTGGATGTCCATTTAGTAGATTAATAGCAGTTTAACCTAAAACGTCGTGAAACAAATACACGGTCAGTATAACAAGGTATACTGGTATGTGGGGGAAACAAAATATTTGCTTGTAGGTGTAATAATATAATCATTAATAGTAATGATTATGGATACAAAATTGAACAAGCATTTTCTTATTTAAACCTCGCTACCCTAATCCTCTTTTTCTTAATGGTGTTCCCTATCTTTAGGGGAGCCTCATTATGGGGTACCCTCATTTAAGGGTTTGGTCCCTATAGTTGACATTTCATAACTTTCCCCCACTTGGGCTTGGTTTCCTAGATAGACCTTCCTTTCCAGACTTGTCCTGAGGTGATGAAGCTTGATCACCAGTCATACCCATTATGACTTTATTCACCCCATGATCTTTTTAACTAACCAGAGATGATATAAGGTTTGAGCAGGTTATATTTATGTTAGATGATATCCAGAGTAACTTTATAGATTGCATGAAGTAAATAAACATGCAAGTATTTTATCACAATTAAGTTGGGAAAACTCTGAGAAACCATGTAAGTCAGTTAAGGTGAGTAGCCATAGGCGTAACCACATTCCTTTCTCAGAAGAGATCAAAAGTCCAAGATATGATCAGTTGAAAATAAGCAAAAATCACCCTAAAATTAATGCATAACACCCAAGTATTACAATTTTGTTCAAAATATATCATTAAGACTGAATTGGGTTCCAATTTAGGGTTTTGGATTCGAATTAGGGTTTCATTAGGGTTTTGGCTTTTCCATACCCTAACGATTACTTTTAATGCCTTTTTAATTCACAAACTATTGTTTTGATGTTATATACATTATTAATTTCAAATTAAGTCAAAGATGTTCTTTTTACCAAAACAAAACTCAAATTTATTCGCTAAAGTCATTTAAGCAAGTTATATTCATTAAAACCAAGAAATTAGGGATTTCATGCCTTAAATACATTAAAATTAACAAATTTAGGTAATTTTGGAATGTGATTCTAATCTATCTCTTGAAACAATTTTTATTGAAATCCTTGCATTTTTCTGATCAACTTTCATATATAAAGTATCATCATTGGACATTCCTATGATTTTCTATGATTTTAGCAAACTTTAATTAATTATGTCCATTGGTTCGCCACCTAGACAATAAACTCGGGTCCGACCTCGCCCACTGGGCTAGGATGATCCAATGGGCTCATGCCATCTCACTGATCCATGCTCATGTGGATGCTCACTAGATAGAGAGAAGGAAGAGAGCAAAAGTAATGAACAGTCCTAACCTGTATGAAGAGGACTCGAGGGCAAGGGAGTTTTTTCACCCCTAGATCATCTTCAACCTTACTTATTTGCGAGCATCTCTGGCACTCAATGATGGTAGTTGACTCTAAGTTTCTGGCCTTTAGGGTGATAGGTAGATACATTGATGCCTTCATCTTGCCTCATCAAGCTTGTCAAGGGCTTCAATATGCCCTAGAAGTGGTCTGAGCTAGGAGGAATATGATAAGGGATCTCCAACAAGGACAAGAGAGGCAACGGTGGTTGAGGACGGAGTTGGGAGAGGAATTGGAGGTAGGTATGCATTTGGGGGAGTTTAGTACAACCTTGTGAACACCTTGCTGATCTTGTAGGGGGACCACACCCCTTTATATATAGTCTCCACTATGGAGATAGGGTTCTCCAAGAGTCCACAAATTGGGTAAACACATAATATTCTACCAAAATAGGTAAAATTTAGGGTAGGTTGATGTACATTTCTCTCCCAAATCTATTAGACTAGTTTCCAGATATGCTCGTGTATTAAAGAGGGTGAGAGGAAGAAAAAGATTCATCATAGTTACTATGTTGGTTTCCAAACCAACCTAAGGTATATGATGATCGTCTGATCATCGAATCCTAATCCTAGGTCCAGAGATGCACAAGACAATATAAATAGTTGTGACTTGATTTCCTATTAGAGACATATGTGTGACACTTAATGTATTTCCCTTTTTCATTATCACTTTATAAAAACTTGATAAATTCATATATCTTTCTCCTTTTATCCTTTTAATCCCAAATTTTAAAGGGAAGTCTAAGAAATCCTAAATCATAGTAAATTCATGTGGCCCTAGAAATATGGAATTAGGTATGGTAGCGAAAACAAACAAAAAATACTGCTATATTCCCCTTAGATAGCAGATCGTGTCAACAATTATAAATTGGGAAGGAGGGATGCAAGGTTTATACTTCATCCTCGAATAAGTCTGGCAATAATCCCTTGTTGTAGCATGCTTCTTTATGTAATTGAACCTAGATGACTGTCAGTGGTGGCCTCTTGGTTGATCACCATGAACAGTGGTTGATTGTATCCTCAAAGCAGGCGGTGACAACCTCCTCACCTCTATAGTAGTTCACACGGACCACTGAGAACTCTTGTCATTAGATGAATGAATAAGAAGGAGTTGTCCCTTCTATTCAATGTGCTAGCCTCAAATTGCTCTCCCAATTGTACCACCCTTGTTGTTCCCCCCTTTGACGGGTAGAACTTGCTTGGGTTGTCACTTTACCACAACTATGAGAAGACAACAATTGTTACAACTTATTGTTGTTGTGTCTTTAGAAAGCCTCGACTACCACTCCATTTATTGGAGGGTCAGCTATAGGATTTCTAGTCTGAGTGGGAGTCAAAGAGATAGAAATTCATAAATTTGATGGAACATGTGATGTTGAACATGTCAGTTCACTACTAAACTAATCGGTTCACATACGAGTCGATCGGTTCAACCCTTGAACCAGTTGTTTCACTATGTTTCATATTCACAATTGTATTGGAAATTAATATTCAATTAATGCACAACATGATGTCAGCATCACTCCTTGATCTAATCTCATTGATCAACCAAAGAGTTAATTTACAATCTGAATCGGTCGGTTCACACATATGAGCCAATCGATTCACTTTCTAAACCAGTCATTTCAGAGTTCTGATTACCAATGTTGGTTCAAATTGACCTGACAGCTGAATTAATCAGTTCAACACTTGAAATGGTCTATTCATAGTCCTATCAGTCAATTTCCAATCATTAGTATTTAAATTTAATAACTAAACACTTTAGTAATCAAATTAAACATCATTCATGAGTAAACTCTTATTCCAAGTGTATACTATGTGTGTGACCCTATAGGTTCCAAGTAACGTTGGCAGCGAATGTCCCTAACTAACTAATGACATCATAAGCAATGAGTGGTATCTAGAAAGACATCATTGCTACCCAAGTAACTAAAAAGGTGGAGAACAGCTTCAACCTACAATATGTGACTAGTATTACAATGATTGTATAGTTCCTATAATGACCTCACTTTTTGGCTTCGCCCAATTAAAGAAGGACCTTAAAGTTGAGAGTCATTATCTAAAATTCCCAATATCTAGATTTAACCAAGTAACAGATAATAGCAAATAATTTCCACTATTTCACAAATATTATTTACATAATATAAAATGATACCCCTTTAAACAATCACAAAACTTTCCAACCTAGAACTAATACATATTGAGAAGAAGTATCTAACTCATCCTCCTTCACCTAGCTTTAATGTCTTCGGTGAATTTCATTTGATTAATCATGTTTTTATATCTTCATATATTGCATCCACCTAAAACAGTGTGAAACAAAGTACAGATCAGTATATTGTTATAGTGTATGTGGGGTGCAAAAACAATATGTGCATGTAGGTGTAACAACATAACCAACCATAGCAGCATTTATCATAATCAAACATGCATTTTCTTTTGTAACTTCTCGACCCTTAACCTTTAACTCTCTATGGTGTTCCCTCTCTTTAGGGGAGCCTTTTTATGAGGAACCCTCTCTTTAGGGTTTGGTCCCTGCATTGGACTTCCATAACCTTCCCTCACCTAGGCTTGGTTTTATACATAGGCCTTCCTTTCTGGGATTGTCCTGTGGTGATCTTCCTTTCCAGGCTTGATCACCAGTCATTACCATAATGGCTTCTTTCACCACATGCTCTTTAACTCACCAGAGATATTTATTTAGGGTTACATTTACATAAGATGGTACTCATATGGGCTTTATAGATTGTAGGAAGTAAATAAAAAATAAAGCAGTTTTAATTGCAATCCATTCGTGAAACCTCAAAAAGCTTAGAAGTCGATAAGGTGATTATTCATAGGCATAACCACATACCTTTGTTTCCATGTAGAAACCATGAAACATGTACTTCAAACATATATCCAAGTATCCAACATTCAACATAATCAACCAACATTATATTCATGAGTGTATACTCTAAAGTGTCACCACTCATATTCAAAATACAAATCATTATTTATTCTAGGGTATAGGTTTCCTTTGTATCCTAGTTCCCATGTTCATTAACCTAATGAAACATTATATGCATGTGTATACTCTAAAGTGTCACCACTCATATCCAAAATACAAATCATGGTTTAGTCTAGAGTTTAAGTTTCCTTCGTATCTCAATTCACATGGTCATTGATTTAATGACTCAAGAACCCTAATTCATATTAAGTGTAATCATGATTATCAAACTATTAGTTATATCATCACGAACACTTCTATCAGATTATGTGCCTTAAGGTCATATCAAGTTACATCATTGGTGTTCAAAATCCTAATTACACATGTTGATGATTATTGGTCTAGAAACCCTAATTATTCATCATTCTTGTTATCATCATCTTAGATATCATTATAATCAACTATATCAATTTATATGGAAAAGTAAACATTTTTAATGTACTCAACATGTTAATTATCCGATCTAAGATTTTCATATATTAGTCATGACTTAATCATGATTTAGGCCTACTTTTGTAATTAGGATAAGATATAGTTCATGATACTATTTTATTTAGATTATGTGCATTCTCCCGATCAGTTTGATATTTGCCTATATTTGGGTAATCCTTGTAATTTATAGAAATTAAGCAAAATAAAAATATATACCTCAAACATGGGGTGACATGGCGGCCTCTTCTATGGAGACTCAAAACGAAAAGGATGAGGGGCGGAGTACTTTGGAAGATCCCAAACTACCATGTCATTGTGGTATTGCACACACAATATTTTTACTAAAACATGTTGCTATTTGTTTTCTCTTTGTGGGTGTTATTCCCGACCCACCCAGATATACATGTTAGAAAAGATGGCTTTAGTGGATAATGTACTAGGAAGTAGGACTTTGAGGGTAGATTGAGATGGTCAGGTTGCCCTCTCCAATTGGTCCTTTATATATGTGTAGACTGTAAGATTCCCTTTTTCTAGGACCACCCATTTGGTAAGGAATAATGTAAGATTATTTTTATATTATAAAATAGTCATTATTTTTCTACTACTATATACTCATCTTGTGTGTTTACCATTCTCTTGAGAAATGAAAAATACACCTAATCCATAACAATTATTAGTGTGATTAACTTGGATGGGTTCATTCCTCAAATAAGTAAGGAGTGGATCCCTTATCATGTTACACTCCTTACAAGATGGTATTAGAAAATTATCACTCAATAAATCTAACTATTTCAAGTTAACCTAACTTGTTTACATATTTATACCTTAAGTAGATATATGACATAGTGAGGTTCTACCTCAGAGTCCTGGGTAACCAATCACTTTTTATGTGACAACTCAATGCCACAAAAGTGAGATAACTCAAAACAAAAGTGTGTGATCAACTTCTAATCAAGCACATTACCATAAAAAAGGGTATCTTAAAACCGATCTTATATAACCATCTCGAGCGGATATATATATATATATATATATATATATATATATATATATATATATATAAAGGATCAAAACCTATCACCACATATATCCCATACCATACCATACCATACCATAAAGACTGTATGATACTGTACAATATTTGTCTTACCAAAAACTTGTTACAAAAGATATCTTGCCCACATATACAAGCCATACACGTACAACCAAGGTCTACTGCCAAAAACTCATATTGATATACAACATCTACAAAACACCCCTTCCAGGACCTAAGAGTACAGGAACAACGCATAAGACTCTATTACAAAACACTAGCAGCAATCCAACCCTATGCGTTCACTAATCTCCTTGTTGCTCTTCCTCAACAGCATGAAACGAATAATTAAAATTATTTACACAAGTTAAGCATATACCACTAAAAAGTAGAACATCATGTCCTTTTAGAAGGAATATGAAGAACATGTATATCTCTTACCACATTATAATACAACTGAATAGTAAAAGAAGCAAGGCAAGGGAAATAACCAATATGAATCATGTTTATCCCTAATCATATATACTATACGGTTGTATTACGTCTTTTAAGCCCCGTGGAGATGAGGTATACCACCCATACTCCAATTGACCACTACAAAGTTGAAATCAAAGCAATCTAAGATCTAGGAGAGTTAGACTCATGTGATTTCCTCCTCCCTCAGTCAGTACAAGTCCGTTGTAGTGACATATAGAGTCCAACTACTCACGGAACTAGTGAATAGGGTATACAAACCCAAACATCTGAGGTACAATCGCATATGTCCTCTATCACATCATATATACTGAGATACGACCACAACCATTATCCTACCAAGGCATGACTACAGCCATCCTCTAATAATGGAATCAAAATGTCAAGGACACTTGGTCACTTGTAGCTCACATACTCAGCAGTATGTGATTCAGGTTTCTCTTAGGAACACTTGTTTCACCATCCAGCAAGTTCTAACACTGGAATGGATATATGGAATAGGGCATCTATAGGATTAGGGTTTCACTTACTAATTATTATTTTTCAATCATGCATCAATCATGTTATAACGTACAAACCCTAAACAGATTCTACAAAGATAAGCATAGATTGCAACATCAAAGATACAAAACATACTAACCATCAAGTCCATCACATCACCACATGATATTGTCTAACTGACGTACACAACGCTATCACCATTATTGCATCACTATGGGATAAAAAATCCCTCATCACGTCACTAGATGATATCACCTCAACTTAGGCACTAAGCCTCTGCCAAGATCATAAGACCTAATCACATAGTTCATGCATAAGATTATTATCTCATCATGCCTCATAAAGGCTCAGAATCACCATGCACATGTCACAGACATGATACCACATTAATCATTCAACTATGATGCTCATTCATCCTGCAAGTTAGGTTACAACAAATAGGAGAGAGAAAATATTTCATTGCATGCTAATCATTCAAACAAGATAAGAATTATGTTGTGCCCTCAAACTTAGAGTAAGGGTTCTTTACAGCTGATCAATTAGGGTTGTCATAACAACGCTTAACATCACACCCTATAGTACACCACTTCCCACACTCTTGGAAGCTATTAGATCAAGCATTGATATTATAACCAAACGATCATGTAACCAGAAAAGTGTAGAGTCCATACTAGGTATAACACCTCTAGAGACCAACACAACATCAAGTTATAGAGACCGCAACACATGCTAAACATAGTGAACACATGACCCCTCAAAATGTAGCTACCATCACTGCTCAACCGACATAGCGAACACTACGCATGTACTGACTACCACACATGTAGAGACCATCACCAATAGCAATGTAGTGATCGCAAGGTAGTGCATCAAGTGTAACGACCACAACAACAACTTCATGCATAGAGACCGCAACACATCACTTAGACCATCATAACACATCAACTATAATGATCATCACAAAATGTCCATCAAAATAGGGAAAACACCACGACCATCAAGTTTAGGAAAACACAACGACCATCATGGAAAGCATAGTGTTCAAGGGTGTTATGGTTAGGATTATGGTGAACAAACCAAACCAAGCTCACCTCCAACATGGCCATAGAAACCACATGGAAGCAAGGGTACATGTCGACCGAATAGATGTTATAACATCAGGAATCCCAAGCGTCACCAAGGTAAAAACTTGATGAAGAATCATCAAAATCCTAGAATTTGATCATCACAAGGATCAACATAAACCCAAGACATGAGAGAGAAAACCAAGTGTTAAGAACATGCATGCGGAATCAAGACTCCATCTTTCAACAAGATAACCGAACCAAGATCATGGGGAAAAAATCAAATGTTCAAATAGTGCTTTTAAGTACAAACAAATCCAGTATCCACACATCTTAGGTACAAGAATTTTGGTTCAAGAAAAAGAGTTAGTCTATGCAAGATAACTGCAAAATCATAAACCCTAGTTTTTCTAGGTATCATCATCATAAAGAAACTTGTAATCACATTTTATAGATAGATAAACTTACATGTAAGATTAAGTGCAAAAATACTTCAGGAGGGAGAGTTATAAAACTTGTCTGGGATTGTGATGAACATCTCCAAAGCCAAGAAGCTCCTAGAGAGAGAAGAAAAGCACATCTTGGATCAACTCCATAGACAATCAAGATCACCTCAAAAGAAAAAAGAACAAACCTAGGTCAAAAGGTGCACAAAGAAGAGAGGGTACAACACTAGGTTGAAAAGAAAAGAAAATTAGAAGATCTTCATCTCACTTAGTACTACCATGGGAGAACCATGGATTTGACCTATATTGGAGACAATCTCCTTAAGAAAACCACCATGTAGAACAATGGATCGTCTAAGAGAAGAAAAAGAGGGGTAGGTTCACAAGAAAATGAAATCAAGAAGGATAAACCACTTACCAAGATCAAGGATCACCACAAGAGAGATGGTCAAACCTATATCACCACATGCAAGGTTTCGGCCTCCTTCTTCTAGATCAAGCACCTCCACTTGAAAAAAAAAGAACAAGGGCCAACTCCAAGCAAGAAGGGAGAAGTAAGAGAGAGCTAAGGGGTCACTTGCATATAAAAGAAGGGTTATAAATACCCAAGGGTAGGAAAAAGGGGAGGGAGATGAGGTGTCAAGACACTAGAGCCACTAGTGAGACTTGTCCCTCCAAATCTCGATCATGCAAGCACTCAATATAAGCATGCACCAAAGATCATAAAAACCAAGGTGGGCTAGCAGCCACTAAGTCCTATAAACCTAAAACACTTCAGAACACAACTATGACTTATTACCAGATTATGATGAAGCAGACTTCCTACTAAGTGCATCTGCCACCATATTTGCCTTCCCTGGATGGTATTCTATAGTGCAATCATAGTCTTTGATCAAAGTCCATCCAGCATCGTTGCCGCATATTTAGCTCCTGCTTCTAGAAGATATACTAAAGGTTCTTCTAGTCGGTGAAGATATGACACTTTTCACCATAAAGGTTGTGTCTTAAAATTTCATGAACTACATCTGCAAGCTCAAGATCATGCGTCAGATAGCTCTCCTCATGATTCTTAAGTTGTCGCAATGCAAAAGAAATCATGTTCTTATCTTGCATCAGTAGACACACCAAACCATTTTTCGATGTATCACAAATGACAATATAACCTTTTCCTTCCTCGGGTATAACCAACACAGGTGCATTGGTCATCTTTTACTCTAAAAGATGGAAAGAACATTGACACTTGTCATCCCAAACAAATGGCACACCTTTCCTTGTCAACTTAATTAGGGGTAATACTACGACATTGAAGTTATTAATAAACCTCCTATAGTAGCTTGCCAAACCTAAGAAAATACAAATCTCCATCGGTGTCTTTGAGTTCTCCCACTCTAACATACATTGAACCTTCTTTGGATCCACACAGACTCATGTAGTGGATATCATGTTCCCAAGAAAGGACACCTCCTTCAGCCAGAAGTCACACTTGCTGAACTTGACATTTAACTTGTGATGTCTCAACAACGTGAAAGCTTATCATATATGTTTCTCATGTTGCTAGCTTTCTTTGGAGTATATCAAGATGTCGTCGATGAAAACAACTATGAACTGATCAAGATATGGTCAGAACACCATGTTCATCATATCCATGAACATTGTTGGTGTGTTGCTTAGCCCAAACGACATAACAACAAACCTATAATGAGCTTACATCATCCTAAAGGGTAACTTGGGTATGTCATCCACCTTAATCTACAACTCATGGTAACCTGACCTCATATTTATCTTAGAAAGCACTACAACCCCTCTCAGCTAATCAAACAAATCGTCTATCTGTGGCAAAGGGTACTTGTTCTTGATCATCACCTTGTTCAATTTTCGGTAATCGATGCACAATCTCATAGGACCATCTTTCTTATTTAGAAACAACACGAGATCACCTCAAGGGGATGTGTTCAATCTGATAAAGACCTTCTATTGCAGTTCATGTAAGTGCTTCTTCAACTCCTACATCTCAAATGATTCCATCATACACAGTAAATGTGCTATTGGTTGTGTACCAGGAACCAAATTGATCTCAAAGTCAAACTCTTGAGGTGTGGGAACATTGGGAAAATCATCAAGAAACATGTCCTCAAACTCACGTACCACTGGAACTTCCTGGATACTAGGACTCCTCACGTTGGTATTCACCACATGTGCCAAGAAAGCCTCACATTCTTGCCTCATTGGCCTCGTTGTTGTATCGCTAACACCAAGCACATAGGGATAATCTTCCTATCCCCTTGTAAGACCCACAAAGAATCTCCATCAAAGAATATCCCTACCTTGAAACTACAGTCCAAGACCACTCGGTACTTCTCCAAAGTATCCATTCCAAGGATCACATTGAATTTGTTCATGTCAAGTGGTATAAGGTCCACTTGAATGTTGTGTCCTAAGAAAGAAAGAACGTAGGATGGACACACCTCCCAAAACTCAAAGGAACCAACCCAAGGGGTTTCTAAGTGAAGACTATCAGATCTATGACTAACAGGCAAGGAACAACTATTTATCACCTCTCTAGTGATAGAAAACTTGTGTTGCACCTGGGTCAACTAGAATAGATATAAAGTAGGAAGAAGACTAATCAGAATGAAATAGATTCATCTGACTTATCACAACCCATATATTAACCACCCTATCCGACTAACTCATGGTGTAGAATCAAGTCGTTGCTTGTTGTCACCCATGTCCTCTGTTGGCCTACCCAGAAGATCCTTCATGTGATGCCTGACCACATCATCTTCCTCCACCACTATTGAACTATTTTTTCTACTGTGACCCTTGTTGACTAATATGTCACCCCCTCATCCTTCATAGGACAATAACATCTAATGTGCCCTATCTAAACACACTTATGGAAAGTTCTTGAGTCATATTGTGGCCTAGTTGGCCCTGTCACTGATACTGATATCGCACTATGATCTCTTGTGGATGGAAAACTATGTCCTCTTCCCTTGCTCAATGACCATTGAGATTGAACCACTAACCATTGTTGTAACTGAGGTGACGAGAACCTAGGATTCTTGAATCCTCCAAAAGATTGCCCCTAAAAGTGAGTTGGTCTCTTCTTAGCATTGGATTCACGTTTCTCAACAACTTACCATTCAATCTGTCTCACAGACTCAACAAACATGGAAAACTTCTCTCTATTCTCCAAAGTTGGCACCATAGTCGTCAACTCTTTGCTCAAACCCTTATCAAAATGGTGGATCCTCTCCTTATCCATTGTATCCATGTGAGGACAAAACCTCAAAAAATCCATAAACTTCACCTCATACTTGTTGATCGTCATTTGATCCTTACTGGATCTTCTCAAACTGTGAGATCTTCTCATCCAAATATGTCTCTGGAAAGTATCGACTCAAAAACTCCTGGCAAAACTCCTCCCAATTGATCGCTATACCGAGTATCTTCTCTTCCTCAATGGCCCACCAATGTCTAGAAATATCCTTCAGTAGGTATATTGTGTGCTTCACCTTATCATCATAAGAGATTTTGAGGATCTTATCAGCCTTCTCCAGCTCTATAAGCCACATATCTACATCTTTCGGGTCCTCTGTACCCACGTACTCCAAAGATACAATGTGTCGCAACCTCTTAATAATCTTCACAGAACCCTAGGATTCCGCATTGGGAACAATAGACATTGGTTGTATTGCAGACGCTCTATCCGTCATATGTGAAATTGTGGCCATCAGTTGTCCAAACATGAATTGAAAGGTGGGATTGGCCATGGTAGTTGGGTCAAATTGAGGCACTTCAAGAACTCCATATACTCTTGCATGCCTCCTGGAACCACCTCTTGGTGCAGCAACACTATTCCCAGCATGTTCTTCATGTTCTCCAAACATATTTTCTTCATCTTCTACATAAGTAGAAGTTGGAATTAGATGTACGAGATAACACAAGAACAGACACAACCTAGTCCTTTGTCCTTGTAGACTCAGTGAACCTAGAGCTTTGATACCAACCTAACTTGTGACAACCCGATTCCATGAAAGTGAGAAAACTCAAAACAAAAGTGTGTGATCAACTTCTAATCAAGCACATTGCCACAAAACATGGTAAATTAAAACTGATCTTGTATAACCATCTCAAGCGGGAACATCTATATATCAAGATTCACAACCTGTCACCACATATATCCCATACCATACCATATAGGTATGATATTACTGTATAGTGGTCATCTTGTCACAAACCTATTACAAAAGATATCTTGTCCACATATACAAGCAAACATGTACAAGAAAGGTCTACTGCCAAAAATCTCATATTGATATACAACATATACAAAACACCCCTTCCAGGACCGAAGAGTATAGGGAAGACACATAGGACTCTACTACAAAACACTAGCAGTATATCCAACCTTCTGCATTCACTGGTCTCCTTTTTGTTCTTTCTTAACAGCACGGTCTCTACCACATTACTGACGACTGCCTAAAAATATGTGGAAACACACGAGGTGATACCAACATCCCAGCGAGAGATATAACTCTCCGCCAACAACTATCATTAGCACATATATACTTAAATAGGAAATAACATTATTAACAGAATGAGAAGAATCAACTAAATGAATAATTATAACTATTTACACAAGTTAAGCAGATACAACCGATAAGTAGAACATCACATACTTTTAGAAGGAATATGAAGAACATGTATATCTCTTACAACTTAAAAGGAAAAGAACCAAGGCAAGGGCAACAACCAATATGAATCACATTTATCCCTAAGAAGATACTATGTGGCTGTATTACTTCTTTTAAGCCCCATGGAGTTGAGGTATACCACTCATACTCCAACTGACCACTACTAAGTCAAAATTAGTTCCATACGAGATCTAGGAGAGTTGGACTCTTGACATTAAATAAACTAGACATTTAAATAAACTTGATTCTTCATATATTTAAATAAACTCGATTTGGTAATAAAACACTATAAGTAACTTCTTGACATTTATATAAACTTGATTCTTCATATATGTATAAACATATTAGTAAGAGAATTTTCTTCAAACATGATCAAATCATTGGACATGGTGTTAGTATTATATTCTTTCTGATTCCTAGATATGTTACTGATGTATTTTGGCTAAAGAATTTGTGTTTTCTCCTATAATCAATCATGGTAGTTGATAAGTATGTATGTCTGTTATTGCATCATCCCTTTATGTCACTTGCATAATATTTTTTACTAACCAATGTAGACACTTGGGCACAAAAGGTTCAGATTGAAGATGCATAATAAGGTTTTAAAATAGACTTATTCCTCAAATACAACTATGATCAAAAAAATTTAATATGAACCCCATCTAATAAGTAGTAAGAATATTGAATGGAATATGTTAGGTGGCATGGTCATATACATGTTGCACTTGATTATATAGGAGGTCATATACATGTTGTATTTGAGTTTAAGCAGCATCAAGTTATGAATTGTGCTTACTCAATATAATCATTTCATTAAATTTGTTGAATTGGCCCATGTTCTATAGAAACATATATATGGTCAATATTTTAAAAATCTCAAAAAATAAAGTATCATTACAAGTTTTTACCGCTGGCTAACAATAGGGATAGTTGGAATATAGGCTCATGATAAGAGATGGAAGGTATTAGAGAAAGGAGAAGAGGTGGGAGAAAATTGAAGAAGATATTTTAGATTAAATCTTAACATTTTATAATGAACTTTGATGTAAAAATAAAGTACATTTCAAATAATGATTCCCATGTATACTTGTTTCACTTGTTATTTAGTTATTATCTAAGAATAAGGATTACAGTGGAGAAACCAATTGTGGACAACCACAAACATTGCATTGGAACCACAAGAGAGATGATGAAACCCTAGATCACCACATGCAAGGGTTCAAGCTCCTTCTTCAAGCTCAACCACCTCCACTTACACCACAAATAACAAAGGCTGACTCCAGGCAATAAGGGAGAAGGAAGACAGAGCTAAAGGGGTCACTTGCATGTAAAAGAAGGGGTACAAATACCCAAGTGTATGAGAGAGATGAGGGAGATGAGGTGTTAAGATACTAGAGCCACTATTGATACTTATCCCTTCAAAGCTTGGCCATGCAAGAACTCAAGATATGCATGTCCAGATATCATTAAAACAAAGGTGGGTAGCAATCAGTAAGTCCTCTAAACCAAAAACACTTCAGTCAAAGCAAAACCAGAGCATCCAACATGGTAGCGACCGCTACATCATGTTAACTAAAAGCAAACGGTCGCAACAACATCAACACAAGTCAAAACATAGCGACTAAGATTAAGGAAAAAGCATATTGTTCACTACAAACACAACCAAGAAACCACTTTGGTCACAACACTTCAAAGGATCAAAAAACATGGTCGACATCATCATCAACTCAAGCATCCATGCAAACCCTAGCATCAACACATTATGCCATCTCATCAACCAAGGTTCAACAAGGCACCACTATGCATCATTATCTCTCTCTTCGATGATGCCAAAACACATGAGGCACAACCAACATGTGACAAATTGCAAGATAAACCCTCAACATAGGTAAATTGTAACTTGGTCCAATACAAGCATACATATAGCATAACTAGCTCAATCATCAACTAAATAGGAATAAATTGAAAACATAAGCATATTCCATGTTATTAAACCACCTTAAGAGATTAAATTAAGGTTTTAAGAATCTAATTATGCTAATCAAGCAAGATCGGCAAGAAAGCTAGGTTAGGGGTCTTACATTTCAATGTTGGCCTAATTGGGTTACTCCTATTTTCTAGGCCATTTGTGATTGTGACTCAACCTGCACTAACCCTAACTACCCCTACCCTCTCTAGTGGATAGAACATTCCCTATGTAAGATCTGACCTATTTAGTATTTAGAACCTAACTCTTGGATTTATGGGAAACCATAAACTATCTCTATAATGGTTTCATGACCATGTGACCCCCAATTTGTCCCCTGGCGTGGTTATGTATTCCTTCTTGGATAAGTAATGATTAGGATGAACTAGTATATAGTAGAGGATATACCCAATAAGAATCCAATAGAAGTTGAAATCATATTCCTCTCTCTTATGTTATAAGTTAGAGATGTTTTTCAATGCCCCTATAAATGATTGCATAATTAAAATTTCTTGGTGGAAGGAAGTACTGGTATAAGACTTAGTATGGGTATGGCATGGTGAAAAGTGGCTACTTTGGTTCTCGTCTTGATTTTGGTTCCATTTTTACTTTAAATTTCAAAATTTTATTGTGACACTTTTATTAGCATACTATATGTATAGAATAAATTTGTCCTATAATTTATTAATGGTTTCATGAACTAATCACCACAATATGAAGTTTACATAGTAAGAAAACCTCTAATAGAAGTTCCACCGACTTGGTTAGGTCGATTCTGAAACCCTAGATCTAGGTATGTAGTAATGACTAAGAAGTAGTTTTGGATATATATATGACTTATTGACTTATCATTTTCTACCTCTTTTTGGTATTTTGTTGGGTTATAGATGTATCCTATTTAGGGTTGGAATTCTTCATCATATAGTCTTTAGGATTATAATTTTACTTTTGGATTGCCTAAATATAATAATTAATGCATTAACTAACTCTTGAGTAACTTCTCCAACTAAATTCAAATGAATATAACTACCACATAAATAAGGTAAATGAGTAAACCTTACTAATTGGACCAGCATGACAGTAAGTTAATGATAATTTTAGAAACTATTTTTTCACTTATCTAAAGTAATGAGCATAACCAATGTAAATTGCTAAATTAGGACAAAAAGAATGATATAGGGATTTTTGCTTCTAATCAAGTTAAGGACTTAGAAGAATTCACATTTTATAAATGATTAAATCTAAACGATGCTAAATGGATACTATGTTAGAGATATTATTATCTAATTTTTTAATGGAAATTAAGAGGCTCAAGTAAACCCTAATGATCACATGTATGGAATTCCAAAACTTCCAGAAAATAAAGTTATGGAAGTGTTGTTCAAAAAAGGAATGAAAAAATACCATCAAAATGTAGGCAACCCAGATAAGTATGACAATGTTAAGAAAGTACTACGGTTTGGTTTAACTCTCTTATCTCAACATCAAATGTGGGGTGGTAGGGGCCATGTGTTTCCTTGGGTATGTTTGTCCAGATATTATAAGTGAGGCGTCCAGAATATCTCTGGCCCACATGTTGGCTAATACCACTACTTTGTAGAGAATTATTCGGCTTCTCATGGTGCCGAATTTTCCTAAGACTAGGTGCATAAAATGGTGTTACGGTAATTTGTTGGATTTTGGCAGAGCAGATATATGTTCATCTTCAAATGGAGATCCATGTTGAAGAAATGGGGCTTGGTGCTGGCTAAATACAAATTTTTGGATAAGCAAAGTTGGTATAGGTTGGATGAAAAGCCGTGGATTATCAAGTTCTTTGGCCAAACTATTTTTGGGAACAATTAGTGTGGAATAAGGTACACACATCAAGTCGGATGTGTTGCATTTATAGGCGCATTCTGGGTAGACTTCGAACTATAGATAGGATGAAAAAGTGGGGCATAGATTATAATGCACGATGTTTGATGTGCAAAGTTGAGGTCAAATCGCATAACCACAAACATTGCGTTAGTGCCAAATAATCATTTCAGCAACTTCAAGTTATGAATTGTGCTTACTCAAGTTAGGAGGTCATATACGAGTTGTATTTGAATTTAAGCAACATCAAATTATGAATTGTGCTTACTCAATATAATCATTTCATTAAATTTGTTGAATTTTCCCATGTCTTATAGAAACATATATTAGTCACGGGCACCGGGTTCGAATCTCAGTTATCGTCTTGATTTACCACCCTCCCAGACGTTCGGCCTCCGCCATGGGCATGGGAGGGAGGGGGAGAAATCTTTCTCTCTTAATCTCATATATAAGTCAATATTTTTTAAAATCTCAAGAAACCTTATCATTAAAAGGTTTGACCGGTGGCTAACAATAGGGATGGTTGGAATTATAGGCTCATGATAAGAGATGGACGGTACTAGAGAAAGGAGAAGAGGTTGGAGAAAACTGAATAGGATATTTCAGAAAAAATCTTAAGATTTTATAATGAACATTGAAGTAAAAATAAAGTACATTTCAAACAATGATTCCCATGTAAACCGTTTCAGTTGTTATTTAGTTATTATCTATGAATAATGATTACAATGGACGACCACAAATAATGCGTCAGTGCCAAATAAATTATTCAAGATCGAAGGGTTTTTTTCTTAAACTAAAATTCACGAAACAGTTGAATGACGGAAATCAAATCGATTCGTCATTTTTTACATGTGAAAAAGATCGCCTTCCTCCTTAACAAAAGTAGAAGTTGCACATAAACAAAGAACTAACATTGTTTGACCATTTTATCAAAAGGAAATGAAAACGATAAAGCAACCATGCCATCCATGCACTCACAATTCGTAGTCATTCTTTATTTTGTCCGAGCAGTTGTGTGCGATTCCACGTGCCGTGCATAGCTTCTCTCTACCAACTGTCGGTTCCTATAAATGCAGGAGCTGACAAGCGCCTAACTCATCAAGTAACATATTTGATAAGAGTGTTAGTTTTAATTCTTCTTAGCTACACGCGTATCTCATTCAGGTTATCACCATGCTGTCTGACATCAGCATTCAGAAGATCACCTCGTAAGCCTGAGCTTCTTTTAATTCATGAATCCTAACTTGTTTCAACTTAGCAAGTTCGTTACAGTATTGAGAATTATGATATTTATAGCATCGTGATGATTGCAGGTACTCAGAGGAAAAACTAGGAACTGAGAATGACAAATGTGGCAAGTGTGGTAACAGCAACTGTGGAGGCAATTGTAGTGGGTATCTGTAGTCATCGCACTTGATGTACAAGTACGGTGTATGTTTAAATAAGGACTGGTTATGTTCACTAGTAAAGGACAATGTCAACTGTCCAAGTCATGCTTCCAAAGTCTATGTAATGCACCTAGTATATAGATACTATGCTAAGCTTATTTTTATCACATGCTTCGTTTCCTTGCGTGTTTAGCATCTAAATTGATTTCCTGGATGATGTTGACCATACATGACTTGCGAATTGTGCTGCTCATCAAGCTAGTGGTTTCCCATACGAGGGACGGTGGTGATGAGAGACGGTATCTTGATGAGAATAAAAAATTTCTAAAGTCGACGAGCAAGAATTATTTATGAGTCATAAAAAGATGGAATTTCGATGTTATGTGGTGAATCTCTAACCACCAAGATCAACAAAAATACACGCAGAGCATTAGCATATTTTAAACAAAGAATAGTGATATACTGCTACGCACATCCTGAGAAAATATTGGCATAGATCCGATATATGTTTATATAACAGTCGTTAATGGGCTATTTTTTGGTACAGGGTGTGCATATTTTTGTAAAACTTATTGTCCAAATTTCTATTCTACACATATACAAGTTATAGGCTTACAAATAAATAACAAATACATAAACACCAGTAAAACTCTGACATTTTTGTATTGAGTATGTATATTCCTTGTACTGGGCGTGTATACTGTGTGTTGTACTTTTCGCATAAATATGTACAATACACAATATTTTGGTATAGGTCACTCAACAAAGGGTTAAAATCGGTCTCGAGAGGTCAAACTGTTGTATAACCAATGTGTATTATTTGTGTACGGGTTGGTTGTAAAATGTGTCGCATCTATATAATATGATGACTGTGTTGTTTATGTGTACATCCATATTAAAAATTAGTGTAGAATGGGTGTTGTGCACCATTTTTTAATGAAATCAAAGGAAACTTTACAAAACTTTCCAAATGTTTAAACATTTGACAAGAAAACTTAACAATAGAAGCCCAAGGAAAGATGGCCAGATTATGACCATGTAGAACGATAAACCATGCTATATCTGTGTAAGGATAAGCAGTCAGATCTCTAAGAAATCCCACTGGGTAACTTGCATTGAAAATGGTTTTATTCGGTCATTAGGAGGCATACTCCTATCACCCCCAACATCAAATGAGTTGTATGAAAAGCTCTTGTTTTTTGTGTAAGTCCATCAAAATCCATAAGATCTAACAAGGAAGACCATCTAAGTCCCTTCTAAGAAATGAGATTTTTTTTATTTACCTCCCTCTTTTAGGCATTAAATTATTGTGAAATCATGTACCCTGTTTTAAAGCCTCCTTGTCATGGAATGAAAAATGTTACTTATAAAGTAGTATTAGCATCACTTACTGGTATGACATCTTTCTAAATTTGTCTTACACCTACATACATAGTGTTATAGGGCATGCATCTAGCAGTAAGCCCTGCCGAAGAATCCCTCAACCATTCAGATTTAACAAACATATACCATCAATTCACCTACCAGTGAAAGGCAACATATCTGAAGTGGTCAATTATGGCCTCAATCAATGAATCATCTGGTATTATTTACTTGAATACTTGTTCCAAGAAAACATTATTCAATGACCCACAATGGACCCACTACAATCATTTAACTCATGACACCAAGAGTGCAATATAATCCATGGATTATGTGGACCTAGACACTCATCATTTTCATGCCAAAAAGACACCAACAACATCTCCTTCAATCCAAGACACGCTTAGCCACAAGAAACTAAGATATTATGGCAAGAAACACCTATAATGACTACAAGAGTGCAAGATCAATTCAAAATTCTTATTGGTTTGAAACATAGATAACATCAAAATTTTGGATATGATTTAACGAAATC
This sequence comes from Alisma plantago-aquatica, assembly GCA_963693085.1. Classification (NCBI taxonomy): domain Eukaryota; kingdom Viridiplantae; phylum Streptophyta; class Magnoliopsida; order Alismatales; family Alismataceae; genus Alisma; species Alisma plantago-aquatica. The sequence goes on from OY856409.1 coordinate 218,483,929, forward strand.
AAAGCATCTTTTGTCCAAAATCAAGTTGTAATGAACCCCTCCCTCTGTTATCCCCAATTAAGGTAGATTGAGAGGGCAAGGGCCATTATCATATTTACAGAATTGAGGTTTAGCAATTAACGCAAAAAAATATTAATTTCATTGAATGTAAAATAGTTTGATACAATATGAAAGATAAACGCTCCATTAAGGAGTAACATGATATGCAAATCTATTGTTTTGCAGCTAGAAATAAAACTCTCTAACTAAATCCTCCATGGTAACTTTAAGAATTTTTTTCCTTTTGGTGCCTTCTTCTTGGATGACCATTTAGTAGATTAATAGCAATTTAACTTAAAACATCATGAAACAAATACACAGTCAGTATAACAAGGTATATTGGTATGTGGGGGAAACCAAATATTCGCATGTAGGTGTAACAATATAATCACTGATAGCAACAATTATGACTACAAAATTGAACAACATTTTTTTATTTTAATCACTCCACCCTTATCCTCTTTTTCTCAATGGTTTTCCCTCTCTTTAGGGAGTCTCTTTATGGGGAAGCCTCATTTAAGGGTTTGGTCCCTACAGTGGAAATTTCATAACCATCCCCTCACTTGGGCATGGTTTCATACATAGACCTTCCTTTCCAAACATGGCATGAGGTGATCTTCCTTTCTGGGCCTGATCACCTGTCATCCCCATGATGACTTTATTCACCCCATGATCTTTAACTCACCAGAGATGATACAAGGTTTGAGCAGGTTACATTTATATTAGATGATATCCATAGTGACTTTATAGATTGCATGAAGTAAATAAGCATGCAAGTATTTAATCAAATTTCAATTGGGAAACCTCTGAGAAACCATGAAAGTTAGTTAAGGCGATTAGTCATACGCATAACCACATACCTTCCTCAGAACAGATCAAAGGTCCAAGACATGAGCAGTTGATAAGAAGCAACAATCACCCTAAAATTAATGCATAACACCCAAGTATTACTATTTTGTTCAAAATATATTATTAAGACTGATTTGGGTTCCAAGTTAGGTTTTTGGTGTCAAATTAGGGTTTCATTAGGGTTTTGGATTTTCCAAACCCTAACCATTACTTTTAATGCATTTATATTTTACAAACCATAATTTTGATGTTATATGCATTATTAATCTCAAATTAAGTCAAATATGTTATTTTTACCCAAAAATACTCAACTTTATTCACTAAAGTCATTTAAGCCAGTTATATTCATTAACACTAAGAAATTAGGGTTTGCAAGCTTTAAATATTTTAAAGTTAATAACTATAAGCACTTTTGGAATTCAGTACTAATCTATCTCTTGAAACTATTTTTATTGAAATCCTTGCATTTTTCTAGATCAACTTTCACATATAAATTATCATCATTGGGTATTCCTATGATTTTCTATGATTTTAGCAAAATGTAATTAATTTAGTCCAATAGGGGCTCACCACCTAGCCAATGAACCTGGGTTTGGCCTCGCCGACTAGGCTGGGTCGTTCCAATGGGTGCATACCAGCTAACTGGTCCATACTCATGCGGATGCTCACTAGATGGAGTGAAAAAAGATAGAAAAAGAGTTAAATAGCCCTAACCTGTATGAAGAGGAGTCAAGGGAAAGGGAGTCTTTTCACCCCTGGATCATCTCAACCTTGATGCTTTGTGAGTAGCTTTGGCAGTCAATGACTGTAGTTGACTTTAAGCTTCTAGCCTTTAGGGCGATAGGTAGAGACATCGATGCCTTCGTCTTTCCTCATCGAGCTTGTCGAGGGCTTCAATTGTCCTGGAAGTGGTTGGGGCTAGAAGGAATATGATAAGGAATCTATAGCAAGGACAAGAGAGGCATCGGCGATTGAGGATGGAGTTGGGAGAGGAATTAGAGGTAGGGATGCATTCGGGGAGTCTAGTACAGCCTCGTGAACACCTTGGCGATCTTGTAGGGGGATCACACCGCTCTATATATAGTCTTAGATATGGAGGCAGGGTTCTCCTAGAGTCCACGAATTGGGTAAAGACATAATATCCCCCAAAATAGGTAAAATTTAGGGTAGGCTGATGTGCATTGCTCACCTGAATCTATTGGACTAGTTTCCATATATGCTTGTATATTGTAGAGGGAGAGACCAGAAAAAAGATTCATCATAGTTATTGTGTTGTTTTTCTAAACCATCCAAAGGTAGACGATGATCGTCTGATCATCGGATCCTAATCCTAGGGTCAGAGATGCACGTGACAATATAAATAGTTGTGACTTCATTTCCTATTAGGAATATATGTGTGACACTTAATGTATTTCCCTTTTTCCTTTTCACTTTATTAAAACATGTTAAATTCATATATCTTTCTCCTTTTATCCTTTTAATCCCAAATTTTAAAGGGAAGTCTTATAAATACCAAAACATAGTAAATTGGTGTGGATCTGGAAATATGGCATCAGGTATGGTAGTGGAAACAAAAAAATTACTGTGATATTCCCCTTATATAGAGGATCGTGTCAACCACTATGAATTGGGAAGGAGGGATGTGAGGTTTATACCTCATCCTGGAATAAGTCTAGCGACAATCACATGTTGTGGCATGCTTCTTTCTAAAGTTGCACCTAGACAACTATCGGTGGTGGCCTCCTGGTTGATCATCATGGACAGTGGTTGATTGTGTCCTCCTAGCGGGTGGCAACAGCCTCCTTGCCTTTGTAGTAGTCCACACGGACCATCGGGAACTCTTTTTATTCGAAATGAATGAACAAGAAGGATTCGTCCCTTCTAATCAATGTACTAGTATCAAATTGCCCTCCCAATTGTGTCTCCCTTATTGTTCCTCCCTTTGACAGGTAGAACTTACTTGGATTCTCACGTTACCACAACTATGAGAAGACAACAATTTTTAGACCTTATTGTTGTTGTGTCTTTAGAAAGCCTCGACTACTCCATTTATAGGAGGGTCAGCTTCAGGAGTTCTAGTCTGAGTGGAAGATGAAGAGATAGAATTTCACAAATTTTTTGAAACCTATGAATGTTTAACATGTCGGTTCACTACTGAATCAATCAATTCACATATGAGATGATCAGATCAAACCTTGAACCAGTCGTTTCACTATGTTTCCTATTCACAATTTTATTGTCAATTAATATTCAATTAATGCAAAACATGACGTCAGTATCACTCCTTGATCTAATCGTATTGATCAACCAAACAAACAGTTCACAATCTAAACTGGTCGGTTCAAAGATATGAGTCGATCGATTCACTTGTTGAACTAGTCATTTCAGAGTTCTGATTGCCAATGTTGGTTCAAATTGACCTAACACTTAAAGTAATCAGTTCAACACTTGAAATGGTCTATTTACAATCCTATCAGTCAGTTTTCAACCATTGGTATTTAAATTGAATATCTAAACACTTTAGCAATCAAATTAAACATCATCCATTAGTAAACTCCTATTGTAGATGTGTCCTATGTGTGTGACCCTATAGGTTTCAAGTTACATTGGCAACGAATGTCCATAACTAATTAATGACATCACAAGCAATGAGTGGTATCTAGAAAGACATCATCGCTACCCGAGTAATTGAAAAGGTGGAGAATAGCTTCAACCTACAAAATGTGACTAGTATTACATTGATCGTATAGTTCCTGTAATGACCTCACTTTTTGGCTTTGCCAAATTATACATAGGCCTATCTTTCTGGGCTTGTGATGCATGGGTTTTTAGTCATTTTCATAGGCATATTTTCCTGGATTTTATGTGTTGTTTTGTCATTTATCTTATTAATAATGCATGAAATGCTATTAATGTCCAGTTATATTTAAATGCATCAAATTATCTAATTTTACTAGTTAAGATGATTTAATATTCATCTGGAGTATTTATCCACATTCTTGTGTATTTTCAAGTACAATGGAACTTCACAGAGTCGATACTACAGACACCAACAGTCGGGGGCACCGACTTCATGTCAATACCTATCCAGAAAAGACTCACACAGACTCGATACTACTGACATTTCAAGTTGGTAGTACCGAAATCATGCCAGTGGAGCACAAGGATGAATCGCAAAAAGTCAGTACCGCCAAGTTCACAAACGTGGTACTACTGAGATGATGTCAGGAAGACAATGTTCAGGCGACCTGAATACTTGATTCTATTGACACAAGTTGATAGTACCGACATTGTTAAGAGTTATGGCTATCCTAAGATCTCAGTACTACCGAGTATGTTCAATTTGGCAAATCTAAAGATGGAAATCTAATCCAATGGTGGACGTTATTTTGTACCATAAGTGACTCCTATGACCTAAGGGGAGTTCGGCCATACGAAAGGGAGAATCCATATTCCATTGCATGACACTGGAGCGAGAGAGAAGAGGAGAAAGGAATCGAAGGATCCATATGGGATGATTTGAGCACCTATAGAAGGTGAATCGGCATCCAGCAGATAGCTGATTGCATGCACAAAGTAAGGGATTGTCCAGATCGGCTATTCACAGGGGTTACTTAGTTTCTCTAATTTTTCCCACATTTTTCTCTTTCTCTACCATGTATTCGTCATTAAAAATGATGTGCGGCTAATACCCTTGATTCCGTAGAACCCTAGAATAACTCGGATTTGCATTGTAACTAATTTTCATGCATTAATATCATCTTTATCTTTATTTTCTGGATATAAATCTATGAAGATATATTATATAGTTGATTCTTAATCAACATAGATAGATTATTAGACTCTTAATCATTTCAGGAGAGAGGTTAAGGGTTGGAAATCATAGATTTACCCATTTATTGCACCCCTTGGGAAAGGCGGAGAATAAGCGGGATGAGAAACCCAGAGTTTAATCATAAAGCACTTAACTAATCAACCAATTTCTATGAAAATGGGGTTGGCATTAGAATAGGTAGCGAACTACATTGTGAGAGTGGATAGTTCTGACTACAGGCTCTTTATCTAGGGATAGGGGTGATACATATTGGTGTATGGAATGAATTGTAATGTTATCTATGGAGAAACCACAATCCTAAGGAATTACCTAAATCTGAGTAATTTAAGCGTTAAGTTTGTTTTATTTTGTTTTGGCTTCTGTTTAATCAAACCCATTCATTTACACCGGCCTAGCTAATTAGACCATATTTAGTAGTACTCTTCTGGAGAACGTTTCCCTCTATTCGACTTGGGCCTCAAAAGGGCCTATATTACTTCGATATGTTCACTTGCATATAACGCACAGTAAACACATGTCAAATTTTTCACGTTGTTGTCAGGGAAACGGCTACATCTAGCACTATGAGTGTTGTGGTCGGCTACTCTAGGCCAACCCTTTTATTTTTTTATTTTTACATTTCACTTAAAGCTGAATTATAAAATTATTATTGCTTCTATCTCTGCTACTGCACTCTGACAATTAATTTGTTACTTTCAGGCACTAGTGTATGGTGCATACTCGAGCCTATGATTACAGAGAGTCGTCTTCGTTAGTTTTGGGCAAGCAGAACTCCTTCATAGAGAGAGAGAAGTTGGATAGTCAGTGGATAGATTCAACCGAACTCCACCACCGACACCTCCGCCTGAGAGACATATAACACTAGAAGAATCTGAGGTAGCAGAAATGGAGGGAGAAGAAGAACAAACAATACGGGATAGGATCAAAGCCTCTTCCACAACATATCAAAAAGGACCAATCAAAAGACAAGCCATAAATGTGGGTAGCTACAAGATTGACCTAGGGTTGATCTCTTTAGTCAAATCCCAAGCTTTCCATGGCCATAGTTCTGAAGACCTGATGGTGCACATTAGCAACTTTTTGGAGAATTGTGATATGGTCAAGATAGATAGGATACTGGCAACTGTGATATATTTGAAGCTTTTTCCGTCATCATTAGCAGATAGCACAAAGTCATAGTTTCATAACCTTGATGATGAATGCATTGCAATGTGGGATCAGATTATTGATGCCTTCTTCAAGCGTTATTTCGATCCACAGAAGACCAATGACTTGGTAAATAAGATCCATAATTTCATACAACAAGCTGATGAATCATATTCTGAAGCATGGGAGAGATTCTAGAATATGTTGCAGAAAGGACCTCATCATGGAATCAATCTTCTGGGACAGGCAAAGATATTCTATTATGGCCTGCACAAGGGAGAAATGACTACACTTGACATTGTGGGAGTAGGGTTCTTCCTCAATAATAAACCTACCCGTTGTCATGAGATATTGAAGAATATGTCCAAGAATCAATCGTGGGGAAATGAGAGAGAGAGCTTCAATCAAATTTCAAAAGTGTAGGTGAGTCTAAGGTCATCTCTGTATTAAATAAGAAGTTGGACCTGATTGCTAAAAATCTATGTGCCAATGATGGATCACTTTCAGAAGAAGAAGATGAAGAGTTTAAGTTCGTGCGCCAACAACAGCAATATAGGGGCAATGATTATGCATGGAGGAAGGATCCTAAGTTTTCATGGAATGGTCCTAACAATTTTCAACATGACCCATCATAGGAGCAACAACCCAAGCCTCAACAATTTGGTGGCTAGGCACAATATCAATAGGAACAAAAGAGGATTTACCATATTGAAGAAATGCTTGGAAAATTAATCAGTCAGAATGACGTGCTGATAGGACAAACACAAAGAGAACTCTAGAACCAAGGGGAGAGGATCCAAAATATAGAAACTCATATTTATCAAATAGCAGTGGATGTGAGTACCTTGAAGCAGCCAAACCAATAGGGGTTCCCTGCTAATACCAACGTGCCTTCTAGAAATCAACACATCAAAGCAGTCCTACTATGCAGTTGTAAGACACTATTGAATAAAGCACCAGCAACCATAGATGCAGTTGAAGCTATAAGAACAACAACTCAGACTGTGACAATAGAGGCAACTGAACCGGATAAGTTGAAATAGGAGAAAACATCTCAAGAGCACACCGATGAGGTGGAAAATACTAGATCAAAGGCATATGTCCCACCTCACCAGAGCACACCAGTACCCTTTCCAAATATCTTGAAGGCAACTAAAGCAGACCTATAGTTCCAAAAAAATTAGAAGGTTTTAAAAAGCTATCTGTCAATATTCCACTTATTGATGCAATTGAGCATACCATCATTGGAAAGTTCTTGAAAGACATCATCAATGAGAAGAGACATATACCTGAGGCTGATGTGGTAGGGTTAAAGGAGTAGGTGAGCACTTTTATTCTGGGAACTCTACCTCCTAAAAGGCAAGATCCTAGTTGTTTCAACATCACGTGCTACATAGGAAAGACTAAGTTTGGTGAGGCCCTATGTGACTCAGGGGCTAGTATCAAGCTCATGCCTTTGTCAACCTTCAAAAATCTAGGTCTTAAGGAGACAAGAAAAAGTACTATGACTGTTGAATTGGCTGACAACTCTATGGTCATGCCATATGGCATTTGTGAAGATGTCTTAGTGAAAGTGGATAGATTTATTTTTCCTACTGATTTCTTGGTAATGGAAATGCAAGAGGATAAAGGCAAAAAAATTTTGGTAGGTACGCCATTCCAAGACACAACTGGCATGATCTTGGAAATGGGTAGAGGACGTCTAACAATGGGAACTTATGATGACTGATTTGAAATAAAGATGCTTTAACACTCAAAAGAAAAGGGGGATACAACACAGTGTAACATGCTACAACACATGGAGGGAAAGATTTCTTTGTGTCTGGGGGGATCCATTTCTTGATATGGCTCATGTGATGGCCAAGGTGGAAAAAGATACTATGGTGGTTGATATAATTGAAAACATTAAAATGATCTCATTGAAAGAAGCTATATGTTACCCAGATGATAGAGAAGAAGACTATGACCTGGATACCATAGAGGTCACTACTAATTCACTGATGCAAACATATCCACAATTACCTTTGGAAGCATGTCTGATGAATAGAGTAGATGACAACACACGCAGTCACTCTCTGTAGGAGTGTGTATTGATGCTGAAGGTGGTACCATGTTATTACATAAGATATTTTGAAGACTTGGGACCACCTCCCCCACCACTAGTTCCATCTCTACCAAACCTTCCTAAGTTTGAATTGAAGTTGTTTCCACCACATCTGAAGTATATCTTCCTAGCCGTAGAAGAAAAGCTCCCGACAATCATATCATCATCCTTGAGCTGGGAAGAAGAGGGGTAATTGCTTGCTGAGAGGACCAAAAAAAATTTGCTTGCTGTATTGAAGAACCACCGAGTTGCATTTGGGTGGTTTATAGCGGGACATCAAAGGAATCTCCTCAAGTTTGTGCCAATACAAGATCCGGTTGGAACAAGGAGATAAATCAATAGTTCAACCTCAGAGGTGACTCAATCCAATCATGACTGAGATAGCGAAGAAGGAAGTGGGCAAGCTCCTGTCGGCAGGTATCATTTATGCAATTTCTGATTCTATGTGGGTTAGCCCAACAAAAGTAGCTCTTAAGAAAGGGGGAATCACTATCACGACAAATGTAGCTAATGAATTGATTTCAACTAGGTTGGTGATGGGGTGGCGTGTTTGCATAGGTTATCATCATTTGAATGTCGTCACTTTAAAAGATCATTTTCCGCTACCTTTCATTGATCATATTTTAGAACTACTCGCCGGTCGTCCACATTTTTGTTTCCTCGGTGGGTATTCTAGTTACAATCAAATCTCGATCGAGAAAAAGGATCATGAGAAATCTACTTTCACCTATCCTTACGACATGTTTGCATATAGACAGATGGCATTCGTCCTTTGTAACGCCCCTAATACCTTCCAACGTTGTATGTTTGCCATCTTCTCTGATATGGTAGAGCGGTACTTGGAGGTGTTTATGGATGATTTTTTGGTGTACGGGGATTCATTTAGTGATTTCCTTTACAATTTGGATAAAGTTTTACAAAGGTTGAGGGCACTCATTTAGTCTTAAATTGGGAGAAGTGTCATATGATGGTGAGCGATGGAATAGTGTCGGGATACAAGGTGTCCAACAAGGGTGTGGCATACAGATCACAAAACCCAGATTAACTAATATAACTAAAGCGGAAGCGTTTTGTTAGCAGCAGAATTATTGAAAATCACTTAAAATTAAAACCATTTTATATAAAAATCCATTATTAGAAAACTCTGATAAACAAGAACCACAGTATTATATTTACATACTGGTCCACCATGTACATTCCATATACCATCTCTCCTCAAGGAATAGATGTACATCATTACTTTGCTAAACAGCAAAAGTAACAAAACCTCGAAGCATCAAACCAAAATCTCAGGTTGATTATAAAACACTATCTACTGACTCCTAGGACCTGAGAATATAGACACGACACATAGGACTTTATGTAAAAAGCCTAACAACCAGTATCCCCACTTGGGATGTTATTGTTGTCCTTGCTGTTGTTGTTGTTGTTGCTGCTCTTCCTCTGCTACAGAGGTTCTACCTCTTTGTCTGCGTCTACCTAAAAACGTTGAATCCCACGGGGGTGAGACAATTATAAAATTGCCCCAGCAAGAGATATAACTCTCCGCCATAACATTGTTATTGTAGTTTAATAGAAATAAACTGAGCAGTGGGATAATATATTTCAATAGTAGATAAATTACTATCTATGTAGGTTAGAGCAACATTCCTATTCAAGTATTTCAGTTATAACTTGACAAGGCAACATGTCTCTTATTCAATATGGAATTGAAGAACATAAGAAACATTTATGTATCAAGAACATGTTAAGCAAGATAAAATCAACTAGTGATTCTCGTATTTCAATCTTATGTAAATACGCTACACGGCTGATTATATTTTGCAAACATTCTTAAGCTCTGAGGAGATGAGGTATACCGCTCATACTCCAACTGATCACTGCGAAGTCTAAATCGGTACCATACAAAGTCAATGGAAGAGTCGGCTTCCATGACTTCCCACATCTCGGTCAGTGCGAGATTACATGCAGGACATCTTGTGTCTCTTCTACATAGCTTGTCAGGCTATAGTGGCATCTAGCTATAGAGTTACAGTGTCAGTTGTACTCTCTTTCTGATCGAGAGATTTCATGCTTACCTCCATCAATCCGGCATTAACATCATAGGGAGATTAGTGATACATCCATCCTGGAACATACAATGAAGAATTGAGAGGTTTAATGTTTACCTTCCATCAATTCCCTCATTAGGACGTAAGGATATTTTCACCCATCGACCCCCACATATTCAATAATATGCGAACTCCAAGAAATCTCGTAAGAAGACATGTTTCACCATCACCAGCTACTGCCACTGATGGATCTATGGTCAGAGCACTACATGAATAGCATTCACTTGATTAATTAAGTACAGTATCATATTCTTTTAGCATCAATCAAGTTTTCAAACATAACTTATTAGGACAAATTCTATGAAGAAACATGTACTGTTCTCATCAGTTACTTCTCAGTCTTTATCATACATTGGGATCTCAGTCCCTTATTTCAAACTCAAAGCCATAAACATATAGTTATGGGTATTCAAACCCTCAGCTCATTACTGAGCACTGTTACCACTTTTTCAGGTAACCATCACCTTCAGGTCATCTGACCAAGGTACACATGACACTTGCTACAAAAGCATCTCATCTGGTACTTGAGGCCCATTAACTCTCGTGTCACCTCTTACTAGGAAACAAGGCATATTATGGCACACAAGGCCCAATAAATAATTTCAATAAATAAAGCATCATAGCTCATACTTGGCTATGTTCATCATCTTAGAATACATGCATGGTTAGCACACATGATAACATATATATCAATCATATTTCAATACCATGCTATTTCAGGGTAACACCACTAATTCCATACCAGGGTTAGGGTTTCCCATTCTATAGCAATCAGGGTTACTCATCCCCTTTGTTCAATTAGGACCAATGACTCACCATTTCATTGTCTAAGATTAGAGTTTCATGCTAAATAGAATAATCTAGAATTTAGGGCTTACTATTCACATCACATCACCCTAAATTTAGGGTTTATGTTCAATAACCCACAATTAGGGTTTACTATTCATCCGAATTAGGGTTTTATATCAAAATACCATGAATTAGGGTCACTCATGTCATTACCCTAAATTCATATCACATTAACTTCCTAGATTAGGGATTCATTCAAAATTGTCCTAATTTAGGGTTTGAGTTCATCAATCAACTCAATTAGGGTTTCATGATCTCTTTATTAAGGATCATACCCTAATTGTTCATCACATTGGAATGTGTTAGACTTGATTGCTACATGATTATCTTACATGTATAAATCTCTCTCTCATCCTCATCTAGGATGTCCAGAAGATTTGATCAATTGAACCTTCAATCCCATGAGTATTCACATGAATTGACCAATTGAATCTTCAATTATATTAGATATCCAAAAGTTAATCATGTTGGACCTCAAACGGTCTTGCTTACATAGACCCTAAACGGTCTTGGATTTTCAAAGTTCAAACGGTTTGAAGCCGTTTGGGCATATTTCCCATGGAACCGTTTAAGCAAACATTGCCTTAAAACTGAATGAGCTAGAAAGTGTTGAAACTGCATGAGCTTAGGTCTCCAAATGGTTTGGGATCATTTGGTCCCAAACGGTCTTGAGACTATTTGGACCCAAACGGTCTTGGTCTTAAGAACGTTTGGTCCAAACCATCTCAAAATTGAATGGACCAAAAAGGTCTTTCAACACTTAATCATTTCAAGGTTCCAATTCATGAACCGATTATCAATTGACTCCTTGATTCATTCATCAATTGAACCATAGAATCACCCCTCAATTAGACCATTAATTAGGGTTTTGAACCCAATTCAACTAGGGTTTATAATCAAGACTCCTTCAATTCAGGTTTTGGAATCGAGGAACCATCAATGCTTAACATTGTGGAACTAATCCAATTGAAACCAATGAAGCACCATCCATTTATGATATGACCTGACCTCAAATGGTCTTTAGGTCATTTGGATGACCTCCAAACAGTCTTGAGGTCATTTGGATGACCTCCAAACGATCTTGAGACCATTTACCTCATCTATCATTAAAATTTGTGAAATCCAATTAGGGTTACATCATTGGATTGATCATCAATATAGCCATTGATTGCACTTCGATTTGATATCTCCAACTCTTCAATTACTCAACCATACTAAACCCTAGACCTCCAAACGGTCTTGGTTGACCTCCAAACGGTCTTGAGACCATTTGGGGTGACCTCCAAATGGTCTTGAGACCGTTTGGGCAATTCAACCCAAACTTTTAACTTAAACAATTACAATTTCAGCACTTAGCCGATTAGGGTTTCCACTTGGAGGATTGTCTTTATATTGAATCAATCAATTGGAACCCTTGGATCATCATCCAACATTTTCTAGTATCCTGACCTCAAACGATCAACCCATCCAAATGGTCAACTCTTCTAAACAGTTTGGAGTCCAAACCTCCAAACGGTTTGGAAACTGTTTGGTCTCCAAACGGTTTGGTGAAACCGTTTGGACCAAAACCTTAAAAGTATTTGCAATACAAATCTGTTGGAAAGTGGGCCTAAGATGATGTTATCATCGTCAAGCCTTAGAACATCGAAAATTGCTGCCATTATCATGGTAATTGCATCAACTAATCAAAGGAATTGAAAGAAGAGCAATTGAACATAGTTGAATGAGAAATTGAAATCAACATCAATGAATAGGGGTTCAAGTTATATAACCCGCCTCCAATTGAGCTTAAAAGCTTGTAGCTTCACATCAACAATGGTGGAAGAAGTTTTCCACACCACAATGATAGTTCCTCAAGCTTTTGAGTGAAAAGGAATGGTTAGAAGTGAAGATGGGATCAAGATATGAAGAAATCATGTATTGTTTTGTGACTTCCACCATGAAATCAAGATGAACAAAGGTCAAGAAGCTTACCAATAGGTTGAGGGTCGTATTCCTGATGTCCCTAGCTCCCTTGATCGTTTTTTCAAGCAAAGAGAAGAAGTGGATTCGAAAAAGTCCTTGGTTTGAGTGGTAAAGGGTGCTTTTATAAGAAAACCAATGAGAGAGAAAATGCCTTATAAAAATCCTTTAATTCCAAAATTTGTGCCACCACTTCCTCCTCATTTCCGTGCATGCAAAGATATCTTCCTTATCTCCAAATTCCATTCCATTATCCATGAATTAACAGAAAAGAAATTAAGCACCTTAATCATATTATATTAATATCACATTTTTAGTGGATATTACTTTCCATTAACTTAATGTGAGTGGACTCTCCACTCAAGTTAGATATTTCGTGGCCTAGAAAAGGCACAACGGTGCTCACACTTGAAAAAATCCAACTATCTCATTTTTGGTTGAAGGCCCTTCAATTAATATATTTATTGTTGCATTAATTTGAAGTAAAGTTCCATTTATGCTTAAATCTTGATTATTTTAATAACAAGATTCTCTCTCCTTCAAAGTAGCTCAAATGAGATGCCCCTCTCATTTTCTTGCCTCTTCAAGATGACATGAATATTAAGGACCTTATAGAAGTGGTAAATTGCATATTGAACCCTGGGTTTTGGGTTAATTGCACATTACACCAAAACTAGGTTTTAATGCACAAACATTGCTTTATCTGCTCTTTCTTGGTACTCAGGCTATCACTAGCCATACCTCAACATCATCTTCATTCCCATGATGCTTCAACACATGAGGAACATATTATCATGCACAATTTGCAATTTAACCCCTCAACTTGGGTAATGTGCACTTTAGTCCAAAGCAAGTAAAACATTACTTTCAACATTATTCAAAATGGACTAAAATTAAAATATAAGTTCCTCTTGAGCCTTAATTACTTTTCAAAAGATAAGAACAAGCATCTAATTATCTTTCTTAACCAAAACACCTAGGGTTAAAGCATAACCCAGGTCAGGGATGTTACAAGTTATCCACCCCTTACAAGGATTTCGTCCCCCAAATCATCAACAAAACATCAAGAGAAAAGAGTAGGATATTTCCTCCTCATCTCTTCCTCTAGCTCCCACGTAGCTTCTTCAACACCACGGTGATGCCAGAGAACTTTTACAAGACTAATGTCTTTCTTTTTTAGCTTTTTAATTCTTCTGTCAAGAACCAACACAGGTCCTTCAACATACGATATATCATCATTTAGTTCTACCTCCACATGTTGTAGAACTAACTCAGTGTCAGGATGACACTTTCTCAGCATAGAAATATGAAACACTGGGTGCAATCTATGCAACTCAGGTGGTAACTCCAGCTTATAGGCTACCTTTCTCATCCTCTCAATGATCGAATAAGGTCCCATAAATCTAGGAGCTAACTTCCCCTTCTTTCCAAATCTCAGAATACCTTTCCAAGGTGAAACCTTGAGATACACTCTGTCTCCAACTTGGAATTATAAGGGTCTACGACGCTTATCAGCATAAGATTTCTGTCTAACCTGGGCAACTTTTTACTATTGTTGTATTACTTTAATCTTCTCAATTGTTTGTTGTACTAACTCAGGACCCAAAAGTTGGTATTTTCCTATTTCATACCAACATAAAGGAGATCTACAACGTCTACAATATAATGCATCATATGGTGCCATTTCAATATTGTGCTGATAGCTATTATTATAAGCAAATTCTATCAAGCTCAGGTGTAGATCTCAACTTCCTACAAATTGAAGGACACATGCCCTAAGAAAGTCCTCCAAGGTTTGTATGGTCCTTTCCGACTGTCCATTTGTCTGTAGGTGAAAGGTTGTACTAAACCTTAATTGCGTACCCAAAGCTTTATGCAGTCGTTCCCAAAAATGACTTGTAAACTGGGGACCTCTATCAGAAACAATAGTAGCTGGAACCATGTGCAAACGCATTATCTCATCTATGTATATCTGTGCAAGCTTCTCCACTGGGTAGGTTCTTTTGACAGGTAAGAAATGTGTTGTCTTTGTCAACCTATCAACTACCACCCAAATGGAATCATGACTTTTGGATGTTCTAGGCAAACCAACCACAAAGTCCATGGTTACATGATCACATTTCCACTGCGGTATAGGAAGATGTTGCATTGTTCCTGCAGCTTCTGATGTTCAGCTTTAACCTGTTGACACACCGAACACTGCATAACAAACTCAGCAACATCTTTCTTCAATCCAGGGCACCAATACATATCTTTTAAGTTATGATACATCTTGGTGCTCGCTGGATGCATAGCATACATTGAAGAATGAGCTTCTTCCATAACTAACTTTCTTAAGTTATCAACATCAGGTACTACCATCCTACCATGGTAATAGACTACCTAATCATCTGAATCATGGAAACCATCTCGTTTCTCACTACCATACTCTGACCTAGTCTGCTGAATTACAGTATCAGCTTGTTGTGCTTCCTTAATCTGCTACCTCAGAGTAGGTTTTACTTGCATCTCAGCTAACAACCTGGCTAACAATGATACTTTAAGTTGTACATTGTTTTGCCTCAAGGAGATAAACATATCTCTCTTAGAGCACACCAAGGAATTCAACTGTGCTTTATCTAAGGCTGGTGTCGCTAATTTTCTACTTAGTGCATCAGCTACCACATTAGCCTTCCATGGATGATAATCAATTGTACAGTCGTAGTCCTTGATTAATTCCATCCAGCGGCGCTATCTCATGTTTAGCTCATGTTGTGAGAAGATATACTTTAGGTTCCTATGGTATGTGAAAATCTGGAATGTTTCTCCATAGAGATAATGTCTCCAGATCTTCAAGGCATGGACCACAGCAGCTAGCTCTAGATCATGTGTCGGATAATTCTCCTCGTGTTTCTTAAGCTGTCGAGAAGCAAAAGAAATCACTTGTTTATCCTACATCAACACACATCCTAGAATGTTCTTGGATGCATCATAGAAGACTATGTACCCCTTTCCTTGCTCACGTAACACTAGCACAGGTGCACTGGTTAACCTTTCTTTCAGCAGCTGGAAAGATTGTTGACACTTGTCATTCCAAACAAAAGGAATATCTTTCCTGGTCAACTTTGTCAGGGGTAAAGCTATAGAGATGAAGTTCTTGATGAACCTCCTGTAATAGCCTGGTAGTCCAAGAAAACTACGAATCTCTATCGGTGTCTTTGGTTGTTCCCATTGCAGGACATATTCTACCTTCTTAGGATCAACATGAATACCTAAAGCAGATATAACGTGTCCTAGAAAAGAAACTTCTGGTAACCAGAACTCACATTTCCTAAACTTAGCATATAGCCTATGCTCTCTTAGCGAGGTCAAAGCCTGATGGAGGTGTTGCTCATGCTGTTGAGCATCTCTATTGTAGATCAAGATGTCATCTATGAAGACGACTACACACTGATCAAGAAAAGGTTGAAAGATTCTATTCATGAGTTCCATAAATGCAGCCAGTGCATTAGTTAGTCCAAACGACATAACTATGAACTCATAGTGACCATATCTTGTCCTAAAGTAAGACTTAGATATGTCACCCTCCTTGATATGCAACTGATGGTATCCCGACCTCAGATCTATCTTAGAAAAGATAGTTGCACCACACAACTGATCAAACAAGTCATCAATCCTTGGCAAAGGATACTTGTTCTTTATAGTTACTTTATTTAACTGTCTGTAGTCAAAGCATAACTGCATCGACCCATCTTTCTTTTTAACAAAAAGAACTGGAGCACCCCATGGTGAAGTACTCAGTCGGATAAAACCTTTCTCAAACAACTCCTGTAGTTGTTTCTTGAGCTCTGCCATCTCAGCAGGTGCCATTCTATACATTGTTTGTGCTATTGGTTGCATGCTCGGGATTAGATTAGTCTCAAAATCAATCTCTCGTGGCAAAGGAACACCTAGAAGTTCTTCAGGAAATACATCCTCAAACTCCCTAACAACTGGAACTTCAGAATGATGAGGGCTCTCCATTGTGGTATCTACCACATGAGCCAAGAATGCAAAGCATCCCTGTCTCATCAACTTCTCAGCTACCATAGCTGACACAAGACAGGTTGGAAGAATCTTTCGGTCTCCCTGAAAGATCCATGTGTCACCGTTGTCTGTGAACACAGCCTGCTTGGAACTACAATCCAAGACAACCTTATACTTCTCTAAGGTGTCCATTCCAAGGATTATATTTAAACCCTGGATCTCAAGTGGTATAAGATCCACTTGAATGCGATGTTTAGAAAAAGAAAGATTGCAGGGAGAAAACACCTCCCGCAACACTGCAGATCCCAACAAAGGGGTTTCTAGCATCAAACTATCTACTCTATGACTGGTAGTCATGTTGCAGTCATGAATCACTTCTCGAGTGATAAAAGAATGGGTAGCACCCGGATAAACTAACGCAGATACGAAGCAGGATGAAGACATATCAGAATAAAATAGTTCCATCTGACCTATCACAACCCGAGGGTTGACTACTGCTTTTGGCTGATTCATGGCATAGAATCTAGTTGTTGCTTGATGTTGACCATGTGCTTGGTTGTTTGATGTCGACGATCCAGCTTGGGATGCTTGTCCACGTCCTCTACCATTATTATTGAACTGTTGCCTCTGTGAGCCTTGCTAACTCTGCCTCTGGGGTTGAGTCATAGTTTTGACTTTCTCAGGACAATCTCTCTTCAGGTGTCCTGACCTCCCACACTGGTAGCAGTTGTAGTTTCCCAAACTCTGCCTGGGTGGTCCTATCACTGATGTTGATGTTGTATTGGGGGCTCTACTTGGAGTAAAACTACGACCCCTACCCCTACTTGACGTCCACTGCATCGGGGTGTTAAACTTCGATGGTGGTGGTGGTGCAGAGAACCTCGGCTTCTTGAAACTCTCAGACAAGGGTCCTTGAAACTAAGGATATACTTTCTTATTACTGGTTTGTGGCTTCTAAATCACAGACCTCTCAATCCTTCTCACAGACTCCACAAAAGTGGCAAATGTTTCCCTGTTCTCCAGAGCAGACACATGAGTGGTCAGTTCAGCGTTCAACCCCTTCTCAAAATGTTGAATCCTCTCCTCATCAGTAGCTTCCATGTGCGGACAGAACCGCAACAGCTCCATGAACCTAGCTTCATATTCGCTAATGTTCATCTTTCCTTGCCTCAACCTCTCAAATTGAGAGATCTTCTCATCTAGATACGTCTTGGGAAAGTATCTAGCAACAAATTCACGTCAGAATTCATCCCATTCGACTTCAACACTGGGTCTCTTGCCTTCCTCAATGGTCCACCAATGACCTGCACTCCCCTTCAGTAGGTAGACAGCATGCCTCACCTTTTCAGCTTCTGGAATGTTAAGGATTCTAAAGGCCTTCTCCATCTCGGTCAGCCACATGTCAGCATCTGTTGGATCAGCTGTCCCAGCATATTTTGTGGCTCCCACCCGGCGAAGCCTTTCAAAGGTATTTCCAGCTCCTTATCCTTCATTGTGGGTAGGTGCCCTAGGTGCAGGTAGTGGCATCCAATCAGTCATATGGGTCATAGCTACCATAAAATGTCCAAACATGGCTTGGAAAGCTAGGTTCCCCATATCTGCTTAATTGAACTTGGGTTGTTCAGGTACGGGCTCCTCCCTAGCTTGATCCCTTGCACCTCCTCCGAGTGCAGCAATGCTGCTCTCAGCAGCATGTTCATCATGTGATCCAGACATCTTCTAGTTCTTCTCCTCCTATATGAGTAGAAGACACTATCAGATAAACTGGAAGACACTTAGAACAGATTCAACAACCTTAATCCTATGTCTCTGTAGACTCAATGAACCTAGAGCTCTAATACCACAAAATTTGTGGCGTACAGATCACAAAACCCAGATTAACTAATTTAACTAAAGCAGAAGCGTTTCGTTAGCAGCAGAATTACTGAAAATTACTAAAAATTAAAACAATTTTATAAAAAGATCCATTATTAGAAAACTCTGATAAACAAGAACCATAGTATTATATTTACATACTGGTCAACCATGTACATTCCATATACCATCTCTCCTCGAGGAATAGATGTACATCATTACTTTCCTAAATAGCACAAGTAACAAAACCTCGAAGCATCAAACCAAAATCTCAGGTTGATTATAAAACACTATTTCTGACTCCTAGGACCTGAGAGTACAGAGACGACACATAGGACTTTATGTGCAAAGCCTGACAACCAGTATCCCCACCTGGGATGTTACTATTTTCCTTGCTGTTGTTGCTGCTGCTCTTCCTCTGCTACAGAGGTTCTGCCTCTTTGTCTGTGTCTACCTAAAAACGTTGAATCTCACGGGGGTGAGACAATTATAAAATTGCCCCAGCAAGAGATATAACTCTCCGTCGTAACATGTTATTTTAGTTTAATAGAAATAAACTGAGCAGTGGGATAATATATTTCAATAGCAGATAAATTACTATCTATGCAAGTTTGAGCAACATTCCTATTCAAGTATTTCAGTTATAACGTGACAAGGCAACATGTCTCTTATTCAATATGGAATTGAAGAACATAAGAAACATTTATGTATCAAGAACATGCTAAGCAAGATAACATCAACCAGTGATTCTCATATTTCAATCTTATGCAAATATGCTACACGACTAATTATATTTTGCAAACATTCTTAAGCTCTAAGGAGATGAGGTATACCGCTCATACTCCAACCGATCACTGCGAAGTCTAAATCGGTACCACAGAAAGTCAATGGAAGAGCCAGCTTCCATGACTTCCCACATCTCGGTCAGTGTGAGATTATATACAGGACATCTTGTGTCTCTTCTACATAGCTTGCCAAGGTATAGTGGCATCTAGCTATAGAGTTACAGTGTCAATTGTACTGTCTTCGCGATCGAGATATTTCATGTTTACCTCCATCAATCCGGCATTAACATCATCGAGAGATTAGTGATACATCCATCCTGGAACATACAATGAAGGATTGAGAGGTTTAATGTTTACCTTCCATCAATTCCCTCATTGAGAGATTAGTGATACATCCATCCTGGAACATACAATGAAGGATTGAGAGGTTTAATGTTTACCTTCCATCAATTCCCTCATTAGGACGTAAGGATATTTTCTCCCATCGACCCCCACATATTCAATCATATGCGAACTCCAGGAAATCTTATAAGAAGACATGTTTCACCATCACCAGCTACTGACGATGATGGATCTATGGTCAGAGCACTACATGAATAGCTTTCACTTGATTAATTAAGTACATTATCATATTCTTTTAGCATCAATCAAGTTTTCAAACATAACTTATTAGGAAAAATGCTATGAAGAAACATGTACTGTTTTCATCAGTTACTTCTCAGTCTTTATCAGACATTGGGATCGCAGTCCCTTATTTCAAACTCAAAGCCATAAACATATAGTTCTGGGTATTCAAACCCTCATCTCATTATTGAGCACTGTTACCACTTTTTCAGGTAACCATCACCTTCAGATCATCTGAACAAGGTACACATGACACTTGCTACACAAGCATCTCATCTAGCACTTGAGGCCCATTAACTCTCTTGTCACCTCTTACTAGGCAACAAGGCATATTATGGCACACAAGGCCCAATAAATAATTTCAATAAATAAAGCATCATAGCTCATACCTGGCTATGTTCATCATCTCAGAATACCTACATGGTTAGCACACATGATAATAGATATATCAATCATATTTCAATTCCATGCTATTTCAGGGTAACACCACTAATTCCATACCAGGGTTAGGGTTTCCCATTCTATAGTAATTAGGGTTACTCATCCCTTTTGTTCAATTAGGACCAATGATTCATCAGTTCATTGTCTAAGATTAGAGTTTCATGCTAAATAGCATAATCCAAAATTTAGGGTTTACTATTCACATCACATCACCCTAGATTTAGGGTTTATGTTCAATAACTCACAATTAGGGTTTAGTATTCATCTGAATTAGGGTTTTATATCAAAATACCATGAATTAGGGTTACTCATGTCATTACCCTAAATTCATATCACAATAACTTCCTAGATTAGGTTTCATTCAGAATTTCCCTAATTTAGGGTTTGAGTTCATCAATCAACTCAATTAGGGTTTCATGATCTCTTTATCAAGGATCATACCCTAATTGTTCATCACATTGGAATGTGTTAGACTTGATTTCTACATGATTATCTTACATGTATAAATCTCTTTCTCTCTCATCCTCTTCTAGGATGTCCAGAAGATTTGATCAATTGAGCCTTCAATCCCATGAGTATTCACATGAATTGACCAATTGAATCTTCAATTAGATTAGATATCCAAAAGGATTAATCATGTTGGACCTCAAAAGGTCTTTCTTACATAGACCCTAACTGGTCTTTGATTTTCAAATTTCAAACGGTTTGAAGCCGTTTGGGCATATTGCCCTTGAAACCGTTTAAGCAAACATTTCCTTAAAACAGAATGAGCTAGAAAGTGTTGAAACTGCATGATCTTAGGTCTCCAAATGGTTTGGGATCGTTTGGTCCCAAACGGTCTTGAGACCGTTTGGACCCAAATGGTCTTAAGACCGCTTGGTCCAAACCATCTCAAAACCAAATGGACCAAAAAGATCTTTCAACACTTAATCATTTCAAGGTTCCAATTCATGAACCGATTATCAATTGACTCCTTGATTCATTCATCAATTGAACCATAGAATCACCCCTCAATTAGACCATTAATTAGGGTTTTGAACCCAATTAAACTAGGGTTTATAATCAAGACTCCTTCAATTAGGGTTTTGAAATTGAGGAACCGTCAATGCTTAACATTGTGGAACTAATCCAATTGAAACCAATGAGGCACCATTCATTTATGATATGACCTGACCTCAAACGGTCTTGAGGTCATTTGGATGACCTCCAAACGGTCTTGAGACCGTTTTCCTCATCTATCATTAAAATTTGTGAAATCCAATTAGGGTTACATCATTGGATTGATCATCAATATAGCCATTGATTGCACTTCGATTTGATGTCTCCAACTCTTAAATTACTCAACCATACTCAACCCTAGACCTCCAAACGGTCTTGGTTGACCTCCAAACTGTCTTGATACCGTTTGGGGTGACCTCCAAACAGTCTTGAGATCGTTTGGGCAATTCAACCCAAACTATTAACTTAAACCATTACAATTTCAGCACTTAGCCGATTAGGGTTTCCACTTGGAGGATTGTCTTTATATTGAATCAATCAATTGGAACCCTTGGATCATAATCCAATATTTTCTAGGGTCCTTACCTCAAATGGTCAACCCATCCAAACGGTCAACTCTTCTAAACAGTTTGGAGTCCAAACCTCCAAACAGTTTGGAAACCGTTTGGTCTCCAAACGGTTTGGTGAAATCGTTTGGACCAAAACCTTAAAACCGTTTGCAATACAAATATGTTGGAAAGTGGGCCTAAGATGATGTTATCATCATAAATCCTTAGACCATCGAAAACTACTGTTACTATCATGGTAATTGCATCAACTAATCAAAGGAATTGAAAGAAGAGCAATTGAACATAGTTGAATGAGAAATTGAAATCAACATCAATGAATAGGGGTTCAAGTTATATAACCCCCCTCCAATTGAGCTTAAAAGCTTGTAGCTTCACGACAATGGTGGAAGAAGCTTTTCCACACCACAAGGATCGTTCCTCAAGCTTTTGAGTGAAAAGGAATGGTTAGAAGTGAAGATGGGATCAAGATATGAAGAAATCATGTATTGTTTTGTGATTTCCACCATGAAATCAAGATGAACAAAGGTCAATAAGCTTTCCAACAGGTTGAGGGTCGTCTTCCTTATGTCCCTAGCTTCCTTGATCGTTTTTACAAGCAAAGAGAAGAAGTGGATTCGAAAAAGTCCTTGGTTTGAGTGGTAAAGGGTGCTTTTATAAGAAAATCAATGAGAGAGAAAATGCCTTATAAAAATCCTTTAATTCCAAAATTTGTGCCATCTCTTCCTCCTAATTTCCGTGCATTCAAAGATATCTTCCTTATCTCCAAATTCCCTTCCATTATCCATGAATTAAGGGAAAAGAAATTAAGCACCTTAATCATATTATATTAATATCCCATTTTTAGTGGATATTACTTTCCATTAACTTAATGTGAGTGGACTCTCCACTCAAGTTAGATATTTCGTGGCCTATCAAAGTCACAAGGGTGTTCACACTTGAACAAATCCAACCATATCATTTTTGGTTGAAGGCCCTTCAATTAATATATTTATTTTTGCATTAATTTGATGTAAAGTTCCATTTATGCTTAAATCTTGATTATTTTAATAACAAGATTCTCCTCTCCTTCAAAGTAGCTCAAATGAGATACCCCTTTCATTTTCTTGCCTCTTCGAGATTCCATGAATATTAAGAACCTTATAGAAGTGTTAAATTGCATATTGAACCCTGGGTTTTGGGTAAATTGCACATTACACCAAAACTAGGTTTTAATGCACAAACATTGCTTTATCAGCTCTTTCTTGGTACTCATGCTATCACTAGCCATACCTCAGCATCATCTTCATTCCCATGATGCTTAAACACTTGAGGAACATATTATCATGCACAATTTGCAATTTAACCCCTCAACTTGGGTAATTTGCACTTTAGTCCAAAGTAAGTAAAACATTACTTTCAACATTATTCAAAATGGACTAAAATTGAAATATAAGTTCCTCTTGAGCCTTAATTACTTTTCAAAAGATAAGAACAAGCATCTAATTATCTTTCTTAACCAAAACACCTAGGTTTAAAGCATAACCCAGGTCAGGGATGTTACAAAGGGCATGGAAGTAGACCCGGTTAAGATAGAGTTATCTCCAAGATACCTCCACCGACATCAGTGAAAGGAGTAAGGAGATTTCTAGGACATGCTGGATTTTACTGTCGGTTTATCAAAGATTTTTTAAAAAAATTGCTAAACCCTTATCGGAACTTTTGGATAAAGATGTTGAATTTTTCTTTGATAATCGATGTTTGATTGCTTTTAAAACATTAAAGGAAAAGCTAAGTTATACGCCTATTGCGTAGGATCCTGATTGGAGCCTACCATTTGAGATTATGTGTGGCACATCAGACTGTGTTGTGGGAGCTGTGTAGGGACAACACAAAGATAAAGCTCCTACCATCATATATTATGCGTCCAAAACTTTAAATGATGTACAACTTAATTATACAACCACAGAAAAAGAACTCTTCACAGTTGTGTTTGTGTTTGAGAAGTTCTGCCAGTACGTAGTAGGGGCAAGGGTAACTATTTGGACTGACCACACTGCCATCAAATACATGTTACAAAAGAAAGATGCAAAACCTAGATTCATTAGGTGGATTTTAATATTATAAGAATTTTACATAGAAATTAAAGACAAGGAAGGGGTGGAAAATGTGGTAGAAGATCACCTATCTAGGATGGAAAGAGTGAATGAAAAATATGTAGATATTCCCTTTGTTGAGGATTTTCCAAATGAACAACTCTTTGCTATCAAGGTTAAGGATCCATGGTTTGTATATATTGTTAATTATTTAGCCTGCAAAGAGTTGCCTATAGATTGGGGGTATTAAGAAAAGAAGAAAGTTTTCCACTCATTGAGGTTTTACATTTGGGATGACCCTATTCTTCTTAAACAATGTAGGGATGGACTTTTAAGGAAGTGTGTACCCAAGTGTGAGGTAGAGAGCATTTTTTTCACACTGCCATTCTTTACCTACGGGAGGGCATCATGCTAGCTCTAGGACAGTGGTCAAAGTGTTAGAGAGTAGATTTTATTGGCCAACATTATTTAAAGATGCATATGATTTTGTTCGTCGTTGTGATGCATGTCAACGTGCTGGTAAAATTTCTAAGCAACATGAGATGCCATTGAATGTATTTCAAGAGGTTGAAGTTTTTGATCTTTGGGGCATTGATTTTGTGGGTCCATTTGGGTCATCTAATTCTAACCTTTATATCTTACTTGCGGTTGACTATGTATCTAAGTGGGTGGAAGTAATTCCAACCCACACCAATGACGCTCAAGTGGTGTACAGATTTGTGAAGGATAACATTTTCTACAGGTTTGGTGTCCCCTGACTGATCATTAGTGATGGTGGATCACATTTCACCAATAGGCAATTCAGAGCCTTAATTAGGAAATATGGGGTGAAACACCGAGTGGGTACTCCTTATAACCCACAGACACAAGGCCAAGTGGAGGTGTCCAACAGGGAAGTGAAAAAAATCTCAAAAAGGATAGTTTCCACTAATAGGACAAATTAGAGTTTCATGCTTAATGATGCTCTTTGAACATATAGGACGGCCTATAAATCACCTATAGGTATGACACCTTTTAGGTTGGATTATGATCGTGCTTGTCATCTACCAGTAGAGCTTGAGCATAAGGCAAAATGGGCATTGAGAAAATTAAACTTTGGATTGGATGAAGCAGGTAGAAAAAGACTTTTGGAGTTTAATGTACTAGATGAGCTTAGGATGGATGGTTATGAAAGTTTGAGGATTTATAAGGAGAGGAAAAAGAAGTTTCATGATTGGCATATTGGGAATAAGGTGTTGCTTCCAAGACAAAAGGTTCTCCTTTTAAACTCTCAACTTAAGTTACATCTGGGCAAACTGATGTCCAAATGGAGTGGACCATTTGTGATTGAGAAAGTTTTTCCCCATGGTGCAGTGAAGATTTTAGATGGGAATAGGTCATTACTTGTTAATGGCTAAAGATTGAAGCACTACTATGGTGGGGAAGTGGAACAGGGAATAGAAGATGTACAACTTATGAAGATCCCTTAGTTTCTTACTCTTAGGAATGTCTAGTCTAGGATGTTAAACAATGGTGCTTGTTGGGAGGCAACCCAACCTTCATTTTCCTTCTATTCATGTTCATTTTCACATTGTAGTTGTCTTAATATTTTTTTTTCTAAAAATGGTACACTTACTCATGTGTGGAGTGTGCAGATTTTTCCTAGGTCGGTACTACCAAGATACCCAGTCGGTCGTACTGATATTAAATTAGTGAACCATCCCCACCAGAATGCTAGACTCAGTATTATCAACT
The DNA here is from genome assembly GCA_963693085.1 of Alisma plantago-aquatica. Taxonomy (NCBI): domain Eukaryota; kingdom Viridiplantae; phylum Streptophyta; class Magnoliopsida; order Alismatales; family Alismataceae; genus Alisma; species Alisma plantago-aquatica. The sequence goes on from OY856409.1 coordinate 218,509,907, forward strand.
CTCCCAGTTGGTACTACCGAGTTTCTGAAGATTTTCAATTGTTAATTGATAAGCTTTCCATGATATTGACACACAAGTTGGTACCACCAACTTTTTAGTGCGCCCAGAATCAGAACATCAAGATGAAATTTTGAAAGTACCAAGACAAAACTGCCAGCTCAGTACTATCAACATTCCAATCGGTAGTACTGATGCATGGCATCCAAAATCCATGGATGCTCAATTCAACAGAAGATGCAAGCTTCATCTCACGGATGGTAACACTAATCTGCGACTCAAGTCGGTACTACTGACTTGGACTCATTACCACCAACTCCGAGCGATCCACACTCAAGACATCATCAAACATCAGTCATCGATACATCTGAGCAACGGATTTATGCATGTATCTTGGTACTACCGACACAAAAGTTGGTAGTACCAACTCATCTATATAAGGAGGGGTAGTTAACCCATTTTCTTCACACCACTTCCTCCACTCCTCTTAGAACTCAGAGTGGAGCTACACTGAGCACAGACAATCTTTAGTGAGCTGGCGATCTTCACTTAGCCGACGATCTTCACGGAGATTCTCTTTCCTAATCATCTTTCTTGCATTGGCATCATGGCGCCAAGGAGAGGCCCTTCTACATCGGCGGATAAAGATGAGTTGGTCTCTCAACCAACCCGCATCCAACATTCATCCTTGGAGTTTAGGAAGATCTATGAGGAGTTATAGATGAGGTCGATAATACCAACATGATATGGAGATCGTGAATTGATCGAAAGGGTGGGCTTTACTGAAAATATGTGATGGGTATGTCAGAAGCATCTCATGGAGGGAGACAATCCTTTCTTTAGTGACTGGTAGACTTACTCGAAACTCATCCTAGAGTTCTTGGCATCACAAGATGTTCTTGACACCCCCAAGTAGAAGTTAGGAGGAAAATGGCGGGAAGACAAAGTCAACTTATGTCTCTTTAACAACAACTATTCCATCACTCTACAGGCCTTCAACCACATCTTCAACTGGGCTCACATCCCAAAATGCTCGGCCCCTTCTGACTTTGACTTCAACTTGGCTTGGGAGAAGTTGACTGAGGTGCCAGAGGGCTTTTGTATAAACTGGCATATCAACTATGTTACTAACATCAAGCACCCATTTGCTCAAATCCTTCACCGACTATGCACCAACACCATATTTTCTCAGTCTGTTCAAGCTTAAGGGAAGGTTCAATAGGAAGACCTCTACTTCCTCTACAGGCTACTGGAAGGAGAGATTGTCAACATTGGCACCTTCCTTCTTCTCCAAATGTTCTTTCTTCGACGCAATGTGACAAGAAAGGAGTTGATTCTATTTGGGGGTCTCATCACCCCCATTGCATTACATTTTCACCTTAATTTTTTCCACCCTCACACCATTAGAAGATACAAATAAGCTGGACCTCCTGCACTTCCGCAAGGTCACCTCCTCAGCTTCCACCACAATGTTCTCTATGCACATTGCATGCGTCGTTTCGGGAGAGGAGCCTCCCCGGTCCCATCTTCAACTTGTGCAGAGTGAACCATCTCTAGTGGCCACTGAACGAGGGGGAGGCAGAAGATCCACCAAGGGCAGTAGCTCAGGTCAATGACGAGGAGAAAAGTGATGATGAATTTGATGGTGTTGAGGAGGTGGAGCCCACCATCCCCATCACTAGGAGAGCGGTCCTGCACAAACGGGCATGCACTTACGTTGCCTCGACTTATTCTATCCTACCCCATTTTCAGGAGGAGAAAAACCTGTACAACATGGCCGGTATGTATACCATGCAGCAGGAGATCTAGACTGGACAGCAGCAGCATCAGGCGACGTTGTCTGGTGTACAAGATATTCAAGGAAGGTTGTACCAAAACCAGAAGGTGATATATGAGAATGAACGACTTCTCTTAGCCAACTAAAAGAATGTTCACATGTGCCTACAGTGGATGGAGTAGTACCAGCAGTCCTTCTTTGACCACTATTGGAACTAGGGGTACTTTGGAGGGTACCCACAGCCACATCAGATGGCACTAGCTGATCTATCTTTTCAGGGGATGTCCCCCCTCATGATCCTGGCATGCCTCAGCCACCTCCATTTTGAGCAATGGTACCACTATTCCACCTCTTGAGTGTAAGTATTGACTATGTGGACATAGTCATATTCAAGCTTGGGGGGGTGCTGGAACAGCATTCTATCTTTGTTTTTATAGTTTTTTTCTTACATTTTTTTATCTTAGTTGTTTCATTTTTAGTTTCAATGGTGCATTTTTAGGATCAACACCTATCTAGTGTAATTGTGGAGAAGTAATGTATGGTTGCATTTGTCAAGTCATATGTGTTAGTGTAATGAAATGGTTGTGTCTTCATAGCTTAATTTGTGACATATTTGTGCATCACCAATTGAGGAAGTGTTTGATTAAGTCAGTTGTAGGATATAGGATATGAATGAACATCTAATCAAAATGGGAAAGGGAATGAAGATGTTGTTGAGCCTAATATGATCAAACCTTTAATGAGATCTTAAATGGCAATTTAATAAAGAAACCTTAATATTACCATGTGAACGTGTCATTAAAGAGGGACGTGTCATTATTAAAAGAAAGGCATCGTCTCTTAGTTATGTGATTCCATCGATCTTTGCCATCTAACTTTGAATCACCACCTCAAGATGAACAAGTGCTCCAACTTATTTCTTTTGGTTGCATTGCATGACATGATAGGTGACATGGTAGGTTATCTCTCATCCTCATATGCATTTGAAAAAAAAAAAACACACACACACATAAAAGTTGCATTTGCGTGCACGTCCAATCTTAGTGCATACCAACTTAGTTGCATTGAAATTGCATGTAGATTAAATATATTTCATCACATTCATTCCTTTTTGGTCATGTGGATTGTAGTCTCTAATTGTGAAAGTTGAAGTAGGGGCATACCTCCGCATCAAAATAAAAGCAAAAAAATGAAGTGAAAGTCTGAGCATTATTCCATCATGATAAAGACAAGAAAAATTACCAGCTAGAAAAAAATTGAATCTTTTCACCCCAGGATCATCTTCAACCTTGATTCTTTGTGAGTAGCTTTGGCAGTTAATGACGGTAGTTGACTCTAAGCTTCTGGCCTTCAGGGTGATAGGTAGAGACATGGATGCCTTTGTTAGACGAGGATTGTCTGATTATCAGATCCTAATCCTAAGGTCAGAGATGCACTTGACAATATAAATAGTCGTGACTTGATTTCCTATTAGGAATATATGTGTGACAATATTTCCCTTTTTCCTTTTCAATTTATAAAAACCTATTAAAATCATATCTCTTTCTCATTTTATCCTTTTAATCCCAAATTTTAAAGGGAAGTCTTAGAAATACCAAAACATTGTAAACTGGTATAGATCTGGAATATGGCATTAGATATGGTACTACGATATTCCCCTTATACAGTGGATCGCATCAACAACTATGAATCGGGAAGGAGGAATGCAAGGTTTATACCTCATCCTGAAATAAGTCCAGCGGCAATCCTGTGTTGTAGCATGCTTCTTTCTAAAGTTGCACCGAGACAACTGTCGATGGTGGTCTCCTGGTTGATCACCATGGACATTGATTGATTGTATCCTCCTAGTGGGTGGAAATAGCCTCCTCACCTCTGTAGTAGTCCACACAGACCATCAGGAACTCTTTTCATTCTAGATGAATCAACAAGAAGGATTTATCCCTTCTAGTCAACGTACTAGCATCAAATTGCTCTCCTAATTATGTCACCCTTGTTGTTCCTCCCTTTAACAGGTAGAACTTGCTTGGATTCTCATGTTACCGCAACTATGAGAATACAAAAATTGTTAGACCTTATTGTTGTTGTGTCTTTAGAAAGCCTCGACAAATCCATTTATAGGAGGGTCAGCTTCAGGAGTTCTAGTCTGAGTGGAAGATGAAAAGAAATAATTTCACAAATTTTTTAAAACCTATGAACGTTTAACATGTCAGTTCACTACTGAATCGATCGATTCACATATGAGCTGATTGGTTCAACCCTTGAACCAGATGTTTCACTATGTTTCCTATTCACAATTGCATTGTAAATTAATATTCAATTAATACACAACATGACGTCAGCATCACTCCTTGATCTAATCGTATTGATCAACCAAACAAATAGTTCACAATCTAAACTGATCGGTTCACAGATATGAGTCAGTCGATTCACTTGTTGAACCAGTCATTTCAGAGTTCTAATTGTCAATGTTGGTTAAAATTTACCTGAAACTTGAATTGGTTCAACACTTGATTAATTATTTCCAATTGGGTATCTTTTAATCCTGCATCAATCAAATTACAGCGTACAAACCCTAAACATATTCTACAAAGATAAGGGTAGCTTGCTACATCAGAAGATATAAAATATCATAAGACAATATCACATCATTACATGATATCACCTCAAAATAAGCACTAAGACTCTAACAATGTCATAAGACCTAATCAAATAGTTCCTACATAACATCATTATCTCACCATGCCTCATAAAGGCTCACAATCACAATGCATGTGTCATAGACATGGTACCACATCAATCATTCGACTATGATGTTCATTCATCCTGCATGTTAGGTTACAAAAAGTAGGAGAGAGAAAATACTTCATTACATGCTAATCATTCAAACAAGATAAGCATTATGTTGTGTACTTGAACTTAGGGTTAGGGTTCTTCACAACTGACCAATTAGAGTTGTCATAACATTGCTTAACATCATACCCTATAGTACACCACTTCCCACATTCTTGTAATCTATTAGATCAAGCATGGCTATTATAACCAAACGATCATGTAACCAGAAAAGTGTTGTGTCCATACTAGGTATGACACCACTAGTGACCAACACAACATCAAGTTATAGCGACAACAACACATGCTAAACATAGTGAACACATGACCCCTCAAAATGTAGCGACCACAACACATGTAGTGACTACCACACATGTAGAGACCATCACCAATAGCAATGTAGTGATATCAAGGTAGTGCATCAAGTGTAGAGACAACAACAACAACTTCATGCATAGAGACTGCAACGCATCACTTAGACCATCATAACGCATCAACTATAATGGTCATCACAAAACAGACATCAAAAGATGGAAAACACAACGACCATCAAGGTTAGGAAAACACAATGAATGTTATGGAAGGCATAGTGTTCAAGGGTGTTAGGGTTAAGGTTATGGTGACGAAAGAGAACCAAGCTCACCTCCAACATGGTCATACCAACCACATGGAACCAAGGATACATGTCGACTGAACAGATGTTAAAACATGAAGAATCCCAAGCATCACCAAGGTAAAAAATTGATGAAGATGATAATCCTCAAAACCCTAGAATTTGATCATCAAAAGGATCAACATAAACCCATGACATGAGAGAGAAAACCAAGTGTTAAGAACATGTATGCATGAATCAAGCCTCCATCTTTCAACAAGATAACTGAACCAAGATCTTGGGGATAAAACCAAAAGTTAAAAGAGGGCATCTAACAACCAAGAACTCCACTATCCAAACCATATTGGGTACAAGAATTAGGGTTCAAAAGAAAAGAGTTAATCTATGCAAGAAAATCACAAAATCATAGACCCTAGATCTTCTAGGTATCAACATCATAAACCAACTTGTAATCACATTTTAGAGATAGATAACTTGCATGTAAGATTAAGGGCAACAATACTTGAGGCGAGAGAGTTATATAATCCACCTTGGATTGTGAAGAACGACTCCAAAGCCAAGAAGCTCCAAGAGAGAGAAGAAAACCACATCTTGGATCAACTCTAAAGCCAATCAAGATCACCTCCAAAGAAGAAGAACAAACCTAGGTAAAAAGGTGCACAAAGAAGAGAGGGTACAAACCCTAGGTCAAAAAGAAAACAAATTGAAGAGATCTTCATTTCACTTAGGTACTACCATGGGAGAACCTTGTATTCAACCTCTATTGGAGACAAGTTCCTCAAGAGAACCACCATGTAGAACCATGGATTGGCCAAGAGAAGAAAAAGAGGGGTAGGTTTGCAAGAAAACAAAATCAAGAAGGTTAAACCACTTACCAAGATCAAGGATCACCACAAGAGAGATGATCAAACCCTAGATCACCACATGTAAGGGTTCAACCTCCTTCTTCAAGATCAAGCACCTCCACTTGAACCACTAAGAATAAGGGCCAACTCTAAGAAATAAGGGAGAAGGAAGAGAGAGCTAAAGGGGCCACTTGCAGGTTAAAGAAGGGGTATAAATACCCAAGTATAGGAGAGAGGGGAGGGAGATGAGGTGTCAAGATACTAGAGCCACTAGTGACAATTGTCCCTCCAAATATCAACCACACAAGTACTCAAGATAAGAATTCACCAAATATCATTCAAACCAAGGTGGGGTAGTGACCATTAAGTCCTCTAAACCAAAAACACTTCGGTCGAAGCAAAACCAGGGTATCCAACATAGTAGCGACGGCTACACCATGTTAACCAAAAGCAAATGGTCACCAAAACATAAACATGATTCAAAAATAGTGACCAAGATTAAGTATAAAGCATATTAGTCACTAAAACAACCAAGAAAGCACTTTCGTTGCAACACTTCAAAGGATCAACAAACATGGTCGACATCATCATCAACTCAAGCATCCATGCAAACCCTAGCATCAATGCATCATGCCACCTCATCAACCAAGGTACAACAAGGTGTCACTATGCATTATTCTCTCTCTCTCATGATGCCAAAAAATAGGAGGCATAATCAACATATGAAAAAATGCAAGATAAACCCTCAAATAGGTAAATTGTAACTTGGTCCAAAACAAGCATACATATAGCATAACTAGCTCAATAATCAACCAAACAGGATCAAACTGAGCATGTCACATGTTATTAAATCACTTTAAGATATTATGTTAAGGTTTTAAGCATCTAATTATGCTAAGAAAGCAAGATCAGCAAGAAACTTAGGTAGGGGTCTTACAATCATAAACCCCTAACAAGGATTTCTCCCCCGAAATACGCAAAAAGAGATGGATACTTCCTATGCATCTCATCCTCCAACTCCCATGTGGCTTCTTCCATGCCATGATGATGCCACAAAACCTTAACAAACACTATATCCTTCTTCTTCAACTTCGTTACCCTTCTATCAAGGATAAAAATAGGACCTTCCACATACGACGCATACTCCTCCAACTCAATCTCTATAGGCTGCATCACCAACTCTGTGTCATGGTGACACTTCCTCAAAATCAAAATATGAAAGACTGGATGCAACCTATGCAACTCAGGTGGTAACTCCAACCTGTAAGCTACCTTTCCTACATGTGTCACCATAGGGTATGGTCTCATAAACCTAGGAGCCAACTTACCCTTCTTCTAAAACCTCAACACTACTTTCTAAGGAGAGACTTTGAGGTAAACCTTGTCCCCCACTTGGAACTCCAAAGGCCTCCAATGATTATCAACATAATACATATTCCTATCTTGGGCTGTCTTCGGTTGTTGTTGTATCATATTAATCTTCTTTATTATCTATTGCACAAGCTCAGGCCCCAAAATCTCATACTCGTCCATTTCTTACCAACACAATAGAGACTGAAAACATCTCCCATACAAAGCATCATAAGGTGCCATGTCGATACTCTTTTGATAGTTGTTGTTGTTGTATGCAAACTCTATCAAACTAAGGTGCACATCCCAACTGCCCAAAAACTATATAACACAAGCTCTCAATGAATTGTTGAAGGTCTAAATAGTCCTCTCAGATTAATCAACTACCTACAGATGAAACATCATACTGAATCTCAATATGTACCCATCAATGTGTGCAGACTCTCCCAAAAGAGATTGGTAAACTGAGGACCTCTGTCAGGTCCTATCATCACTGGGATACCATGCAAATAGACTATTTCATCCACATACACCTAAGACAACTTCTCAGTTGTATATGCTATCTTCACAGGAAGGAAGTGTACTGACTTGGTCAACCTGTCCACTATCACCTAGATGGAATCATGGCCTTTAGTTGTCCTAGGGAGACCAACCACAAAGTTTATAGTAATATTATCCCATTTACACTGTAGTATAGGAAACGGTTGCAACATTCTTATAGGTTTCTGATGCTCAGCCTTTACCTGCTGACACATAGGACACCTTGCCAAGAACTCATCCATGTCACACTTCAAACCAGGCCACCAATACAGATCCTTCGTATTGTAGTACATATTGGTACTACCTGGATGCATAACGTACATCGAGGAGTGAGACTCTTCTGAAACCATCTTCCCCATACCATCAACAACATGAACCACTACTTTACAGTGGTAACATATTATTCCATCCTCTGACTCATGGAATACATCACACTTCTCACTGCCAAACTCTTCTTAGATCTGATGTATCACAGTATCATCTCTTTACGCATCATTGATATGTTGTTTCAATGTAGGATTCACATGAAATAGTTCCAATAAGCCTATCAACAGTGAGACCTTCAACTTTACATTCATCTAACCCAACGTCACCAACATATATCTCATATGCCACACCAAGGAACACAGTTGATCCTTATTAGCAGATGATGACGAAGAAGACTTCCTACTAAGTGCATCTTCCACCACATTTGCCTTCCCTGGATGGTGGTCTATAGTGTAATCATAGTCTTTGATCAACTCCATCCAGCTTCGTTGCCGCATATTCAGCTTCTGCTTTGAGAAGATGAACAAAAGGTTCTTGTGGTCAGTGAAAATATGATACTTCTCGCTTTAAAAGTAGTGTCTTCAAATTTTCAAAGCATGGACCACAGTCTAAAGCTCTAGATCATGTGTCGGGTAGCTCTCCTCATGCTTCTTAAGCTATCGCAAAGTAAAAGAAATCACGTTTTTATCTTGCATCAGCACACTCATCAAACCATTGTTCGACTCATCAAAAATGACAATATAACCTTTTTCCTTGCTCAGTTAGAACCAACACTAATGCATTGGTCAGCTTTTCCTCTAAAAGCTGGAAGAACATTGAAACTTATCATCCCAGACAAATGGCACACCTTTCCTTGTCAGCTTTGTTAGGGGTAATGCTACATCACTGAAGTTCTTAATCAACCGCTTATAGTAGCCTGCCAAACCTAAGAAACTGTGAATCTTCATCGGTGTCTTTAGCTACTCTCATTCTAACATAGATTGAACCTTCTTTGGACCCACACTAACTTCTGTAGCAGATATCATGTGCCCAAGAAAAGACACCTCCTTCATCCAGAACTCACATTTGTTGAATGTTGCATATAACTTGTGATGTTTCAAAAATGTCAAAGCCTATCTTAGATGTTGCTCATGTTTCTAGATTTCTTTGGAGTATAACAAGATGTTGTCAATGAACACAACTATGAACTGATCAAGATAAGGCTGGAACACCCTGTTCATTAGATTCATGAATGTTGTTGGTGCATTAGTTAGCCCAAACGGCATAACCACAAACCCATAATGAGCATACCTCATCCTAAAGGACAACTTGGTTATGTCATCCACCTTAATTTGCAACACATGGTATCTTGACCTCAAATCTATCTTAGAAAACACTACAAAACCTCTTAGTTGATCAAACAGATCGTCTATTTGTGGAAAAGGGTACTTGTTCTTGTTTATCACCTTGTTCAACTACCATTAATCGATGCACAATATCATAGGACCGTCTTTCTTCTTTACAAACAACACACGAGCACCCCAAGGGGAAGTTCTTAGTCTGATAAATCCCTTATCTTGTAGTTCATGTAACTACTTCTTCAACTCATGCATCTCAGTTGGTGCCATCCTACATGTTGAATGTGTTATTGGTTGTGTACCAAGAACCAGATTAATCTCAAAGTCAATCTCTCGAGATGGGGGAACAACGGGAAACTCATTAGGAAACATGTCGACAAACTAATGTACCACTAGAACTTCTTGGATACTAGGACTCCTCACCTTGGTATCCACCACATGTGCCAAGAAAGCCTCACATTCTTGCCTCTTTGGCCTCTTTGTCGTCATCGCTAACACCAAGCACGTAGGGAGAATCTTCCTATCCACTTGGAAGACCCACGAAGCATCACCTTCAAAGAATGTCACACCCTAGAACTATAATCCAAGACCACTCGGTACATCTCCAAAGTTATTATCCCAAGGATCACATCGGATCCATTTATGTCAAGTGGTATAAGGTCCACTTGAATGATGTGTCCTGAGAAAGAAAGAACATAGGATGGACACACCTCCTACAACTCAGCAGAACCAACCAAAGGGGTTTCTAAATGAAGACTATCAGATCTATGACTAACAGACAAAGGAACAACTATCTATCACCTCTCATGTGAAAAAAAGTGTGTCGCACCCAGGTCAACCAGAACAGATATAAAGAAAGAAGAAAACAAATTAGAATGAAATAACTCCATCTGACCTATCACAACCCCTAGATTGACCACTCCCTCAGGCTGACTAATGGTATAGAATCAAGTCGTTACTTGTTGTTGCCCCTATCCTCTACTGGCCTGCCCATAAGATCCTTTATGTGATGCCTAACCACATCCTCTGCCTCCACCATTGTTGAACTATTGTTGCTACTTTGACCCTGGCTGACTCTATCTTGGCTGCTACATCACCTCCTCATCCTTTATAGGACAAGACCATCTAATGTGCCCTACCTATCAACACTTATGGAAAGTCCTTGAGTCATACTATGGCCTAGACGACCCTGTCATTGATATTGATGTTGCACTATGAGATCTTGCTCGCAGGAAATTATGGCCTCTTCCCTTTCTCGGTGACCACTAAGATTGAACCGCTAACCTCTACTATAACTGAGGTGATGAGAACTTATACTTCTTGAAGTCTCCTAAAAATATCCTCTAAAACTGAGCTGGTCCCTTCTTAGCATTGGCTTCACGCATCTCAACAGCTTACCGTTCAATCCATCTCACAGACTCAACAAATATGGAAAACTTCTCTCTGTTCTCTAAAGCTGACACCATAGTCATCAACTTTTTGATCAAACCCTTCTCAAAATGTTGGATCCTCTCCTTATCTATCACAGCCATGTGAAGACAAAACCCCAACAACTTCATAAACTTTTCCTCATACTCATTGATCATCATCAATCCCTACTGGATCTTCTCAAACTATGAAATATTCTCATCCAAATATGTCTTTGGCAAGTATCGGCTCACAAACTCCTCGAAAAAATCCTCGCAATGGATCGCTATATCGGGTATCTTCTCTTCCTCAATGTCCCACCAATGGCAAGTACTACCCTTCATTAGGTACATCATGTGCTTCACCTTATCATCATAAGGGATATCGAGGATCTTAAAGGGCTTCTTTAGCTCTGTGAGCCACATATCTACATCTTTTGGGTCGTATCCATGTACTCCAAAGCTCCAACACATCACAACCCCTCAAAATTATTCTGAAAACCCTAGGATTCTGCATTGGGAACAGTAGCCCTTGGTTGTGATGTGGGTGTTGTATCCATCATATGTGAAGTCATGGCCATCAACTATCCAAACATGGACTAAAAGGTGGGATAGGCCAAGGTAGGTGGGTCCAACTAAGTCACTTAAAGAACTCCATATACTCTTGCCTGCCTTCTAGAACCACCTCTTAGTGCAGCAACACTAGTCTTAGCATGTTATTTGTGTTCTCCAAACATATTTTCTTCTTCTTCTGTATAAGTAGAAGCTGCAATCAGATGTACTAGATAACACAAGAATAGACACAACCTAGTCCTATGTCCCTATAGACTCAACGAACCTAGAGCTCTGATACCAACCTAACTTGTAACGTCCGATCTCACTACCCAAGGCTCTAGTAGAGTTTTAGAAATGACGAATGGCCCCATAAACCACCACTAGCCTTAACTGCGCACTTTGTCCACACTGACGTGCAAGCCAGGATCAACTTCCCGACTGGTCACCCATCCTAGTACTACTCCAAGCTGAGCACGCTTAACTATGGAGTTCTTTAGTGATGGGCTCCCGGAAAAGGAGGTGCACCTTGGTGATATGGGTAGTCCAATCATTAATTTAAAATCATGTTATCCAAGGCATCAAATCCTGGGATGTTACAATCTCCCCCACTTAGACTCTTGATGTCCTCGTCAAGGCTCAACTATAAGGCCTTATAATCTGACCCCATTTCAGTGCAGACCCACAATGGCCCAGGGACACCCAGCTCCTAATCACGGAATACCAGCGCAAGGGTGGCTACATCAACCATGGACAACCCTTTCCTACATGCCTGGACCGCACGGCTCAAGACTGGCATGCCATGCCCATGTAGGCCCACCTACTGGAGGGGAATTGGCTCTGATACCATTTGTAACATCCGATCCCACTACCCAAGGCTCTAGTAGAGTTTCAGGAATGACGACTGGCCCCATAAACCACCACTAGCCTTAACTGCGCACTTTGTCCACACTGACGCGCAAGCCAGGATCAACTTCCCGACTCGTCACTCATCCTAGTACTACTCCAAGCCGAGCACGCTTAACTATGGAGTTCTTTAGTGATGGGCTCCCGGAAAAGGAGGTGCACCTTGGTGATATGGGTAGTCCAATCATTCCTTTTAAGATCATGTTATCCAAGGCCTCAAATCCTAGGATGTTACATAACTTGTGACAACTCGATGCCACAAAAGTGAGAAAACTTAAAACAAAAGTGTGTGATCAACTAAGTCTAGTGTGGTTCTTCAGATCTGGAAGCCAAAACCTAAATAAGAGAATCACAATGCTTATTTTAACTCGCCAAAGGACTGGTTTGAAGTTGTTCAAGGTAAAAGAAAGCCAGTTTCTCCCCTACACCCAATGGAAATCAAAGTTCAAGAAGGATGCATCATGTTCCCAAGTGTTGAAGTTGTAGAAAATGCATCGAAATGGAAATTCTGCCTCTCGAGCTATGTTATTAATTTCAATCTCGTTCCTACCAACCTACATTCTCACCTTCTCAATATATGGAACCTGGAAGAAAATGTCGAAATCATTCCAAGATAGAATGGCATGTTCCTATTCAGATTTTCTAACGCTCGTGATGTTAAGTTGGTTCTAGACAAGGGTCCATGGTATGTGAAATGTTTTCTGATGGTGTTAAACAAATGGAGCCCTGGTTTCCTTCTGAAGAAAGCCAGATTCAAGACCATTCTGATATGGATTAGATTGTATAATTTACCTTTGGAGTTATGGGATACATGTATGTTTGAGAGAATAGGTTCGTACCTGGGGATTCCCATCAGTACTGATAAAGCTACTAAGGAATGCAGCTTACTAAAATATGCTAGACTACACATTCTTATCAGTCCATAGGCTAAACTTATGAATTATGTTACTCGTCAAAGTGATGATGAAGGTATCTATGAAGTTCTTATCGAGTATGAATGGATTCCTTCTACCTATGGAAAATGCAAATTGTTTGGTCATGAAGTATTTTGTTGTCCATTTCTAGAGATAGCTACTTCACCAACTGAGTGTGGCCTGAATTCAGATGTGAACACAATTCTGGTTCTTAATGATCACATATCAAGTATGGGAATAAGCCCTGGATCTAGTTCTGGAGCAGGTTATGTGGCGTACAGATCACAAAACCCAGATTAACTAATTTAACTAAAGCGGGAGCGTTTTGTTAGCAGCGGAATTACTGAAAATCACTAAAAATTAAAACCATTTAATAAAAAGATCCATTATTAGAAAACTCTGATAAACAAGAACCAAAGTATTATATTTACATATTGGTCCACCATGTACATTCCATATACCATCTCTCCTTGAGGAATAGATGTACATCATTACTTTGCTAAACAGCACAAGTAAAAAAACCTCAAAGCATCAAACCAAAATCTCAGGTTGATTATAAAACACTATCTACTGACTCCTAGGACCTGAGAGTACAGAGACGACACATAGGACTTTATGTACAAAGCCTGACAACCAGTATCACCACTTGGGATGTTACTGTTGTCCTTGTTGTTGTTGTTGTTTCTCTTCCTCTGCTACAGAGATTCTGCCTCTTTGTCTGCGTCTACCTAAAAAAGTTGACTCCCATGGGGGTGAGACAATTATAAAATTGCCCCAGTGAGAGATATAACTCTCTGCCGTAACATTGTTATTGCAGTTTAATAGAAATAAACTGAGCAGTGGGATAATATATTTCAATAGTAGATAAATTATTGTCTATCCAGGTTAAAAAAAAATTCCTATTCAAGTATTTCATCTATAACTTGACAAGGCAACATGGCTCTTATTCAATATGGAATTAAAGAACATAAGAAACATGTATGTATCAAGAACATGCTAAGCAAGATAACATCAACCAGTGATTCTCATATTTCAATCTTATGCAAATACGCTACACGGCTGATTATATTTTGCAAACATTCTTAAGCTCTGAGGAGATGAGGTATACCACTCATACTCCAACCGATCACTGCGAAGTCTAAATCGGTACCATACAAAGTCAATGGAAGAGTCAGCTTCCATGACTTCCCACATCTCGGTCAGTGTGATATTACATGCAGGACATCTTGTGTCTCTGCTACATAGCTTGCCAAGGTATAGTGGCATCTAGCTATAGAGTTACAGTGTCGACTGTACTCTCTTCGCGATCGAGAGATTTCATGCTTACCTCCGTCGATCCAGCATTAACATCATCGGGAGATTAGTGATACATCCATCCCAAAACATACAATGAAGGATTGAGAGGTTTAATGTTTACCTTCTATCAATTCCCTCATTAGTACGTAAGGATATTTTCACCCATCGACCCCCAAATTTTCAATAATATGTGAACTCTAGGAAATCTGGTAAGAAGACCTGTTTTACCATCACATGCTACTGACGATGATGGATCTATGGTCAGAGCACTACATGAATAGCTTTCACTTAATTAATTAAGTACATTATCATATTCTTTTAACATCAATCAAGTTTTCAAACATACCTTATCAGGACAAATGCTATGAAGAAACATATATTGTTTTCATCAGTTACTTCTCAGTCTTTATCAGACATTGGGATCTCAGTCCCTTATTTCAAACTCAAAGCCATAAACATATAGTTCTGGTTATTCAAACCCTCTGCTCATTACTGAGCACTGTTACCACTTTTTCAGGTAACCATCACCTTCAGGTCATCTGACCAAGGTACACATGACACTTTCTACACAAGCATCTCATCTGGCACTTGAGGCCCATTAACTCTCTTGTCACCTCTTACTAGGCAACAAGGCATATTATGGCACACAAGGTCCAATAAATAATTTCAATAAATAAAGCATCATAGCTCATACCTGGCTATGTTCAACATCTTAGAATACCTACATGGTTAGTACACATGATAACAGATATATCAATCATATTTCAATTCCATGCTATTTCAGGGTAACACCACTAATTCCATACCAGGGTTAGGGTTTCCCATTCTATAGCAATTAGGGTTACTCATCCCATTTGTTCAATTAGGACTAATGATTCATCATTTCATTGTCCAAGATTAGAGTTTCATGCTAAATAGCATAATCCAGAATTTAGGGTTTACTATTCACATCACATCACCCTAGATTTAGGGTTTATGTTCAATAACCCACAATTAGGGTTTACTATTCATCCGAATTAGGGTTTTATATCAAAATACCATGAATTAGGGTTACTCATGTCATTACCCTAAATTCATATCACATTAACTTCCTAGATTAGGGTTTCATTCAGAATTGCCCTAATTTAGGGTTTGAGTTCATCAATCAACTCAAATAGGGTTTCATGATCTATTTATCAAGGATCATATCCTAATTGTTCATCACATTGGAATGTGTTAGACTTGATTGCTACATGATTATCTTATATGTATAAATCTCTCTCTCTCCCATCCTCTTCTAGGATGTCCAAAAGATTTGATCAATTGATCCTTCAATCCCATGAGTATTCACATGAATTGACCAATTGAATCTTCAATTATATTAGATATCCAAAAGGATTAATAATGTTGGACCTCAAACAGTCTTCCTTACATAGACCCCTTGAAACTGTTTAAGCAAACATTGCCTTAAAACCGAATGAGCTAGAAAGTGTTGAAACTGTATGAGCTTAGGTCTCCAAACGGTTTGGGATCGTTTGGTCCCAAACGGTCTTGAGACCACTCAAAACCGAATGGACCAAAAAGGTCTTTCAACACTTAATCATTTCAAGGTTCCAATTCATAAACCGATTATCAATTGACTCCTTGATTCATTCATCAATTGAACCATAGAATCACCCCTGAATTAGACCATTAATTAGGGTTTTGACCCCCAATTAAACTAGGGTTTATAATCAAGACTCCTTCAATTAGGGTTTTGGAATTGAGGAACCGTCAATGCTTAACATTGTGGAACTAGTCCAATTGAAACCAATGAAGCACCATCCATTTATGATATGACCTGACCTCAAACGGTCTTGAGGTCATTTGGATGACCTCCAAACGGTCTTGAGGTCGTTTGGATGACCTCCAAACGGTCTTGAGACCGTTTGCCTCATCTATCATTAAAATTTGTGAAATCCAATTAGGGTTACATCATTGGATTGATCAACAATATAGCCATTGATTGCACTTCTATTTGATATCTCCAACTCTTAAATTACTCAACCATACTCAACCCTAGACCTCCAAATGGTCTTGGTTTACCTCCAAACGGTCTTGAGACCGTTTGGGGTGACCTCCAAATAGTCTTGAGACCGTTTGGGCAATTCAACCCAAACTTTTAACTTAAACAATTACAATTTCAGCAGTTAGCCGATTAGGGTTTCCACTTAGAGGATTGTCTTTATATTGAATCAAACAATTGGAACCCTTGGATCATCATCCAACATTTTCTAGGGTCCTGACCTCAAATGGTCAACCCATCCAAACAGTAAATTCTGCTAAATAGTTTGGAGTCCAAACCTCCAAACAGTTTCGAAATTGTTTGGTCTCCAAACAGTTTCGTGAAACCGTTTGGACCAAAACCTTAAAACCATTTGCAATACAAATCTGTTGGAAAGTGGGCCTAAGATGATGTTATCATCATCAAGCCTTATACCATCGAAAACTACTGCCATTATCATGGTAATTGCATCAACTAATCAAAGGAATTGATAGAAGAGCAATTCAACATAGTTGAATGAGAAATTGAAATCAATATCAATGAATAGGGGTTCAAGTTATATAACCCACCTCCAATTGAGCTTCAAAGCTTGTAGCTTCACGTCAACAATGGTGGAAGAAGCTTTTCCACACCACAAGGATCGTTCCTCAAGATTTTGAGTGAAAAGGAATGGTTAGAAGTGAAGATGGGATCAAGATATGAAGAAATCATGTATTGTTTTGTGATTTCCACCATGAAATCAAGATGAACAAAGGTCAAGAAGCTTACCAAAAGATTGAGGGTCGTCTTCCTGATGTCCCTAGATCCGTTTATAATTTTTTCAAGCAAAGAGAAGAAGTGGATTCGAAAAAGTCCTTGGTTTGAGTGGTAAAGGGTGCTTTTATAAGAAAATCAATGAGAGAGAAAATGCCTTATAAAAATCCTTTAATTCCAAAATTTGTGCCACCTCTTCCTCCTCATTTCCATGCATGCAAATCTATCTTCCTTATCTCCAAATTCCCTTCCATTATCCATGAATTAAGGGAAAAGAAATTAAGCACCTTAATCATATTATATTAATATCCCATTTTTAGTGGATATTACTTTCCATTAACTTAATGTGAGTGGACTCTCCACTCAAGTTAGATATTTCGTGGCCTATCAAAGGCACAAGGGTGTTCACACTTGAAAAAATCCAACCATCTCGTTTTTGGTTGAAGGCCCTTCAATTAATATATTTATTTTTGCATTAATTTGAAGTAAAGTTCCATTTATGCTTAAATCTTGATTATTTTAATATCAAGATTCTCTCTCCTTCAAAGTTGCTCAAATGAGATTCCCCTCTCATTTTCTTGCCTCTTCAAGATTCCATGAATATTACGTACCTTATAGAAGTGGTAAATTGCATATTGAACCATGGGTTTTGGGTAAATTGCACATTACACCAAAACTAGGTTTTAATGCACAAACATTGCTTTATCAGCTCTTTCTTGGTACTCAAGCTATCACTAGCCATACCTCAGCATAATCTTCATTCCCATGATTCTTCAACACATGAGGAACATATTATCATGTACAATTTGCAATTTAACCCCTCAACTTGGGGAATTTGTGCTTTAGTCCAAAGCAAGTAAAACATTACTTTCAACATTATTCAAAATGGACTACAATTGAAATATAAGTTCCTCTTGAGCCTTAATTACTTTTTAAAAGATAAGAACAAGCATCTAATTATCTTTCTTAACCAAAACACCTAGGGTTAAAGCATAACCCAGGTCAGGGATGTTACAGGTTATGTACCTTCCACACCCTTCCATATTTTTTAGGATCTTGATTTCTCATTTGCAGACGTTAAAATTGATAAATCAAGGAGAATTATGTCTCGAAACTCTCCTCCATCTGTGCTGCCCAAGAACAATGATGGTATTCTTCCTAGAATTGTTAATTTGGTTTTTTCTCCTATAAGTAGTTTAGATACTATTGAAGAAAACAATGAGGTCGTCAGCTCAATGACCGAAGGTTCCAAATGACTCCTCCTATTAAAATTTCCTCATGGAATATTTGTGGTATTAGTAATAAAATAAAGAATGTCCAGGAGAAATTATATAGGTTAGGTAGTAGTATTTTCGTTCTTCAGGAAACTAAGCTTAGAAGAAGGAATGTGTCCAAGTTTATCATTAAATTTTTCCCTGGAAAATAGTTTATTTCAAATAATGATCTTCATGCTCTGGGTCGTATTATCATTGTCTAGGACCCGAATATCTGTTCTATTGACAAGATCCTTGAAACAGACCAGCATATCCTTTGCAAGGTACATGTTGAAGACTTTTCTTTTCTCATTTCTGGGATTTATGGACATAATGGTGACGGTGATCACTCTAGTCTTTGGGAGTCACTTAATTCTTCTTGTCAAAACTACAATCTTCCTTGGATTTTTTGGGTGATTATAATTCTTTTAGAAAAGATAATGAAAGAATCAGTAAAAATCCTCCTTCCATCAAAGATATGTCAACGTTTAATGATTGGAATTTCTCATAATGGTCTTTTTGAGCTTGACCTGAAAGGTCCTTTTTTCTCTTGGGACAATAGACAGGATGATGATGAATTCATTACTTCTAAGATTGACAGAGTCATATATAATGATCTTTTCTTAAACAGTGTTGAAGATTTCTCGGGTGATCTCATATCTAATACAGTAAGTGATCATAAGTCTATCTTGTTTGTTATTGGACACCATAGATAGGTGAAATCTCCTTTTCGATTCATTAATTCTTGGTCTAAAAAAGATGGCTTTTTGGAAGTTGTTAAAAATGCTTGGGCTATTGAAATTGAGGGGACGTCTATGTTCAGCGTTTATAGAAAATTTCAAAAGTTAAGGACTGATTTAAAAAGGTGGAATCAAGAATGTGTTGGGGATTTGTTTAATAATGTTAGAGTGGAAAAACACAATGCTCTTCAAGCTCAAATTAAAGCTGACCTTGAACCTCATAGTAGGGTTTTGCAAAATGAAGCAAAAGATCTCAGGAAAATTTTGCATGAAGCAAAAATTGTTGAAGAAAGCCTTCTTAGACAGAAGTCAAGAGTTCAATGGCTTGCTGAAGGTGACAAGAATTCAAAAAAAAATTACTCTTCCTTAAAGACCAGAAGGCAAAGAAATAATATCAGATGTCTCAATTATAATGGTCAGCTCAATTATGACTATGATGAAAACAAAAACTTTTTATCTTAAGTTTTATTCTGATCTTTTCAATAGTGGTCACAAGTGTGAGGGGCTTAGTACTTTCTCTTGGTCGGATCCTACCCTCAATGACTCTCAAAAAGTTAATCTTATCAGGAAAGTTACTCAAGCTGAAATTGATGACACTATTGCTGTTTTAAAGTATGATAAGGCCCCAGGCCCATATGGCTTCAATGCCTATTTCATTAAGGAAACCTGGTTGATTGTGGGTGGTGATATTTCTATGGCAGTCAAGGATTTTTTCTACAATGGCAAGTTTCTCAAGGAATCAAATAATAAGTTTATCACTTCGATTCCTAAAGGCCATGGTTTGTCTGAGATTAAAAACCGATGTCCTATTTCACTTTGCAATGTGGTTTTTAAAATTATCTCTAAAATCTTAGCGAATAGAATGCAAAGCATTATGCCATGTATTATCAGTAATAATCAAGCTTCCTTCATCAAGGGCAGAAATATTAAAGACTCCATCATGTTTTCCAATGAATTTCAATTGGTCTTATTCAGGCAGCAAAATGTGCTTGAAGGTTGACTTCTCTAAAGTCTATGATAAATTCAATTGGAATTTCCTATTTGCTATCCTTCATAGGATGGGTTTTCCATCGATTTGGATTAATTGGATCTCGAGTATCTTGTATTCTACTTCTTATCAAGTCTTATTTAATGGTGAGCCTACCGATAGGTTTTTTCCCTCTAATGGTATCTGCCAAGGAGATCCTTTGACTCCATATTTCTTCATTATTGTCATGTAAGCCTTTACTATGCTTATGAATGAGGCTGTCCATAACTATAGGTTGACTCCTCTTAAAGCCTCGAAAGATTTCTCTTTATCTCATCTGGTGTTTGCAGATGATCTCATGATCTTCTTGGAAGCTACTATTGATAATGCTAGTTCAGTGCTGAAAGTTCTTGATGATTTTGGGAATCTTTCTGGTCTTAGGATCAATAAGATGAAAAGTGAAGTTATTTTAAATAATAATGCTTATTCTAAAGCCGAGATTATTGATATTCTGAATTTTAAAGAAAGCAAGTTACCTTCTTTGTATATGGGTGTTCCTCTAGTTATAGGAAAAATCCCTAGATCTTCATGCTCTGTTCTTATTGTTAAAGTGAAGTCTAGATTAGAAGGATGGAAGTCAAAAATGCTTACTATGGCTGGTAGGCTAGAGATTATACAATCGACTTTGAGTGTTCTTTATTTACATTGGTGTTATGCCTTTCCTATCCCCAAGTTTACTATGGAAGCTATTGAAAAATTATGTCACAATTTTCTCTGGGGTAAAACAGATGACAGATTAGGACTTCATCTTATTAAATGGAACACAGTCACCTTGTCCAAAAAGGAGGGCGGTTTAGGTATTAGGAAAGTTGAAGAAGTTTCTAAAGCTTGCTTGTTCTTGAATGCGTGGGATGTGACTAGCAAAAAAGACTCCTTGTCGGTCAAATGGATTAATGAAAGACACATAGTCAATTCTTCCTTTTGGGCTTTGAAAGTTACCTCCTCTATGTCCTGGATGTTCTCTAAGATTTTAAATTGCATAACGGAGTTGTTGAAGTTCATTAAAATCAAGAATGGCAATGGGGATGATACCTTTCTTTGTTTGGATCCTTGGTTCCCTCCTAAGAATAGTTTCTTATGGGATTTGATTGGCAAGGATGCCTATCTCAAGCTTGGAATTCCAATTAAAAGTAAAGTATCAGCTACCCTTGATAATGGCTTGTGGTCAGTGCATGTGAATAGGTATAATTAGAAACTCATTGATACTCTTTCTAATGGCCCTGTTCCTAGAGGAGGTTTAGATACTCTACTTTTTAATGAAATGAATTCTTGAAGTCTCAAGTTTGTCTGGGAATCTATTTGCTATGTTGATAGGGAATATTCTTTGTTCACTTGGTTATGGAAGGGACCTAATCCTAGACGCCACCAATTGATTGGCTGGAAACTTATTCATGACAAGCTACCTACGTTTGAATATAAGAAAAGAATTGGTTTACTGGGCCCATCTAGGTGTTTTCTTTGCAAGGCTGAATGTGAAAGCTCTATTCATTTTTTGACTTTCTGTCCTTATGTCAATGATGTTTGGAATGGGAAGTTCTTACTGGTCCATTCAGGTTCAACTCGTTGGATGCTCTTCTGAACATTCAGAATAAGAAAGATAAATTTTTGCTTCTGAGCTCTCTTTACCACATTTGGTGGGAAAGGAATATTAGAGTGCATGACAATCGATGTTCCTTGCCTGAAGATGTTAGTAAGAAGGTTATACAAGATTTCATATGCTTTTGACCATCCTAATCTTATGATTTATATGGTTTTTGAGATGACTCTTTCAGGTTTCTATGGATGAAGTCTGTAAGCTTGAAGCTCTGTGATGGTTCCTAAAGAAGTTTTAAGTTTCTCAGTTTCTCTGGTTTGATGGATTCATCAGTGAGGAAGTTGCCTATATCGGTTATTAGTGCTTGATGTAGTTTCTGCTTGGTGTTCCTTTTTCCTATATCGGTTATTAGTGCTTGCTGCAGTTTCTGCTCTTGTGCCTGGATAGAAGAGATAGTGTTGAATGCTCTATTGAGACCTGATATGGCTTCATTAGTGAGGATAGTTGTTAAAATGTATAATCCCTATATCGGTTATCAGCTGTAGTTTTCTATTTGGATGTGTTCCTTTCACCCAGCTTTGAGCTTGTCTTTGATCATCTTGTGTTTGTTGGGGCTCTGCTCTCTGGTCTGATCAGCATTGATAGTGTTCGATGTTCTGCAGAGACAGCTTCTTGATGTTTTTTTCTTTCATTATACTTACATTTCTTTACTTGTACATCTTTTTGTTATTCTTTTTGGGCCTCTGTGGCATTGTGCCTTTTTCTTGATAGGGATATATCATGGGTCTGCGTACCCATCTTTTCCTCTTTCTTATTTTTCTTTCATTTTGTACAGTCTTTTCAACATAAATACAAAAAAGGGGTTTTGAGAACCCAAAAAACAAGTGTGTGATCAACTTCTAATCAAGCACATTACCACAAAATAGGGTAAATTAAAAACGATCTTATATAACCATCTCGAGTGGAAATATATATATCAAGGCTCACAACATGTCACCACATATATCCCATACCATACCATAAAAGTATTACATTACTGTACAGTGGTCGTCTTGCCACAAACATGTTGCAAAAGATAACTTGTCCACATATACAAGCCAAACATGTACAACCAACGCCTACTGCCAAAAACCTTGTATCGATATACAACATATACAAAACACCCCTTCTAGGACCTGAGAGTATAGGGATGACATAGAGGACTCTACTACAAAACACTAGCATCATATCCAACCTTTTGTTTTCAGGGGTCTCCTTGTCATTCTTCCTAAACAATAGGGTCTCTACCACATCACTGATGACTACCTAAAAATATGTGGAAACCCACGGGGTGAGACCAACGTCCCAGTGAGAGATATAACTCTCTGCCAACAACTATTGTTAATGCAGATATACTTAAACAAGAAAGTAACATTATTAACAGGATGAAAAGATTCAACTAAATTAATAATTAAAATTGTTTGTAAAAGTTAAGCAGATGCAATTGATAAGTAGAACATCATGCACTTTTACAAGGAATATGAAGAACATGTATATCTCTTACCGCATTATAATACAAATTAACAGTTTAAGAAGCAAGGTAAAGGCAAAAACAAATATGAATCATTTTTAGCCCTAAGAAGATATACTATGTAGTTGTATTATATTCTTTAATCCCCATGGAGATGAGGTATACCACTCATACTCCAACTGACCATTGCTAAGTCAATATTAGTACTATACAAGATCTAGAAGAGATGGACTCCTATGATCTCCTCCACCCTCGGTCGGTATGAGTCCACCGCAGTGACATACAGAGTTCAAATACATAATAGCCTAGTCTACCTTGATACATAGGCCGTGACACAAATGAACAAGGTATACAAACCAAAACATATGAGGTACAACCGCAACTGTCCTCTATCACATCATATATATTGATATATGATAGTATTCATTCTCCTACCAAGGCATGACCGCAGCTACCTTCTAAACTATGGAATCAAGATGTCATGGACACTTGGTCACTTGCACCTCGCATACTCGATAGTATGCACTCCAAGTTTCCCTTAGGAATACTAGTTTCACCATCCAGCAAGTTCTAACACTAGAATGGATCTATGGCATAGGGCATCTACACGATCATCTTTTTACTTGATTAATTATTTCTGATTGGGTATCTTTTAATCCTGCATAAATCAAGTTACAACGTACAAACCCTAAACAAATTCTATAAATATAAGGGTAGATTGCAACATCAAAAGATATAAAATGTATTAAGCATAAAATTGATCACAACACCACATGATACTATCTCATTGCCATACACAAGGCTACCACCATTATCACATCACTATGGGATAACAAATTCCTCATCACATCACTAGAGGATATCACATTAAATTAGGCACTAAGCCTATACTAAGGTCACAATACTTAATCACATAGTTCCTGCATCAATTTCACTGTCTCATCATGCCTCATAAAGGCTCATAATCACCATGCACATGTCATATACATGATACCACATCAATCATTCAGCTATGATGTCCATTCATCCTAGAAGTTAGGTTACAACAAGTAGGAGAGATAAAATACTTCATTACATGCTAATCATTCAAACAATATAAGCATTATGTTGTGTACTTAAACTTAGGGTTAGGGTTCTTTATAGCTAACCAAATAGGGTTGTCATAATAACGCTTAACATCATCCTATAGTACACTAGTTCCAACATTCTTGGAAGCTATTAGATCAAGCATTGCTATTATAACCAAATGATCATGTAACCAGAAAGGTGTAGCATACATACTAGGTAACACCTCTAGAAACCAACACAACATCAAAGTATAGAGACCGCAACAAATGATAAACATAGAGACCATTTCATCTCAACCAAAGTAGCAACCACAACACATGTGGTGACCAACACACATGTAGAAACCATCACCAACAATAATGTAGTGATTGCAAGCTAGTGCATCAAGTGTAGTGACCACAATAACATCTTCATGCATAGGGATCGCTACACGGCATTTTTACCATAGTAACACATCAACTAAAGTGGTCATCACAAAATGGCCATCCAAATATGGGAAAACTCATGACCATCAAGGTCAGGAAAACACAACGAACGTCATGGAAAGCATAGCATTCAAGGGTGTTAGGATTATGGTTATGGTGGACAAACCAAAACCCAAGCTCACCTTCAACATGGTCATAGAAAACACATAGAACCAAGGATACATGTCAACTAAATAGATGTATAACATCAAGAATCCCAAGTGTCACCAAGGTAAAAACCTCATGAAGATTATAATCATCAAACCCTTGAATTTGATCATCACAAGGATCAACATAAACCCATGACATGAGAGAGAAAACCAAGCGTTAAGAACATGCATGCGAGAATCAAGACTCCATCTTTCAATAAGATAACTGAAACCAAGATCTTGGGGATAAAATAAAACATTTAGAGTGCATGTAAGAACTAAGAACTCCACTATCCATACCATCTCGGGTACAAGAATTAAGTTTCAAGAAAAAGAGTTTGTCTATTCAAGATAACCAGATAATCACAAACCCTAGTTCTAGGTATCATCATCATAAATCAACATGTAATACATTTTAGAGATAGATAAATTTGCATGTAAGATTAAGTGCAATAATACTTGAGGAGAGAGAGTTTTATAACCCACCTTGGATTGTGAAGAACAGTTCAAAAGCCAAGAAGCTCCAAGAGAGAAAAGAAAACCACATCTTGGATCAAATCCATGATGAAGCAACATCACCTCAAAAGAAGAAAAAAACTAGGTCAAAAGGTGCACAAAGAAGAGACGATACAAACCCAAGGCCGAAAAGAAAAGAAAAGAAAAAGAGATCTTCATATCACTTAGGTACTACTATGGGAGAACCATGGATTCGACCTCTATTGAAGAGAAGTTCCTCAAGAGAACCACCATGGAGAACCATGGATCATCCAGTAGAAGAAAAAGAGAGGTATATTTGCAAGAAAATGAAATCAACAAGGATAAACCACTTACTAAGATCAAGGATCACCATAAGAGAGGTGATCAAACCCTAGATCAATACATGCAAGGGTTCGACCTCCTTCTTCAATATTAAGCATCTCCACTTGCACCACCAAGAACAAGGGCTAACTTAAGAAACAAGGAAGAAGGAAGAGAGAGCTAAAGGGGTCACTTGCATGTAAAAGAAGGGGTACAAATACCCAAGGGTAGGAGAGAAGTGAGGGAGATGAGGTGTCAAGATACTAGAGTCACTAGTGACACTTATCCCTTTAAATCACAGCCATGAAAACACTCAAGATAAGCATGCCCAAATATCATTGAAGCTAAGGTGGGTAGCAACAAGTCCTCTAAACCCAAAATACTTTAGTCAAAGCAAAACCAGGGCATCCAACATGGTAGCCACTGCTACTATAATGACCCTGACCTGGGTTATGAGTTAACCCTATTTGTTTTGGCTAAATAAGTTTCTTATAACTTTAATATAATCCTCTAAAGTGTTTTGTTTTTACTTGACAAACTTATGTTTCAAATTTGGTCTTGTTCAAATAATGTTTGAGCAATGTTCTCTTATTTTGGACCAAAATGAAATTTACCCAAGATGAGGGGATACATTGCAATTTGTCACATTTTGAATGTTCCCTAAGTGTTTTATCATCATAATAAAGATAATGATGCTAGGTGGTGGCTTTTGGAAAGCCTAAATTTCAAGTTTGAACATGTTTGAATAATGCTAGTGACTTGTGTACCAATTTTGGTGCAAGTTGTAATTTACTCAAAATGTAGGGTTGATATGCAAATTTCCATCTATAGAGTGTCCCTAATCACTCCTAGTATAATTTAGAGGATATAGAAAGAAGGAGGCACCATGTTTGAATCATATTTGAGTATGATACTCTTGGTGATGAAAAGAACAAGAAAGTGTTGTATGTGAAACCCTAATTTGAGCTTGTATCGGGTTGTAGAGTCCATATGGGAGTGCCTATCGGACAAGGATCCATAGAGGGGATCCCATATCAGTTTTTTAACTCTTTTATTTGTCCATGATGAGCTAAGAACCTCAAGGAAATGAAGTGTATCGGTTTACAACTTCCTTGGAAAATTGTATTGGGTTGTGAATAAAGTGGTGATTGAGTTGAGATATCTTATCCAACAAGATAAGTGATGGCCGAAATATCATCTCTAGATTATCCTCAAGTGTTTTGCATGTCAAGATAAATATTATTGCATGCAAGGACAAGTATCAACCATGCATGGACATGTGGAAACTAGTAGCTTAAAAAGATGAAACCTCATATACACACTTGTTCATGAACCTCAAGTATATATACCCTTCCTTTCACCCATAAGTGAAATTTTTCGAAATCATTCACCTCCTTGCTCTTAGGTATCATGCATATATTCTTGGTATCATGCATATGATAAGGAGTATTTTGCATCGAGCCTTGGTATCAACCATAGCAAAGAGATATTGCCTATAGCAAAGTGATATCGGCCAAGTGAATATCGGCCACAAGTGGTGAAGTATCATGCATGGTGCTGAGGAACTCAAGCATTGGACCTTTGATAAGCTCATATTCAACCTTGGGAACGTGAATATTTGGATCTTGGAGCTTTGAAGTTACTCTTGAGGTGGGTTATATAACTTGAACTCAATTATGTTATTATTTATCATCAATCTTGCCTTAGTTAAATGATTTACTTTCAAATAGAATTTTCTTGCATAATTGATGAATCCATGAGATCTAGTAGTAACCTAGGATTGTTTTCCATGAAATAGAAGAAGTATAACGAAGTTCTAGAGCTTCAAGATGATGGTATCACCTTATAAAGTGATATCGGGCTCAAGCACATAAGCAAGCACCTCTAACCTGATATGGTGATGAACCTACACCACTAAAACAATATGGATATGAGTTTATACTTCCTTGAACGATATGGTGATGTAGTATACACCTCTTACACGATATGAGGTAAAATATACCACTTAGGCACAATATGATGTCAAGCACATACACATCTCTAAACCGATATGAAGTTGAAGGATACACCTCTGGCCTGATATGATGTTGAAATCCTAGATGGTGATGGTTATACACCTCTAGAACGATATGGTGATGAGCATAAACCTTATGCACAATATGGTGGCACACCCACACACCTCATGAACGATATAGTGATCAAGATACACCTCATGGGTAATATGGAAGCATACACACGCCTCTTTTCCTGATATAGTATGAAGCATACACACACCTCTTTGCCCAATATGGTGTGAAGCATACACACACCTCTTTGCCCGATATGGTGTAAAGCACACACACACATCTTTTTCCTGATATGGTGTGAAGCATACACACACCTCTTTGCCTGATATGGTGTAAAGCACACACACACCTCTTTACCCGATATGGTGTGGAGCACACACACACCTCTTTACCCCATATGGAAGCAAGCACACACCTCTTTGCCTGATAGGGTGGAAGAACCTCAATTCAATACACTTGATTGAGTAATACATGTAGTATGTTATGTCAAATGATACTTTAAGACATAAAGGGGCTAAGGCATTTTGATAAATATGGACCAATGTACCTTGAGAAAAGGATTGAGCCAACCTAATGGAATATGAAATGATCAATATCCTAGTGAGGATGAAAGAGAAAATTATACTTTTTTAATACTCATGTAATGAGTATACATTGATACTCCTAATATGTGTGGATTCTAAATTAGGGTTGTGATTCTTGATGAATATACTTGAAAACCCTAGTCGGCTTAATAAGGGAAACCTTAACCCTAATGAAGGGTAATGATATGATTTGAAACTACAATTGGTTAATAAAGGGAAACCCTAACCATGTTGAAACCATGTTGATAGAATGAGATAATGAACATAGCCAAGCATGAACTATGATGTTTCATATAATACCAATTATAGAGATAGTTGTTTCCTAGTGAGAGGTGACAAGATGTTCAATGGGCCATGTGAGCCATGTGAATAAGTTTTTGTCTAGTGAGAGGTGACAAGATGTTTAATGAGCCTTGTGAGCCATGTGAATAAGTTGTTGCCTAGTGAGAGGTGACAAGATGTTTAATGGGCATGGTGAGCCATGTGAATAGTTGTTTCCTAGTGAGAGGTAATAAGATGTTTAATGGGCCTTGTGAGCCATGTTATTAGTTGTTGCCTAGTGAGAGGTAACAAGATGTTTAATGTGCCTTGTGAGCCATGTGATTAGTTGTTGCCTAGTGAGAGGTAACAAGATGTTTATAAAAGTCTCATGTAAGAAATGATAATATTCAAAATAAACGAGGAAATGGAAATTTAGTAACATAATAATAATAAACGGTTACAATAATAATAATGAAATCTTAATCATACATGCTTTATGCTTATAGCCAAATAAGGGCTATAGTGTTTTGAATATGCTTATATGAGATAAGAGGAATATGTGTATTACATAAAGGATGTGAATAAGTATGATGGCTTGGCCAAGGTATAATGCTTAGTAAAGAGGAAGGGGAACATAAAGGTATTCCACTACTATGGAATCCTTAGCAACATGGCCATGATATCACAAGCTTGGTATCAGAGCCTAAGGTTCACTGAGTCTACAGAGACATAGGACTAAGGTGTTGAGTCTGTTCTAATGTCCTCTAGTATACCCTATAGTGACTTCTGCTTATGTAGAAGAAAGGGTGAAGTTTAAAAATGATTAGAGAACATGAGGAACATGTTACGAAGAGCAATGTTGTTGCACCAGCAGAAGGTGCAAGGGACCAGGCAAGAGAAGAATGAATTCTTGAGAAGTCCCATCTTGACCCAATCAGGAAAGAGAATCCTACTTTTTATACTCTTGTTGGGAAGATAGGACAACAACGATGAATATAGTGGACTAGATACTAGTAATACAACCTAGGTTACTAGCCCTCAATGTAGAAACTTTGGGTTCTAAAAGGGTTCCTGAATGACATAGTCATGTTGGAACAGTTGAAAATGTAAGACGGATTAACATATGGAAAGATAATTGACTCTGCCATAAGTATAGATAGATAGTACCTATGTGATGGTAATGCCCTAGGAGGGGCAATAAGCTGAGAATTAAGGAAAGGTCTCTATAATTCTAGAAACATTTGCCTAGTTGTTCTAAAAAGCCAACGGTTTTGGTACCACCATTGCAATAAATGCCTAGTGCACCAGGGCAGTAGTCACTAAGTAAAGGCAAAAGTCCTAACTTTCTACCTATAAGAACTCCTGACTTAGCTTCTACATCAGTAATAAGACCGATAAGACTATGGTATGACGACAAGATAGGTGATAGATATGGACATGTTGAGCATACAAAACCCTTTTATTCAAAAGAAGGGAGGAAATGACCCAACAACCGAGGCAGACTCGGCAGGGCTTACAAAAGTTACATCCCAATAATGTAAAAAAGGCAAAATCAACAACATGAAATAGCGAGACTCTCTGTTTGAGTCATCCTAAAGTGGTAGATGACCGTGAGGGGTGATAGTCAGATAGAGCTTTTTCATTCTGATATGTCTTCTCTTGATTTTATCTGATAATCATAAGAAGGTAGTTGTTGTTGAGATTCCTTTAATTAGTCCTATGTGGACATGAGGAAGAGATAAGAAGGATGAGAATTTATATTCAGCCCAATATTCTCTCATATGTTTTTGAAATTTCTCTCTTCATGTAGAAAGGGAAGAAATGTAAAAGAAACACCCAGAGAAAATCTGAGATACTAAGTAGTAAAACTTAAAGAGATGAAACATAATATAAAACAAATGCATACTACCTAATATTAGTTCTTGAATACCCTGGCCAGGTATTCATCTATTGAAGGCAAGGTAAGTATGGAACTCTTAGATTACTATCTTTTTTATTACTCTAATCAAGTAGTCATTTTGAGACAATCTAAAGAGCATAATGAAGTAGAAGATGTGGCATGGATATTTCTACCACATCCTACTTGTTATATGAAGGAATCTAAGTTAATTAAGGATCAACTTAAACATAACTAGATGTTTAGTATAATATATACCTTGGTCTGAGGACCTAGAGGTAATGGTTACCTGATGAGAGGTAGCAATGTTCAGTGATGAACTAAGGGTTAGAATACCCATATCTAGTAATCATGATGATGATAATGCTAAAGGATGATGACATTAATCATCTTTATAATTCCTGTGTTGATGGCAAGGAACCTAAGAGGAAACAAGATTGAATGACACATGAACAATTGAAAGTTCATGCAATACTCGAACAAGGTGATAATCTCTTTTCTTTAATAAACAACCCTGAATGATGATGGGGTGATAAGAAGGATTGTGTTTCCTTGTGACCTTTCCTTTCAGGGACATGACAATCAAGTAAGTCTTATGACACTTGATATGCATGGATTAGAAGTAATCTATAGATGGATACTTTGAAAAGTATCAGTTAGTCATGGACTTTGGTTCCAAGGCAAAGTTATATGTGATAAGTTATACCCCGAGATGAAAGAAAGGTCCTATTATATGTTTGGTTTTGGTAATAACAATAGAAAATGGAAATGATAAGGATGTGATGTGTTTTTGACACATGTAAATAATACTAAGGTAAGGAATTCTAGTATCCAAGAAGTTTTAAAGGTATGAGATGATGAGGATATAACTTCACAGGATTGTCATAATCCAATACCTGGATATAATTTCATAGGATTGGGATAAACCAATACCTGGATGCAACACTCACATGATTGGCATAATCAAATACCTGGATATAATTTCATAAGATTGGGATAACCCAATACCTGGATGCAACACTCACAGGATTGGCATAATCAAATACCTAGATATAATTTCACAGGATTGGGATAACCCAATACCTGGATGCAACACTCACAGGATTGGCATAATTCGATACCTAGATATAATTTCACAGGATTGGGATAACCCAATACATGGATGCAACACTCACAGGATTGGCATAATCCAGTACCTAGATATAATTTCATAGGATTGGGATAACCCAATACATGGATGCAACACTCACAGGATTGGCATAATCCAATACATGGATATAATTTCATAGGATTGGGATATCCCAATACCTAGATGCAAACCTCACAGGATTGGCATAGTCCAATACCTGGATGCAAACCTCATAGGATTGGCATAGTCCAATACCTGGATACAAACCTCACAGGATTGGCAAAGCCCAATACTTGAACAGAATATAATGATGTATATTCACATGACTGGTACAATCCAATACCTAGCTAGCAGATTGGATAAGGCCAACATATAGAAATGAGAATGATTCATGGATGTCATACCATGATAATAAGTATCACATGATAAGCTTGGGATGTTGATATAATATGATAGGTAAATGTTACACATGTTCTTCATATTCCTTATAAAGTGAATAGATGATTTACTACCCTATCATAGACAGTTACAATGCTTTAAGAGAAGAGACATGTTTTAATCTTCTTATCCACAGTGATTAACCTTTCTTATTAATATAAAAGAACCTCTGCTCAGTTTAATTCTATTTATCTGTGATAATAACATTATTTGCGAAGAGTTATATCTCTGGATGGGACAATTGTCTCACCCCATGGGATCCAAAATTTTTAGGTGGATGTGCACGAGGAGGTAGAGATCGTTCTGCAGAGGAAGGACAGCAACAACAGGGACAGCAGTAACATCTCAGGTTGAGTGTACTGTCTATCGTATCTTGTAGATAGAAGTCATATGTGTCGTCTCTGTACTCTCAGGTCCTTGGATTTAGTACGTGATGGTTTTATGAACAATCTAAGATTTTGGTTTGTATGCCTCGAGGTTTGATGTTGCTTTAGTATATGTTTTGACAAAGCAACTGTTATATGTTAACCACGAGATGAGATAGTTCAGTGTATGTACAATATGAACCCCGATGTATATAAAGTTTTGAAATGGATCTCTTTGCAAAAGAGTTTTAATTTTTAGTGATTTTGTTAATCTGTTGCTTGTGATTATTCCGCATAATTAATAACGATTTGGTGGTTTTCGTCACAGCTACATCATGTTAACAAAACCAAATGGTCGCCACAACATCAACACCAGTTAAAACATAGCAACCAAGATTAAGGACAAAGCATATTGGTTGCTACAAACACAACCAAGAAAGCACTTTGGTTGCAACACTTCATAGGATCAACAAACATGGTCGACGTTATCATCAACTCAAGCATCCATGCAAACCCTAGCATCAGCACATGATGTCACCTCATCAACCAAGATTTGACAAGGCACCACTATGCATCATTATCTCTATCGCTCATGATGCCAAAACATAGGAGGCACAACGAACATGTGACAAATAGCAAGATAAACCCTCAATACGGGTAAATTGTAACTTGGTCCAATACAAGCATACATATAGCATAACTAGCTCAATCATCAACAAAACAAGAACAAACTAAAAACATAAGCAAGTCACATGTTATTTAACCACATTAAGAGATTAAATTAAGCTTTTAAGCATCTAATTATGCTAAGAAAGCAAGATCAACAAGAAAGCTAGGTCAGGGGTCTTACATTTCAATCCTGGCCTAATTGGGTTCCTACTATTTCCTAGGCCATCTACGATAGTGACTCAGTCGGCATTAACCCTAACTACCCCTACCCTCTCTAGTGGCTAGAACATTCCCTATGTATGATCTAACCCGTCTAGTATTTAGAACCTGACTGTTGGGTTTATGGGAAGCCATAAACTATCTCTGCAATGGTTACATGACCATGTGATGTCCCTGATGAGGTTATGTATTCCTTCTTGGATAAGTAATGATTAGGATGAATTGGTAGGTAGCAAAGGATGTATTTAATAAGAATCCAATAGAATTTGAAACCATATTACTCTCTCTTATGTTATTAGTTAGAAATGCTTTTCTATGCCCCTATAAATGATTGCATAATTAGACTTTCTTAGGGGAAGGAAGTAATGGTATAAGAGATAGTATAAGTATGGTATGCTGAAAAGTGGTTACTTTGGTTCTCATCTTGATTTTGGCTCCATTTCTAGCTTACATTGCAAAATTTTATCATGAAACTTATTTTCATTAGCATATTATATGTACAGAAGAATTTTTCATGTAATTTATTATGGTTTCATGAACTAATTCACCACCATATGAAGTTTAAGTAGTAAGAAAGCCTCTAATATAAGTTCAACTGACTTGGTTAGGTTGACTCTTAAAACCCTAGATCTAGGTATGTAGTAAAGAGTAAGAAGTAGTTTGGATATATATATATATATATATATATATATATATATATATATATATATATATATATGTATATATATATGACTTATTGACTTAACTTTTTGTACCTCTTTTTGGTGTTTTGTTGGGTTATAGATTTATCTAGTGTTGGACTTCTTCATCATATAGTATTTAGGATTATAATTCAACTTTGGGATTGTCTGAACATAATAATTAATGCATTAACTAACTCTTGAGTAGCTTCTCCAACTAAATACAAATGAATATAACTACCACATAAATAAGTTAAATGAGTAAACCTTTCTAATTGGACCACCATGAAAGTAAGTTAAAAAAATAATTATAATTTTAGAAACTATTTTTCACTTAACTAAAGTAATGAGCATAATCAAGGTGAATTACTAAATTAAGATCAAAAGAATGATATATTTTTTTATTCTAGTCAAGTTAAGCACTTAGAAGAATTGACATTCGACAAATGATTAAATCTAAATGATGTGAAATGGATACAATGTTGGAGATATTATTATCTCATTTATATAATTGAAATTAAAAGGCTCAAGTAAACCCTAATGACCACATGTATGGAATTCCAAAAGTTCTAGAAATTTATGGAAGTGTTGTTCAAAAAATGATGAAAACATACCATCAAAATGTAGGCAACCCTAATAAGTATGACAATGTTAAGAAAGTACTAGGGTTTGGTTTAACTCTCACATCTCAACATCAAGTGTTGGGTGGTAGGGGCCAGGTATTGGCTTAGGGATGTTTGCCTAGACATTATAGGTGAGGCATCCTGAATATCTCCAGCCCACAAGTGTTGGTTAATAACACTACTTTGTAGCAAATTAATTGGCTCCTCATGGTGCCATATTTTCCTAGGACCAGGTGCGTAAATTGGTGTTATGGTAATTTGTTGGATTTTGGCAAAGAGGATATAGGCTCATCTTTGAATGGGGATCCATGTTTAAGAAATGGGGCTTGGTGTTGGCTAAATACGAATTTTTGGATGATAAAAGTTGGTATAGGTTGGATGAGAAGTTATGGATTATCAAGTTCTTGGGCCAAACTATTTTTGGGAACACTTAGTGTGGAATAATGTACACACATCAAGTTGGATGTGTTGGATTTATAGGCGCATTTTGGTAGACCTCCAACTATGGATAGGATGAAAAAGTGGGGATTAGATTCTAAGCCACAATGCTTGATGTGCAAATTGGAGGTCAAATTGCATAACCATCTATTCTTTTTGTGTTCCTATGCTAAGTACTTGTGGTGTAGGGTCTCCCTCAAATGTGGTTGGGTTGGTAGACCTCCAGACTCCTTGGATGAGGCTCTAAGGTGGATCATTAAACATAGGTTGAAATTTAGCCATGTAATGTTTTAGTGGTCTTTGCATCACTGTTGTTTGTTTCTTGGCCTGGAATGAAAGAAATAGCAAGCTCCATGGTGAAAGAGAGAATGCATTTTTTTAGATTTTTGAGGATCTTGTATTAAGTCCAGTGAGGTTTTTTGAGTCATACCTAAAATTTATAAGGGTGTGGACCAAAGGGTGGCATGACAATGAGGATCTATAGTCTAATCTGTCGAGTATAGTATATGGGTGTTTCAGCCCTACACTCTTTTTTCGGAAGATTAGTCTTATCTTACTTAATACAAAAAGAATGGAAGATATGCAAATGTAGGAAAAGTATATAAAGACAATTTTTTAAACGAGACCACTCCAAGTAGATAACCACCTAATAATATTAATCATATCTACATCAAAGAAATAACATACTACTAATTTTACTTTAGCTCTAAATTTTAATGTAGTTTAATCTTTGAATTTTCTTGCAAAATAATGCAAAGGTGATTAAAATGGCATCTTGACCCTACCTAACTAAGTTGAGATCCCACAATTTTGGTTTTGATTTGGTAATAAAACAATATAAGTAACTTCTTGACATTTGGATAGACTTGATTCTTCATATATGTATAAACATGTTAGTAAGAGAATTTTCTTTGAACATGATCAAATCATTGGACATGGTGTTAGATTATATTCTTTTCAATTCCTAAACATATGACTGATGTTGTTAGGCTAAAGAATTGGGATTTCTCCTATAATCAATCATAGTAGTTAATAAGGATGTATGTCAATTATTGCATCATCCCTATATGTCCCTTGCATAATATTCTTTTACCAACCAAATTAGTCAGTTGGGAACCTAAGGTTCAGATTGAAAATGCATAACAAGGTTTTAAAATAGACTTTTTCCTCAAATATAACTATGACCAACAAAATTTAATGTGAACCTCATTAAATAAGTAGTAAAAATATTGAATAGAATATGTTATGTGACATGGTCATATACATGTTGTACTTAATTATATATGAGGTCATATATGTGTTGTATTTGAATTTAAGAAACAACAAGTTATGAATTGTGCTTACTCAATATAATCATTTCATTAAATTTTTTTGAATTGGCTCATTTGTTATAGAAACATATATTAGTCAATATTTTAAAAAATCTCAAGAAAACTTATCATTAAAAGGTTTGACCGCTGGCTAACAATAGGGATAGTTGGAATTATAGGCTCATGATAAGAGATGGACGGTATTAGAGAAAGGAGAAGAGGTTGAGAAAACTGAAGAGGATATTTCAGACAAAATCTTTAGATTTTATGATGAACATGGATGTAAAAATTAAGTATATTTCAAATAATGATTCCCATGTATAACCGCTTCACTTTTTATTTAGTTATTATATATGAATAAGGATTACAGTGGAGAAGCCAATTGCGGATGACCACAAACATTGCGTCAGTGCCAAACAAATTATTCAAGATCGAAGGGTTTTTTTATAGATAAAATTCACGGAACAGTTGAATGACGCAAATTAAATCGATTCGTCATTTTTTACATGTGAAAAGATATCCTTCCTCCTTAACAAAAGTAGAAGTTACACATAAACAAAGAACTAACATTGTTTGACCATTTTCTCAAAAGGAAATGAAAACGATAAAGCAACCATGTCATCCATGCACTCACAATTGGTAGTCATTTTTGTTTTGTCCGAGCAGTTGTGTGCGGTTCCACGTGTATAGCTTCTTTCTACCAACTGCCTGTTCCTATAAATGCAGAAGCTGACAAGCGCCTAACTCATCAAGTAACATATTTGATAAGAGTGTTAGTTTTAATTCTTCTTCGCTACACGCGTATCTCATTCAGGTTATCACCATGATGACTGACATCAGCATTCAGAAGATCACCTCGTAAGCCTGAGCTTCTTTCAATTCATGAATCCTAACTTGTTTCAACTTAGCAAGTTCGTTACAGTATTGATAAGTATGATATTTATAGCATCGTGATGATTGCAGGTACTCAGAGGCAAAACTAGGAACTGAGAATGACAAATGTGGCAAGTGTGGTAACAGCAACTGTGGAGGCAATTGTAGTGGGTATCTGTAGTCATCGCACTTGATGTACAAGTACGGTGTATGTTTAAATAAGGACTGGTTATGTTCACTAGTAAAGGACAATGTCAACTGTCCAAGTCATGCTTCCAAAGTCTATGTAATGCACCTAGTATATAGATACTATGCTAAGCTTGTTTTTAACACATGCTTCATTTCCATGCGTGTTAAGCATCTAAATTGATTTCCTGGATGATGTTGACCATATATGACTTGCGAATTGCGTTGCTCATGGAGCTAGTGGTTTCCCTTACGAGAGACCTGGCTAGGTGGTGATGAGAGACGGTATCTTGATGAGAACAAAATTTTCTAAAGTCGACGAACAAGAATTATTTTATGGGTCATAAGAGGATGGAATTTCGAAGTTCGGTGGTGGATTTCTAACCACCAACGTCCAGAAAAATATATGTAGAGCATTAGCATATTTTAAACAAAGAATAGTGATATACTGATATGCACATCATGATACAAAATTGGCAGAGATCCGATAGATGTTTATATAACAGTCGTTAATGGCCTATTTTTTGGGTACAGTGTGTGCATATTTTTGTACCACTTATTGTCCAAATTTATATTCTACACATATACTTGTTATAGGCCTACAACTAAATAACAGATACATAAACATTAATAAAAATCTGATATTTTTGTATTGAGCATGTATATTCCTTGTACTGAGCGTGTATACTATGTGTAGTACTTTTTGCATAAAACTGTACAATACACAATATTTTGGTATAGGTCACTCAATAATGGGTTAAAATCGGTTTCGAGAAGTCAAACTTTTGTATAACCGGTGTGTATTAGTTTTGTATTGGTTGTTTGTAAAATATGTATTGCATCTACATAAAATACTTATTGTGTTGTTTATTTGTACGGTCATATTAAAAATTAGTGTAGAATGTGTATTGTGTATAATTTTTAATAAAATCAGAGGAAACTTTACAAATTTTTAATTATGATATTTACAGCGTCGTGATGATTGCAGGTACTCAGAGGAAAAACTAGGAACTGAGAATGACAAATGTGGCAAGTGTGGTAACAGCAACTGTGGAGGCAATTGTAGTGGTTATCTGTAGTCATCGCACTCGATGTACAAGTCCGGTGTCTATTTAAATAAGGACTAGTTATGTTTACTAGTAAAGGACACTGTCAAGTGTCCAAGTCATGCTTCCAAAGTCTATGTAATGCACCGAGTATAGAGATACTATGCTAAGCTTATTTTTATCACATGCTTCATTTCCATGCGTGTTAAGCATCTAAATTGATTTCCTTGATGATGTTGACCATATATGACTTGCGAATTGCGTTGCTCATGGAGCTAGTGGTTTCCCTTACGAGAGACCTAGCTAGGTGGTGATGAGAAACGGTATCTTCATGAGAACAAAATTTTCTAAAGTCGACGAACAAGAATTATTTTATGGGTCATAGGAGGATGGAATTTCGATGTCCTGTGGTGAATTTCTAGCCCCCAACGAACAGAAAAATACATGCAGAGCATTAGCATATTTTAAACAAAGAATAGTGATATACTGATATGCACATCATGAGAAAAAATTGGCAGAGATCCGATAGGTGTTTATATAACAGTCGTTAATGGCCTATTTTTTAGGTACAGGGTGTGCATATTTTTGTACCGCTTATTGTCCAAATTTATATCCTACACATATACATGTTATAGGCCTACAACTAAATAACACATACATAAACATCGGTAAAAATCTGATATTTTTTTATTGAGCGTGTATATTCCGTGAACTAAGCGTGTATACTGTGCGTAGTACTTTTCGCATAAATATGTACAATACACAATATTTTGGTATAGGTCACTCAATAATGGGTTAAAACCGGTTTCGAGAGGTCAAACTTTTGTATAACCGGTGTGTATTATATTTTTTTTTTTTTAGGGTGGGACGGGAAACCCAAGATGGGCTCCCCGGCACAAATTCTATCAGCTCAATAAATCAAGGTTCACAAGAGCTAACAAGTTTGAAGGAAAAGAATGTGTAAAGGAGAAACTATCTACTAGACCTCTACGAGCTAGATTGGCTACCTCATGGGCAACCCTATTACACCTACGATTAGCATAAAGAAAACTACAAGAAGTGAACTGATATTGCAGCGCTTTGAAATCTTCGGCAATCGCTCCTAGGTAGTCCTTAGTTTTGTATTGGTTGTTTGTAAAATATGTAATGTATCTATATAAAATGCTTACTGTGTTGTTTATTTGTACGTTCATATTAAAATTAGTGTAGAATGGGTGTTGTGTATAATTTTTAATAAAATAAGAGGAAACTTTACAAACTTTTCCAAATATTTAAATATTAGACAACTAAACTTAACAATGGAAGCCCAAGGAAGGATGGCCAGATTATGATCATGTAGAGTGATATACCATGCTACATATGTGTAAGGATAAGTAGTCAGATCTCAAAGAAATCTCATAGGATAACTTGCATTGAAAATGATTTTATTCGGTCATTAGGAGGCATACCTCTATCACCCCAAAAATCAAACGACGCGTAGGAAAAGCTCTAGTTTTTTGTGTAAGTCCATTAAAATCCATAACATCTAATAAGGAAGACCGTATAAATCCCTTATAAGAAATGAGATTTTTTTCAATTACCTCCCTCTTTTAGGCATTGAATTATTGTGAAACTATGTATCGTATTTTAAAGCCTCCTTGTCATTGAGTAAAAAATGTTACGCATAAAGCAACATTAGCATCAATTATTGGTGTGACATGTGTCTAAATTTGTAAACCCTACACCTACATACAGGGTGTTACAGGGCATGCATCAAGAAGTAAGCCCCGCCAAAGAATCCCTCAACCATTCAGATTTAACAAACATATACCATCAATTCACCTACCAGTGAAAGGCAACATACCTGAAATAGTCAATTATGACCTCAATCAATCTCGTATTATTTACTTGAATATTTGTTCCAAGAAGACATTATTCAATGACCCACAATGGACCCACTACAATCA
This sequence comes from Alisma plantago-aquatica, assembly GCA_963693085.1. Classification (NCBI taxonomy): domain Eukaryota; kingdom Viridiplantae; phylum Streptophyta; class Magnoliopsida; order Alismatales; family Alismataceae; genus Alisma; species Alisma plantago-aquatica. The sequence goes on from OY856409.1 coordinate 218,550,585, forward strand.
TTTAAATCATGACATCAAGATTACAATATAATCCATGGCTTATGTGGGACCTAGACACTCATCATTTTTATGCCACAAAGACACCAATGGCATCTCCTTCAATCCAAGACACGCTTGGCCACAAAAACCTAAGATATTATGGCAAGAAACACCTATAACGACTACGAGAGTGCAAGATCTGTTCAAAACTCTTATTGGTTTGAAACATAGATAACGTCAAATTTTTGGATATGAGTTAACCCAATCAAAGCATGTTTGGTCCAAAATCAAGTTGTAATGACCCCTCCCTCTGTTATCTCCAATTAAGGTAGACTGAGAGGACAAATGCCATTATCATATTAATAGGATCAAGGTAGCAATTAACAAAAAATGATTATTAACTTCGTTGAAGTAATAAAGTTTGATACAATATGAAAGATAAACTCTCCATTAAGGAGTTACATGATATGGAAATCTATTATTTTACAACTGGAAATAAAAACTCTCTAACTAAATCTTCGATGGTAACTTTAAGAATTTTTTTCCTTTTGGTGCCTTCTTCTTGGATGCCCATTTAGTATATTAATAGCAGTTTAACCTAAAATGTCGTGAAACAAATGCACGGTCTGTATAACAAGGTATAATGGTATGTGGGGGAACAAAATATTCTCATGTAGGTGTAATAATATAATCATTGATAGTAATGATTATGGCTACAAAATTGAACAAACATTTTCCCTTTTTAACCTCGCTACCCTAATCCTTTTTTTCTTAATGGTGTTCCCTATCTTTAGGGGAGCCTCTTATGGGGTACCCTTGTTTAAGGGTTTGGTCCCAATAGTGGACATTTCATAATTTTCCCTCACTTGGGCTTGGTTTCATACATAGACCTTCCTTTCCAGACTTGGCCTGAGGTGATGAAGCTTAATCAGCAGTCATCCCCATGATGACTTTATTCACCCCATGATCTTTAACTCACCAGATATGATATAAGGTTTGAGAAGATTGCATTTATATTAGATGATATCCATAGTGACTTTATAGACTACATGAAGTAAATAAGCATGCAAGTATATAATCACAACTCAATTGTGAAACCTTTGAGAAACCAAGTAAGTCAGTTAAGGCGAGTAGTCATAGGTGTAACCACATACCTTTCTTAGAAGAGATCAAAAGTCCAAGATATGATCAGTTGAAAATAAGCAACAATCACCCTAAAATTAATGCATAACATCCAAGTATTACTATTTTGTTCAAAATCTATCATTAAGACTGACTTGAGTTCCAAGTTAGGGTTTTGGAGTCAAATTAGGGTTTCATTAGGGTTTTTGGATTTCCAAACCTAAACCATTACTTTTAATGCCTTTTTAATTCACAAACTATAGTTTTGATGTTATATACATTATTAATTTCAAGTTAAGTCAAAGATGTTCTTTTTACCCAAAAATACTCAACTTTATTCACTAAAGTCATTTAAGCAAGTTATATTCATTAAAATCAAGAAATTAGAGATTTCATGTTTTAAATACATTAAAGTCAACAAATTTAGTCACTTTTTGAATTCGGTTCTAATCTATCTCTTGAAATTATTTTTATTTAAATCCTTGCATTTTTATGATCAACTTTCATATATATATTATCACATTCTACATTCCTATGATTTTCTATGATTTTAGCAAAATTTAATTAATTATGTCCAATAGGGGCTCGTCACCTAGGCAAGGAACCCGGGTCCGGCCTTGCCAACTAGGCTGGACGATCCAATGGGCTCATGCCAACTCACTGGTCCATGCTTGTGTGGATGCTCACTAGACATAACGAAGGAAGAGAGCAAAAGCACTTAATAGTCCTAACCTGTATGAAGAGGACTCGAGGGCAAGGGAGTCTTTTCACCCCCTAGGTCGTCTTCAACCTAGCTTCTTCACGGGCATCTCTGGTAGTCAATGACGGTAGTTGACCCTAAGCTTCTGGCCTTCAGGGTGATAGGTAGATACATTGATGCCTTCGTAAGTCCTCATCAAGCTTGTCGAAGGCTTCAATTGCCCTGGAAGTGGTTGGGGCTAGGAGAAATATGATAAGGGATCTCCAACAAGGACAAGAGAGGTAGCGGTGGTTGAGGACAGAGTTAGGAGAGGAATTAGAGGCATGGATGCATTCAAGGAGTCTAGTACAACCTCATGAACACCTTGGTGATCTTGTAGGGGGATCACGCCCCTTTATATATAATCTCGATTATGGAGATAGGGTTCTCCAAGAGTACACAAATTGAGTAAAAACATAATATCCCATCAAAATAGGTAAAATTTAGGGTAGGCTTATGTACATTTCTCTCCTAGTTTCCAGATATGCTTGTGTATTGAAGAGGGAGAGGGGAGAAAAAAGATTCATCATAGTTACTGTGCTAGTTTCCTAAACCAATCGAAGGTAGATGATGGTCGTCTGATCATCGGATCCTAATCCTAGGTCTAGAGATGCACGAGAAAATATAAATAGTCACAACTTGATTTCTTATTAGGAACATATGTGTGCACTTAATGTATTTTCCTTTTTTTATCACTTTATAAAAACTTGATAAATTCATATATCTTTCTCCTTTTATCTTTTTAATCCTAAATTTTAAAGGGAAGTCTTAGAAATCTCAAAGCATAGTAAATTGATGTGTCTATGGAAATATGGCATCAGATATTGGTAGTAGAAACAAAAACAATTACTGTTATATTCCCCTTGTCCAGCAAATCACGTCAACAATTATGAATTGGGAAGGAGGATCGTAAGGTTTATACCTCATCCTGGAATAAGTCCAGTTGTAATCCTTTTTTGTAGCATGCTTCTTTCTAGAGTTGCACCTAGATGACTTTCAGTGGTGGCCCCTTGGTTTATCACCATGGACGGTAGTTGATTGTGTCCTCATAGCGGGTGGCAACAGCCTCCTCGCCTCTATAGTAGTCCACACAGACCGCCAAGAACTCTTGTCAATCTAGATGAATGAATAAGAAGGAGTTGTCCCTTCTCATCAATGTGCTAGCGTCAAAATTGCTCTCCCAATTGTGTCTCCCTTGTTGTTCTTCCCTTTGATGGGTAGAACTTGCTTGGGTTGTCATGTTACCACAACTATGAGAAGACAACAATTGTTACAACTTATTGTTGTTGTGTCTTTAGAAAGACTCGACTACCACTCCATTTATAGGAGGGTCAGCTTTAGGAGTTCTAGTCTGAGTGGGAATCGAAGAGATAGAATTTCATAAATTTTATGGAACCTATGATGTTGAACATGTCGGTTCACTACTGAACTGATCGGTTCACATATGAGCCAATCAGTTCAACCCTTGAATTAGTCATTTGACTATGTTTCATATTCACAATTGTATTGGTAATTAATATTCAATTAATGCACAACATGATGTCAGCATCACTCCTTGATCTAATCTTATTGATCAACCAAACAGTCAGTTCACAATCTGAACTGGTCGGTTCACACATATGAGTCGATCGATTCACTTATTGAACCAGTCATTTTAGAGTTTTGATTGCCAATGTTGGTTCAAATTTACCTGACAGTTGAATTAATTGGTTTAACACTTAAAATGGTCTATTCACAGTCCTATAAGTCAATATCCAATCATTAGTATTTAAATTGAATAATTAAACACTTTAGTAATCAAATTAAATAACATTCATGAGTAAACTCCTATTCCAGGTGTATACTATGTGTGTAACCCTATATGTTCCAAGTTACGTTGGCAGTGAATGTCCATAACTGATTTATGACATCACAAGCAATGAGTGGTATCTAGAAAGACATCATTGCTACCCAAGTAACTGAAAAGTTGGAGAACAACTTCAACCTACAATATGTGAATAGTATTATATTGATCGTATAGTTCATGTAATGACCTCACTTTTTGGCTTCCCCCAATTAAAGAAGGACCTCAAAGTTGAGAGTCAGTACCTAAAATTCCCAATTTCTAGATTTAAACAAGTAACAAATAATAGCAAATATTTTTTACCATTTCACAAATATTGTTTACATACTATAAAATGATACGCATTTAAAGAGTTACATGACTTTCCAACCTAGAACTAAAACATATTGAGAAGAAGTATCTAATTCATCCCCCTTTCACTTAGCTTTAATGTCTTTGGTGAATTTCATTTGATTAATCATGTCTTTATATCTTCATATATAGCATCTACCTAAAACGGCATGAAACAAAGTACGGATCAGTATATTTCTATAGTGTATGTGGGGTGCAAAAAACATATGTGCATGTAGGTGTAACAACATCAACAACCATAGAAGCATTTATCATAATCAAGCATGCATTTTATTTTATAACTTCTCAACTATTAACCTTTCACTCTCTATGGCTTCTTTCACCCCATGCTCTTTAACTCACCAGAGATATTTATTTAGGGTTAGAGCAAGTTACATTTATATAAGATGATACTCATATGGGCTTTATAGATTGCAGGAAGTAAATAAATAATCAAGCAACTTAATTGCAATCCATTCAAGAAACCTCAAAAAGCTTAGAATTCGATTAGGTGATTATTCATAGGTGTAACCACATGCCTTTGTTTCCATGTAGAAACCATGAAACATGTACTTCAAACATATATCCAAGTATCCAAGCATTCAACATAATCAACCAACATTATATGCATGAGTGTATACTCTAAAGTGTCACCACTCATATCTAAAATACAAATCATTATTTAGTCTAGGGTATAGGTTTCCTTTGTATCCTAGTTCCCATGTTTATTGATCTAATGAAACATTATATGCATTTTTATACTCTAAAGTGTCACCACTCATATCCAAAATATAAATCATGATTTAGTCTAGAGTTTAGGTTTCCTTTGTATCCCAATTCCCATGAGCATTGATCTCATGACTCAAGAACCCTAATTCATATTAAGTGTAATCATGATTATCAAACTATTATGTTATAGCATCACGAACACTTCTATCATATTATGTGCCTTAAGGCCATAGCAAGTTACATCATTGGTGTTCAAAATCCTAATTACACATGTTGATGATTATTTGTCTAGAAACCCTGATTATTCATCATTCTTGTCATCATCATCTTAGATCTCATTATAATCAACTATATCAATTTATATGGAAAAGTAAACATTTTTAATATACTCAACATGTTAATTATCTGATCTAATATTTTCATGTATACGTCATGACTTAATCATTCATTAGGCCTACTTTTTTAATTAGGATAAGATATAGTTCTTGATACTATTTTATTTTGATTTTAAGAATTCTCCCGATCAGTTTGATATATAATTTGCCTATATTTGGGTAATCCTTGCAATTTATAGAAATTAAGAAAAGTAAGAATCTATACCTCAAACATGGGGTGACATGGCGGCCTCTTCTATGTAGACTCAGAAAGAAAAGGATGAGGGGCGAAGTACTTTGGAAGATCCCAGACTACCATGTCATTGTGGTATTGCACACACATAGTTTTTACTAAAACACGTTGTTATTTGTTTTCTCTTTATGGGTGTTGTTCCCAACCCACTCAGTTATATGTGTTACAAAAGATGGCTCAGGTTGATAATGTACTAGGGAGTAGGACTTTGAGGGTAGATTGAGATGGTCAGGTTGCCCTCTCCAATTGGTCCTTTACGTATGTGTAGACTGTAAGATTCACTTTTTCTTAGACCATCCATTTGGTAAGGAATAATGTAAGAATATTTTTAGATTATATAATAGTCATTTTTTTCTACTATCATATACTCATCTTGTGTGTTTACCATTCTCTTGAGAATGAAAAATACACCTAATCCAGAATAATTATTAGTGTGTTTAAATTGGATGGGTTTATTCCTCAAATAAGTAAGTAGTGGATCCCCTCTCAGGTTTCACTCCTAATAAGATGATATTAGACGATAAGCACTCTGTAAATCTAACTATTTCAAGTTAACCTAACTTGTTCATATATTTAGACCTTAAGTAGATATATGACATAGTGAGATTCTACCTCAGAATCATGGGATACCAATCACTTTTTATGTGACAACTCGATGCCACAAAATACGGATAACTCAAAAAAAAGTGTGTGATCAACTTATAATCAAGCACATTACCACAAAATAGGGTTTATTAAAACTGATCTTATATAACCATCTCAAGTGGATATATATATATATATATATATATCAAGGTTCGTAACCTATCACCACATATATCCCATACCATACTGTAAAGGTATTATGTTACTGTACAGTATCTATCTTACCACAAACTTGTTACAAAAGATACCTTGTTCACATATACAAGCCATACATGTACAACCAAGGTCTACTGCCAAAAACTCATATCGATATGTAACATCTACAAAACACCCCTTCCAGGACCTGAGAGTACACGAACGATGCATAGGACTCTACTATAAAACACTAGCAGCAATCCAACCTTATGTGTTCACTAATCTCCTTGTTTCTCTCCCTCAACAACATGAATGAATAATTCAAACTATTTACACAAGTTAAGCAGATACCACTGACAAGTAGAACATCATGTACTTTTAGAAGGAATATGAAGAACATTTATATCTCTTACCACATTATAATACAACTAAACAGTACAAGAAGCAAGACAAGGAAAATAACCAATATGAATTGTATTTAGCCCTAGGCATATATACTATATGGTTGTATTATGTCTTTTAAGCCGCATAGAGATCAGGTATACCACTTATACTCCAATTGACCACTGCTAAGTTGAAATCAATGCAATATAAGATCTAGGAGAGTCAGATTCATGTGATCTCCTCCTCCCTCAGTCAGTACGAGTCTGCTGTAGTGACATATAGAGTCCTACTACACAACAGACTAGTTTGTTGTGGTGTATAGGTTACGGAATATCTGTCCTCTATCACATCATATATATTGAGATACGACCACAATCATTCTCCTACCAAGGAATGATTGCATCCATCTCACGTGAAATTTTATCGCACTAACAAACTCACTTGGGGTTGAAATCCCCGACCTTTTACCAAAACCAAAGTGCAATAATACCACCCACAAGCGGATGAGTCTTATCGCAGTATAGTTAAGGATCGAACCCAAAGGAAAATATTTTTAAGAATCCTTGTTAGTCAAATCTAGCTCAAGTAAAACTAATATTTAGAACGATTGGTTGATTTGAGGTTAATTAAACTAATTGCAAGAAAGTAAAAGTGTTGGATTTAGATTAATGATATGGAATCGCTGGGATGGTACCAGGTTTCACCACCGCTACACATGCAAACACATTCCAACACAAACAATCCAGGCAAGATAAAACGATCCAAATAGAGATGTTGCAGAACCCCCCATATGGGTGTTAGGTTCGTGTAAGCATCACCTTAGGCATCATATGTCTCGTCACCAACAGGATCACTTACTTACAGCTCCGAAGATACAGAAATCCAATGAAGGTTGTGGGGCCCCTATACATGCGTTAGGCACATAGAAGTGTCACTGAAGGCTAGATGGTTCGTCCCCTCACGGATCATACACTTGCAACCTCGAAGAAATCCCATTCTATTTTTAGTTTGGGAGTCAACCACATTAATTGATAAGAAAGCAGATGATAGATCTACAAACTAACATCGACGATAAATAAGACGATACAAAATCCAACTAAGGATGTGGTCCTCCCTGAGGGATGTTTAGACCACAGAAGCATCACCATAGGCTAGATGTCTCATCCCCTCACGGATCATACACTTACGACCTCAAGGAATCCTATCAGAAGTTCTCGTCAAGGAGTCGAACTTGTAAATCACCATTCCATCCCATATATAGAAGATTTTGCAATAAAGGAAAGAACAAGATGAAAGCAAGTAGATAATCACCTACAAACGTACCAACTAACAACGAAATGGAAAGTTATACACATTGCCATGGAATTCTTAACAAAAGAACATGCTTGAATAGGCTGTGGGGCTAGTCCCCGCACCTCAGCAAAAAGGTACTACTCGCTCATGATGTGAGAAGCAAGAAGAATAAGAAAGAGAGAGAAATCCGCCATGAACTCGGTGCAGAAGGTAGTCGCAGCTCGGTGAAGATGATGTGGCCTTCTACGTCATGTTGGAGTAGATCTGGACGCGAACGGGAGATGCCAAGATAGACTGTACAGTCTCCCTCACTCTGTCTTCCTTCTCTTCTTAGTTTCCTTGGTTGCAACACGGGCAGTAGGTAGAATGAAACTGGCGTGAATGACAATGGATCTAGATCAGACCTGTGTATAGGCAGCCTGTCGGCGTCCCGGAATCGATACCCCAAAATGAGGACCCTAGTGGTCCTATTTATAGGCACGGGATAGGTCTTCACGTTATTGGTGTGTTTCCAGTCCAAACGGTTTGGTAGATATTTTTGCTCAAACGGTCTTGTAAAAATTTACCAAACGGTATTAGTGCTTAAATGGTCTTGCACAGCTTGGGCAAATGGTCTGTAAACCGTTAGAAACCAAACGGTCTTTGATTCCCCCAAACGACCTTCGCTTCAGTTGACTCAAACGATCTTCGGGCGAGAGGCATACGATTTGTAGACCGTTAGGGACTAAACAGTCTCACAGACCATTTGGGACTGAACGGTCTCACAGACCGTTTTCTTGTCAAACGGTCTTCATACATTGACTCAAGAAAACGGTTTTCAATCCTTAGTAGCAGCAAATGGTTTAAGCAAACGGTCGTCCCTCATCAAACGGTCAACTCTGCTTCATTCGGTCTTCAAGTTGCAGTAAACAATTTGTGACTTTGAGCTTTTCTCAAATGGTCAGGGATGGCCAAATCGATCAAAAAACCGTGAGGAGTAGGAATGATTGTGGTTGGCACTGTTGGTGGTGAGGAGGACGACACTAGAGGTCGTGAATGCTTGAAGTAGTAGATTGGTGGGCGCAACGTCCATGGCGGAGGTCTAAAATCAGGGGAGCGCGAGGTAGAAGACGACGCGCCACGGCTGTAGTGAGACTGCACGGTCGTGGTGAGGTTGCCGCCACACGGCTGTGTTGCCTCACACGGGCGTGGCGGGTGAAGACTTGGGCTCTGATGGTGGGTGTGCCACGGTCGTGGCCTCACCACACGGTCATGGCGAGGACAGTGGACCACAGCCGTGGTCGTTCAAAACGATCATGGTCGGGGCTCTACTTCAAGGTCCTGAATTTGTGCGGTCGTCTAAACAGTCTTATAATGGAACTGTCCATGCGGTCTTGAGATCAAATGAGCTCAAACGGTCTTGAGACCGAATGGGCTCAAACGGTCTTGAGACCGAATGGGCTCAAACGGTCTTGAGACTAAATGGGCTCAAACGGTCTTGAGATCGAATGGGCTGAAGTCGCTTGGTAAGATCGATTGGTCAGAACCAAGGGTGAGTGAAGGTGGACCCTAGCCGATTGTTTAGATTTATCCAGACATGCATCAAATCAACATAATTTTAGTAAAAATCATGACAATTGGATCAATTAAGTAATTTTTCACATTATGATACATTTTGATATTCAATGAGTGAAATTTGATGTGTTGAGTCCAAATGAGCCTAAGATGGTAATTGAATTTCATGATGAATATGCATTCATCAAAATACCCCAAACTTAAACGTTGCTCGTCCTCGAGTAACACAAAATTTGAAATAGTCGCCAAATGAATACTTTCAATTTGTGTGATTGCCTCCTCTTCACATCATGATTGTTTTCTTTCTGCTCATTATGACTCAGTATCTCAACGTCCTGAGACCACTAAACACATCTTACCATATCTTCGTTCCAGAGTTCGCTTTCCAATATCACTTCCTCCTCACTTTTTCCAACAACAAGCATGTCAAAGAGTTTTGTAAGAATCCAGAGACACCCGCAGAACAACAAGTATGCATTTGATCTGACACTGGTGTTTTTCAGGATAGGGTAGGCATTCATTGCGCCATTAGGTAGAAAATGGAGTGAATGGTGGTATGGAAGGAAGAAATAAATCTCTCCTCTATTCGACTCGAGATTTTTTTTTTGTTTTGCGATTTCATTTATTGCATTTTTTTGTGCTAATCTCTCCTCTATTCGACTCGAGATTGCATTTTTTTGTGCGCTTTGGCATCTTTTCTTGGTGGTACGCCCCTATTTATTGGTGAGGGGTATGGAAGAAGCGGAAATAGGGGGAAGTGGTGTGCCACCCCGAACTTAGGGTTTGGCACTAATTTGGCTATTTTTGTTTCTTTTTTATGGATGGAGGGGTACGAAGATGATAGAAGAAGTGTAGAAGAGAGTTCAGATCAGAATGCAACTTGATTTATAATTCAGTGCATCGGGTTGTTCTCTTTATCGTACTCTACTCAAATAATGACTTGATGAGGATCCGGTGGAGATTCCATGTTATTGTTCCACTAGTCAGTTAGGAAGCACGACGTATTTGATCCCTATCAGTTCGATAGACACTTATCATTTTTGCATAAGTATCATGATGTTAGGAATCATAAGCTTCACAAGATGATTTCAATCAAAAGGCTTGTTTCAAAAAGTAGTCCTTTTGAGGATCTACTTTGAATAAGGAGAGTATAATGATTCAAAATGCATAGCATATTAGTTTGTGACATTTAATGAAACAAGAAGTGTCAAAAATCATCAAGTATATGTTCAATTTCTTTGGAAAACTTTAAAATTTTTGAAAATTTTGAAAATTTGAAAATTTATTAAGAATGTGACAGAGAAAACTTAAGTATGAAAAGGATGGGTGTAGGTGGAAAGTGAGGTACGTACCACCCACCCTCCACCCCGAACTTAGAGATTTTATCATCCTGAGCAAACCCTAAATCCAAGATGGAGGGGAAAATTCATGCCAGATTGACCACCAGATGTGGTAGCGTTCCAGTCAATGTGCACCCTCTTATCTAAAAATCTAAAGAAAGATTAATCAAAACTCAAAATAGCATCTCGTGATGCGAATTTCATTTGGTGCAAAATTATCTAAAAGGTAAAAACAAAATTAAGGAAAAATTTCTAATTCAAAATTAAAAACTAAATATGAATGTATTTATTGGGTTGCCTCCCGACAAGGGTCTTTGTTTTATGTCGATGGCTTGACTTGATATCTTCAACTTCACAGTGATTCCTTTGGATTGGAGAGATCTATTATTGCTTCGGTGCTCATATCTACTGTGGTGAAATATCTTTTCAAATGTTGACCGTTCGCCAAAAATTCACCCGACTTTTCGCTCCATAAAGAGAAAGCACCATGTGGGGAGATGCTTTTGACAATGTACGGTCCAGACCAGCGGGAGCGGAGTTTCCCTGGGAATAACTTCAACCTTGAGTTGAACAGCAGAACTTGGTCTCCTACTTGTATGTCTTTTCTTTTCAAATGACCATCATGCCAAAGTTTGGTGTGTTCTTTGTAGATTCGTGCATTCTCATAAGTTGTCATCCTGAGTTCATCCAGCTCTTGAAGTTGCAGAATCCTGGCTTGGCCTGCTTTCTTCATATCAAAATTCAGTTGTTTAATTTCCCACCATGCCTTGTATTCCAATTCGACTGGCAGGTGGCAAGTTTTTCCATATATTAATCAAAAGGGTGTAGTCCCGAGGGGAGTTTTATAAGCATATTGATAGGCCCATAGAGCGTCGTTGATTTTCACTGACCAATCCTTTCAATTTCAGCCTACAGTTTTTTCCAAAATAACCTTTAGTTGGCGATTAGAAACCTCTATCTGTCCGCTCATTTTTGGATGGTAGGGTGAGGCTACCTTATGTGTTACACCATATTTTCTCAGTAAAGCTTCAAAGCTTCTTTCAAGGAAGTGAGACCTTCCGTCAGATATCACAGTTCGTGGCACTCCAAAATGGGGGAAAATAATATCATTGAATAATTTGATGATGGGTTTGGAATCACTAGTGACGGTTGGTATATCTTGAACCCATTTTGAGATGTAGTCCACCGCCACTACGATGTATGAAAATCCATGAGAAGATGGGAATGGACCCATGTAGTCCAGCCCCCAAACATCAAATATCTCTACTTCTTGCCATAGATTCAGCGGCATCTCATCTCTCTTTGTTATATTGCCTGATCTTTGACATTTGTCACATGATAGGACAAAGTCGTAGGAATCTTTGGATATGGTTGGCCAGAAGAATCCACATTGAAAAACCTTCAAGGCAGTCTTTTTAGAGCTCATATGTCCTCCCACTGGTCCTGAGTGACATTGTTCCAAAATAAGTTGAGCTTCTTCTTCGGTGATACATCGTCTATACAGACCATCAGCACATAGTTTGAAAAGGTATGGCTCATCCCAATAGTACTGTTTCACATCATGCATAAATTTCTTCAGTGCATTTCCAATGCATTGAGGATGAATAACACCAGCAGTGAGGTAGTTCACAAAATCCGAGTACCATGGTATAGCTTCTGAGACCTACATTAGTTGATCATCTGGCAGGGAATCATTAATCGGAATCTTTTCCATATCCAGGGTGTGGATGCGACTGAGGTGGTCTACTACAACATTCTATGTACCCTTTTTATCTCTTATCTCTAAATCAAATTCTTGCAATAGGAGAATCCATCTAATTAACCTGGGTTTTGCATCTTTCTTTGCCAGAAGGTAACGAATGGCAGCGTGGTCTATGTAGACAATGACCTTCGAACTGATTAGGTAGGATCGGAACTTGTCAAAGGCATACATGACTGCTAGAAGTTCTTTCTCGTTAGTTGCATAATTCCTGTGGGCTTCATCGAGAGTTTTCGATGCATAATAGATCACATAATGTTTCTTCTCTATACATTCCCTAAAACAGCACCCACAGCATAGTCACTGGCATCGCACATAATTTCAAAAGGGTGGTTCCAGTTGGGAGCTCTAATGATGGGTGTTGTTGTGAGAGCCTGCTTTAGTGTGTTGAAGCTTTTGACACATTCTTCATCAAAATTGAATTCAGCATCTTTTAGTAACAAATTCGTCATTGGCTTGGTTATCTTTGAAAAGTCCTTTATGAATCTTCTATAGAATCTTGTATGTCCTAGAAATGCTCGAACTTCTTTTACATTTTTTGGAATAGCCAGTTTAGAAATCACTTCAATCTTGGCTTTATCTACTTCAATTCCTCTATTGTTGACCCTATGGCCGAAGAGAATGCCTTCCTTTACCATAAAATGGCACTTTTCCCAATTCAGCACAAGATGTGCTTCTTCACATCGTTTGAGGACCAGGGAGAGGTGCTTTATACATGAATCGAATGAATATCTATATATAGAAAAAGAATTCATGAACACCTCCATAATTTTTTCAGTAAGACCAGCGAATATGGCAGCCATGCAACGTTGGAAAGTTGCGGGTGCATTACTGAGACCAAATGACATTCTTTTAAATGCGTATGTTCCAAATGGGAAGGTAAAAGTTGTTTTCTCTTGATCATCTGGATGTATGGGTATTTGATAGAATCCAGAGTAACCGTCAAGATAATAGAAATATTCTTGGTGAGCCAACCTTTCTAAGATTTGATCAAGGAAAGGCATTGGAAAATGATCTTTTCGAGTTGCCTTGTTCAATTTTCTATAATCTATGCACATCCTCCACCCTGTGACTGTTTGACTGGGGATGCGTTCATTGTTTTCATTTTATATAACAGTTGTTCCACCTTTCTTTGGGACAACATGCAGTGGGCTCACCCATGGTGAATCTGATATCGGGTAGATTATTCCAGCTGTGAGCAATTTGATGACCTCGTGATGGACCACTTCCTTCATATTTGGATTCAATTTCTATTGATGCTCAATAGTAGGCTTGTGATCTTCCATCATAGGGATCTTGTGCATACACAACGCTTGACTGACCCCAGTGAGGTCACTCATTTTATAACTGATGGATTTCTTTCTTTCCTTTAGTTCCTTCAGAAGTTTATCTTCTTGTTCAGCTATTAGATCAAAGTTTATAATAAATGGGCAAAATTTGAGATCATCCAAAAACATGTACTTCAGTCCCTCGGGCAGGGGCTTCATTTCAGGAGCCTCGGGTTTTTCACATATTTCTTCCGTAGCTTCCATAGCTTTGAGTTCTTCACAAGTGGCTTCAACATCTTCCTTTGCAGAGTCGAGAGATTCGACGCAATCCTTTACTTGTTTGTCAATAGGTTCATCAACTGATGGATTTGTTAGTGTAACTTCTAAAGGATCGTCTGATTCATGATTCTCTTGAGTTAGAAGTGACATTTTCTCAATGCGGTCAATCAGATAGACTTATTCTTGCATACTTGGTCTTCTCATACTTTCAAAAACTTTGAATTCTAGAGTCTCTTTACCCAGTTTGAGAAGAAAGGTTCCTACTTAAACATCAATTAGAACTCTGGTAGTAGCGAGGAACGGATGTCCAAAGATGAGAGGATATCTAGCATCTTCTTTTATGTCCATGATGACAAAGTCACACGAAACATAGGAGTCTTTTCCTACCTTGACAGGTACATCCTCGATAATTCCCAATGGGCGTTTTATCGAATTGTATGCAAGTTGTATGGTCATGACAGTTGGGAGAAGTTCATAAAACCCTATCCTTTTGCAAAGGATGAGTGGCGTGATGGAGATGCTAGCACAAAGATCTGCCAGCCCTTTCTTGCATGAAGAATCACCGATATGGCAGGAAATCCCAAAAGATCCTGGATCTTTCTGCTTCTTTGGCATCTTACTTTGGATGATATCTGAAGTGGTTTTAGCTAACTTGATTGTCTCATATTCTTTAGTTATATGTTTCCTGGTGAGGAGTGACTTTAAGTACTTTGTCCAAGCTGGTATCTCAGCAAGCGCATCCAAAAAGGTATATCAACATGAAGTTTCTTCATAGCTTCTTTAAACTTATTGAACCGAGTATCCAGCTTTGTTTGCCTTAAATGTGTAGGGAACGGTATACGAGGCTTGTATACAGGAATATCAGGTTCTGATATTTTAGTTTCTTTGTCAATAGGTTTCTCAAGACTTTCCTTATCTATCTTATCAGCAATTACTGGTTCTTCTGGTTGAGACTCCAATGTTGTTGAGTCTTCAATGATCACAGGCTCATCCTCATTAGTAACTACCACAGGTGTCTTGATAGGAGGATTAGAATAGTCTTTTCTCGACCTAATGGTGATAGCCTTCAATTGTTTGGGATGCTTAGGATTATTCTCGGGTTGTCCAGCAAAGGCCCTAGTAGGCGGCTTTATGCTAGCTGCAAGTTGAGCTAGTTGAGATTCAATAGCCTTCTGTTGAGCTTGTTGGTTAGTTATCATAGTTTGCTGAGTTTGCAACATCTTTTCAATGGCTGATAGTTTGTCATCAGGAGAAACTGGACCTTCTTGTTGTCCTTGTTATTGATAAGGAACTTGGTTAAGACTCTGGTACTGGGAGTTGTTTTGATAATTATTGAAGTTTCTATTCTGAAAGTTTCCCTTGAAATTTCCTTGATTTCTAAAATTTTTTGGTTGATTGTACTGAAATCCTGGTGGTCCTCGTGGTTGGTTGCTCGAACCAAATTGATGTGAGTTGACTGCTCCAGAGGGGTTTCCATATTGAAATCCTGGATGATTCTTATTCTGATTCGGATTGTAGTAACTTTGACCAGGGATGGTATTAATAGTGTTCATATTTTCCATTTGACCATTATCTCCTTATCCACATACATTGCTTAGAACAACATCGTAAAGAACATTGCATGATAAGGTGGAATGATCAGTTCCTTTACATGCTTCACAGAACAGTGAAGCTGACTTGATCTATTCTTATTGTTGAAGGGGTGGACGTCCTCTTCCAATTGTAGCAAGTGAGGATTCAATATGGTCTTGCTTGGCAACTAAAAGTTTTAGGGTTTCAGCGATAGATTTGTACTCAGGTGTCGCTTCATCCATAGCCACTTTCAACACTCCTTTACCTACAGACCTACCCCAATTTGCTTGGTTTTCAGCTCCAAGGGTGAAAACCCTCCATGCGCTATCATAGCTTTGACGCATGAAGTTTCCTCCAGATGAGGAATCTAGAAACCTCTTAATATCATCATCCACACCCCTGTATAAGATCTCAATGAGTTGATTCTTAGGAATTCCATGGTGTGGACATTTGCATAGAAGTTCTTTGTATCTATCACATGCTTCAGCAAGAGTTTCTCCAGGGACTTGAGTGAAATTTGTTATTCGCCCTCTAATTTCATAGGTGAGAGATGGAGGGTAGAACTTTTCTAGAAATACATTTTGGAGTTGTTCCCAAGTGGTGATGGGTATTTCACTTTGCAACGAATTGTACCAACTTATAGCATTATCAGTAAGGGAATACTTGAAGAGACGGAGTCGAATGGCATCATCGGACACTCCATTTTGCTTTGTCATGGCACATAGATCAATAAACCTCAGAAGATGTTCCTGACTATCCTCTCCTTGTTTGCCATAGAATGGGTTGTTTTGAAGCAATGTGATCCAATGTGCCCTAATCTCAAAATTGGCAGCATTGATGGGAGGAGGTTGTACTAGATGATGAACATTTGCAGTTTTCGAGATTGAGAACTCTCTAAGATCCTTTTGTAGTTCAGCTACTTGTGCTACTGCTTGCGCTGCTAGAATTTCCTCTTGGACTACAGCTCTGGCTTCTTGCATGAGCCTCTCTCTCTGTGCATTGATGGCTTGAGCCACTCTTTGGGCTACTTCCTCTTCCTGAGCCATCCTTGCTTGATTTTCTCAGATCTATCGATGAAAAGTTCTGTCTATCTCAAGATCAAAGCTTGTTGTGAGTCTGGAGCTGTCTGAACGGTGCATACACTATGCCTTGGGTTGTACCTGAAATAGAAAATATTTTGAAGATGAGATCCACAAAGTAGAGTCAAATTCAAGTAGATGGTCGATTGTTTCAAAAAGAAAAGGCAAAATCCTAAATTAGTCTTAAAAGAACTAGATTTGACTAACTGATTCTGTTGTCCCCGGCAATGGCGTCAGAATTTGACGTGAAATTTTATCACACTAACAAACTCACTCAGGGTTGAAATCCCCGAGCTTTTACCAAAACCAAAGTGCAATAATACCACCCGCAAGCGGACGATTCTTATCGTAGTATAGTTAAGGATCGAACCCAAAGGACAACATTTTTAAGAATCCTTGTCAGTCGAATCTAGCTCAAGTAAAACTAATATTTAGAACGATTGGTTGATTTGAGGTTAATTAAACTAATTGCAAGAAAGTAAAAGCTGAATTAAAGTTGGATTTAGATTAATGATATGGAATCACTGGGATGGTACCAGGTTTCACCACCGCTACACATGCAAACACATTCCAACGCAAACAATCCAGGCAAGATAAAATGATCCAAATAGAGCTATTGTAGAACCCCCCCCATACGGGCGTTAGGTTCGTGTAAGCATCACCTTAGGCATCATATGTCTCGTCACCAACCGGATCACTTACTTACGGCTTTGAAGATACAGAAATCCAACGAAGGTTGTGGGCCCCCTATACAGGTGTTAGGCACACAGAAGTGTCACCGAAGGCTAGATGGCTCGTCCCCTCACGGATCATATACTTACAACCTCGAAGAAATCCCATTCTATTTCTAGTTTGGGAGTCAACCGCATTAATTGATAAGCAAGCAGGTGATAGATCTACAAACTAACATCGACGATAAACAAGACGATACAAAATCCAACTAAGGCTATGGTCCTCCCTGAGGGATGTTTAGACCACAGAAGCATCACCGTAGGATAGATGTCTCATCCCCTCACGGATCATACACTTACGACCTCAAGGAATCCTATCATAAGTTCTTGTCAAGGAGTCAAACTTGTAAACCGCCATTCCATCCCATATATAGAAGATTTCGCAATAAAGGAAAGAACAAGATGAAAGCAAGTAGATAATCAACTACAAACGTACCAACTAATAATGAAATGGAAATTTATACACATTGCCATGGAATGCTTAACAAAACAACATGCTCGCATGGGCAGTGGGGCTAGTCCCCGCATCCCAGCAAAAAGGTACTACTCGCTCATGATGCGAGAAGCAAGAAGAATAAGAAAGAGAGAGAAATCCGCCATGAACTTGGTGCAGAAGGTAGTCGCAGCTCGGTGAAGATGATGCATACTTCTACGACATGTCGGAGCAGATCTGGACATGAATGGGAGATGCCAAGATAGACCAGACAGTCTCCCTCGCTCCGTCTTCCTTCTCTTCTCAGTCTCCTTGGTTGCAAAACGGGCAGTAGGTGGAATGAAACTGGCGTGGATGGCACTGGATCTGGATTGGACCTATGTACAGGCAGCCTGTCAGCATCCTAGAATCGATACCCCAAAATGAGGACCCTAGTGGTCCTATTTATAGGCACGGGATAGGTCTTCACATTATTGGCGTGTTTCCAGTCCAAACGGTTTGGCAGATATTTTTGCTCAAACGGTCTTGTAAAAATTTACCAAATGGTCTTAGTGCTTAAACGGTCTTGCACAGCTTGGGCAAACGGTCTGTAAACCGTTAGAAACCAAACGCTCTTCGATTCCCCCAAATGGTCTTCGCTTCAGTTGACTCAAACGATCTTCGTGCGAGAGGCATACGGTTTGTAGACCGTTAGGGACTAAACGGTCTCACAGACTGTTTGGGACTGAACGGTCTCACAGATCGTTTGCCTGTCAAATGGTCTTCATACATTGACTCAAGCAAACGGTTTTCAATCCTTAGCAGCAGCAAATGGTTTGGGAAAACGGTCGTCCCTCATCAAACGGTCAACTCTACTTCATTCAATCTTCAGGTTGCAGTAAATGATTTGAGACCGTGAGCTTTTCTCAAATGGTCAGGGATGGCCAAATCGATCACAAGACCATGAGGAGTAGGAACGATTGTGGTCGGCGTTGTTGGTGGTGAGGAGGATGACACTATAGGTCGTGAATGCTTGAAGCAGAAGATCGGTGGGCGCAACGTCCATGGAGGAGGTCTAAAATCAGGGGGGCATGAGGTAGAAGACAACGCGCCACGGCCGTGGTGAGACTGCACGGTTGTGGTGAGGTTGTCGCCACACGGCCATGCTGCCTTGTACGGGCGTGGCAGGTGAAGACTTGGGCTCTGATGGTGGGTGCGCCACGGTCGTGGCGAGGGCAGTGGACCACGGTTGTGGTCATTCAAAACGGTCGTGGCTGGGGCTCTGCTTCAAGATCCTGAATTTGTGTGGTCATCCAAATGGTCTTATAATGGAACTGTCCATTCGGTCTTGAGATCGAATGAGCTCAAACGATCTTCAGACCGAATGGGCTCAAACGGTCTTGAGACCGAATGGGCTCAAACGGTCTTGAGACCGAATGGGCTCAAACGGTCTTGAGACCGTATGGGCTCAAACAGTCTTGAGACTGAATGGGCTCAAACGGTCTTGAGATTGAATGGGCTGAAGTCGCTTGGTTAGATCAATTGGTCAGAACCAAGGGTGAGTGAAGGTGGACCCTAGCTGATTGTTCATCTTTATCAAGACATGCATTAAATCAACATAATTTCAGTAAAAATCATGATAATTGGATCAATTAAGTAATTTTGCACATTATGATACATTTTGATATTCAATGAGTGGAATTTGATGTGTTGAGTCCAAATGAGCCTAAGATGGTAATTGAATTTCATGATGAATATACATTCATCACCATCCTCTAAACCATGGAATCAAAACGTCAAGGACACTTGGTCACTTGCACCTCACATACTCCACAGTATGTGCTTCGGGTTTCCCTTAGGAATACTTGTTTCACCATCTAGCAAGTTCTAACACTGGAATGGATATATGGTATAGGGCATCTACAGGATTAGGATTTCACTTGATATATTATTGTCAATTGGGTATCTTTTAATCATGCATCAATCATGTTACAATGTACAAACCCTAAACAGATTCTATAAAGATAAGGGTAGATTGTAACATCAGAAGATACAAAACATATTAAGCATCAATTTGATCACATCACCACATGATATTGTCTCACTACCATACACAACGCTATCACCATTATTGTATCACTATGGGATAACAAATCCCTCATCATGTCACTTGATGATATCACCTCAAATTAGGCACTAAGCCTATGCCAAGGTCATAAGACCTAATCGCATAGTTCCCGCATAACATCATTATCTCATCATGCCTCATAAAGGCTCAGAATCACCATGCACATGTCAAATACATGATACCAAATCAATCATCCGACTATGATGCTCATTCATCCTACAAGTTAGGTCACAACAAGTAGGAGAGAGAAAATATTTCATTACATTCTAATCATTCAAATAAGATAAGCATTATGTTGTGTAATCAAACTTAGAGTAAGGGTTTTTTACATGTGACCAATTAGGGTTGTCATAACAATGCTTAACATCATACCCTATACGTCAGTACTTCCCCCATTCTTGGAAGTTATTAGATCAAGCATTGCTATTATGACCAAACGATCATGTAACCAGCAAAGTGTAGCGTCCATACTAGGTATAACACCTCTAGCGACCAACACAACATCAAGTTATAGAGACCGCAACACATGTTAAACATAGTGAACACATGACCCCTCAAAATGTAACGACCATCTCAGCTCAACCAACGTAGTGACCCCAACACATGTACTGACTACCACACATGTAGAGATCATCACCAATAGCAATGTAGTGATCATAAGGTAGAGCATCAAGTGTAACGACCACAACAGCAACTTCATGAATAGCAACCACAACACATCACTTAGACCATCATAACACATCAACTATAACAATCATCATAAAATGGTCATCAAAATAGGGAAAACACCACGACCATCAAGGTTAGTAAAACACAACGACCACCATGGAAAGCATAGTGTTCAAGGGTGTTAGGGTTAGGATTATTGTGAACAAACCAAACCAATCTCATCTCCAACATGGTCATAGAAACCACATGGAACCAAGGATACATGTCGGCCGAACAAATGTTATAACATTAGGAATCCTAAGCATCACCAAGGTAAAAACGTAATGAAGAATCAGCAAAACCCAAGAATTTGATCATTACAAGGATCAACATAAACCCATGACATGAGGGAGAAAACCAAGTGTTAATAACATGCATGCGGTAATCAAGCCTCCATCTTTCAACAAGATAATCAAACCAAGATCTTGGGGATAGAACCAAATGTTCAAATAGTGCATTTAAGAACCAACAACTCCAGTATCCATACCATCTCAGGTACAAGAATTCTGGTTCAAGAAAATGAGTTAATCTATGCAAGATAAGTGCAAATCATAAACCCTAGCTCTTCTAGGTATAATTATCATAAAGAAGCTTGTAAACACATTTTAGATATAGATAAACTTGCATGTAAGATTAAGTACAACAATACTTGAGGAGAAAGAATCATATAGCCTGCCTTGGATTATGAAGAACAGCTACAAAGCCAAGAATCTCCTAGAGAGAGAAGAAAACTACAACTTGGATCAACTCCACAGCCAATCAAGATCACCTCAAAAGAAGAAGAACAAACCTAGGCCAAAAGGTGCACAAAGACGAGAGGGTACAAACGCTAGGTCAAAAAGAAAAGAAAACGAGGAGATCTCCATCTTGCTTAGGTACTACCCTGGGAGAACCATGGATTCAACCTCTATTGGAGAGAATTCCTCAAGAGAACCACCATGTAGAATAATGGATCGGCTAAGAGAAGAAAAAAGGGGTAGGTTCACAAGAAAACAAAATCAAGAAGGATAAACCACTTACCAAGATCAAGGATCACCAAGGATCACCAAAAGAGAGATGATCAAACCCTAGATCACCACATGCAAGGGTTTGTCCTCCTTCTTCTAGATCAAGCACCTCCACTTGAAACATAAAGAAAAAGGGCCAACTCCAAGCAAGAAGGGATAAGGAAGAGAGAGCTAAAGGGGTCACTTGCATGTAAAAGAAGGGGTATAAATACCCAAGGGTAGGAAAGAGGGGAGGGAGATGAAGTGACAAGATACTAGAGACACTAGTGACACTTGTCCCTCCAAATCTCAGCCATGCAAGCACTCCATATAAGCATGCACCAAAGATCGTCAAAACCAAGGTGGGGTAGCGACCACTAAGTCCTGTAAACATAAAACACTTTGGAACACAACTATGCCTTATCAGTAGATGATGACAAAGAAGACTTCCTACTAACTGCTTCTACCACCATATTAGCCTTTCATGGATGGTAGTCTATAGTGCAATCATTATCTTTGATCGGATCCATCTAGCGTCGTTGTCGCATATTCAAATCATGCTTCTAGAAGATATATTGAAGGTTCTTTTTGTCGATAAAGATATGACACTTCTTTCCATAAAGGTAGTGTCTTAAAATCTTCAAAGCATGGACCACATATGCAAGCTCTAGATCATGTGTTGGGTAGCTCTCCTCGTGCTTCTTAAGCTGTCACAAAGCAAAAGAAATCATGTTCTTATCTTGCATCAATACACACACCAAACCATTTTTTGATGCATCACAAATGACAATATAACCTTTTCCTTCCTGAAGTAGTACCAACACAGGTGCATTGGTCAGCTTTTACTCTAAAATATGGAAATAACATTGACACTTGTCATCCCAAACAAATGGCACACCTATCCTTGTGAACTTAATTAGGGGTAATACGACGGCATTAAAGTTCTTAATAAACCTCCTATAGTAGCCTACCAAACCTAAGAAACTGCAAATCTCAAAGTCAATCTCTTGAGGTGATGGAACACCAAGAAACTCATCAGGAAACACATCCTCAAACTCACGTACCACTGTCACTTCCTAGATACTAGGACTCCTCACCTTGGTATTCACCACATGTGCCAAGAAAGCCTCACATTCTTGCCTCATTGGCCACTTTGTTATTATCACTGACACCAAGCACATTGGGGTAATCTTCCCATCCCCTTAGATAAAGCATCACCATCAAATAATGTCCATGTCTTGGAACTACAGTCCAAGACCACCTGGTACTTCTCCAAAGTATCCAACCCAAGGATCACATTGAATGTGCATGTCAAGTGGTATAAGGTCCAGTTGAATGTTGCGTCCTGAGAAAGAAAGAACGCAGGATGGACACACCTCCCACAACTCAAAGGAACCAACCAAAGGGGTTTCTAAGTGAAGACTATCATATCTACAACTAAAAGGCAAGGAACAACTATCTATCACCTCTCTAGTTATAAAAGAGTGTGTCGCACTTGGGTCAACTAGAATAGATATATAGCAGGAAGAAGACAAATTAGAATGAAATAACTTCATCTAACATGTCACAACCTGTGGATTGAACACTCCCTCCAGATAACTCATGGCATAGAATCGAGTCATTGGCTGTTGTCACCCATGTCCTCTGCTGGCCTGCCCAGAAGATCCTTCGTGTGACGCCTGACCACATCCTCTTCTTCCACCACTGTTGAACTATTGTTTCTACTGTGACCCTTATTGACTCTATCTTGACTGATACATCACCTCCTCACCCTTCATAGAACAAGACCATCTAATGTGCCCTACCTATCCATGCTTATGGAAAGTCCTTGAGTCATATTATGGCCTAGATGGCCATGTCATTGATACTGATGTCGCACTATGAGCTCTTACCGATGGAAAACTATGTCCTCTTCCCTTTCTCGGTGACCACTGAGACTGGACCATTAACCTTTGTTGTAACTGAGGTGATGAGAACCTAGCATTCTTGAAGCCTCTGAAGATTGCCCCTAAAACTGAGCCAATCTCTTCTTAGCAATGGCTTCATGCTTCTCAATAGCTTACCGTTCAATCTGTCTCACGGACTCAACAAACATGGAAAACTTCTCTCTATTCTCCAAAGTTGACACCATAGTCGTCAACTCTTTGCTCAAACCCTTATCAAAATGGTGGATCCTCTCCTTATCAGTCGCAGCCATGTGAGGACAAAACCTCAACAAATCCATAAACTTCACCTCATACTCGTTCATCATCGATCCTTATCGAATCTTCTCAAACTACGACATCTTCTCATCCAAATATGTATGTGGTAAGTATCGACTCAGAAACTCCTAGCAAAACTCCTCCCAACTGATTGCTACACTGGGTATCTTATCTTCCTCAATGGCCCACCAATGGCCAACACTACCCTTTAGTAGGTATATTTTGTGCTTCACCTTATCAACATAAGGGATATTGAGGATCTTATCGGCCTTCTCCAGCTCCATAAGACACATATCTGCATCTTTTGGGTCCTTTGTACCCACGTACTCCAATGCTCCAACACTTTGCAACCTCTAAAAAGTCTTCACAGAACCCTGGGATTCTGCATTGGGAGACATTGGTTGTATTGTAGGATCTATATCTGTCATATGTGAAATCATGGCCATTATCTGTCTAAACATGGACTGAAAGGTGGGATTGGCCATGGTAGTTGGGTCAAATTGAGGCACTTCCAGAACTCCATATACTCTTGCCTGCCTCCTGGAACCACCTATTGGTGCAGCAAAACTATTCTTAGCATGTTCTTCATGTTCTCTAAATATATTTTCTTCATCTTCTACATAAGCAGAAGTGAGAATTAGATGTACTAGATAACACAAGAATAGACACAACCTAGTCCTTTGTCCCTGTAGACTCTGTGAACCTAGAGCTCTAATACCAAATTAACTTGTGACCCGATGCCATGAAAGTGACAAAACTCAAAACAAAAGTGTGTGATCAACTTCTAATCAAGAACATTACCACAAAATAGGGTATATTAAAACTGATCTTATATAACCATCTCAAGCGGAAACATATATATATATATATCAAGGTTCACAATCTGTCACCACACATATCCCATACCATACCATAAAGGTATTATATTACTATACATTAGTCGTCTTGCCACAAACCTATTACAAAATATATCTTGTCCACATATACAAGCCAAACATTTACAACCAAGGTCTACTATCAAAAACCTCATATTGATATACAACATCTACAAAACACCCCTTCTAGGACCTGAGTGTACAGGGATGACTCGTAGGACTCTACTATAAAACACTAGCAGTATATCCAACCTTCTCCATTCATTGGTCTCCTTTTCATTCTTCCTTAATAGTACAGTCTCTACCACGTCACTGACGATCACCTAAAAATATGTGGAAACACACAAGGTGAGACCAACATCCCAACGAGAGATATAACTCTCCGCCAACAACTATTGTTAACACAGATATACTTAAACAGGATATAACATTATTAACAGAATGAGCAGATTCAACTAAATGAATAATTATAACTATTTACACAAGTTAAGTACATACAACCGATAAGTAGAACATCATGTACTTTTAGAAGGAATATGAAGAACATGTATATCTCTTACAAATTAAAAGGAAAAGAACCAAGGCAAGGGCAACAACCAATATGAATCGTGTTTATCCTTAAGAAGATATACTATGTGGTTGTATTACTTCTTTTGAGCCACATGGAGATGAGGTATACCACTCATACTCCAACTGACCACTACAAACTTGAAATTAGTTCCATACATGATCTAGGAGAGTTGGACTCCTATGATCTCCTCTTCCCTCAGTTAGTACAAGTCCACCGTAGTGAAATATAGTGTTCTACTACATAACACCCTAGTTTGTCTTGGTATATAGGTCACGACACTAGTGAACAGGGTATACAAACCCCAACATATGAAGGACAACCACAGTTGTCCTCTATCACATCATATATATTGAGATACGACTATAGTCGTTCTCCTACCAAGGCATGACCACAGCCATCCTCTAAACCATGGAATCAAGATGTTGTGGACACTTGGTCACTTGCACCTTGCATACTCAATAGTATGCGCTCCGAGTTTCCCTTAGGAATACCTGGTTCACAATCCATCATGTTCTGACACTAGAATGGATCTATGGAATAGGGCATATACATGATTAGGGTTTCACTTGATTAATTATTTCCGATTGGGTATATTTTAATCATGCATCAATCAAGTTACAATGTACTACCCCTAAAAAGATTCTACAAAGATAAGGTAGATTGCAACATCAGAAGATATAAAATGTATTAAACATAAAGTTAATCACAACACCACACGATAATGTCTCACTACCATACACAAGGCTATCAACATTATCACGTCACTATGGGGTAATAAATCCCTCATCACATCACTAGAGGATATCACCTCAATTATGCACTAAGCCTCTACCAAGGTCATAAAACTTAATCACATAGTACCTGCATCAAAGTCATTATCTCATAATGCCTCATAAAGGCTCATAATCACAATGCACATGTCACACACATGATACCACATCAATCATTCAGATATGATGTTCATTTATACAACAAGTTAGGTTACAACAAGGAGAGAGAAAATACTTCATTACATGCTAATCATTCAAACAATATAAGCATTATGTTGTGTATTCAAAATTAGAATGAGAGTTCTTCACAGATGACCAATTAAGGTTGTCATAACAGCGATTAACATCATACCCTATAGTACACCACTTCCCACATTCTTGGAATCTATTAGATCAAGTATTGCTATTATAACCAAATGATCATGTAACCAGAAAGGTGTAGAATCCATACTAGGTATAACACCTCTAGCGACCAATACAACATCAAGGTATAGAGACCACAACAAATGCTAAACATAGCGACCACATGATCCCTCAAAATGTAGCGACCATCTCATCTCAACCAACATAGCAACCACAATACATGTAGTGACCAACACACATGTAGTGACCATCACCAACAATATTGTAGTGATTGCAAGCTAGTACATCAAGTGTAACAACCACAACAACAACTTCTTGCATAGGGACCACAACACATCACTTTGGCCATCATAACACATCAACTAAAGCGGTCATCACAAAACGGCCATGAAAATATGGAAAAAACCATGGCCATCAAGGTCAGGAAAACACAAGGACTGTCATGGAAATCATAGCGTTCAAGGGTGTTACGATTAGAGTTATTGTGACCAAACCAAAACCCAAGATCACCTCCAACATGGTCATAGCAACCACATGGAACAAAGGATACATGTCGACCGAATTGATGTATAACATCAGGAATCCCAAGCATCACCAAGATAAAAACCTCATGAAGATGATAATCATCAAAACCCTAGAATTTGATCATCATAAGGATCAAAATAAACCCATGACATGAGAGAGAAAACTAAGCATTAAGCACACACATGTGGGAATCAATCCTCCATCTTCAACAAGATAATTGAACCAAGATCCTAGGGATAAAAGCAAACATTCAAAGAGTGCATTAAAGAACCAACAACTCCAGTATCCATACCATCTCGGGTACAAGCATTGTGGTTCAAGAAAAAGAGTTCATCTATGCAATATAACTACAAAATCATAAACCCTAGTTCTTCTAGGTATCATCATCATAAAGAAACTTGTAATCACATTTTAGAGATTGATAAACTAGCATGTAAGATTAAGTGCAACAATACTTGAGGAGAGAGAGAGTTTTATAACCCACCTTGTATTGTGAAGAACAGCTCCAAAACCAAGAAGCTCCAAGAGAGAGAAGAAAATCATAGCTTGTATCAACACCACAACCATACAAGATCACCTCAAAAAAGAATAATAACAAGCCTAGGTCAAAAGGTGCACAAAGAAGAGACGGTACAAACCCTAAGCCAAAAAGAAAAGAAAAAGAGGAGATCCTCATCTCACTTATGTACTACCATGGGAAAACCATATATTTGACCTCTATTGGAGAGAACTTCCTCAAGATAACCACCATGCAGAACCATGGATCATCCAAGAGAAGAAAAAGTGAGGTGTATTCACAAGAAAATGAAATCAACAAGGATAAACCACTTACCAAATTCAAGGATCACCACAAGAGAGATGATGAAACCCTAGATCACCACATGCAAGGGTTCGGCCTCCTTTTTCAAGCTCAAGCACCTCCACTTGCACCAACAAGAACAAGAGCAGACTTCAAGCAATATAGGAGAAGGAAGAGAGAGCTAAAAGATTCGCTTGCATGTAAAAGAAGGGGTATAAATACCCAAGGGTAGGAGAGAGGTGAGGGAGATGAGGTGTCAAGATACTAGAGACACTAGTGACACTTATCCCTTCAAATCTCAGCCATGAAATCACTCAAGATAAGCATGCCCAAATATCATTGAAACCAAGGTGGATAGCAACCACTAAGTCCTGTAAACCCAAAACACTTCATTCAAAGCAAAACCAGGGCATCCAACATGGTAGCGACCGTTATATCATGTTAACCAAAAGAAAATGGTCACCACAACATCAAAACAAGTCAACACAAGGTGGCCACGATTAAGGACAAAGCATATCGGTCACTACAAACACAACCAAGAAAGCACTTCTATTGCAACACTTCAAAGGATCAACAAACATGGTCAACATCATCATCAACTCAAGCATCCATGCAAACCCTAGCATCAACACATGATGCCACCTCATCAACCAAGGTTCGACAAGGCACCACTATGCATCATTATCTCTCTCTCATGATTCTAAAACTTAGGATACACAACCAACATGTGACACATTGCAAGATAAACTCTCAACATGGTTAACTTGCAACTTGGTCCAACACAAGCATACATATAGTATAACTAGCTCAATCATCAACAAAACAGGAACAAACTGAAAACATAAGCAAGTCACATGTTATTAAACCACCTTAAGAGATTAAATTAAGGTTTTAAGAATCTGATTATGCTAAACAAGAAAGATTAACAAGAAAGCTAGGTCAGGGGTCTTACATTTCAATCTTGGCCTGATTGGGTTCCTCCTATTTCCTAGGCCATATGTGATTGTGACTCAATCTACACTTAGCCTAACTACCCCTACCCTCTCTAGTGGCTAGAACATTCCCTATGTAAGATCTTACATGTCTAGTATTTATAACCTAACTCTTGGATTTATGGGAAGCTATAAACTATCTCTGTAATGGTTGCATGACCATGTGACCCCCAATTTGTCCCCGGATGAGGTTATGTATTCCTTATTAGAAAAGTAATGATTAGGATGAACTGGTAGATAGCAGAGGATATACACAATAATAATCCAATAGAAGTTGAAACCATATTCCTCTCTCTTATGTTATGAGTAAGAGATGCTATTCTATGCCCCTATAAATAATTGCATAATTAGACTTTCTTGGTGGAAGGAAGTAATGGTATAAGAGTTAGTATAGGTATGGTATGGTGAAAAGTGGTTACTTTGGTTCTCATCTTGATTTTGGCTCCATTTTTAGTTTATATTGCAAAATTTTAATTGTGAAACTTATTTTCATTAGCATACTATATGTACAGAAGAAATTTTTTCTTGTAATTTATTTAATTGTTTCATTAACCAAGTCACCACCATATGAAATATACATAGTAATAAAACATCTAATAGAAGTTCCACCAACTTGGTTAGGTCAACTCTAAAACCCTAGATCTAGGTATGTAGTAATGAGTAAGAAGTAGTTTTGGATATATATGACTTATTGACTTATCTTTTTGTACCTCCTTTTGGTGTTTTGTTGTCTTATAGATTTATTCTATTCAGGGTTGGACTTCTTCATCATATAGTCTTTAGGATTATAATTTGACTTCAGAATTTTCTGAATATAATAATTAATTCATTAACTAACTCTTGACTAGCTTCTCCAACTAAATCCAAATGAATATAACTACCACATAAATAAGGTAAATGAGTAAACCTTGCTAATTGAACCACCATGAAAGTAAGTTAAAAATATATATATAATTTTAGAAACAATTTTTTCACTTATTTAAAGTAATGATCATAGCCAAGGTAAATTGCTAAATTAGGATAAAATAATGATATAGGGGTTTTTGCTTCTAATCAAGTTAAGCACTTAGAAGAATTCACATTCGACAAATGATTAAAAATAAATGATGTTAAATGGATACTATGTTGGAGATATTATTATCTCATTTTTGTAATGGAAATTAAGAGGCTCAAGTAAATCCTAATGACCACATGTATGGAATTCCAAAACTTCTAGAAAATAAAGTTATGGAAGTGTTATTCAAAAAAATGATGAAAAAATGCCATCAAAATGTAGGAAATCCTAATAAGTATGACAATGTTAAGAAATTACTAGGGTTTGTTTTAACTCTCTTATCTCAACATCAAGTGTGGGGTGCTAAGGGCCATTCATTGGCTTGGGGATGTTTGCCTAGACATTATAGGTGAGGCGTCTTGAATATCTCTGTCCCACAAGTGTTGGATAATACCACTACTTTGTAGAGAATTAATTAGCTCCTCGTGGTGCATGATTTTCCTAGGACGAGGTGCATAAATTCTAATCCATGATGCTTGATGTGAAAAGCGGAGGTCAAATTGCATAACCATGTATTCTTTTTGTGTTTCTATACTAAGTACTTGTGGTGTACGGCCTCCCTCAAATGTGGTTGGGTTGGTAGACCTCCAGACTCCTTGGATGAGGCTCTATGGTGGATCATTAAATGTAGGATGAAATTTAGCCATGTGATGTTTTAGTGGTCTTTGCATCATTATTGTTTGTTTCTTGGCCTGGAATGAAAGAAATAGCATGCTCAATGGTGAAAGCAAGAATGACTTTTTGAGATTTTTGAGGATCTTGTATATAAGTCCAGTGAGGTTTGTCAGGTCAGACCTAAAATTTGTAAGGATGTGGACCAAAGGGTGATATGACAATGAGGATATATAGTCTAATCCCCAGAGTATAGTATGCGGGTGTTTCAGCTTACACTCTTTTTTTGGAAGTTTAGTCATATCTTACCTAATCCAAAAAGAATGGAAGATATGCAAATGTAGGAAAAGTATCTGAAGACAATTTTTTAAACGAACCCTCTCCAAGTAGCTATGTAAGACCACCTAATAATATTAATCATATCTACAGAAATAATATACTACTAATTTTACTTTAGCTCTCAATTTGAATGTAGTTTAATCTTTTAATTTGCTTGCAAAAGAATGCAAAGGTGATTAAAATGGCATCTTGACCCAACCTAACTGAGTTGAGATCCCATAATTTTGGTTTTGATTTGGTAATAAAACACTATAAGTAACTTCTTGACATTTGAATAAACTTGATTCTTCATATATGTATGAACATGTTAGTAAGAGAATTTTCTTTGAACATGATCAAATCATTGGACATGGTGTTAGTATTATATTCTTTCCGATTCCTAGACATGTGATTGATGTTGTATGGCTAAAGAATTGGGATTTCTCCTATAATCAATTATGGTAGTTGATAAGGATGTATGTCTGTTATTGCATCATCCCTAGATGTCCCTCGCATAATATTCTTTTACCGACCAAAATATACACTTGGCCACATAAGGTTCGGATTGAAGGTGCATAACAAGGTTTTAAAATAGACTTTTTCAAATACAACTATGATTGAAAAAATATAATGTGAACCTCATCAAATAAGTAGTAAGAATATGGAACGGAATATGTTAGGTGGAATGGTCATATACATGTTGTACTTGATTATATATGAGGTCATATATGTATTGTATTTGAATTTAAGCAACATCAAGTTATGAATTGTGCTTACTCATTATAATCATTTTATTAAATTTTGTTGAATTGGCTCATGTGTTATAGAAACATATATTAGTCAATATTTTAAAAATCTCAAGAAAACTTATCATTAAAAGGTTTCACCGCTGGCTAACAATAGGGATAGTTGGAATTATAGGCTCATGATAAGAGATGGACGGTATTAGAGAAAGGAGAAGAGGTTGAGAAAACTGAAGCGGATATTTCAGAAAAAATCTTAAGATTTTATAATGAACATTGATGTAGAAATAAAGTATATTTCAAATAATGATTCTCATGTATAACCGTTTCACTTGTTATTTAGTTATTATATATGAATAAGGATTAAAGTGGACAAGCCAATTGTGGACGACCACAAACATTGCGTCTGTGCCAAACAAATTATTCAAGATCGAAGGGTTTTTTTTAAATAAAGTTCACGAAACAGTTGAATGACGTGAATTAAATCGATTCGTCATTTTTCACATGTGAAAAGATCTCCTTCCACCATAACAAACGTAGAAGTTGCACATAAACAAAGAACCAACATTGTTTGACCATTTTATCAAAAGGAAATGAAAAGGATAAAGCAACCATGTCATCCATGCACTCACAATTCGTAGTCATTCTTTAGTTTGTCCGAGCAGTTGTGTGCGGTTCCACGTAACGTGCATAGCTTCTCTCTACCAACTGCCGGTTCCTATAAATGCAGGAGCTGACAAGCGCCTAGCTCATCAAGTAGCATATTTGATGAGAGTGTTAGTTTTAAATCTTCTTCGCTACACGCGTATCTCATTCAGGTTATCACCATGATGACTGACATCAGCATTCAGAAGATCACTTCGTAAGCCTGAGTTCTTTCAATTCATGAATCCTAACTTGTTTCAACTTAGCAAGTTCGTTACAGTATTTATAATTATGATATTTATAGCATCGTGATTATTGCAGGTACTCAGAGGAAAAACTAGGAATTGAGAATGACAAATGTGGCAAGTGTGGTAACAGCAACTGTGGAGGCAATTGTAGTGGTTATCTGTAGTCATTGCACTTGATGTTCAAGTACGGTGTCAGTTTAAACAAGGACTGGTTATGTTCACTAGTAAAGGACAATGTCAAGTGTCCAAGTCATGCTTCCAAAGTTCTATGTAATGCACCGAGTATAAAGATACTATGTTAAGCTTATTTTTATCACATGCTTCATTTCCATGCGTGTTAAGCATCTAAATTGATTTCCTGGATGATGTTGACCATACATGACTTGCGAATTGTGTTGCTCATGAAGCTAGTGGTTTCGCATACGAGAGGCCTAGGTGGTGATGAGAGACGGTATCGTGATGAGAATAAAAAATATTCTAAAGTCGATGAGCAAGAATTATTTTGAGTCATAAGAGGATGGAATTTCGATGCTTTACAACTAAATAATAGATACATAAACATCAGTATAAAAAAAAAATGTTGTGCGTGTATGTTCCTTGTATTGGGTGTGTATATTGTGCGTAGTAATTTTGCATAATTATGTACAATACACAATATTTTGTATAGGTCACTCAATAATGGGTTAAATTCGGTCTCCATAGGTCAAACTTTTGTATAACCGCTGTGTATTATTTTTGTACTGGTTGTTTGTAAAATATGTATTGCATCTATATAAAATGCTTACTGTGTTGTTTATTTGTACGTAAAAAATAAAAATTGGTGTAGAATGTGTGTTGTGTGTCTTTTTTATTGAAATCAAAGGAA
The DNA here is from genome assembly GCA_963693085.1 of Alisma plantago-aquatica. Taxonomy (NCBI): domain Eukaryota; kingdom Viridiplantae; phylum Streptophyta; class Magnoliopsida; order Alismatales; family Alismataceae; genus Alisma; species Alisma plantago-aquatica. The sequence continues at coordinate 218,583,808 of OY856409.1, forward strand.
ACTTTACAAATTTTTTCAAATATATAAATATTAGACAACAAAACTTAACAATGGAAGCCCAGGGAAGGATGGCCAGATTATGTCCATGTAGAGCGACTATACCATGCTACATCTGTGTAAGGATAAGTAGTGAAAACCCATAGGGTAACTTGCATTGAAAATGGTTTTATTTGGCCATTAGGAGGCATGCCCCTATCACCCCCAAAATCAAATGATTCGTAGGAAAAGCTATAGTTTTTTTGTGTAAGTCCATGAAAATCCATAGGATCTAACAAGGAAGATCATCTAAGTCCCTTCTAAGAAATGATATTTTTTTCATTTACCTCCCTCTTTTAGGCATTATACTATTGATGGCACTATTGTGAAATCATTTAACCAGTTTTAAAGCCTCCTTGTTATGGAATAAAAAATGTTACATAGGAAGCAATATTAGCATCACTTATTGGTATGACATCTTTCTAAATTTGTAAACCCTACACCTATATATATAGTGTTACAGGGCATGCATCTAGAAGTAAGCCCGCTGAAGAATCCCTCAACCATTCAGATTTCACAAACATATACTGTCAATTCACCTACCAATGAAAGGCAACACACCCCAAAATGATCAATTATGGCCTCAATCAACGAATCATCTCGTATTATTTACTTGAATACTTGTTCCAAGAAGACACTATTCAACAGCCCACAGTGGAACCACTATGATCATTTAACTCATGACATCAAGAGTGCAATATAATCCATGTCTTATGTGGACCTAGACACTCATCGTTTTCATGCCACAAAGATGCTAACGACATCTCTTTCAATCCAAGACACGCTTGGACACAAAAACCTAAGACATCATGGCAAGAAACACTTATAATGACTATGAGAGTGCAAGATCAGTTCAAAACTCTTATTGGTTTAAAAGATAGATAACGTCAAAATTTTAAATATGATTTAACCAAATCAAAGCATCTTTGGTCAAAAATCAAGTTGTAATGACCCCCTCCCTTTATTATCCCCAATTAAGGTAGACTGAGAGGGCAAGGGCCATTATCATTTTTATAGGATCGAGGTTTAGCAACTAACTAAAAATAATTAATTTATTGAATGCAAAAAAAATTAATACAATATGAAAGATGAACTCTCCAATAAGGAGTTTCATGATATGGAAATCTATTGTTTTGTAACTGGAAATAAAAACTCTCTAATGAAATACTCGATGATAACTTTAAGAATTTTTTCCTTTTTGTGCCTTCTTCTTGGATGTCCATTTAGTAGATTAATAGCAGTTTAACCTAAAACATCATGAAACAAATACGCAGTCTATATAAAAAGGTATACTTGTATGTGGGGGGGGGATATTCGCATGTAGATGTAACAATTTAATCATCAATAACAACAATTATGACTACAAATTTAACAATCATTTTCTTGTTTTAACCTACCCACTCTTATCCTCAATTTCTCTATGGTGTGCCCTCTCTTTAGGGGATCCTCTTTATGGGGAAGCCTTGTTTAAGGTTTTGGTCCTTACAGTGGACATTTCATAACCTTCCCTCACTCTGGCTTGGTTTCATACATAGACCTTCCTTTACGGACTTGGCCTAAGATGATCTTCCTTTCTGGGCCTGATCACCACCCCATGATGACTCTATTCACCCCATTATCTTTAACTCACCAGAGATGATACAAGGTTTGAGCAGGTTACATTTATATTAGATGATATCCATAGTGATTTTATAGACTACATGAAATAAATAAACATGCAAGCATTTAATCACAATTCAATTAGGAAAACACTGAGAAACCACGAAAGTCAATTAAGTCAGGTAGTCATAGGTGTAACCACATACCTTTCTCAGAAGAGATCAAAAGTCCAAGATATGAGAAGTTAAGAATAAGCAACAATCATCCTGAATTTAATGCATTACACCCGAGTATTACTATTTTGTTCAACATTTATTAATTAGACTGAATTGGGTCAAAAGTCGGGGTTTTTTGGTCAAATTATGGTTTTGTCTTTTCCAAACCCTAACCATTACTTTTCATGCCTTTTTTATTCACAAACTGTGATTTTGATCTTATATGCATTATCAAATTAAGTCAAAGATGTTATTTTTTCCCAAAAATACTCTCCTTGTTCATTAAAGTCATTTAAGCAAGTTATATTCATTAAAACTAAGAAAATAGGGTTTTCATGCTTTAAATACATTAAAGTTAACAACTTTAGATAGTTTTGGAATTTGGCACTAAACTATCTCTTGAAACTATTATTATTTAAATCCTTGCATTTTTCTGATCAACTTTCATATATAAATTATCATCATTGGATATTCCTATGATTTTCTATGATATTAGAAATTTAATTAACTCTGGCCAATAGGGGCTCACCACCTAGGCGATGAACTCGGGTTTGGCCTCGCCAACTAGGCTAGGCCGATCCAATAGGCTCATTCTAGCTTGCTAGTCCACACTCATGTGGACTCTCACTAGATAGAGTGAAGGAAGAGAGGAAAAGGACTAAAAAGTCCTAACATGTATGAAGAGGAACCGAGGGAAAGGGAGTCTTTTCACCCTATGGATCATCCTGAACCTTATTGCTTCATGAGAAGCTTTGACAATCAATGACGGTATTTGACTCTAAGCTTCTGGCCTTCAAGGTGATAGGTAGAGACATTGATGCCTTCGTCTTGCCTCATCGAGCTTGTCAAAGATTTCAATTTCCCTAGAAGTGTTGGGACTAGGAGGAACATGACAAGGGATCACCAACAAGGACAAGAGAGACAGTGGTGGTTGAGGATGGAGTTGGGAGAGGAGTTGGAAGTAGGGATGCATTTGGGGAGTCGAGTACAACCTCATGAACACATTGGTGATCTTGTAGGAGGATTGCACCCTTTTATATATACTCTTTGCTACCGAGGCAAGGTTCTCCTGGAGTCCATGAATTGGCTAAAAACATAATATCCCACCAAAGTAGGTAAAATTCAAGGTAGGTTGATGTGAATTTCTCTCCCAAATCTATTAGACTAGTTTCTAGATCTTCTCGTGTATTGAAGAGGGAGAGGGGACAAAAAATATTCAATATATTTACTGTGTTGTTTTTCTAAACCAGCCGAAGGTAGATGATGATTGTCTAATCATCATATCCTATCCTATGGCTAGAGATGCATACGACAACATGTATTGTCATGACTTGATATCCTATTATGAACATATGTGTGACACTTAATATATTTCCCTTTTTCCTTTTCCCTTTACATATACTTATTAAATTTGTACCTATTTCTCCTTTTATCCTTTTAATCCCAAATTTTAAAAGGAAGTCTTAGAAATCCCAAAACATAGTAAATTAATGTGGCTTTAGAAATATGGCATCAGATATGTTAGCAGAAACAAAAAAAATACTGCCATATTCCCCTTATATAGTAGATCGCGTCAACAACTATGAATTGGGAAGGAGGGATGCAAAGTTTATACCTCATCCTAGAATAAGTCCAGCGAAAATCCCTTGTTGTATCATGCTTCTTTCTCAAGTTGCACCTAGACGACTATCGATGGTGGCCTCTTGGTTGATCACCATGGACGGTAGTTGATTGTGTCCTCCTAGAGGATGGCAACAGCCTCCTTGCCTATGTAGTAGTCCATACATAGCACCGAGAACTCTTATCGTTAGAGATGAATGAACAAGAAGGAGTTGTCCCTTCTAGTCAATGTGCTAGCGTTGAATCTCTCTCCCAGTTGTGTCCCCCTTGATGTTCCTCCCTTTGACGGGTAGAACTTGCTCAGGTTCTCATGTTACCACAACTATGAGAAGGCAACAATTGTTAGAGGTTACTGATGTTGTGTCTCTAGAAAGGCTTAACTACCCCTCCATTTATAAAAGGGTCAGCTTCAGGAGTTCTAGTCTAAGTGGGAGTCGAAGAGATAGAATTTCATAAATTGTTTGGAACCTGTGAATGTTGAATGGGTTGGTTCACAACTGAATCGATCGGTTCACATATGAGTCAATCAGTTCAACCCTTGAACCAGTCGTTTCACTATGTTTCCTATTCACAATTGTATTGGCAATTAATATTCAATTAATGCACAACATGACATCGGCATCACTCCTTGATCTAATCGCATTGATCAAACTAAGAGTCGGTTCACAATCTGAACCGGTCGATTCTAAGATCTGAGTCGATCGATTCACTTGTTGAATGAGTCATTTCAGAGTTTGGATTGCCAATGTTGGTTCAAGTTGACCTGACACTTGAATTGATCGGTTCAATGCTTGAAATGGTCTATTCACGGTCCTATTAGTCAATTTCCAACCATTGTTATTTAAATTGAATAACTATACACCTTAGTAAACAAATTAAACATCATTCATGAGTAAACTCCTAATCTAGGTGTATCCTATGTGTGTGACCCTACAGGTTCCAAGTTACATAGGTAGTGAATGTCCATAACTGATTTATGACATCACAAGAAATGAGTGGTATCTAGCAATACATCATTGTTACCCAAGTAACTAAAAAGTTGGAGAACAACTTCAACCTAAAATCTGTGATTAGTGTTATAGTGATTGTATAGTTCATGTAACCACTTCACTTTTTTGCATCGCCTGATTAAAGAAGGACCTTAAAGTTGAGAGTCATCACCTAAAATTCCCAATATCTAGTTTTAACCAAATAACAAATAATACCAAATAATTTCCACATTTAGCAAATCTTGTTTACATGATATAAAATGATACTCCTCTAAAGAATTACAAGACTTTCCAACCTAGAACTAATACAAATTGAGAAGAAGTATCTAACTAATCCTCCTTCACTTAGCTTTAATGTCTTCAATGAATTTTATTTGTTTCATCATGTCTTTATATCTCCATATATTGCATCTACCTAAAATGACATGAAACAAATTATGGATCAATACATTGCTATATTGTGTACGTGGGGTGCAAAAAAAATATGTGCATGTATGTGTAACAACATAAACAATCATAGCAGCATTTATCATAGCCAAACATGCATTTTATTTTCTTACTTCTCGAACCTTAATGCTTCACCTTGTGGTGTTCCCTCTCTTTAGGGGAGCCTTTTTATGGGAACCCTCTCTTTAGGGTTGGTTCCCTGCATTGAACTTTCATAATCTTCCCTCACCTAAGCTTGGTTTTATACATAGGCCTTTCTTTTTGGGCTTGGCCTGTGGTAATCTTCCTTTTCAGGCTTGATCACCAGTCATTCCCATAATGTCTTCTTCTACCCCATGCTCTTTAACTCACCAAATATATTTATTTAGGGTTCGAGCAACTTACATTTATATAAAATGATACTCATTGGTGCTTTATAGATTGCAGGAAGTAAATAAAAAAAATCAAGCAGTTTAATTGCAATCCATTCGAGAAACCTCAAAAAGCTCAAAATTCGATAAGGTGAGTATCCATAGGCATATTCATGTACTTTTGTTTCCATGCAGAAACCATGCGACATGTAATTCAAACATATGTCCAAGTATCCAAGCATTCAACATAATCAACCAACATTATATGCATATGTGTATACTCTAAAGTGCCACCCCTCATACTAAAAATGCAAATCATGATTTAGTCTAGGGTTTAGGTTTCCTTTGTATCCTAATGTCATGTTCATTGATCTAATAAACATTATATGCATATGTGTATACTCTAAAGTGTCACCACTCATATTCAAAATACAAATCATGATTTAGTCCAGGGTAAAGATTTCCTTTGTGTCCTGATTCCCATGTGCATTGATCTAATGACTCAAGAACCCTAACTCATACTAAGTATAATCATGATTATCAAACAACTAAGTTATAGCATCATGAACACTTGTATTAAATTATGTCCCTTAAGGCCATAGCAAGTTACATGATTGGTGTTCAAAATCTTAATTACACATGTTGATGATTATTGGTCTAAAAATCCTAATTATTCATCATTCTTATCATCATTAACTTAGACCTCATTGCAGTCAACTATATCAGTTTATATGGAAAAGTAAACATTTTCAATATACTCAACATGTTAATTATCTGATCTAAGATTTCCATGTATTAATCATGACTTAATCATGCATTAGCCCTACTTTTGTGATTAGGATCAGATATAGGCCATGATACAATTTTTTTTAGATTCTACACATTCACCCAATAGTTTTGATATATAATTTGCCTATATTTAGGTAATCCTTGCAATTTATAAATATTAAGAAAAATAAGAATCTATACTCAAACATAGGGTGATGTGGAGGTCTTTTCTATGGAGACTCTAAAATAAAAGGATGAGTGGTGAAGTACTTTGGAAGATCCTAGACTTCCATGTCATTATGGTATGGCATATGCATAGTTTTTATTAATACATGTTGTTATTTGTTCTCTTTGTCAGTGTTGTTCCCAACCCACCCAGATATATTTGTTAGAAGAAGATGGCTCAGGTGGATAAAGTACTAGGAAGTAGGACTTTGAGGGTAGATTGAGATGGCCAGGTTCCCCTCTCCAATTTCTCCTTTATGTAAGTGTAAATTGTAATATTCCCTTTTTCTAGGACCACCCTTTTGGTAAGGAATAATGTATGAATATGTTTACATTATGTAATAGTCATTATTTTTCTATTACCATATACTCATCTTGTGTGTTTACCATTCTCTTGACAAATGAAAAATACACCTAATCCATAATAATTACTAGTGTGTTCAAATTGGATGGGTTTATTCCTCAAATAAGTAAGGAGTGGATCCCCTCTCAGGTTACACTCCTTACAAGATGGTATTAGAGAATAAGCACTTAGTAGATCCAACTATTTCAAGTTATCCTAACTTGTTCATGTAGTTATCTCTTAAGTAGATATATGACATAGTGAGGTTTTTGAGGGTTCTACCTTAGAGTCATGGGTTACCAATCAGTTTTTCATGTGATAACCCGATGACACAAAAGCAAGATAACTCAAAACAAATGTGTGATCAATTTCTATCCAACACATTACCACAAAATAGGGTAAATTAAAATCTATCTTATATAGCCATATCGAGCAAAAACATATATATATATACACATACATACATACATATATACATACATATATATATCAAGGATGCAGTTAGGCGCACCTAGGGTTTCTCAAAAAGGCTATGGCGATCACGGCGCAATAAGGAGGAAGAAGAAACGCGTGGAGTACTTGGATGGGGGGAGGACCTTCCTTTCCCTTGTCATCCACAATGCCTCCGGGCAAAGCCTGGAATCAAGTGGTGGTAGGCGCTGACACCTACAAAGAGCATCCGTTCAAGTCGGTAGAGATCATTGAAGGTAGACGATATGTTACTATTGACGTACCGACCTTTAGTAGTATGGAGAAATCTTGGGATCATACTCTGATGCTCTATGTTATGGGGAAAAGACCCTACTATTTGCATCTCCTTGCTTGGATCAAGAGGATGTGGAAGCCTAAAGGAGGATTAGACCTCCTATCCAAACCCGATAAGTTCTTCCTCGTCAGATTTAACAACATCGATGATAAGAAGAATGTTATCGGCATGGGTCCATGCTGGTTTGACAACAGACTAGTGGTAGTCAAGGAATTCAAGGTTGGCGACGACCTCCGTAAGGATTTGTTCAACACGATGCCTGTATGGATCAAGATACCCATTATGGGCAGAAAATGGTCACAACGTGCTATTGGGATTGTTGCGAGTGGATTCGGCAAACTCCTCAGAGTGGACATGCACTCCATTAACAGCGAATCTCTGGGAGAAGCTAGGGCCTTGGTTGAAATTGAGGCATCTGAAGATCCTCCCAAAGAAATTTGGGTAAACATGTCGGGCCGTGAAGCATCTCCGGTTGATATTCAATACGAGTATCTTCCAAAATGCTGCTGCAATTGTAAGATCTTTGATCATGACAACTCTGACTGCCCGGAGAAGAAAGACAATGCTGAAGAGGTTTCAAAACCTTGTGAGGAATCTGCTACTACTGGAGCAGATGAGGTGGAAACCAATCAGTCTTCACCCGAGAAGAAAGATGACATTGTAGAGGTTTCAAAAACCTATGAGGAATCTGCTACTACTGGAGCAGATGAGGTGGAAACCAATCAGTCTTCACCTGAGAAGAAAGATGACGTTGTAGAAGTACCCAAACCTTGCGAGGAATTTGCTGCCACTTCTGGAACAGATGAGGTGGATACCGATGCAGCCAATTGTTCCCCAGCATAGCCTGGTGAAACGAAAACAGGGAAGCCTACTGCTCCTCCCATTAAAGAAAAGTCTCATGGAACCAATGGTTCTGAGAAAGGAAAAAAGAATGATGTTGGTACTTCGTCTTCCTCATCTGGAGTGTCCAGGGCACACAAAACCCGGTCCTCCGGCCGTGGTAGATGACCATCTTCATGACTAACGTCCGTGGTTCTGGGAAACCACAGAAAAGAGGGAGGTGAGGGATTACATTCGCTATGTTCATGCCTCCATCGCTGTTCTGGTTGAGACTAAAATCAAAACTTATAGTAAAAATTCTATGAGTAAGATGTTTCCTCCTGGATGGAATTATCTTACAAATCATGATTACGATCCCAATGGGAGAATTTGTGTTGGGTGGAACCCAAAATCCTGGAATATAGGCACTATTAACATGAGTGATCAAATCATCTCATGTACCTGTGTAAATAAAGGTGGTCTATGTATCATCTTATATGTTATCTATGCCCGAAATCTTATGCAAGACAGAACGAGTCTATGGGACAGCCTTGAAAATTTAGCTCCAAACATTAATGATCCTTGGATCGTAATTGGAGATTTCAACAATATCAGTAAACGAGAAGAAAAAGCAAGTGGACGTGAAGTTCTTAACGCTATTTTAAGCTCTTTTAATGCTTCCATTGATAACATTGGCCTCATAGAATTACCTACAGTGGGTGGCAAAATATTCACATGGAACAATCAACTTGCTAAATCCAAAAGGATCGCATGTAAGATGGATCGTGCCTTGGTGAATGATGACTGGTTAGTCAAGTTCCTTGGTACAAAAAAAAATCTTCTGACTTATAACTTCATTGATCACTCTTCGATTAATGTGAATCTTAAAGATATCAAAAGGACTCCCAGACCCTTTCGCTTCCTTAACCTCTGGCAAGATTGGCACGGGTTCAAGGAACTTGTTGAAGATGCATGGTCCATTCTTGTGTATGGGAACCCTCTTTACTGCTTCCAACAGAAACTTCGCAATGTCAAAATGGAACTCAAGCCTTGGGCTAAGAAAGTCGTTAATATCAAAAACCTTCTTGAGAAAGAATACCTAGAGCTGAAAGATATTTCTGCTGCTCTATGTAGACCCCCTCTCGATGAACAACTTATTGATGCGGAGAGAGTAACCAAAGAAAGGTTGAAGCTTCTTGATCTGGCTGAGGAAAAATACTTCTGGCAGTGTATCCGTGTTCAATGGATTGAAAACGGAGATAGAAATATGAAGCTATATCATTCTACTGTCAAACGTAGAGATCCCATCAACACAATTACTGAGATATATGATAATCAAGGTAATTTCATAGACGACGAAGATGCCATTAAAGTTGATACTATCAAATACTTTGAAGAACTATATAATCAGGACAATACTGAATGTCATGATGATACAACCTGGGATAAACTCATCAATGATGAAGACAATGACTACCTCCTTAGTAGTCTGACAGAGAACGAAATCAAAGATGCGGTTTGGTCAATTGGCCCTAACAAAAGTCCATGACCAGACAGCTTCAATGGTTTCTTTTACAGAAATAACTGGGAGCTTATAAAAACATATCTCATTCAAGCAATTAAATGGTTATATGCTGGTGGCAATATGGTTCGCCAGGTAAATCATGTCTTTGTGGCTCTTATCCCTAAGAAAGATATTGTGTCTTCTCCTTGTGACTTCAGGCCCATCGCTTGCTGCTCCATGCTATATAAAATTATCACTAAGATATGCATAAGACGTCTCTCATCAATAATGCCCAAGATTATATCCAACAATCAAGGTGCATTTGTACAAGGATGTCACATTGAGGACTGCTCACTCCTTGCTGCCAAATTTACTCTGAACTTCAACGTACAGAGAAGCTCCCCATCTGCCTGCCTCAATCTAGACATCACTAAAGCCTTCGACTCTATTCGTTGGGATTATCTTTGGAGATGCCTAGATGGTCTTGGCTTTAGCCAACGTTGGATCTATCTGGTGAAACAATGTGTTTCCACCCCCTCTTTCTCGTTGCTGGTTAATGGCTCCTCTACAGGTCTGTTTAGAAGCACGAATGGACTAAGGAAGGGAGACCCCTTTCACCCTTGCTCTTTACCATTGCAATGGAGGGACTTACAAAAAGAATAGAAAGCTCTATTAAAGAGAAAAAACTTAGAACCTACACCATCCGAAACTGTAAGGTGCTTTCTCACCTACTATTCGTTGATGATGTTTTGGTCTTTCTTGAAGGCAGAGAAAGAAGTTTCAAATCTCTCAAAGATATTCTTAATGATTTTGGGAAGACCTCAGGCATGATGATTAGTGGAACCAAGACATTCATCTACTTTTCTAAATCATGTAAAAACAAACCTGTCCTAGCCGACATTCTTGGTGTACAAGTTGGTGAGTTTCCGACGAAGTACCTAGGTTTCCCCATTGTTGGGGGCAACCTTAGGCGTAAGCACTTCCACGAGTGCTTGGACCGATTGAAGGATCTCATCAGCAGATGGTCGGGCTCCAAACTGTCAATGGCAGGCAGATTAACTCTGATCAGAAGTTGCGCACTCGGGCTTGTCAAATATTGGATGTCCCAAGGTGAAATTCCACCTTCAGCACTCAGAAGGATGGAGATTATGATGAATGATTTTATTTGGAGTTGTGCCTCGCACCCAGCTAGCTGGTCCAGACATTCCTTTCCTCTAGATGAAGGTGGCCTAGACCTTCCTTCCTTGTACGACCTTGTTGATTACTACACTCTTCAGCGGCTAAACAACATGTCTACTAGTACCTCCACTTGGGCCAGATGGATGCTTTAGAGATATAAGTCACTTCCTGACTCTATACCTTCTCACCGATGGGGCTATTCTACTGCTTGGCGTAGAATGGCTGCTCTATGGACTAGGTTTATACCCGAGCAAGACAATTCTCAAATATGGTAAAACTGCAAACAAAAACTCCCTACTGATCCAGCGGCAAGAAACATTTGGGGCTCTCTATTTCATCCGACATGGAGCATCACTACTTTCGAAGCCTACAAAAAATACATGCACACATCTGACATTGTTAGTAGCTGGTACCACAATATCTCTACTACCTGTCTATTGTGCGAATCTCATCCAGAATCTGTGGAACATCTTTTTGATTCTTGCAAATTTTGGAAATACTTATGGGCAAGAACTGTTGTCATGTTCGGCATTAAGGGTCATAAAACCCTTACCCAGAGCTTAATCTATATCGATAATATGTTTAAAGGAAAAAAAACCTTACTGCTATGGTGCATCTCGGGCATCTCCCATCTGATCTGGAGAGAGCGCAACTCAAGGAAATTTGGAGGCAAACAGCAAGACACCCTTGTTTTATTTACTAAACTTGAACATGAATTGAAACTTCTGTTCAAAACTTATTGTAATAGACTAGGTTCTATTTCCCCTACTTGTCTCCGCAATTGGGAACTCTTGTAAACCTTACACCTAGTGAGGTATAAATTCTTAGTCCCTTCTAGGGTTGGGTAATATACCTCAAGATATATCTTTGTAATCCACACGCTAGTGTGTGCATTGTAAATTTTGTGCCTTTTTGGGATCGGAAATATATTTACCATATTTCTGATATATATATATATATATATATATATATATATATATATATATATATATATATATATATATATATATATATATATATATATATATATATATATATATCAAGGTTCACAACCTATCACAACATATATCCCATACCATACCATAAAGGTATTACATTACTGTATAGTGGCTACCTTTCCACAAGCATGTTAGAAAATATATCTTGTCCACATATACAATCCATACATGTGCAACCAAGATCTACTGCCAAAAACCTCATATCGATATACAACATATACAAAAAAAAACTTCCAGGACCTGAGAGTACAAGAACGATAAATAGGACTCTACTACAAAACACTAGAAGTATATCCAACCTTTTGTGTTCACTAATCTCCTTGTTGCTCTTCCTCAATAGCACTAAATGAATAATTAAAAATGTTTACACAAGTTAATAAGATACCTTTGATAAGTAGAACATCATGTACTTTTAGAAGGAATACGAATAACATGTATATCTCTCACTATATTATAATACAACTGAACAGTACAAGAAGCAAGGCAAGGGCAACTACCAATATGATTTGTGTTTAGACCTAAGCATATATACTATATGGATTTGTTACATCTTTTGAGCCCCATGGAGATGAGGTATACCACTCAACTCCAACTAACCATTTCTAATTCAAAATCAATGCCATGTAAGATCTAGGAGAGCTAGACTCCTATGATATCCTCCACCCTCACTATGCATGAGTCTGCCACAGTGAGATATAGAGTCTAACTGCATAATATCCTAGTGCACCTTGGTATATAGGTCATAACACTAATGAAAAGGGTATACAAACCCAAACATATGAGGTACAACCGCAGCTGTCTTCTATCAAATCATATATACAGAGATATGACTATAGTCATTCTCCTGCCAAGGTATGACCGCAGCCATCTCTAAACCATGGAATCAAGATGTCAAGGACACTTGTTCACTTGCACCTCGCATACTCAACATTATGCACTCTGGGTTTCCTTTTGGAATACTTGTTTCACCATCCAGCAAGTTTTGACACTAGAATGGATCTATGGCGTAAGGCATCTACAAGACTAGGGTTTCACTTGATTAATTCTTTTTTTTATTTATGAGAGAACCGCCCATGTAGAAGCGCCACAATTGTGACCCCCCTAGACATTGTAAACTCTCAGGGCATGAGAGGGTGTGGTCTGGTCACCCCCCTCCCATGCCCAATCAAATTCGTGTTACTTTTCGTAGAGCGCCTTCGGCGTGATTCGAACCTGGGTCCTTCATTTGGACTTACCGAGTCGTAACCAGCCAGGCTACTTTGGTCGGACTGCTTGATTAATTCTTGACATTGGGTATCTTTGAATCCTACATCAATCAAGTTACACCATACAAATCGTAAATAGATTCTAAAACGATAAGGGTATATTGCAATGTCAGAAGATATAAAATGTATTAAGCATAAAGTTGATCACATCACCACAAGACATTGTCTCACTGCCAGACACAAGTATATCACCATTATTGCACCACTATGGGATAACAAATCCCTCATCACATCACTAGAGGATATCACCTCAAATTAGACACTAAGCCTCTACCAAGGTCATAATACCTAATCACATAGTTCTTGGATAACATCATTATCGCATCATGCCTCATAAAGGCCCGTAATCATCATGCACATGTCACACACATGATACCACATCAATCATTCGTATTTGGTGTTCATTCACCCTACAAGTCAGGTTACAACAAGTAGGAGAGAAAAAATACTTCATTACATGCATTCACCCTACAAGTTAGGTTACAATAAGTAGGAGAGAGAAAATACTTCATTATGTGCAAATCATTCAAAAAAGATAAGAATTATGTTATGCACTCAAACTTAGGTTTAGGGTTCTTCACAACTGACCAAACAAGGTTGTCATAACAGTGCTTAACATCATGCCCTATAGTACACCACTTCCTACATTCTTGGAAACTATTAGATCAAGCATTGTTATTATAACCAAATGATCATGTAACCAGCAAGTTGTGATGTCAATACTAGGTATAACACCTTTAGATACCAATACAACATCAAGGCATAGGGACTGCAACACATGCTAAACATAGCGAACACATGAAACCAAAATGTAGTGACCATCTCAACTCAACCAACATAGTAACCCCAACACTTGTAGTGACCAACACATGTAGAGACCATCACCAATAGAAATGTAGCGATTGTAAGGTAGTGCATCAAGTGTAGCGACCACTACAAAAAATGCATGCATAGCGATTGCAACACATCACTTAGACCATCATAATGCATCACCTATAGCGGTCATCACAAAATGGCCATCAAAATAAGGAAAACACCACAACCATCAAGATCGGGAAAATGCAACGACTGTCATGGAAAGCATAGTGTTCAAGGTTGTTAGGGTTAGTGTTATGGTGACCAAACCAAATCAAGCTCACCTACAACATGGCCATAGAAAGCACATGGAACCAGGGATACATGTCAATCAAACATATGTTATAATATCAGGAATCCCAAGCGTCACCAAGGTAAAAACCTAATGAAGATAATAATCATCAAAACCCTAGAATCGGATCATCACAAGTATCAACAAAAACCCATGACATGAGAGAGAAAACCAAGAGTTAAGAACACACATGTGAGAATAAAGCCTCCATCTTTCAACAAGATAACCGAACCAAGATCCTTGAGAAAAAACCAAATGTTCAAAGAGTGCATGTAAGAACCAACAACTCCACTATCTATACCATCTCGGGTACAAGAATTAGGGTTCAAGAAAAAGAGTAAATCTATGCAAGATAACAGCATAATTATAAACCCTAGTTCTAGGTATCATCATCATAAAGAAACTTATAATTACATTTTAGAGATATATAAGTTTGCATGTAATGTTAAGTGCAACAATACTTGACAAGAGAGAGTTATAGAACCCCCATGGATTGTAAAGAATAGATCCAAAGCTAAGAATCTCTAAGAGAGAGAATAAAATCATAGCTTGCATCAACTCCACATCCAAGCAAGATCGCCTCAAAAGAGAAAAAACAAACCTAGGTCAAAAGGTGCACAAATAAGAGAGGGTACAAACCATAGGTCAAAAAGAAAAGAAAAAGAGGAGATCTTCATCTTACTTAGGTATCACCAAGGGAGAACCATGGATTCGGTCTCTATTTTCATATAAGTTCCTCAAGAGAACCACCACAGAGAATCATTGATTATCCAAGAGAAGAAAAAGAGGGGTAGGTTTGCAAGCAAACAAAATCAAGAAGGATAAACCACTTACCAAGATCAAGGATCGTCACAAGAGAGATAATCAAGCCCTAGATCACCACATGCAAGGATTTGGCCTCCTACAAGATCAAGAACCTCCACATGAACCACAGAGAACATGGGCCAAATCCAAGGAAGAAGGGAGAAGGAAGAGAGAGCTAAAGGGGTAACTTGCATGTAAAAGAAGGGGTATAAATACCCAAGGGTAGGAGAGAGGTGAGGGAGATGAGGTGTCAAGATACTAGAGCCACTAGTGACACTTGTCACTCCAAATCTTGATCATACAAGCACTCAACATAAGCATGCACCAAATATATTAAAACCAAGGTGGGGTAGCGACCACTAAGATCTAAACCTAAAACACTTTGGTCGAAGCAAAACCAGGGCATCCAACATGGTAGTGACCGCTACACCATGTTAACCAAAAGCAAACGGTCACCACAACATCAACACAAGTCAAAACATAGCAACTAAGATTAACTACAAAGCATGTTGGTCACTAAAAACACAACCAAGAAAGCACTTCGATCGCAGCACTTCAAAGGATCAACAAACATGGTTGACATCATCAACTCAAGCATCCATGCAAACCCTCGCATCAATTCATGATGTCACCTCATCAACCAAGGTTCAAAAAGGTGCCACTATGCATCATTATCTCTCTCATGATGCCAAAACATAGGAGTCACAACCAACATGTGACAAACTACAAGATAAACCCTCAACATTGGAAAATTGCAACTTGGTCCAAAACAAGCATACATATAGCATAACTAGCTCAATCATCAATCAAACATGACCAAATTAAGCACATCACATATTATTAAAGCACCTTAAGAGATTAGATTAAGGTTTTAAGCATCCAATTATTCTATGAAAGCAAACTCAACAAGAAAGCTAGGTCAAGGATCTTACAACCATAAACCCCTAACAAGGACTTCATCCCTGAAATCCTACATGAAATAGATAGATATTTCTTGTGCATATCATCCTCCAACTCCCACATGGCTTCTTCCATGCCACTATGATGCCACAAAACCAAAATAGGACCTTCCACATACGATGTGTCCTCCTCCAACCAAACCTCTATAGGCTACAACACCAACTCTATGTCAGGGTGACACTTCCTCAACATTGAACATGAAATACTAGATGCAACCTCTACAACTCGGGCGGTAACTCCAACCTATAAGCCACCTTCCCAACATGTGCCACCACATGGTATGGTCCCATAAACATGGGAGCCAACTTACTCTTCTTCCCAAACCTCAGCATGCCTTTCTAAGGAAAGACTTTGAGGTACATCTTGTCCTCCACTTGGAACTCCAAAGGCCTCTAATGATTATCAACATAATATTCTACCTATCTTAGGCTACTTTCATCTATTATAATATCATATTAATCTTATCTATTGTCTATTGTACAAGCTCAAGCCCTAAAAAATGGATACTCGCCCGTTTCATACCAACCCAATAGAGACCGACAATGTCTCCCATACAAAGCCCCGTAATGTTCCATGTTGATTCTCCTCTGATAGTTGTTGTTGTATACAAACTCTATCAAACTGAGGTGCACGTCCCAACTGCCCAAAAACTATAGAGCACAAGCTCTCGATAGATACTCCAAGGTCTGAATAGTCCTTTTAGACTGGCCATTTATCTACGGGTGAAATGCCATACTGAATATCAATTGTGTACCCATCATTATGTGTAGATGCTCCCAAAATGTACCCATCAATTGGTAAACTAAGGACCTCTATGAGATGCTATCGTCACTGGGATATTGTGCAAAGGGACTATCTCATCCACATACAACTGAGCCAAATTCTTTGTTGTATATTTGTCTTCACAGGAAGGAAGTGCACTGACTTGGTCAACATGTCCACTATCACCCAGATGGAATCATGACCTTTGTTTGTCCTAGGGAGACCAACCACAAAGTCCATAGTAATATGATTCCATTTTCACTGTTGAATAGGCAACAGTTGCAACTATCTTACAGGTTTCTGATGCTCAGCCTTTACATGCTGACACAAAGGACACCTTGCCACAAACTCAATAGTGTCATGCTTCAAACTAGGTAGCCAATACAGATCCTTCATATTATGGTACATATTGGTACTGCCTAGATGCATAATGTACATTGAGGAGTGAGCCTCCTCCAAAGCAATCTTCCTCATACCATCAGCATCAGGAACCACTACTCTATCGTGGTAACATATTGTCCCATCCTCTGACTCATGGAAGACATCACGCTTCTTGATGCCAAACTCTACTCAGATCTAATGTATCACAGTATCATCTCGTTGTGCATCCCTGATATGTTGTCTCAATGTAGGCTTCACATGTGATTGTGCCAATAAGCCTTCCAACAATAGACCTCCAATTTTACATTCATTTGACCCAACGTCACCAACATATCTCTCTTATGGCATGCCAAGGAACATCAACAGCACCTTATCGACATATTATGATGAAGAAGACGTCGTACTAAGTGCATTTGTCACCATGTTCACCTTCCCTAGATGGCAGTCTATAGTGCAATCATAGTCTTTGATCAACTCCACCCAGTGCCACTGCCGCATATTCATCTCCTTCTTTGAGAAGATGTACTAAAGGTTCTTGTGGTCGGTGAAGATCCGACACTTCTCTCCATAAATGTAGTGTCTCCAAATCTTCAAATCATTTACCACAACCACATGATCCAGATCATGCATTGGGTAGCTCTCCTCATTATTTGCAAAGTGAAAGAAATCATGTTCTTATCTTACATCAACACACACCCCAAACAATTCTTCAACACATCATAAAAGATGATATAACCTTTTCCTTTCTTAGGTAGAACCAACACCGGTGCATTGGTCAGCTTCTCCTCTAAAAGCTAGAAAGAACATTGACACTTTTCATCCCAACAAATGACAGACCTTTCCTTATCAACTTAGTTAGGGGTAATGCTATGGCACTGAAGTTCCTAATAAACCTCATGTAGTAGCCTGCCAAACTTAAGAAACTGTGAATCTTTGTTGGTGTTTTTGGCTGCTCCCATTCTAACATAGACTGAACCTTCTTCTTTAGATCCACACAAACTCATGTAGTGGATATCACGTACCTAAGAAAAGACACCTTCTTCAGCCAGAATTTCACACTTGTTGAACTTGGTGTATAACTTGTGATGTCTCAACAACATCATAGCTTATTGTAGATGATTCTCATGTTGCTAGATGTCTCTAGAGTATATCAAGATGTTGTTAATGAACACAACTATGAATTCATCAAGAAAATGTTGGAATACCATGTTCATTAGATCCATGAACATTGTTGGTGCATTGGTTAGCCCAAACAGCATAACCACAAACCTGTAATGAGCATACCTCATCCTAAAGGATAACTTGGATATGTCATCTACCTTAATCTGCAACTCATGGTATCTTGACCTTAGATCTATCTTAGAAAACATTGAGCACCTCTCGGCTGATCAAACAGGTCATCTATCCACGAAAAAGGGTACTAGTTCTTGATCATCACCTTGTTCAATTGTCGGTAATCAATGCACGATATCACATGATTGTCTTTCTTCTTTACAAACAACATGGGAGCACCCCAGGAGGAAGTGGTTGGTCTAATAAATCCCTTCTCTAGAATTTCATGTAACTACTTCTTCAACTCTTGCATCTCAGTTGTTTCTATCCTGCATGGTAATTGCACTATTGGATGTGTACTAAGAACTCGATTGATCTCAAAGCGAATCTCGAGGTGGGGGGACACTGAGAAACTCATTAGAAAACACATCTTCAAACTCACATGCCACTGGCACTTCCTAGATACTAGGACTCCTCATCTTGGTATCCACCACATGCTCCAAGAAAGCCTCCACATCCTTTATTATTAATGTCTAAAAATTTATCCATGATTCTTTCAAAGCAAAGATCGTTAGATATATTTGGGCATTGCCACACAAGATCATATCTTTTGAAACAAAAATATTAATATCTCACTTTATTTGATTCATCAATATTGTCATATAAGATGCTTAAAGTAAATGTTTCAATTTTATTGGCATAGTAAAATAGAAGTTCTATTAACTCTACTACATGCCCATTGGGATAAGATAAATTTAAATGTAGTGAAGCTTCCACAACTCTTGATACGCCATGTCCATCTTTGTCCTCCATGAGGGCTTTTACTCCTTGTCAGATTATGCACATCAAGTATGTCATATCTTTGTTGGTATCACATACCAAATGAAGAAGTAATCAAATTTATCTTATAGTGTTTGTACCCAAAGCGGAGGCCTCGGTGCCTTCCTTCTTCTTCTTTAGTTCCTCTAACCAGAGTGGGAAATTTCTTTTCCAATGTCCAGTCTATTGACAATGTTGGCATTTGCCCCTTTTCTTTACTCCTTTTTCTTTGATATCTGAAGACTTGGGCTTCTGGCTAGCTTTAGAACTCTTCTTAGCTTTGCCCTTGCCTTTAGAATTCCCCTTTGTCTTTATGATCACCATCACAAAATTGAGCTAGTCTTTCTTCATTTGTCCCTCAATTGTTCTCAATATGCCAAACAACTTTGTCAATGTTTTGTCAAAGTCATTCATGTTGTAGTTCATGACAAACTAACTATATGACTATGGAAGAGATTGCAGAATCATGTCAGTGTCCAACTCTTGACCCAAGGGGAATCCCAGTCTAGCTAGGTTCTCCTCATATCCAATAAGCTTGAGTACATGAGGACCTACAGGATCTCCTTTTGCGATGTTACATTTGAATAGTGCCTTGGAGACCTCATATCTCTCTTGTCTTACCTAATCTTGGAACATGTTCTTGAGATATGTTACCATTTCGATCACATCCTTGTTTTCATGCTTCCTCTAAAACTCATGGTTCATGAATCATAGCATCAGACACTTGACATCTACGGGAATCTTTAGTATGCTTCTTGTAAGCATTCGTGTTTTCCGTAGGTGCATTTCGAGGTGGTTCCTCTGGTTTTGGGTGTCTCCATGACATAGAACTTACGCTCATATTTGGGAATGATTCTCAACATCCTGAACCAGACACGGAAGTTGTTCCCATTTTGTTTATCCTTCTGAAGGACTGATCGCAGAGAAAATGATTGTTGTTTGTTGCCATTTGATTCTACAAAATAATTTACAATTTTTTCAAAACTCATTTTTTTGTTTGATTTCATTTGATTAAATTTTGGGCGATAATAATTAGATCTTTAATTAATTATCATTCTAATTATGTTGATCAAATTGATAACCCTTAAGTATCAATTTGGAAAATTGCAGTGAACAATTTTATAATGAGACAAGATCCAAGATAATTCAACTATGACCTGACCAACATCAGCATACATAATCAAGTATCAAGGTAGGCAACTATTCCTAATTGTATCATATGCAACTCTGGATAGACGATATGCACCACTCCTTTCCATGATCATTTGTATGCTTCTGGACTTAGACGCTCAAAGAATCACCAATTAAGCTTGACCCAATATCTAACATGATAATAATGCACCATGTAAAGGCGGAAAGCATCTTATACTTAATA
This sequence comes from Alisma plantago-aquatica, assembly GCA_963693085.1. Lineage (NCBI taxonomy): Eukaryota > Viridiplantae > Streptophyta > Magnoliopsida > Alismatales > Alismataceae > Alisma > Alisma plantago-aquatica. The sequence continues at coordinate 218,604,451 of OY856409.1, forward strand.
TATTTGATTGAGCAATTTATATATATCTACATATATTGTATCCAATCACCACATATATAGTATGTATCATATACATGATATATCCCACAACATAAACATGCAATATAAACAAAAACAATGGTTATGTCCATATCTACTGTAATTCCTTGGAGCCACAAGGAATTACTACCACCTAGGTCAATCATCATATCACATGTATGAACCTATTGTTGGTATAGATCTGTGCTTGTCAATCTGGGTAGATTGGTTCAACCCTTAAACTATTCATATCGCCTCTTAGCTAGTCGGTTGGTCATCCTATCCAATCGATGTCTGGACACCTTTCAGACAGATGGTTGGGCCTTCTGGGATGGTCGTCTGGCCTCATGTCCAACCGATGTCTGGTCTCCTTCCAGACGATCGGTTGGGCCCACCAGGTGGTCGTCTGGCTCCATTGCTCTATCCTCCATGGTCCTCCAGACGGTCGACTCATCTCGTGAATTGGTCATCTTATCTGGGGATGATCATCTTCTTCATCATTGCAAGAAAGAAGCTATCCTATTGCTACTTTATTATGTTGATAAGAGAAACCTCAAGTTACATTCGAGGGTAGCAAATGTAGGAAAGAATTAACTTCACATTGGGAAGAATGAGGTAGAGGTTCGGTACGCAGATTGATAAAAACATGAATAAAACCAAACCATCCAACCACACACATATTTAGGATTTAGGCCATAGCCATGCTACACATCCACCATAAAACCACTTTTAGGGAGACGTGTGTAAATTGCATATATATTATATCATATATATATATGTTTTGGATTATGTGGTCTTTGATTGGAACGCATATGACACAGTTTAAATATTTGTGTCGTATGTAATAAATAAATGATAAAACCATAAACCCGATCATATTGATTATCCTAAAACATAGTAAATTGGTGTGGCTCTGATACCATTGTTGGGAAATACGGGCACAGAGTATAGTAGTGGAAATAAAAATTTATCTATCTGTATTCTCATAACAGCAAGATTGCGTCAACTACTATGAAATAGGAAGGATGATTTAACGACTTATACCTAGTCTTGGAGCAAGTCCAGCGACAACAAGTCGTTGCAGTACAACTATCATCTAGCTTCTCTTAGACGGTGATTGTGCAGCTCCTGGTCTTCATCACAGACAGTGGATAGGATAGCTTCTGAAATGACTCTTGTGGTCTCACCACAAACTGTAGGTTGACTCTGTCTGCCTAGCAGTAGCCAAAGGACTCCTACCTCTACAGTAGTCGACACAGACTAACTAGAACTCTTGTTTTCCTTCTACAACAGGTACGAAGGAGTTGTCCCTCCAGTTGGCATACTAATCACCAACTTGCTCTCCCACAGTAATGATCCTCAGTTGTTCTCTCCCATAGCTATCCCTCCCTAGTCGCATAGGACTTGCTTGGGATCTCTTGGTTACCACAACTAGGGAGGACAATAATTGTCAGAGCAACTGATTCTCAATTGTTTGCATTATTGCTGTGCTCTAGGAAGCCCCAAATACCCCTCCATTTATAGGTGAGGTTCGGGCCAGGGTTCCCAGTCTGTTTAGGATCTGTACGGGAGTGGAAGGGACCAGAAGATCTTAAATTTTCATAATTTGTGAACCACGAGACGGTCATCTGGAAACCCAGACGGTCATCTATCACTGTGAAATGGTCATCTCACTGTGAGACATTCGTTTTGTAGTTTCCCAATTGTATATGAATTTGGCAAAATCATTTCTCATAAATGCTAAACATTAATTCCTTACACCACAAGAATGTGCAATCCAAACAAATTTGGGAAAGTATCTACAACCTTCCTCTAGACTAACTGAGCGATCTCACACATGTAATATGGTCATCTCACTCACCTAGATGGTTTTCTGGTGAGCCGAGCCAAACTGGTCGGTTCAACCAAATGAACTGGTCGGTTCACACCTTAGTTTGAGTAGAAATTGGCCAATTCAATTTCTGATCAGCCTGACAACCCAGACGATCGTCTCAATACTTAAGACAATCGTCTGGTGCATCAAACGGACATCTCAGCATGTAAGACGATCGGCTGGGATGCAGTCAGTTGATATGTTGTATGAATTGAGTACCTAAACACTTTAATAATCAATCCAGCCATCATTCATGATTAGACTCCTCTTCTAGATGAGTTCCTATGTGTGTGACCCTATTGGTTCCATATCACGTTGGTAGTGAATGTTCATAATTAACTTATGACATCACAAGCAGAGAGTAGTGCCTAGTTGCACATTAGTGCTACCCAAGTGAATGGAAAGTTGGAGAACAATTTCAACCTACAATCTGTTTAAGGTGTTGTAGTGATTGTGCCTAGGATATCAATCTCCAGTAGGAGGGACAAATCCCATCTCTATCACTCATTGTTGGTCCCCCTGTGTCAAAGTCACCCAATCATCACTATTATAACAACCCATGTTTTAGGACCGCATTTGATGATGTCAAAGCTTACCCAATGACATGTGAGGAGTGCAATTATTTTAGGTCTAAGAATCACAATCACCACCTTCACTATGAGAGATGACTATGACTATCAATGATGGTTTCCATGTGTCACTCTCAAGGTGGGTCTGTGTGATACATTGTTCCCTAAGATGTATTTGTGTGCTTGGTTTGATATTGCCATATCATGACTAATGATATTTAGTCATCAACCAACCCACACTCCAGTCTTATATGTTACTGGTGCCTATCTACCTTCCACAGTAACAACTAACTAGGTACACAACAAGAATGTGCATACTCTTAGCATCCGTATGATCTCATTCTCCAAGTCATGTACTTGAAAACATATGTCATTGAGTATAGTCATTCATTAGACATTCATAATGTTTCCTCATTATCTCATAACTAAATGAAACATAATGAATTGTAATGTTGCCTTTAGGGGTATTTATTAAATCCTATATGGTATATGCCATGTCAATCATCACATGATTGGCTCTATGGGCATACTTTACCAACAAAATCGTGGCCATTAGTTGTCCAAATATGAACTGAAAGGTGGGATTGGCCATGGTACCTAGGTCAAACAGAGGCACTTCAGGAACTTCATCTACTCTTGCCTGCCTCCTGGAACCACCTCTTGGTGCAGAAATATTGCTCTCAGCATGTTCTTCGTGTTCTATCTTCTTCTTGTTCATAATTAGAAGCTACAATCAGATATACTGGATAATGCAAGAACAGACACAACCTAGTCCTATCTCCATTTAAACTCAGCGAACCTATAGATCTGATATCAACCTAACTTGTGACAACATGATGCCACAAAAGTGAGAAAACTCAAAACAAAAATGTGTGATCAACTTCTAATCAAGTACATTGCCACAAAATAGGGTAAATTAAAATCGATCTTATATAAACATATCGAGTGGAAACATATATATATATCAAGTTTCACAACCTGTCACCACATATATCCCACAACATACCATAAAGGTATTACATTATTATACAATGTCCTTATTGCCACAAACCTATTACAAAAGACATCTTGTCCGCATATACAGGCCATACATGTACAACCAAGGTCTACTGCCAAAACCTCGTATCGATATACAACATCTACAAAACACCCCTTCCAGGACCTAAGAGTACAAGGACGACACATAGGACTCTACTACAAAACACTAACAGAATATCCAACCTTTTGCATTTGTTGATCTCCTTATACTTCTTCCTCAACAACACGATCTCTACTACATCCATGACGACTGCCTAAAAATATGTGGAAACCCATGGGATGAGACCAACGTCCCAGCAAGAGATATAACTCTTCACTAACAACTATTGTTAACACAATTATACTTAAACAAGAAAGTAACATTACTAACAGGATGAGTAGATTCAACTAAATGAATAATTAAAATTGTTTACAGAAGTTAAGTAGATACAAGTGATAAGTAGAAGATCATGTACTTTTACAAGGAATATGAAGAACATGTATATCTCTTACCCTATTATAATACAATTGAATAGTACAAGAAGAAAGGCAAGGGCAACAACCAATATGAATTGTGTTTATCCCTAAGCAAATACATTATATAGTTGTATTACGTATTTTAAGCCACGTGGATATGAGATATACCACTCATACTCCAACTGACCACTAACTAAGTCAAAATCATGGCATACAAGACCTAGGAGAGATGGACTCCTATGATCTCATCTTCCCTCAATCAGTACAAGTCAGTCGTAGTGACATATAGAGTCTAAATTCATAACAGCCTAGTCCACTTTGGTATATAGGTCATGACACTAATGAACATGGTATAAAAACCCCAACATCTGAGGTACAACTGTAGTTGTGCTCTATCACATCATATATACTGAGATATGACCGCATTAGTTCTTCTGCAAAGGCATGACTACAACAATCCTCTAAACCATGCAATCAAGATGTCAAGGACACTTTGTCACTTGCATCCCGCATACTTGACAGTATGCACTCTGGGTTTCTCTTAGAAATACATGTTTCACCATCCAGTAAGTTCTAACACTGGAATGAATCTATGGCATAGGGCATCTACATGATTAGGGTTTTACTTGATTAATTATTGCCTGTTCGGTATCTTTTATTCCCGCATCAGTCAAGTTACAATGTACAAACCCTAAATAAATTCTACAGAGTTATAAGTAGATTGCAAGATCATAATATATAAAATGTTTTAAGCATAAATTTGATCACATCACCACATGATACTGTCTCACTACCATACACAAGGTTATCACCATTATCATATCACTATGAGATAACAAACCCCTCATCACATCACTAAAGGATATCACCTCAAATTAGGTACTAAGCCTCGACCAAGGTCATAAGACTTAATCACATAGTTCATGCATAACATCATTATCTCATCGTGCACGTGTCACACACATGATACCACATCAATCATTCGGCTATGATGTTCATTCATCCTTCAAGTTAGGTTGCAACAAGTAGGAGAGAGAAAGTACTTCATTACATGTTAATCATTCAAACAATATAAGCATTATTTCATGTACTCAAACTTAGGTTTAGGGTTCTTCACAACTGGCCAAATTAGGGTTGTCATAACATCACTTAACATCATACCCAATAGTTCACCACTTCCCACATTCTTGGAAGCTATTAGATCAAGCATTGCTATTATAACTAAACGAACGTGTAACCAGCAAGGTGTACCATCCATACTAGGTATAACACCTCTAGCGACCAACACAACATCAAGGTATAGTGACTACAACACATGCTAAACATAGCGATCAAATTACCCCTCAGAACGTAGTGACCATCTCAGCTCAAGCAACATAGCAACCACAACACATGTAGTGACCAACACACATGTAGTGACCACAACCAAGAACAATGTAGCAATCGCAAGGTAGTGCATCAAGTGTATCGACCACAGTAGAAACTTCATGCATACAGACCACAACACAACATTTCGACCATCATAACGCATCAACTATAGAGGTCATCACAAAATGGCCATCAAAATAGGGAAAACACCATGACCATCAATTTCAAGAAAACACAACGACTGTCATGGAAAGCATAGTGTTCAAAGGTGTTAGGATTAGGGTTATGGTGGCCAAACCAAAGCCCAAGCTCACCTCCAACATGGTCATAGAGACCATCTAGAACCAAGGATACATGTTGACCGAACAGATGTATAACATCAGGAATCTCAAGCATCGCCAAGGTAAAATTTTCATGAAGATGATAATCATCAAACCCTGAGAATCAGAACATCACAAGGATCAACATAAACCCATGACATCAGAGAGAAAATCAAACATTCAGCACATGCACAAGGTAATCAAGCCACCATGTTTCAATAAGATAACTGAACTAAGAGACTGGGGATAAAAGAAAATGTTCAAAGAGTGAATGTAATAACCAACAACTCCACTATCCATACCATCTCGGGTATAAGAATTAGGTTTCAAGTAAAAGAGTTAGTCTATGCAAAATAACCACATAATCATAAACCCTAGTTCTTATATCATCATCATAAAGCAACTTGTAATCACATTTTAGAGATAGATAAACTTACATGTAAGATTAAGTGCAACAATACTTGAGGACATCGAGTTATATAACCCGCCTTGAATTCTGAAGAACATCTTCAAAGCCAAGAAGCTCCAAGAAATAGAAGAAAACCACAGCTTGGATCAACTCCATGTCCAAGCAAGATTTCCTCAAAACAACAAGAAGAAGAACAACAAACCTATGTCAAAAGGTGCACAAAGAAGAGAGGGTACAAACACTAGGCCGAAAAAAAATTAGGAGATATTCATCTCACTTAGGAACTACCATAGGAGAACCTTGGATTCAACCTCTATTGAGAGAAGTTCCTCAAGAGAACCACCATGGAGAACCATGGATCAGCAAAGAGAAGAAAAAGAGAGGTAGATTCAAAATAAAATGAAATCAAGAAGGATAAACTACTTACCAAGATCAAAGATCACCAAGGATCACCACAAGAGAGATGATCAAACCCTAGATCACCACATGCAAGGGTTTGGCCTCCTTTTTCAAGATCAAGCACCTCCATTTGCACCACCAAGAACATGGGATGACTCCAAGCAATAAGGGAGAAGGAAGAGAGAGCTAAAGGGGTTAGGTGCATGTAAGAGAAGAGGTACAAATACCCAAGGGTGGGAGAGAGGTAAGGGAGATGAGGTGTCAAGATACTAGAGCCACTAGTGAAATTTATCCCTTTAAAGCTCATCCATGCAAGCACTCAAGATAAGAATGCACTAAAGATCATTAAAATCAAGGTGGGTATAAACCACTAAGTCTTATAAACTCAAAACACTTCAGTAAAAGCAAAACCAAGGCATCCAACATGGTAGAGACCGCTACATCATGTTATCCAAAAGCAAATGGTCGCCACAACATCACAAGTCAAAACATAGTGACCAAAATTACAAGCAAAGCATATCGGTCGCTAAAAAACAATCAAGAAAGCAATTTAGTTGCAACACTTCAAAGGATCAACAAACATGGTCAACATCATCATCATCAACTCAAGCATCCATGCAAACCCTAGCATCAACACATGATGCCACCTCATCAACCAAGGTTCCACAAGGAACTACTATGTATCATTATCTCTCTCTCAATATACTAAAACATAGAAGGCACAACCAACATGCGACAAATTGCAAGATAAACCCTCAACATGGGTAAATTACAACTTGGTCCAAAACAAACATACATATAGCATAACTACCTCAATCGCCAACCAAATAGGACCAAACTGAAAACATAAGCATGTCACATGTTATTAAACCACCTTAAGAGATTAAATTAAGCTTTTAAGAATCTAATAATGCTAGGCAAGCAACATCAGTAGGAAAGCTAGGTCAGGGGTCTTACATTTCAATCCTGGCCTATTGGGTTCCTCCTATTTCCTAGGCCATATGTGGTTGTGACTCAGCCTGCACTAACCCTAACTACCCCTACCCTCTCTAGTGGTAAGAACATTCCCTATGTAAGATCTGAGCCATTTAGTATTTATAACCTAACTCTTGGATTTACAGGAAGCCATAAACTATATGAGCAATGGTTTCATGACCATGTAACCCCCAATTTGTCCATTGATGAGGTTATGTATTCCTTCTTGGATAAGTAATGATTAGGATGAACTGGTTGATAGCATAGGATGTACCCAATAAGAATCCAATAGAAGTTGAAACCATATTCCTCTCTCTTATATTATAAGTTATAGATGTTTTTCTATGCCTCTATAAATGATTGCATAATTAGACTTTCTTGGTGGAAGGAAGTAATAGTAAAAGACTTAGATAGGTATGGTATGGTGAAAAGTGGTTAATTTGGTTCTCGTCTTGATTTTGGCTCCATTTTTAGTTTACATAATAAAATTTAATCGTGAAACTTATTTTCATTAGCATACTATATGTATAGAAGAAATTTTTCCTATAATTTATTAATGGTTTCATGAAACAAGTCACCACCATATGAAGTTTATGTAGGAAGAAAACCTCTAATAGGAGTTCCACCGACTTGGTTAGGTTGACTCTGAAACCCTAGATCTAGGTATGTATTAATGAGTAAGAAGTAGTTTTGGATATATATGACTTATTTACTTACCTTTTTCTACCTCTTTTTGGTGTTTTGTTGGGTTTTAGATTTATCCTATTTAGGAGTGGACTTCTTCATCATATATTCTTTAGGATTATAATTCAACTTTTAGATTTCCTGAATATAATAATTAATGCACTAACTAACTCTTGAGTAACATCTCCAACTAAATCTAAATGAATATAACTACCACATAAATAAGGTAAATGAGTAAACCTTGCAAATTGGACCATCATGAAAATAATGATAATTTTAGAAACTATTTTTTCACTTATCTAAAGTAATGAGCATAACCAAGGTAAATTTCTAAATTAGGATAAAAAGAATGATATAGGGGTTTTTTCTTCTAATCAAGTTAAGGACTTAGAAGAATTCACATTTGACAAATAATTAAATCTACATGATGATAAAGGGATACTATGTTTTTAAGAATCTTTGTCAGTCGAATCAAGCACAAGTAAGACTAATATTTAGAACGATTGATTGGGTTGTGGCTGATTAAACTAATTGCTAGAAAGTAAAAGAGAAGAATTAAAGTTTGTTCTAGATAAATGATATGGAATCGTTGGGATGGTACCAGGTTTCACCACCACTGCACATGCAAACACATACAAACACATAACATCCAGGAAAGAATCTAACTATCCAAATGGAACTGTTGTGAACCCTCCCTAAGGGATGTTTAGGCCTGTGTAAGCATCCCCTTAGGCATCAGATTTCTCATCACCATCTGGATCATGCGCTCATGGTTCTGAAGATACAAAATCCAACTGAGGCTAAGGTCCTCCCTAAGGGATGTTTAGACTACATAAGTGTCACCGTGGGCTAGATGGCTCGTCCCCTCACAGATCATACACTTACGACCTCAAGGAATCCCATTCTATTTCTAGTCAGGGAGTCAGTCGTGCTAATCGAAAAGCGAGTAGGTGATTAATCTACAAGCAAACATTGACGATTAACAAAGAAAATACAAAATCCAACTAAGGTTGTGGCCCTCCCTAAGGGATGTTTAGGCCACAAAAGCATCACCATATGCTAGATGGATCATCCCCTCACGGATCATACACTTACGACATCAAGGAATCTCATTCTATTTCTAGTTTGAGAGTCTACCTCATTAATCGACATTCCACCCTACATACAGAAGTTCTCATAACATAGAAACAAGATGAAAGCAAGCAGGTAATCAAGCTACAAGCATTATCAATTAACAACAAAATGGAAGGTTATATACGTTGCCATGGTATGTTAAATGAAAAGACATGAAAGCATGGGCAGCGGGGCTAGTCCCCGCACCCCAGTGAAAAGTGACTACTCACTCATGATGCAAGAAACAAGAAGAACAAGAGAGAAGGAAGGCTCCGCCATGAGCATGGCATAGAAGGTAGTCGCAGCTCAGTGAAGATGATGCGGTATTCTACGTCGTGTCAAAGTAGATCTGAACGAGGAGAAAGGACCACCAAGGCAGACTGGGTAGACCTTCTTCTCCATCTTCTTTCTCTTCTTGGCCTCCTAGCTCGCAGCAGGAGGAGGTGTGGGTGGTGCGATAATGGCATGGAAGGAGGACGATAGTGTGGAGGATGGAGCTTGATCGAACCTTGCACTTAGGCAGCCTGTAGGAGTCCCTGGATCGATGCCCAAATGAGGACCGTTGTGGTCCTATTTATAGGCTTGGATGGGGTCCTCGCGTTTTTGCTATGATTTTTATCCAAACGGTTTAGAACAACCGGTTTGCTTGAACGGTTTGGAACAAACGGTCTTGGAGACCGTTTGACATCTAAAGGGTCTTGAGAATATATGACTATACGGTCTTGGAGACTGAATAGATCCAACTAGTCTTGGGATTCTGTCTTCATACGGGCTTGCAGACCGATCACATGACCAAACGGTATTGTGGAGGAACTACCCATACGGTCCTGGAACTTTGCCTTCAAACGGTTTGAAACTTATAGGAACCAATCGGTCTTCACATGTGTTGGCTTCAAACGGTCTTTAGTGGAAGCTAGCCAAATGGTCTTGCAGACTGTTGGGCTTTGATCGGTCTTGAAGATTGTTTGTGCTTGATTGGACTTGAGTCTTTGTTCAAACGGTCTTGATTAATATCCTCCAATTTGTGGCGTACAGATCACAAAGCCCAGATTAACTAATTTAACTAAAGCATAAGGGTTTCGTTAGCAGCGGAATTACTGAAAATCACTAAAAATCAAAACCATTTTGTAAAAAGATCCATTATTAGAAAACTCTGATAAACAAGAACCACAGTATTATATTTACATACTGGTCCACCATGTACATTCCATATACCATCTCTCCTCGAGGAATAGATGTACATCATTACTTTGCTAAACAGTACAAGTAACAAAACCTCGAAGCATCAAACTAAAATCTCAAGTTGATTATAAAACACTATCTACTGACTCCAAGGACCTGAGAGTACAGAGACGACACATAGGACTTTATGTACAGAGCCTGACAACCAGTATCCCCACCTGGGATGTTACTGTTGTCCTTATTGTTGTTGTTGCTGCTCTTCCTCTGCTACAGAGGTTCTGCCTCTTTGTCTGCGTCTACCTAAAAATGTTGAATCCCACGGGGGTGAGACAATTATAAAATTGCTCGAGCGAGAGATATAACTCTCCGCCGAAAACATTATTATTGCAGTTTAATAGAAATAAACTAAGCAGTGGGATAATATATTTCATTGGCAGATAAACCAATATATATGCAGATTAGAGCAACATTCCTAGCTATAACTTGACAAAGCAGCATGCCTCTTATTCAATAAGGAATTAAAGTACATAAATAACATTTATGTAATAAGAACATTCTAAGCAGGATAACATCAACCAGTGGTTCTCGTATTTAAATCTTATGCAAATACGCTACACGGCTGATTATATTTTACAAACATAATTAAGCTCTGAGGAGATGAGGTATACCTCTCATACTCCAACATATTCAAAATATGCAAACTCCAGGAGATCTCATAAGAAAACCTGTTTCACCATCACCAACTACTGACGATGATGGATCTATGGTCAGAGCACTACATGAATAGCTTTCACTTGATTAATTAAGTACATTATCATATTCTTTTAGCATCAGTCAAGTTTTCAAACATAACTTATTAGGACAAATGCTATAAAGAAACATGTACTATTTTCATCAGTTACTTCTTTGTCTTTATCAGACATTGGGATCTCAGTCTCTCATTTCAAACTCAATGCCATAAACATATAGTTCTGGGTATTCAAACCCTTAGCTCATCACTGAGCATTGTTACCACTTTTTCAGGTAACCATCACCTTCAGGTCATCTGACCAAGGTACACTTGACACTTGCTACACAAGCATCTTATATGGCACTTGAGGCCCATTAACTCTCTTGTTACCTCTTACTAAGCAACAAGGCATATTATGGCACACAAGGCCCAATAATAATTTCAATAAATAAAGCATCATAGCTCATACCTGACTATATTCATCATCTCAGAATACCTGCATGGTTAGAATACATGATAACAGATATATCAATCATTTTTCACTTCCATGCTATCCCAGGGTAACACCACTATTCCCATACCAGGGTTAGGGTTTCCCATTTTATAGAAATCAGGGTTGCTCATCCCCCTTTATTCAATTAGGACCAATGATTCATCATTTCATTGTCTAAGATTAGAGTTTCATGCTAAATAGCATAATCCAAAATTAGGGTTCATACAACTTCACCTTATTTAGAATTAGGGTTTACTATTCACATCACATCACCCTAGATTAGGGTTTATATGCAATAACCCACAATTAGGGTTTACTATTCATCCAAATTAGGGTTTTATATCAAAATACCATGAATAAGGGTTACTCATGTCATTACCCTAAATTCACATCACATTAACTTCCTAGATTAGGGTTTCATTCAGAATTGCCCTGATTTAGGGTTTTGAGTTCATCAATTAACTCAATTAGGGTTTCATGATCTCTTTACCAAGGATCATACCCTAATTGTATATCACCTTTATTTTGAATGTGTTAGGCTTGATTGCTACATGATTATTTTACATGTATAAATCTCTCTCTCATCCTCTTCTAGGATGTCCAGGAGATTTGATCAATTGAACTTTCAATTACTTGAGATATCCAAATGATTTGATCAATTGAATCTTCAATTATATAAGATATCCAAATGGATTAATCATGTTGGACCTCAAACGGTCTTACTTACCTAGACCCTAAACGGTCTTGGATTTTCAAAGTTCAAACAGTTTGAAATTGTTTGGGCATATTGCCCTTGAAACCGTTTAAGCAAACATTGCCTTAAAACTGAATGAGCTAGAAAGTGTTGAAACCGCATGAGCTTAGGACTCCAAATGGTTTGGGATCGTTTGGTCCCAAACGGTCTTAAGACCGTTTGCTCCAAACCATCTCAAAACTGAATGGACCAAAAAGGTCTTTCAACACTTAATCATTTCAAGTTTCCAATTCATGAACTGATTATCAATTGACTTCTTGATTCATTCATCAATTGAACCATAGAATCACCCCTCAATTAGACCATTAATTAGGGTTTTGAACCCAATTAAACTAGGGTTTATAATCCATACTCCTTCAATTAGGGTTTTGGAATTGAGGAACCGTCAATGCTTAACATTGTGGAACTAATCCAATTGAAACCAATGAAGCACCATCCATTTATGATATGACCTGACCTCAAAAGGTCTTGAGGTAGTTTGGATGACCTCCAAATGGTCTTGAGGTCGTTTGGATGACCTCCAAACGGTCTTGAGACCGTTTGCCTCATCTATCATTAAAATTTGTGAAATCCAATTAGGGTTACATCATTGGATTGATCATCAATATAGCCATTGATTGCACTTCGATTTAATATCTCGAAATCTTAAATTACTCAACCATACTCAACCCTAGACCTCCAAACGGTCTTGAGACCATTTGGGGTGACCTCCAAATGGTCTTGAGACCGTTTGGGCAATTCAACCCAAACTTTTAACTTAAACAATTACAATTTCAGCACTTAGCCGATTAGGGTTTCCACTTGGAGGATTGTTTTTATATTGAATCAATCAATTGGAACCATTGGATCATCATCCAAAATTTTCTAGGGTCCTGACCTCAAATGGTCAACCCATCCAAACGGTCAACTCTTCTAAATAGTTTGGAAACAGTTTGGTCTCCAAACGGTTTGGTGAAACCGTTTGGAACAAAACCTTAAAACCATTTGCAATACAAATCTGTTGGAAAGTGGGCCTAAGATGATGTTATCATCATCAAGCCTTAGACCATCGAAAACTACTACCATTATCATGGTAATTGCATCAACTAATCAAAGGAATTGAAAGAAGAGCAATTGAACATAGTTGAATGAGAAATTGAAATCAATATCAATGAATAGGGGTTCAAGTTATATAACCTGCCTCCAATTGAACTTCAAAGCTTGTAGATTCACGTCAACAATGGTGGAAGAAGATTTTCCACACCAAAAGGATCGTTCCTTAAGCTTTTGAGTGAAAAGGAATGGTTAGAAGAGAAGATGGGATCAAGATATGAAGAAATCAAGTATTGTTTTGTGATTTCCACCATGAAAACAAGATGAACAAAGGTCAAGAAGCTTACCAACATGTTGAGGGTCTTCTTCCTGATGTACCTAGCTCCCTTGATCGTTTTTGCAAGCAAAGAGAAGAATTGGATTCGAAAAAGTCCTTGGGTTGAGTGGTAAAGGGTGCTTTTATAAGAAAATCAATGAGAGAGAAAATGCCTTATAAAAATCCTTTAATTCCAAAATTTATGCCACCTCTTCCTCCTCATTTCCGTGCATGCAAAGCTAACTTCCTTATCTCCAAATTCCCTTCCATTATCCATGAATTAAGGGAAAAGAAATTAAGCACCTTAATCATATTATATTAATATCCCATTTTTAGTGGATATTACTTTCCATTAACTTAATGTGAGTGGACTCTCCACTCAAGTTAGATATTTCGTGTCCTAGAAAAGGCACAAGGGTGTTCACACTTGAAAAAATCCAAACATCTCGTTTTTGGTTGAAAGCCCTTCAATTAATATATTTATTTTTGCATTAATTTGAAGTAAAGTTCCATTTATGCTTAAATCTTGATTATTTTAATATCAAGATTCTCTCTCCTTCAAAGTAGCTCAAATGAGATTCCCCTCTCATTTTCTTGCCTCTTAAAAATGCCATGAATATTACGGACCTTATAGAAGTGGTAAATTGCATATTGAACCTTGGGTTTTGGATAAATTGCACATTACACCAAAACTAGGTTTTAATGCACAAACATTGCTTTATCAACTCTTTCTTGGTACTCAAGCTATCACTAGCCATACCTCAGCATCATCTTCATTCACATGATGCTTCAACACATGAGGAACATATTATCATGTACAATTTGCAATTTAACCCCTCAACTTGCGTAATTTGCACTTTAGTCCAAAGTAAGTAAAACATTACTTTCAACATTATTCAAAATGGTCTAAAATTGAAATATAAGTTCCTATTGAGCCTTAATTACTTTTCAAAAGATAAGAACAAGTATCTAATTATCTTTCTTAACCAAAACACCTAGGGTTAAAGCATAACCCAGGTTAGGGATGTTACAAATTATCCACCCCTTACAAGGATTTCGTCCCTGAAATCATCAACAAAAACATCAAGAGAAAAGAATAGGATATTTCCTCCTCATCTCTTCCTCTAGTTCCCACGTAGCCTCTTCAATGCCACAGTGATTCCAGAGAACTTTTACAAGACTAATGTCTTTCTTTTTCAGCTTTTTAATTCTTCTGTCAAGAACCAACACAGGTCCTTCAACATAAGATATATCATCATTTAGTTCTACCTCCACAGGTTGTAAAACTAACTTTGTGTCAGGATGACATTTCCTCAACATAGAAACATGAAACACTGGGTGCAATCTATGCAACTCAGGTGGTAACTCCAGGTTATAGGCTACCTTTCCCACCCTTTCAATGATTGGATAAGGCCCCATAAATCTAGGAGCTAACTTCCCCTTTCCAAATCTCAGAATACCTTTCCAAGGTGAAACCTTGAGATACACTTTGTCTCCAACTTGGAATTCTAAGGGTCTATGATGCTTATCAGCATAAGATTTATGTCTATCCTGGGCAGCTTTCAACTGTTGTTGTATTACTTTAATCTTCTTAGTTGTTTGTTGTACTAACTCAGGACCCAAAAGTTGATATTCTCCTGTTTCATACCAACATAAAGGAGATCTACAACGTCTACCATACAAAGCTTCATATGGTGCCATCTCAATATTGTATTGATAGCTATTATTATAAGCAAATTCTATCAAGCTCAGGTGTAGATCCCAACTCCCTACAAACTGAAGGACACATGCCCTAAGCAAGTCCTCCAAGGTTTTTATGGTCCTCTCAGACTGTCCGTCTGTCTGTGGGTGAAAGGTTGTACTAAACCATAATTGTGTACCCAAATCTTTATGCAGCCATTCCCAAAAATGACTCGTGAATTGGGGACCTCTATCAGAAACAATAGTAACTGGAACCCCGTGCAAATGCACTATCTCATCTATGTATATCTGTGCAAGCTTCTCAGCTGTATAGGTTGTTTTGACATGTAAGAAATGTGCTATCTTTGTCAACCTATCAACTATCAACCAAATGGAATCATAACTTTTGGCTTTTCTTGGTAAACCAACCACAAAGTCCATGGTTACATGATCCCATTTCCACTGCGGTATAGGTAGAGGTTGCATTGTTCCTGTGGGCTTTTGATGTTCAACTTTAACCTGCTAACACACTAGACACCGCATAACAAACTCAGCTACATCTTTCTTCAAACCAGGCCACCAATACATATCTTTTAAGTTATGATACATCTTAGTGCTCCCTGGATGCATAGCATACATTGAAGAATGGCCTTCTTCCAGAACTAACTTTCTTAAGTTATCAGCATCAGGTACTACCATCCTACCATGGTAACAGACTACCTGATCTTCTGAATCATGGAATCCATCTCGTTTCTCACTACCATACTCTGACCTAATCTGCTGAATCACAGTATTAGCTTGTTGTGCTTCTTTAATCTACTGTCTCAGAGTAGGTTTTACTTGCATCTCATCTAACAGTCCGGCTAACAATGATACTTTAAATTGTATGTTGTCTTACCTCAAGGAGATAAACATATCTCTCTTAGAGCACACTAAGGAATTCAACTGTGCTCTATCTAAGGCTGGTGTTAATCTTAGTGCATCAGCAATCACATTAGCCTTCCCTGGGTGGTAATCAATTGTACAATCGTAGTCCTTGATTAATTCCATACAGCGACGTTGTCTCATGTTCAGCTCATGCTGTGAAAAGATATACTTTAAGTTCTTATGGTCTGTAAAAATCTGGAATGTTTCTCCATAGAGATAATGTCTCCAGATCTTTAAGGCATGGACCACAACAGCTAGCTCTAGATCGTGTGTCGGATAATTCTCCTCGTGTTTCTTAAGCTGTCAAGAAGCAAAAGAAATCACTTGTTTATCCTGCATCAACACACATCCTAGACCATTTTTAGATGCATCACAGAAAACTATGTATGTGGCATCCAACTCACAAAAATAAGATTAATTAAGCGGAAGCGATCATTTGCAGCGGATTACTAAAAATCACTAAAAATTAAAACCTTTTTCAAAGAGATCCATTGATAGGAAAACTCTTTCAATAAGAACCAATGTATTACATTTACATCCTGGTTCATAAGTACATAACTTGTACCATCTCTTCTCGAGGGTTACACCATCCACTGCCTTATTAAAAGCTAAACACAGATAGCATAAGAACCTCGAGGCATTAAGCCAAAATCTCAAAATGATACATTAAAAGTACTAACTATTAACTCTGAGGACCTGAGAGTACAGAGACGACACATATGACTTCTAACTATAAGACTCGACAGACAGTACACTCAACCTGAGCTGTCACTGCTGTCCCTGCTACTGCTGATGTTCCTCTTCTACAAGATATTCTCAGTCTCCTCCGTGCTTGTCCACCTAAAAATGTTGGATCCCACGGGGGTGAGACAATTGTAATTGCCCCAGTGAGAGATATAACTCTTCGCCAAAAACATTATTATTGCAGTTAAAGATATAAAACTGGGCAGAGGATAAGCAATTTAAAGCATTCTTATCTTTTAAAGCATTGCAACTATTTATGATAGAATAATAGATCATCTATTCTCTTAATAAGGAATAGGAAGAACATCTATATCATTTATCTGTTATATTAATTCAACATCCCATGCTTTTCTCATGATACTCATTACTCTGATAAGTCACCCATGAATCTTGCTTGTTTTTATCGGTTGGCCTTATCCAATCTGCTAAATAGATTCTGGAATCATGATGTACATGAGAATGTACATCATCATGTCTTATTCAGACATTGGTTTATACCAATCCTATATAAATATTCCAGGCATTGGATTATACCAATCTTGTGCAACTAGTACAAGCATTAGACTTATATCATTCCTATGTATCCATTCCAAGTATTGGATCATTCCAATCTTGTATAACTATTCCAGGTATTGAACTATGTCAACCCTGTGCAACTATTCCAGGTATTGAACTATGTCAAACTTGTGCATCTATTCCAGGTATTGAACTATGTCAAACCTGTGCATTTATTCCAGGTATTGGGTTGTTACCAATCATGTGCATTTATTCCAGGTATTGGATTGTTACCAATCCTATGATATTATTCCAGGTATTGGGATTTAACCAATCCTGTGTTATTATTCCAGGTATTGGGATTTAACCAATCCTGTGTTATTATTCCAGGTATTGGGATTTAACCAATCCTGTGTTATTATTACAGGTATTAGGATTTAACCAATCCTATGTTATTATTCCAGGTATTGGGATTTAACCAATCTTGTGTTATTATTCCAGGTATTGGGATTTAACCAATCCTATGTTATTATTCCAGGTATTGAACTATGACAATCATGTGACATTATTCCAGGTATTAAACTATGCCAATCCTGTGACATTATTCCAGGTATTGAACTATGCCAATCATGTGACATTATTCCAGGTATTGAACTATGCCAATCTTGTGACATTATTCCAGGTATTGAACTATGCCAATCCTGTGACATTATTCCAGGTATTGAACTATGCCAATCCTGTGACATTATTCTAGGTATTGAACTATGTCAATCCTGTGACATTATTCCAGGTATTGAACTATGCCAATCCTGTGATTACTTCCCATGTCAAGTTTCCATTCCTTGGTTTATTATGAACCTTATCATCCCTTACAAGAGACTTTTATAATCATCTTGATACCTTTCACTAGGTATCAACTTACTCGTGTGATTCTCAAGGCCCATTAAAACATCTTGTCACCTCTCACTAGGCAACAACCATTCCTATGGCTCATAAGGCCCATAAAACATCTTGTCACCTCTCACTAGGTAACAACCATTCTTATGGCTCACAAGGCCATTACCCATCTTTAGTATTCAATCATGTTTATTACTTTTGACATTTATCATTAAATGATTATCAGTACAAGGTATGAGTTCATTCCTCATCCTTATCATGGTATGATTACATCATACTCATTAGTTTGGCTTAACCTTATTCTCAAGGTATATAAGCCTATGCTTATCAAGGTATATCAAACTCATTATATTTCATTGTAACAATTTACATAACACACTTCATGTGTTTCTTGTCCATGTATATTGGATTTGAGGTGCATCAAGGTATATCAATCCTGGAATGCTAAAAGTGATATCTTACATATCTTGATGTATCACTCTCCTCATCACTTCCAACTTTCTTGAGTTATTAGATTATCTTGGATTAAGGTATTTCCCATCTTAATCCTTTCATCCATTAATCTGTCACTCTTACCATGAAGTGCATAGGTCACACATAAGAATGGTCCAACTATCTTTAATGATATGGACTCATCTCAGGTTAATGCATTGCTTGCTATAAGGTTATGTACAATCAATCACTTTAGGTGTTTCCTCCATAAAAGTATTAGTTACCATTCCATTATTAGGATTAGGGTCTCCCATACCAGCACTCTTTATTAGGGTTTAGGGTTTCTAATACTATCATACTTCATTAGGGTTAGGATTGCATATAGCATCACCCTTCATTAGGCTTTCATATCACATTGCCTATACTTAGGGTTTATTATTCCTCCCAACTAGGGTTTCTCATGGCATCACCCTCAATTAGGGTTTCTCATGGAATCAACCTCAATTAGGGTTTCACATGGAATCAACCTCAATTAGGGTTTCACATGGAATCAACCTCAATTAGGGTTTCACATGGAATCGGCCTCAATTAGGGTTTCTCATGGAATCACCCTCAATTAGGGTTTCTCATTTCATATCAATTGGAGATACTCATCCCAATTAGGGTTTCACTCTCCATTCCCATAATTGGGGTTTTACATTATGTTATCTTGAATTAGGGTTAGGGTTCATTAACCTTCTGGATTAGGGTTTCATGACTTCTTTACTAAGGATCATAACCTAATCACCACATGATCAATACTCATGTATGAATTCCTTTCTACCATCCTTTCAACTTTATTAGGTTACATCAACCCTCCAATTAAGTACATACAGCTATGATTAACATATTGTACTGAGACATTACTTTCATAGGCTTGTAGGGTTAACCATTATAAAGGTACTAATTATCTAGGTACCTTAGGATTTCAACCTTTGTACCTATCATTGATAATCATTAGGTTACATCAACCATTGGATCAATGGATTAATCATCACCTTAAATTATCAATTGATTTGATCACATTGAGTCACCAAACGGTCTTGACCCCTTTGGTCTCTAAATGGTTTGAAACTGTTTAGGCAAGAAGTGTGTTGAAACCGATTGGACTTGGGTCTCCAAACAGTTTGAAACCGTTTGATCTCAAACGGCATTTGGACTCAAACGGTCTTAAGATTGTTTGGTCCAAACCATCTCAAAACCGAATGGACCAAAAAGTCATTTCAACACTTACACGATTCATGATTTCAATGGATGAACTGATTATCAATTGAGTCTTTAGTTTATTTATCACTTGAACTATTGAATCAACCTTCAATTAGACCATAAATTAGGTTTTTGAACCCAATTGATCTAGGATTTCAACTCAAGGAACCTTCAATTAGGGATTTGAATCGAATAACCATCAATGATCAACATTGTGGAATTGATTCCATTGCAACTAATGAATCATCATCAAATTTTTGATATGACCAGATCCCAAATGGTCTTGAAGTCGTTTGGATGACTTCCAAACGGTCTTGAGACCGTTTGCCTCATCCTATCCTTGGATTTTGTGAAATTCCATTAGGGTTTAGATCATTAGATTGATCATCAATTCAACACTTAATTGCATTTCAATTTGGTATCTTTGGACCTTCAATTACTCAACCATACTTAACCCTAGACCTCAAAACGGTATTGGATGACCCCCAAACGGTCTTGAGACCGTTTGGGTGACCTCCAAACATTCTTGAGACCGTTTGGGCTCAAACACCCAAAAATCTAAGTTAACCAAATTGAATTTCAACACTTAACCCGATTAGGGTTTGCTAATTGATTAACCTTCAACTGATGAACCCTTTGGAATTAATCAATAAAAATTGATGGGTCATCAACCATAAATATTAGCATCAACTTTTACAAACGGTCAACCCTGGTCAAATCTCCCAAACGGTTTGAAACCGTTTAGCTTCAAACAGTTTGATGAAATTGTTTGCTTTCAAACGGTTTTGTTGAAACCGAATGAGCAACTTGTTGAGACCGAATGAAGTATAATTTCTTTGGGAAATGTGTCCAAGATGATGTAATCATCATCTACCTTCGTCCCTGAAGATCTTAGTACTTCTTATTTCATGGATTTACCTGTTTCAACCAACAATTAATCAAGATGATGAAGGAATCAATGAAATTGCAAGATTAATAGTTGAATAACAATGTAAAGGGGTTCAAGTTATATAACCTGCCTCCAATTGAGCTTCAAATCTCCAAGCTCCATGTCTTTAATGGTGTAAGAAGCTTTCTCAACTATCCCAATCTCGTCCTCAAGCTTTTGAGTGAAAAGAAATGGCTAGGATAGAAGATTGCATGGAGAAAAGAAGAAATCCATCATTTATTTTCGATTTCCACCATGAAATCATGGTGAAAGAAGGTCAAGAAGATTACCAACAGGTTGGGGGTCGTCCTACTATTGCTCCAAGCTCCCTTGGTCTTTTTTGTAAGCAAGAAGTGAAAGGGGTTTCGAAATTACCCTTTCAACTCATGGATAAAGGAGCATATATGTATTTTATTACAAAAATCATTTTAGGAGAGAGAAAGTAGGGGTTATCTCCTCCATTTCCTTGCCTCTTTCCCCCTTCCCTTCCTTGGTTAAGAGTCTATCTCCTTTGCCTCCTATTACTCTCAATTATCCATGTTTTAAAGAAAAGCAAATTAAGAACATTAACCCTTATAATAATAATATCCTAAAGTGAGTGGATAATTCTTTTTATTTTAATAATGTGAGTGAGTTATCCACTTCCTTTGGATATTTTCGTGCCTTTGCAAGGAAAAAGGTCGTCCACATATATGGATTTCAACCCACATAATTTTGGTTGAAGATCACTTCAATTAATATATTTATTTTTGCATTAAATTGAAGTAAAGTTCCAATTATGCTTAAATCTTGATTATTTTAATATCAAGATTCTCTCTCCTCCAAAGAGATACAAATGAGATGCCCCTCTCATTTTCTTTGCTCTACATGATGCCAAGAAACATTAGGGACTATTTTGAAGTGGTAATTTGCATATTGAACCCTAGGTTTTGGGTAAATTGCACATTACACCAAAACTAGGTTTTAATGCACAAACATTGCTTTATCAGCTCTTTCTTAGTACTCAGGCTTTCACAAGCCATACCTCTGCATCATCTTAATTCACATGATGCCTCAACACTTGAGGAACATCTTATCATGAAACATTTGCAATTTAACCCCTCAACTTGGGTAATTTGCACTTTAGTCCAAAATAGACAAAACATTGTTTCAACATTGTTCAAAAAGGACTA
The DNA here is from genome assembly GCA_963693085.1 of Alisma plantago-aquatica. NCBI lineage: Eukaryota > Viridiplantae > Streptophyta > Magnoliopsida > Alismatales > Alismataceae > Alisma > Alisma plantago-aquatica. Next base: position 218,626,700 of record OY856409.1, read on the forward strand.
AAATTGAAACATAAGTTCCTCTTGAACCTTAATTACTTTTCAAGAATTAAGAGAAAGCATATAATTAACTTTATTAAGAAAAACACCTAGGGTTAAGGCATAACCCAGGTCAGGGATGTTACAATGTACCCCTTTCCTTGCTCGGGTAACACTAGCACAGGTGCACTGGTTAACCTTTCTTTCAACAGCTGGAAAGAATGTTGACACTTGTCATTCCAGACAAAAGGAATATCTTTCCTGGTCAACTTGGTTAGGGGTAAATCTATAGAGCTGAAGTTCTTGATGAACCTCCTGTAATATCCTGCTAGTCCAAGAAAACTACGAATCTATGTCGGTGTCTTTGGCTGTTCCCATTACAGGACAGATTCTACCTTCTTAGGATCAACACGAATACCTGAAGTAGATATAACGTGTCCTAGAAAAGAAATTTTTGGTAACCAAAACTCACATTTTCTAAATTTAGCATATAGCCTATGCTCTCTTAGCAAGGTCAAAGCCTGACGGAGGTGTTGCTCATGCTGTTGAGCATCTCTACTGTAGATCAAGATGTCATCTATGAAGACGACTACACACTGATCAAGAAAAGGTCAAAAGATTATATTCATGAGTTTCATAAATGCAGCCAGTGCAATAGTTAGTCCAAACGACATAACTATGAACTCATAGTGACCATATCTTGTCCTAAAGGCAGACTTAGATATGTCACCCTCCTTGATACGCAACTGATGGTATCCCGACCTCAGATCTATCTTAGAAAATATGGTTGCACCACGCAACTGATCAAACAAGTCATCAATCCTTGGCAGAGGATACTTGTTCTTTATAGTTACTTTATTCAACTGTCTATATTCGATGCATAATCACATAGACCCATCTTTCTTTTTAACAAAAAGAACTGGAGCACCCCATGGTGAAGTACTCGGTCAGATAAAACCTTTCTCAAACAACTCCTGTAGTTGTTTCTTGAGCTCTGCCATCTCAGCAGGTGTCATTCTATATGGTGTTTGTGCTATTGGTTGTGTGCCCAGAATTAGATTAATTTCAAAATCAATCTCTCGGGGAAGAGGAACACCTGGAAGTTCTTCAGGAAATACATCTTCAAATTACCTAACTATCGGAACTTTAGAAGGATGAGGGCTCTCCATTGTGGTATCTACCACATGAGCCAAGAATGCAAAGCATCCCTATCTCATCAACTTCTCAGCCACCATAGCTGACACTAAACAGGTTGGAAGAATCTTTCTATCTCCCTAAAAGATCCATGTGTCACCGTTGTCTGTGAACACAGCCTACTTGGAACTACAGTCCAAGACAACCTTATATTTCTCTAAGGTGTCCATCCCAAGGATTATATCGAAACCCTGCATCTCAAGAGGTATAAGATCCACTTGAATGCGATGTTCATAGAAAGAAAGATTGCAGGGAAAACACACCTCCCGCAACATTGTAGATCCTAACAAAGGGGTTTCTAGCATCAAACTATCTGCTCTATGACTGACAGTCATGTTGCAGTCATGAATCACTTCTCGAGTGATAAAAGAATGGGTAGCACCCGGATCAATTAACATAGATAAGAAGCAGGATGAAGACATATCAGAATAAAATAATTTCATCTGACCTGTCACAACCCGAGGGTTGACTACTGCTTCGGGCTGATTCATGGCATAGAATCTAGCCATTGGTTGTTGTTGGCCCTGTGCTTGGTTGTTTGGTGTCGACGATCCAGCTTGGGACGCTTGTCCACGTCCTCTATCATTATTACTAAACTATCGCCTCTGTGAGCCTTGCTGACTCTGCCTCTGGGGTTGAGTCATAGTTCTAACTTTCTCAGGACAATCTCTCTTCAAGTGTCCTGACCTCCCACACTGGTAGCAGTTGTAGTTTCCCAAACTTCGTCTGGGTGGTCCTGTCACTGATGCTGATGTTGTACTGGGGGCTCTACTTGGGGTGAAACTACGACCCCTACCCCTACTTGACGTCCACTACGTCGGGGTATTAAACCTTGGTGGTGGTGGTGCAGAGAACCTCATCTTCTTGAAAATCTCAGACAAGGATCCTTGAAACTGAGGATACACTTTCTTATTACTGGTATGTCGCTTCTCGATCACATACCTCTCAATCCTCCTCACGGACTCCACAAAAGTGGAAAATCTTTCCCTATTCTCCAGAGCAGACACAGGAGTGGTCAATTCAACGTTCAACCCCTTTTCAAAATGTCGAATCCTCTCCTCATCAGTAGCTGTCATGTGCGGACAGAACTGCAAAAGCTCTATGAACCTAGCTTCATATTCTCTAATGTTCATTTGTCCTTGCCTCAACCTCTCAAATTGAGAGATCTTCTCATCTAGATACGCCTTGGGAAAGTATCTAGCAACAAATTCACATCGGAATTCATCCCATCCGACTTCAACACCGGGTCTCTTGCCTTCCTCAATGGTCCACCAATGACCTGCACTCCCTTTCAGTAGGTAGATAGCATGCCTCACCTTTTCAGCTTCTGGAATGTTAAGGATTCTAAAGGCCTTCTCCAGCTCGGTCAGCCACATGTCAGCATCTGCTGGATCAACTGTCCCAGCATATTCTGTGGCTCCCACCTGGCAAAGCCTTTCAAAGGTCTTGGCAGCTCCTTGTCCTTCATTGTGGGTAGGTGCCCTAGGTGCAGGTAGTGGCATCCTATCAGTCATATGGGTCATAGATGCCATAAACTGTCCAAACATGGCTTGGAAAGTTGGGTTCCCCATATTTGCTTGATTGAACCGGGGTTGTTCAGGTACGGGTTCCTCCCTAGCTTGATCCCTTGCACCTCCTCCGGGTGCAGCAATGTTGCTCTCAGGAGCATGTTCATCATGCGATCCAGACATCTTCTAGTTCTTCACCTCCTATATGAGCATAAGACACTATCAGATAAACTGGAAGACACTTAGAACAGACTCAACAACCTTAATCCTATGTCTCTGTAGACTCAGTGAACCTAGAGCTCTGATACCACTAAACTTGTGGCGTACAGATCATAAAACCCAGATTAACTAATTTAACTAAAGCGGAAGCGTTTCGTTAGCAGTGGAATTACTGAAAATCACTAAAAATTAAAACCATTTTATAAAAAGATCCATTATTAGAAAACTCTGATAAACAAGAACTACAGTATTATATTTACATACCGGTCCACCATGTACATTCCATATACCATCTCTCCTCGAGGAATAGATGTACATCATTACTTAGCTAAACAGCACAAGTAACAAAACCTCAAAGCATCAAACCAAAATCTCAAGTTGATTATAAAACATTATCTACTGACTCCTAGGACCTGAGAGTACAGAGACGACACATAGGACTTTATGTACAAAGCCTGACAACCAGTATCCCCACCTGGGATGTTACTGTCATCCTTATTATTGTTGTTGCTGCTCTTCCTCTACTATAGAGGTTCTGCCTCTTTGTCTGTGTCTACCTAAAAATGTTGAATCCCACGGGGGTGAGACAATTATAAAATTGCCCCAGCGAGAGATATAACTCTCCGCCAAAAACATTATTATTGTAGTTTAATAGAAATAAAATGAGTAGTGGGATAATATATTTCATTGGCAGATAAACCAATATCTATGCAGATTAGAGAAACATTCCTAGCTATAATTTGACAAAGCAGCATGTCTCTTATTCAATAAGGAATTAAAGTACATAAATAGCATTTATGTATCATGAACATGTTAAGTAGGATAACATCAACTAGTGGTTCTCGTATTTCAATCTTATGCAAATATGCTACACAACTGATTATATTTTACAAACATACTTAAGCTCTGAGGAGATGAGGTATACCGCTCATACTCCAACTGACCACTGCGAAGTCAAAATTGGTACCATACAAAGTCAAATGGAAGAGCTGACTTCCATGACTTCCCACATCTCGGTCAGTGCGAGATCACATGCAGGACATCTTATGTCTCTACTACATAGCTTGTCAAGGTATAGTGGCATCTAGCTATAGAGCTACAGTGGCAGCTGCACTCTCTTCGCGATCAAGAGATTTCATGTTTACCTCCATCGATCTGGCATTAACATCATCGGGAGATTAGTGATACATCCATCCCGGAACATATAATGAAGGATTGAGAGGTTTAATGTTTACCTTCCATCGATTCCCTCATTAGGACATAAGGATATTTTCACCCATCGACCCCCACATATTCAAAATATGCAAACTCCAGGAGATCTCGTAAGAAAACCTATTTCACCATCACCAGCTACTGACGATGATGGATCTATGGTCAGAGCACTACATGAATAGCTTTCACTTGATTAATTAAGTACATTATCATATTCTTTTAGCATCAGTCAAGTTTTCAAACATAACTTATTAGGACAAATGTTATAAAGAAACATGTATTGTTTTCATCAGTTACTTCTCCGTATTTATCAGACATTGGGATCTCAGTCTCTCATTTCAAACTCAATGCCATAAACATATAGTTCTGGGTATTCAAACCCTTAGCTCATCATTGAGCACTGTTACCACTTTTTTAGGTAACCATCACCTTCAGGTCATCTGACCAAGGTACACTTGACACTTGCTACACAAGCATCTTATTTGGCACTTGAGGCCAATTAACTCTCTTGTTACCTCTTACTAAGCAACAAGGCATATTATGGCACACAAGGCCCAATAATAATTTCAATAAATAAAGCATCATAGCTCATACCTGACTATATTCATCATCTCAGAATACTTGTATGGTTAGCATACATGATAACAGATATATCAATCATTTTTCAGTTCCATGCTATCCCAGGGTAACACCACTATTCTCATACCAGGGTTAGGGTTTCCCATTTTATAGAAATCAGGGTTGATCATCCCCCTTTATTCAAATAGGACCAATGATTCATCATTTAATTGTCCAAGATTAGAGTTTCATGCTAAATAGCATAATCCAGAATTAGGGTTTCATACAACTTCACATTATTTAGAATTAGGGTTTACTATTCACATCACATCACCCTAGATTAGGGTTTATATGCAATAACCCACAATTAGGGTTTACCATTCATCCAAATTAGGGTTTTATATCAAATACCATGAATTAGGGTTACTCATGTCATTACCCTAAATTCATATCACATTAACTTCCTAGATTAGGGTTTCATTCGGAATTGCCCTAATTTAGGGTTTGAGTTCATTAATTAACTCAATTAGGGTTTCATGATCTCTTTACCAAGGATCATACCCTAATTGTATATCACCTTTATTTTGAATGTGTTAGGCTTTATTGCTACATGATTATTTTACATGTATAAATCTCTCTCTCATCCTCTTCTAGGATGTCCAAGAGATTTGATCAATTGAATTTTCAATTACTTGAGATATCCAAATGATTTGATCAATTGAATCTTCAATTATATAAGATATCCAAATGGATTAATCGTGTTGGAGCTCAAATGGTCTTGCTTACCTAGACCCTAAACGGTCTTGGATTTTCAAAGTTTAAATTGTTTGAAACCGTTTGGGCATATTGCCCTTGAAACCATTTAAGCAAACATTGCCTTAAAACCGAATGAGCTAAAAAGTGTTGAAACTGTATGAGCTTAGGTATCCAAACGGTCTTCAGATCCTTTGGACCCAAATGGTCTTGAGACCGTTTGGACTCAAACGGTCTTAAGATCATTTGGTCCAAACCATCTCAAAATCGAATGGACCAAAAAGGTCTTTCAGCACTTAATCATTTCAAGGTTCCAATTCATGAACTGATTATCAATTGACTCCTTGATTCATTCATTAATTGAACCATAGAATCACCCCTCAATTAGACCATTAATTAGGGTTTTGAACCCAATTAAACTAGGGTTTATAATCAAGACTCCTTCAATTAGGGTTTTGGAATCGAGGAACTGTCAATGCTTAACATTGTGGAACTAATCCAATTGAAACCAATGAAGCACCATCCATTTATGATATGACCTGACCTCAAACGGTTTTGAGGTAGTTTGGATGACCTCCAAACGGTGTTGAGGTCGTTTGGATGACCTCCAAACGGTCTTGAGACCGTTTGCCTCATCTATCATTAAAATTTGCAAAATCCAATTAGGGTTAGATCATTGGATTGATCATCAATATAGCCATTGATTGCACTTTGATTTGATATCTCCAACTCTTCAATTACTCAACCATACTCAACCCTAGACCTCCAAACGGTCTTGAGACCGTTTGGGCAATTCAACCCAAACTTTTAACTTAAACAATTACAATTTCAGCACTTAGCCGATTAGGGTTTCCACTTGGAGGATTGTCTTTATATTGAATCAATCAATTGGAACCCTTGGATCATCATCCAACATTTTCTAGGGTCCTGACCTCAAATGGTCAACCCATCCAAAAGGTCAACTCTTCTAAACAGTTTGGAGTCCAAACCTCCAAACAATTTGGAAACCGTTTGGAACAAAACCTTAAAACGGTTTGCAATACAAATATGTTGGAAAGTGGGCCTAAGATGATGTTATCATCATCAAGCCTTAGAACATCGAAAACTACTGCCATTATCATGGTAATTGCATCAACTAATCAAAGGAATTGAAAGAAGAGCAATTGAACATAGTTGAATGAGAAATTGAAATCAATATCAATGAATAGGGGTTCAAGTTATATAACCCGCCTCCAACTGAGCTTCAAAGCTTGTAGATTCACGTAAACAATGGTGGAAGAAGCTTTTCCACACCACAAGTATCGTTCCTCAAGATTTTGAGTGAAAAGGAATGGTTAGAAGTGAAGATGGGATCAAGATATGAAGAAATCATGTATTGTTTTGTGATTTCCACCATGAAAACAAGATGAACAAAGGTCAAGAAGCTTACCAATAGGTTGAGGGTCGTATTCCTGATGTCCCTAGCTCCCTTGATCATTTTTGCAAGCAAAGAGAAGAAGTGGATTCGAAAAATTCCTTGGTTTGAGTGGTAAAGGGTGCTTTTATAAGAAAATCAATGAGAGAGAAAATGTCGTATAAAAATCCTTTAATTCCAAAATTTGTGCCACCTCTTCCTCCTAATTTCCATGCATGCAAAGCTATCTTCCTTATCTCCAAATTCCCTTCCATTATCCATGAATTAAGGGAAAATAAATTAAGCACCTTAATCATATTATATTAATATCCCATTTTTAGTGGATATTACTTTCCATTAACTTAATGTGAGTGGACTCTCCACTCAAGTTAGATATTTCGTGGCCTAGAAATAGCAAAAGGGTGTTCACACTTGAACAAATCCAACCATTTCGTTTTTGTTTGAAGGTCCTTCAATTAATATATTTATTTTTGCATTAATTTGAAGTAAAGTTCCATTTATGCTTAAATCTTGATTATTTTAATATCAAGATTCTCTCTCCTTCAAAGTAGATCAAATGAGATGCCCCTATCATTTTATTGCCTCTTCAAGATTCCATGAATATTAAGGACCTTATAGAAGTGGTAAATTGCATATTGAAGCCTGGGTTTTGGGTAAATTACACATTACACCAAAACTAGGTTTTAATGCACAAACATTGCTTTATCAACTCTTTCTTGGTACTCAGGCTATCACTAGCCATACCTCAGCATCATATTCATTCCAATGATGCTTCAACACATGAGGAACATATTATCATGTACAATTTGCAATTTAACCCCTCAACTTGGGTAATTTGTGCTTTAGTCCAAAGTAAGTAAAACATTACTTTCAACATTATTCAAAATGGGCTAAAATTGAAATATAAGTTCCTCTTGAGCCTTAATTACTTTTCAAAAGATAAGAACAAGCATCTAATTATCTTTCTTAACCAAAACACCTAGGGTTAAAGCATAACCCAGGTCAGGGATGTTACACAATCGGTCTTGGAAACTGTTTGATGGACAAAGGGTCTTGGAGACCGTCAGATGACTAAATGGTCTTGAGGACCGATGGCCTCCAAATGGTCTTGGGACCAAACAATCTTTCTCTTCATCAATATTTTCTTGAGTTTCCAAATGGTCTTCATCCAAACGGTCTTGGATCTTCGTCTTCCAAACAGTCTTGAGGATCGATGGCCTCTGATCGGTCTTCCTCGTCCAAACGGTCCTTGGTTCAAACAGTCTTGAAAATGTTAGGCGTCATATAGTCTTGAGATCGTTTGGGCTCAAGCGGTCTTGAGACTGTATGGGCTCAAATGGTTTTGAGACTGTTTAGGTAGAGTAGTGAGAGGAGGATCGTCTAGGTGAATGTCGGAGACCGATAGGTCAAAACTATATGGGTAGACCATTAGGGCAAACCGTTTGATGCCCAGAGTTCTGAGCGTCCAGCGCACTCGATACGAGGGGTGACCGAGAGGTGTTCAGACCACTTTCTGGCCCAGGAAGGTTTCTTCAGTTAGGTGGCCAAGACCAAAGTTGAGAGGATATCTAGTGAATTCCATATCATGGTAGAACCTAGTCAAGACCTGCACAAAATCGATATAAATCTAGTTAATAATCTTGATAATTGGATTAGTTAAGAAATCTTGCATTTTGTGAGATTTAGGAGATGAAATCAAAAGTATCGAATCGAATTGGTCCCAAAAAGGCGATTTGAAATCATGATGAATATGCATTAATCAATTATTAATCAAATCCTTTATGTTATATGCCATGTCAATCATCATATGGTTGGCTCTCTAGGCATACCTTACCAACACAATCGTATTAAGGTTAATGTTGAAAAAAGGTTTTATCAAGAACCTTATAAGATACCTAATATATATGTGAAGCATGCTTCAAACTATCCTATTAAGTTATCCATATATCACCACAACACTTATTTATTAATCCTATTTAAGTCTAGAATGATATAACTCATACCATGTTAGAGGGTTTATTCCTGAATTTAGTCCAAAGGCATTTGATCCTTAACATTTGAGTTTCTAAAGTTAGGAGGTTAGCTTTTGGCATGTTACAAAATGATAGTCATCTAATGTTGGAATTCTATACGACATGTCACAAATATGTGAATCGAAATTAAAAGAAAAGTGTGATCTTTTTTTAAAGAAAATGTCATAGTGTGATGGAGAGGTTTTGATGCCTCAAAACAAAGAGAGGTAGAGTTGTGAATGGAGGGTTGGGTAAAGGCTTATCCATACTTTTATCCATGTTATAGTTGTGTGTAACGGACATAGTATTTATCCTTTTTTTAGAAAACCATTAACTTACCATTGTTCACACACGTTTACCTAGGTTAAATAAATAAACATGAAGACAAAGCGTAATATTTTCAAAAGTCAATTCATATAATACTCTTTACATAAAAAATAATACATTTTTGAAACTAAATTTAAATAGTAATAAGTTATGTTTCTTATAATATACACTCATGATACTTATATTTAACATAACATTTATTTTTATAAGAAAGGTCTAACTTTTTTCTATGATATTGTTTCCAATTGAGGACTATTTCTTTCTAATCTAGTATATGATTCTAAAAAATTTGACACATTGTTTAGTCAAGTTCTTGAAATCAACTAATAATAATAGTTTAAGGTTTTTACTTCTCAATAGAAATAAAAAATGCAATAGAACCCTAAATTTATTAATTCAACCTAATACTAAGGGGTAAACGGGAGAAACAAGTAGGATAAAATTTATCCATTTATCCTATCCTTTTTAAGTGCAAGTTAAGCAGATAAAAGATAAACAAATAGTAGGATAAAAAAGTGATTATTCTTCCCTGAAATTATAAGGTACATGTGGTAGCTAAAGGGATAACAACCTTCCCATTTACATCCCTAAAGACTGAAATCCAACAAATATTCCATGTATTTATGAGAGTTCATCTTGGGTGGTGCTCAGAGAACACTAGCAAACATCACATATGTGATATCTCCATGGAGACCACACTGTTGGTTTAACTGTTAGATTGTGACTATGAGAAAATCAGAGTTGTAAGGGGAAGGGATGGGGGCATGGGGGTGGGCAGGTGGCATACTTAACTCCCATGCAGTTGGGACATTGTTAGTGGGGAACTATTATACATGGTCCTTGTTTAAGAAGCCAAACATGGGATTTCAAACAATAACTGAATATAAATCTTATTTCATCCAAAATCCTATATGTTTGTCTCGTAAAATGGGGATTGCATACTTAAGTATTATTATGTCGGAGTCCATGTATATAAATGTGTGGAAAGTAGTCTACATATTTCATGGTGGCCAAATAATTTATGTCATATCATCCGTTTAATACATTCTTTCCTAGTTTACCAATAGGTAACAATTGGATAAGAGAAATCACACATAAGGTAATTACCTTTACTTTTACTCACTACACCGACATGAGTAAATAAAGTTAATTCTTACCATACCCATACTCGTTCTATTGGGCAACATTGGATAAAATTGGAACGTTCGTGGAAATACTAAAGGAGGGCAGCGGTTTGAGGGATTGGATGAGAGCGGGCATCGGACTTCATGCCCCTATTTGGTTCACAATGCGATCCAAATTCCACTCTATCTTCTAGCGACACATTAGGTTAACTTGGTATGAGTTGGGAGAAAATAGTGTTTGGTTTGAAACCCCAATCGACCCTCGTTTTGGGATAACAGAATCCCATAATCCGGACCATCCCAGTCCCGGTAGAGGTGAGATTTGGTTTCTCAATCCAAGTTAGACCCCCCGACTCCCTCGCGACCCTCCTCTCCCCAACAGTCCACCCTCGCCCTCTCGCCCCTCTTCTTCGACAGTATCCCCTCTCCCTCTACCTGCTACTGGATCATTGTGCCTCTGTGAGTTAAAGTGAGGGTCAATTCTGAGGTATGATACCTCGAGCAACTTGTAGATGGAGGCCAACAAACATCGAGAGAGGCGTAGACGTGGTGAGTCAATGCGATCTTCTGTGACCGTTGGGCTACTACGATGGCTAAATCCTCAAAAAGCAAGGTAACCCATGCCCTATCCTTCTGACCATCATCTATTATCACCGTCTAATTGACTCCCCTTCAGTTTTCAACATCCCATCTTGTTGACGAATAGTTGGAACCCTAGACAGGGCAATGAGTGTCTGTTTTGATTCATATTGATTGTGTTGTGCATCGAACTCCTTCACATCCACCTCCACATCCTGGACCAGTTGTTCTCTGAAGTTGTTGCACGTCCCTGATATTCCAAAGGTGGTGGTCATCCCTGCTATTTCAAAGGTTCTACTCATCCCGACGATTCCGCAGTTGTTGCTCGTTCATGACCGGTTGTGAAGAGGTGGGTCATCTTGAATAATGTCTTCATTTTTATACTGTTGTCGTACTTATTTCTCAATTTATACTGATGCAATATTTTTCCCTATGCTCATCCCTGTGCTGGTTGGTTAGTGATTGTTCTCAATCTCCCTTCCAAATATTCCATTCCCCCGATTGAACTTTTCTTCAATCCCATTTGTAGGGTGTATAGAATTTAAGTACATGTAAAGGCTAAAAGTTTCTGAAATGTGGTGAACATGGATTGATCGATACATATCCTACAACTTTGTAATTTTGGGAGTTATTTACATTCATAATCAGAGCTACATTTGAGAGTATGTACAAATCCTACAACTAAATGGTCATTATTGATCGATACATATCCTACAACTACATCATTTCTCCTAGATTGGAACAATTTTGAGTTACATATATATGGTCATGTACTTGTCTTAATAATCTTTGATTTTTCCCTGCAAATTAGTACAAAAAATGAGAACTAATCGTTAAAAATCCACTGTCCAGGGGGAATTTGTTTTCCTTTTACTTTGTGTTGGGTTCATTGTTCATTTTGTGTCATGGAATCCACTGTTATTTGTGCTTTTTCCCTACAAATCAGTACAATAAATGAGTAGTAAGTATTGATTCCCCCCCATCTCTAGTTAGGTAATATTACCCCTCTGTCATGAATATTCCAATATCTTTTCTCTTTCTTAAATGATAAAGATGTCTCAAATTATCAAATATCGGCATGTTATATACTATAAATCCAAAACTTTAGATCTTTATATTAAAAATAGTCCCAAAATCTAAAACTACTCATTATTCTAGTGGTTTTCCTAAAATGCTTATTGTAAATCCTTTTTAATTAGATATTTTTATTTAATACCCAATCATTATTATTTATGACTCAAACACATATTTTGGTCTAGCATAAGCACACATGAAAATGAGTGCCCCTAATGTCGACCATCATCTCTCTTGAATTCTAAATTTGATCCCCTGACATGTAATATGGCAAAATATGGAATTTTTGTGAATAACTTTTAAATATTCAACAAAAATTGGCCAACTAACAACTTCATGATATAGTGCAACTATAGATCAATACTATTTTCTATTATGGGAACCAAAATATGACCTTCATCCCTCTTGTTCTCGATTAGTGAGTTATGATGTGAAAAGGAACATGATACATTATTCTTAATTTTAATTCTAGATCTTTAATCATATGATAATAGTGATCCAATGACTCCAACCTGCTCAAGCATGGCGGATGGAGAGAAGCTACTCTACTCCATATCTGAAGCTCGATTGCTGCTCCATCACGCCAATGATAGAAGGGGTTCTCTCCCCCTCCTCACTGGCTCCCTATCATCCTACCTCCGAGTGATGTTGGTGCTTCCTCGATGACGGCGGGTCTCATCCGACATCGATGGCTTCCTCGTTGGGTGACTGGATCTCCTCTGGTCTATAGGGCTGTAAATGGGTACGGGTAGACCCGCGGACCTGCAAATCCAGACCCTTAAAAAACCTGTCACGGGTCTAATTTTTTATACCCGCATACCCTTGGACCCGTATACCCTTGGACCCACATATAAGCGGGTCCAATAATGGGTATGCTTGGACCCAGACCCGCTAGACCCGTGTACCCGCTATACATAAGTAACTACTAAAATAATATGTTATATATATCATACTTTACTAGTCTAATTAATATAATTATTGAGATTATATCCTACTCTAAGGTTGTGACTAGTCATATAACTAAGAATTAACTATTCTAGTTACAATAACGAACATCATATGTAAACTTAAAATCAAAATGTCTACTAATCTACATTACTTTCTACATAAATTAAATGTTATGATCATGACTACAAGTATGTAAACAATTACTCAATTAATTTTATTGTATAGAATATAACATTGTCTAATATAACTATTACATGTTAACATACTTGTTGAGGCGCCCGACTAGTCGGCGACTAGTCGGCTGGTCATTTTGGTGGCCAACGACTGGCATGTCGCCTGGGTTTTTCATCATATTGAACGTCCGCCCAGACCGACTGGTCGACTAGTCGGCCATGTTAACATACTTGTTGAGGCGCCCGACTAGTCGACAACTAGTCATTTTGGTGGCCAACGACTGGCCTGTCACCTGGGTTTTTCATCATATTGAACGTCCGCCCAGACCGACTGGTCAACTAGTCGGCCGACTAGTCCGACTGGTCGGCTGGTCACCCTGTAAGTCGGCCGCTTATTTGGTGGGCCCGACAATTTTCTTTAATTTTTTTAACTAATTATATATTACTAATATATATAACTAATTATATAAGTATATAGCTATATACTTATAGTTATATAGTATATATATCTAAAACCATATAAGTATATAACTATATATATATTACTAATATATAACTAATTGTATATTACTAATATATATAACTAATTATATAAGTATATAACTATATACTTATAGTTATATAGTATATATAACTATAACTATATAAGTATATAACTATATACTTATAGTTACATAGTATATATAACTATAACTATACATATTACTAATATATATTACTAATATATAACTAATTATATATTACTTATATAACTAATATAGTTATATAGTATATATAACTATAATTATATAAGTATATAACTATATATTACTAATATATGAGTATATAACTAGCATATTTTTGTATATAAGTATATAACTATATATTACTAATATATATAATTAATTATATGGAAAAAAACCCTACGCCTGGGCGGCCGACTAGTCGGCCTGGTCGCCCAAGGAATCAGGGTGACCGATTGGCCACCTGGACAAGTATGCATGTTAATATACTATATGATAACAATATCTTATTGTGTTAAATACATATAACATAGTCATTTCTCTTACATAAATAATATGATGTTTTATAGAACCGCTTACCCGCATACCTGCTATTATTGCGAGTACAGGTATGGTGCGGGTCCAGGTTTTGTATTATGCAGGTCTAGAACTGGAACCGGGCCCGCTAAATTAGATGGGTATGGGTATGGGTATGGGTATGGCCAGACCCGCACCGTACCCGCACCGTTTACACCCCTACTGGTCTACTCAGTGATGAGGTCTCCCTTCTTCTGTGATGGCGGTGCCCCTTCGGGCCCATCGGCATCCTTGGTAGAAGGCGGCTGATGATGGTACGGGTCCTGCCTGGGGCCAAGATGTGCGGTGGAGTCTTGTCCTCGTCTTGCATTGACAGGAGGATCTCTGGCACCAACCTGGGCCACGATGTTCATAGAGGATTTATTCAAGGGGGTAGTTTCTTCTCCTCCTTTGTCCCTATGCTGCTACATGGAGATCGCATAGTTTTGATTCTAGGGGGCAGAGGCTTTCTTCTCCTCCCTCGACTTCTCTACTACTGAGGATGGAATGCCTTTCAGGCATTTGATGATGGGCTGCTATGACAACGCTCGCCATCGTTCTATTGGGTTCTCCCTACTTCAGGGTCCAACCCTCGAAGGTGTTGTTGGAATGCAGTTAGACACTTCTGGTGGTGGGGATTCAAGGGAAGGCAGATCACATCTCTCTTCCTCCTTGGTCCTCCCTGCTAATGCGTACAGGAGCACCGTTGATCGCACGCATCTTGTAGGAACATTGTTGATCCAAAAGGTCCCTGGAGTGGCTTTGATTCGTTTGATGTAGATGGAAATGAGGGTTTCTTATAATCCATTCTTTCAGGTGATGAGCTTAATGCATATGGAGGATAGGGGGGCTCCTTTTTCCATAGACATGATCCGTTGGTCAGTTCCTTTGTTGGTTCCTTTGGATCTGTTGCTTGGTTTGGAAGAGAAGAGTCTTATTGGCCATTCCTCCTTGATGGTAATATCGACCCTGGTAGTCAAAGTCTGCTTCAGAAGGTAGGATATCACAATTTGAAGGTGATCATATTGTTAGTTGACTATCATGTCTTTTGTAAGCAGTACAACAGCTGCTAGGTCGTTGTTAGTGCAGGATAGATCGAACTATCACCTTTTCTTTTCTCTTCTTCTCGGGAGGTCCATCTGTAGGACCTATTTTGATTCCAGCCTGTTGGGACCAAGGTATTAGTTCTCTGTTGTTTGGGGTACTTTGTGCCCAAGTGCTAGTTTCTAGCTTTGTTGTATGGGGTACTTCGTGCCCAAAGTTTTTGGTTTTATAGCAACACATTTTTTTGATCGGCAAAAAAAAACAACAAGAAGTAACATGATGCCTTATATCATGAAATATAACCATGACCACTCTTTTACTCTAGTAGTTACTATATTCCATAAAAATGACTTAAATGCACAAGTTCATGATTTAGTCATTACTCTTATTCAAAACTTATACTTTCCTATTAATATCATGAACTCCAATATATGAAATACCTATATAGTTGCGATGTTTCACCCTCAGTTAAGAATGATCTATAATTAAGATGTGATTTAGTGATGACATTACATGCATTTTTTAAATGCTGAAATCGATGTTGTGAGGAATGATACATAGACTCTAGTGAAACATCAAACCCTAATGAACATGATTCATATGAGTAAATTGTCCTGATGTAATCAAACCATGTTTTCTTATAATGTCGATAACTATGATGGGTTCTTTCCAAATATCTAATCATGTTATTAATCTAATGTACTCATTTTAAGGTATTCTTCACCTCTTATTAAAATTGATTATGGCATTGATGCTTTTATGTATATGTATGAGTCCCTACAATTGGCTACATTTAGTTGTTGAGATACTTGTTTCCTATGGCTACTTTTTTCTTTTAGATTATATAACTTTGACCAACTGAAAAATTTAATCATATTGTGTCCATTAAAAACACTTTTTACCTCACTGTATTCTCATGATAAGGTCACAAGGCACAATGTACCTACTTGATTTTGATCAAGCAAGGGAACAACACTTGAAACATGGTTATCTCTTGGCATTTGTACATCGAGGTCCCTCACATTGAGATAAATTTAGTTCTTAGCATTGCTTTGAATGTCCCTAATGGACCCTTCATTTGAGAAGTTGGTTAAATGCCTTACAAGAAAGTTGTATTGTTTAATGGAAGTGCACTAAAAATATGCCTTTTTAATAATAAAGTATTTGATGATTTTGTTTGCTTTGTTTCAATTCATGCATTTATATAAGTTTAGACAAGCTAATATATTCCTTTAAACCTACAAGTTTTCAAATATTTTTATAGCATATCAATGTATTTTCATTGATGGTGTCTGATTTTATGATTTAGTTATAAATGGTACTCTTTGCTCTTTCTATGACCCTGCTTCAACTTTTCCATGAATTATGTTGATGAACTTTGAAAATGTAACACCGATGAAATCTTCATGTGGTTCGATATATAAAAGGGACTGTGATGTTGACGTCAAGTACAAAGTTATTTTCCTTCATGCATGTATCTCCTTATGTTAGTTATACCTATGGTTCACTTATGATGAATGTTGTTTTTGTTGGTTTCATTCATATATATGATGCATGGTTTCATCCATTCAAGGGATGGATGCTTGGGTCCTTTCCCATTGACTTTCTACTCATTTGAGTTGGGATTTGGGTAATAAATGGTTTGGTGACACACTTGAAAATGTTTGAGATTCTATGTCTGAGATTCATGTTATGAATTTGAAAATCAAGAAAATGTTAATTAATTTGACAATCATGATAAGGGCACATGGCACAATGTACCTACACATATGCTTATTATCCTTGTAGCTATCTTTTGATCTCAAAAACCATGACCAGTCAATAATAAAGGAAATTTAGTACCACATAACCTTTCTAAATTGAGTCTCATCTTTAGAGCTAACTGAAAAAAGAGTCAACAATGTTTTCACTAGGGTTCATTTGCATTTGGGTCTGATCCTAATATTGTTAATGTAAATGTGTTCTTCAATATCGGTTTGACAGTTAGATAGATATTGATGTATGGGTAAATAATTTATTATAAAATTATTCTGATATGTTCTTGATGCTATTATATATATATATATATATATTGTTAATGTTGTGTAGGACCCTTTGTTGTGCTACACTCATCTTAGAAAGATACTGAACGGATTTAGGAGCTGAATATGATTCAATGCTCATAATAAAAATATATGTTTTTACATTCTTGTGTTGTATTCTTAATGCCATGTTAACATCCCAACTCACTCCCATGGCATTTCAACAGGAGGGTTAGGTGATTGGATCAAGAGATTATATAATCTAGGAATACAGATTGTGTCATTGCAAATACAGATTTTGTAGTGTATAACCTTTTTGTCTGTAACATAATAATAAGAACTCTATCACAATTGAAGCACAAAATGCATGTTGTTGACAGAATTCTCTATCTGTAAATACTTGTTCGATTAGAATTTCCTAAATCTGTGTCATATTTTGACTCATTGGAATGCATGTTACTGTATTGCCAGTAAAAGTTAGCCAGCTTGATAACCGGAATAATAACTATATTATTGTATTGGTATTAATTCTACCTATTAGCCAGTTATCCTATTTGTCCATGCAGATTCAACAAAAATAAATTGTCCTAGTATTACGGTCAATGTTCTTCATACATGGATGATTAGAGTTATATGTTATGATTATAACATGAAACCCTAATTACACCATTTCCTACTTTTTTGAATTTGATCTAAGTTTGATCAAGTTACATATGATTAGATCATTATCAGCACAAGGTATCGGCATTGCACACTTGTATAGGTGTGTTATCTTATTATTAAGTTATGCATGTGTTAGACTTATTAGGCCATTACGCCATGGGACGACATATTGTAAACCTTCACTTCAGTAATATTTTAATGTACAACTACAACCATAACCTTCAGCTAAGTGAATGCATGGTTTTTTAATTCAGTTTACTGGGATGTATTTCTATAAATCACCTAAGTTAGCCAACTTAATAACTGGATTATTAATTGGATCACTGTATTTTCATGGGTTGTACCTATTGAAAATCATCCGTGTTATATATTTAAAATTACTGTAAACACCCCTCATTGTCATTATATATTGCAACACCTACGCAAGTATGTCTTCTGCAGACCCCAAGTTCTGTATTGTAGGGTCAAGAGAGTCTGATGATGCTCTAGTTTCAGCATTGAGGAGGCAGTCTGACATAGGAAGGTGTATTGACAGCCAGTTTACAAGGGACACTTGGAGGGGGACACTTTGTGATTTGCAAAATAGTATGGGGAGGTTGGGCTATTCATTAGAGTAGGTCAAAACTCGTTGGAAGAACATGAGTGAGGACTACGTCAGATTGAAGCTTGTCACCAATAAGATTGGTGTCGGATGCGATGAGACTAGGAACAAGCTCAAGCTGCCTGACACCCCTGAGTGGAGGGAGAGCCTTGCGATATGTACAATAATCATACCCTGACCCCGAAAGTAATGTCCTACATTTACATATAAATCTCCTAATAAAAACTTTATATACTTAGGCAAACAAGGATCTTGCTAGGTTGATTTATCGACCCTTTCCCCACTACTACGACATCGAGTTGATGATGGGGAGAAACATTGCTAGAGGACACCATGCAATGTCTTCTATGGATAGACAAATACCGTTCGACCTTGCCTCCGAGGATAAAGTTGTAGTTGACTTAGATGTGTCTGATACACCCATAAACACAGAAACCCCCATAGGGGAACCGGACATAGGCACACCTGGGATGCAAAGTGAGGGTGACACCGGGGGAGGCGAATCAGATACCCAGGGTGTTGGGGGAAGGACTCCTCCTATCCACAAGTGCAGGAAGCGACCATCAATGTCACAAGAGTAATGTGTGCTTTCTAATGAAGTGTTATCTGAATTCACACAGGTGTACGCAAAGGTACACGGGTTAGGCACAGGTGTGGCCACCAGAGCCATTGAAAAAGAAGAGTTTGCAACAATTTTGCAACATTTCAATGACACTTTCCCTGATGCCCCTAGCCCTGTATTTATAACACTTGTGAATGCCATAAAGGATTCAACAAACCACAACATTTACCTCATCCCTACACATACACCGCACAAAATAACAATATCGTTGCAACATCTTTGGGAAAGGTCCCAAGGCAGTAGTGCAACACCACTACCTTCAATGCCATCCTCTTTTATGCCATCTCAGCAAGGATTTGCTGCACAATCCCCGTCATCAAACTTCAACAACACATCAACTATGCCATTTGTGTGGTATACTGGAACCAATGATGCTGGAACAAGTGGGAATAACATAGGCCCTTCAACATAATAAGTTAGAGGCTGGTGACAGTTATGATTTGCTTTCCAATTTTGTTTTGGTTGAGAACTTCAGAAATTTCTTTTGCCATTATGTTTTCTGTGTTTGGGAACATCATCACGAATTCGCTTATTGTTGTAATAATTACTTCCCAGACAAACATGTGTTGTGTGTACCATTTAATTCATATCTAATCTTGATGTAGTTTTTTTGTGTGTCACGTCTTTCATATTACGTTCAGGTTGTTATTCTTTTAATTTTAGGCATCATGTCAAGGTTGTTATCATTTTAATTGTAGGCATCATATCTACCATTGATCATACAAAAACAAAAGACCTCATTACAAAGATATTGGATATCGTGTCCGGTCCAGCCAATCATATTGCTGATGCAATAGCTGACTCAATAGCAAACTCCATCGTGGACAACATTTCTGATGATGGCGACATACCACCTACAAAACCTAGGTCAGTTAGTATTAGGTGTGGCCACCAAAAGGTGCTAGAAATCATAATCGGCCATGAACAGAGGGCTTATGACCTATACTGAATGCGACCACATACTATAATAGCCCTCGTGGACAAGCTTGAGAGTTGTAGCTTGTTACAAAGTAGTATAGGCGTCTCATCAATTGAGGTTGTATGCTACTTCCTACAGATGGTTGTCCATGGCCATACAAATCGTGTTTTAGAGGACTACATTCACTCTGGTGAGACCATAAGTAGAAAGTTCCATAAAGTATTGGACGGGGTGTGTGCGTTATGTCATGACTATGTTGTCATGCAAACCACAACCACAACAACACATCGTCGTATATTGGACAGCCCAAGGTTCTATCCTTACTTCAAGGTAATAGTTATCCCCTACAATTTATAATCATTTTCAATTATTTTATATGTTGAAACCCGATTTTGGTGTTGTATAATGCCATCGAGGCAATTAATAGGACACACATCCCAGTCTTGGTGAAACGCGATAAGCAAAATCGTTACTGAGACATAAAAGGGAATGTCTCTCTGAATGTCATGGTTGTAGTAGACTTCTCAATGGAGTTTACATATGTCCTGACTGGGTGGGAGGGATCAACAGCTGACCAAAGGGTCCTACAAGAAACAACGACCATAGGCAGTTTCAAAGTACTGCCAGGAAAGTTTTACCTTATTGATGCAGGGTATGCCAACACTTGTTAGTTTCTTACACCTTATCGCAACACAACTTACCATATATCTGAGTACTGAGGAAATAGACATTCATACAACAACAAGAAGGAGATGTTCAACCACCGTCATGCTCAATTATATAATGTTGTAGAAAGAGCATTCAGTGTGTTGAAGAGGAGGTTTCCCTACCTTAAAAAAGGGGAGACGTATCCTATACATTCACAGTGTCGCCTCATAATGTCTTGTTGTATCCTCCACAATTTTATAGATTGCCAAAATGATGGTGACACTATGATGGAGGAAATCCCATAACACAGTTCAACATCTGCCTTCCTAACCAATGGGGTCGACCTGAGTTTGCTACAACAAACAACTCTAGTCGATGCAAGGGAGGGTGATGTATTACGTGATTCAATTTCCAATTTCATTTGGGATACTCATTGACCTTACTTTGTAGTTTTCATCATTTCTGTAGCGTATGAGAACTCATCTACCACTTGACTTGAAATGTTTGTTTTATAATATGTTTTTATGCCTCCTAATTTAAAATGTCGAATTATGTTTCATTAGGTTGTCTTAAAATGGAGAATGGAATGTCGTTGTGTCCATGTGGCCTCCAATGCACCGTACGAGTGTACATGGATGCCACAGATGTAGCAAATGGATGGTTTGAAGATAACAACCCCCACAAGTCGTATTTTACATGTGGTAGGGGTCTTGTTCCAAATAGACATCGTATGATGTTTCCTGTGCAACGAGTACAACCTACTG
Source organism: Alisma plantago-aquatica (assembly GCA_963693085.1). Lineage (NCBI taxonomy): Eukaryota > Viridiplantae > Streptophyta > Magnoliopsida > Alismatales > Alismataceae > Alisma > Alisma plantago-aquatica. Next base: position 218,648,111 of record OY856409.1, read on the forward strand.
TGACCACCCTTACTATAGTTAGGGATGCGCTGGTAACACAACTTACTTATGCATGCAATGAACACAAACACTGGTCTGCACAATGAAACTTTGTCTGTTCGACAAGGGCAGACATCGATAGGCTAGTAGCGAAAATTTCAACTTTGAGGAAGAGGCGCCTATATCTTCGTGAACTACTTCACCTACCAACCGGTAGTGACTCTTCAATAGAGGAAGAAGGATACAATACATCATAGTTGTAATACGGTACGATCTATCCAAATAAACTTCACTTCTATGTTAGAACAATCAACTTATCCTATCGAAATACTCTTCAAATTAGATTTGAAATCTATGTTCTGAACATTTAATTATGTTACTAATCAACAATCATGTTTTAGATGTCGATGAATCCATTTGAACTTCCGAGATGTCACTGTGGTCTAGTTACAGCCTTGCAGATTAACGCAGAGGATGCATGGATATATGACTTTGGCATTCTGAGTGAAAGGTCAGGCGAAATGTATTACATATGTCTTACTAGTCAGGTGTGATAGTAAATCCATAAACAATCGGCTGCCCTTGTGTACATTGCACAATCATTGTCATTATTTGAACTTGGGAATACATTTTAGGGAAAAGACTAATGCATATACTTTCATTGGGTAGTCGATCTCCCCCCTACAACTGATTCTTTAAAGGCTGAGATTATGTTACTTACTGGCGAGTGTAAGTCAGTGTAGGGCCAGGCGATGAACATGAAGGACTTTGTTGAAATCCATCACAACTCCAAAGATATATACACATCCAAAAAGTATGAGTATGAGGTTCTACAAACCTCTGTTAACAAGTTGGAGGAAACTTGTAGTCTTTTTTGGACATTCCTTCACCTCCTATGATGCCATAACATTGAATGGCATAGTTAGATTTAGATTATCTTATCGATTTAGATTGTCTATCATTGGATTTTATTAACATTATAAACTTTCTTAATTCATCCTTTGATGTAAACGTTGAATTACATTATAAGGTTGCTGATTTTTATCGTAATGTTGTTGAATGTTTTATGAAAGGTGTATGTTATTCAAAAACAAATAATCATATTATATCCACATAATTTTGATATACACCCTTACTTATAAAATATATTACGTACAAAATCTGTAATATGGTTGGGCATCCAATGAACGTGTTTGCTTTATGGTGTCCAAAGCATGATCAGATCCTACTTGATGCCATAAGAAGTCAGTATGACATGGGGAGATGTGTTTGTGGATTTTATACTCGAGAGGATTGGATGGAGACATGGGCAGACATTCAAAACATAACATGGATGCATTTCATAACTTTGAATGAGTTGAAAACCATTCGGAAGAACCTAAAGAAAGACATTACCAGATAAAATCATTTCCTTTTGGCACATTTATTGCCTCCTCACCCCTTAGCGCAATATGTGATCCCCTCAGGAGCTGTAGGATACTTAAACAATGTTGAAAACAACAACAATATAGTTGCAGGAGTAGGTCGTGAGGGCAATGAGTGAAGTTGCAAGAATACCTCTTTTTACTACTTTGTGTATGCTCTGTTTTTAAATTTCAACTGTGACACCCCGCCATCACACCGACAACGAGATGAAATGCAAAAATGTGTGGAACCTCTATTTACCGAAAACACGGGTTAATTAAAATCGATTGCGGAAAGCATACATGAGAGTACTTTTGCATCCAGATCCTGCAGAGAAACATGTTATATAAACATTCACAAGCCTTGTTATAGGTACATAGCTTATCAGAACCAGCTATACCGTTCACACCAGAGTTCGACACCTGTTTATACATACATAACGACCATGTACGGCCAACAACAGGTTATACAAAGATTACAACTGTAAGACGTCACAAAACATCGTCAAAACACCTCCGAGGACCTGAGAGTACAGGGATGACTCTAGGACTCTACAAGACCACCAAAACAGCAACATGTCTATCTCTTGCCTTCTATTGTTCTCCTTGCTGCTCGGCCGCAACCTCACGACCACCACCACGTCTAGAGCGATCACCTCAAAAGGGTGTAAACCAGCGGGGTCAGACACACAGTCCCGGCAAGAAACATAACTCCCCGCTGAAACTATAAACCTCAGAAGGTTAAAGTAGATAACAACAGATAACTGATAAAGCGTATAACAAGAACAACATATTGAGCAAGGCTATTATTACCATCAAGCTTACCAAGATATCCGAGAGGCATATAACCAAGTATTTCTTTATGGAACATGATTGACAAGATAAGCTATATAAAAACTTATCACAGAATATAAAGATCGTACACATATATGCAAGGTGTAACTAGATCAGCTATATAAGCAAGGCCTCAATCAATGTTCCGTGTTTTGCTCTAAGCAAGATATACCATTCGGGTGGATTACATTTTATTATGCCCTGAGGAAGTGATCCTTCCCTGCTCAAATCCAACCATTGGCTGTGAAGCCCAATCCAGTGCCATATAAGGTCTAAGGAGATCCAGACTCCATGACCTCATCTTCTCGTGGTCAGTACATGAATCATCGAGCAACACCGCAGTCTTATGCTTATAGGGCCTTGGCCTCTGTGTCAGCTCTGCAAGCTACCCATATCTCTAGCTCACCTCATCATAGGTTCTAGTGCATACATCTGAGCCATGAACGCATCATGCTCATCATCACATATCCTGAGCCATGGGTATGTTCACCATGCTCCATATATCTTGAGTCTGCAACAACAATTGCACTCAACCCTCCTATTTTTGGCTAGGGGAAACCTCGCATATTCAACAATATGCGCTCCAGGTAATCCCGCAGGATAAACCTGTTTCACCATCACCAAATATTGACGGTAATGGATCTATGGCCAGAGCAAACTACATGATATGTTCATCTATAATTGATTAGTATATTTTAAGCCAATTGTTGAGGCAAAACAAAGTATAACATAGCCTTATAGAATTACATCATTATTGCCATCAACATACTATCCTGGGACCTCAATCCCTCATGATATCAACCACTGCCTCTCAAGGCATCACAATCATGCATCAGCATCCTGGGAATGCATCCCTTATCTCATCATCAGAGGATAACACCTCAGCTAGGCACTCAGCCTTCTATCAGGTCTTTAGACCTATCAACTTGTTATTTCATTAACAAGGATTATCATCACATGGTGCTAGTCAAAGCACATATACCTCATAGCTCTGATCAGGCCATGAATCCACATGAAATACCTGCATGGTTAGTGCACACATCCACAAAGATAACTGAAGCCATGATGGATTAATAGGATTATTATTATACTATCAAGTATAAAGAAGCATCCATGAGTACATCACACATAAGCTTTATCATTCATAGTATTATTATCAATCATGGGCATATATTATGCCTTACACTTGTGACCATATGCATGTGTCATATCAACATGTGTAGCAACATCATATGCATCCAAGCTTCCTAGTTCACAACTTATCAACATCTTTGCAGGATTCAAGGTGCTTACATCATTTCACTTGTATCATCATTATTAAAAGAGAACCATCAACTATATGCATTCTGGGTTATCATAAACCCTCACCAAAACTCCGACAACCCTCACTAAGCATGGCGAGCAGCACCATCCCTCATCAAAGGTTGTACCCTGGTATAGTAATACCCTTACCAAAGGTATAACAGCTAGGATTTCCAACCCTAAGTCAACTCACCACCATATCGGCCAAAGCCATCCTCTAACATGCATCAAGGTTCCATTAGCACACATGGTTTCGGGCAGCCAACACCAAGGTATAACGTTCAACACTACTATGGCTATCGGCCAAGGGTCTAACGTGCACCAAGCTAGGGTTAGAGTTAGGTTTCACTATCGGCTAACCTTCAACATGAGCCATATCAACCAAAGGGGTGTCGCCCAAGGCGCCCCTATCGTGCAACCATCTCAACATCATCTGAGGGTTAACCCTATCGGCCAGGGTACCCATAACGCCTGAGAATGGTGTCGTGCATGGCCATGAAGCATCATAATGGCCAGCCTCTAGGGTTAGCATGTCAGGCATGAAGCCATATCGTACAACACTTCATATAAGTCAAAGATCAACTAAGACATGGTGGTTTCGGCCAAAGCCATCATGGGCACCATACCCTATCGCCCAAGCTCATCTAAACAAGGATAATGACCAAGGCTGTGTTGGGCACCAAGCTATCAAAGCCTATCGGCCACCACCATGTCGGGCACTAAGCTAACTTCACATAACGACTAAGATCATCTCAAGACAAAGGGGTGCATCGGGCATCCTCTATACATGGTGTATCGTACAAACATCTCTACTAGGTGTATCGGGCAGCCACCTCTACAAGGTGTATCACCCATCCATCATCTCCATAGGGGATATCGGCCAAAGGATACAAGGATCAACCTAACACCCAAGCAAGAATATCCACCAAGGATTCCACCTCAAGAACATATCATGCCACAAGGGTAGACAACTCATGTCACCCAAAGCAACTCCGAACAAGGCTATCAGGTAGCACAACTCCAAGGTCATATTATGCAAGGCACAACCCCACAAGATCATCTTTAACCTCAAGCACAAGGGCACCAAACCCTAATTGATCAAGAAGGTCGGCTCACCTCTCAACAACCAAGAGAGAGGGGTTTTGCACAACCTCTATCACTAATCGAGCAACCACAAGGATCCACCTCAACATAGGTTATCATCTATCCAAAAGCTCACCTCTCTAATCCATGGTGAGAGGAGGGTGTTGCTCAAGTAACTAGAATATAAGCTCACCTCTCCACCTAATCGAGAGAGGGGTATTGCCCACATTACTAGAACTCAAACTCACTTCTCTAGACCAAGGAGAGAAAAGAGTGTTTCTCAACAAGGAAACCTTAAACCATGGTTCGACCAACTAGGTGTAAAGGCACATAGACCATCCACAACATCAACAACAACATGCTCATTATATCCACAAGATCAACAACATGTACTAGAGCAAGATACATAACATGCAATGGACGATCATCAACATATGAAACATGCAACATAGAGAAGGTAGTATAGCTAGGGTTAGAAGTTATGTAACCCACCTTAAGCAAACTCCTCAAGCTCCAAGCACACTACTTCGGCCACCTCAAGAAAAGGAACAAGAAGCATAACCACCATGGCCGAAGAGTAGGCAAGGTGGAGAAGAAGATGCTAAGGAGAGAGGGAAGATGCTTACCAAGGAAACAAGACCCACTTAGGGTTCGACCACCAAGCTAAAGGAAGAAGAAGGGAACTCCTCTAAGGGGATCGGCCACCAACCTTAGCTCTTCCAAGGGTATCAGCCACCAAGGTTGCAAGGGAGAGGTGTATCGTGCACTAAGGAAGAGAGGAGCAACAAAGAGCTAAAGGGTTCCTAAGGAAGAGAAAGTCAAGGCATATATAGATGGGGGTCAAGGTTAAACCAAGGCAAGGTGTCACCTTACCAAGGGACACTTGTCCACACGTTTCACCACCTTGCAAAACACATGCACATGCCATGCCACCACTCAACCAAGGGTCGGCCACATGTCCAAGCTAGGGTGACACAACCAAATCAAGAAGGTCAACAAAGGTCAAAGGACAACACACCACCTCCCATGGGCGACATACCACCATGGGCGACACAAAGCAAGGCCGATACAAGCATCTTTGCCTGATACAGGTCTCAACCAAGCAAGGCAAGGCCCAAACAAGGGAAAACAAGGCCCAAAAGAGCTCAACCAAGCCCAAGACAACTCAAGGCACGAGCCCAAACCTTCCTCTCAACCCTAGAGGAGGCAAAGAGAGAGAAAGACATCTCTCAAGGTGACAAACGTGCTCTTCAACCTTAACTCATGTTATTTTGCAAGTAGCACCTCCAGCTCTCAACTAAGCACAAGCAAACCCTAATCATCACTAAAGATGATTAGCAAGCAATCAAGCACAAGGTTTAGGCAAAACAAATAGGATAAGCCCAAAATGAAGGTCAGGGTCCTTACAAGCCATAAACCTCTACAAAGGGATTTCATCCCCGAAATCTAAAGAGAAAAGTGAGGGATACTTCTGCCTTATCTCTTCCTCAAGCTCCCACGTGGCTTCCTCAACACCACGATGATGCCAAAGAACCTTTACAAGAACCAGGTCCTTCCTCTTCAACTTCTTTACTCTTCTATCAAGGATCGCCATCTGACCCTCCTCATAAATCACGTCTTCATCAAGCTCAACCTCAACTGACTGTATCATTGTCAATGTGTCTGGATGACTTTTCTTTAGCATACTGACATGGAATACTAGATGCAACCTGTGCAACTCTAGCGGCAGCTCTAACTTGTAAGCTACCTTGCCAACACGTGCTATTATCGGGTATGGCCCCATATACCTGGGTTCCAGTTTACCAGTCTGGCCAAACCTTAGCACGCCTTTCCAAGGTGAGACCTTGAGATACACCTTGTCTCCCACTTGGAACTCTAAAGGTCGTCAGTGATTGTCTGCATAAGACTTCTGTCTGTCCTGTGCCGTTTTCAACTTTTGTTGTATCACTCTGATATTTTCTGTTGTCTATTGTACTAACTCAGGACCCAAAAGCTGATACTCACCAGACTCATACCAGCATAAAGGGGATCTGCACTTCCTTCCATATAGAGCCTCATAAGGAGCCATGTCAATACTCCACTGATAGCAATTGTTATAAGCGAACTCTATCAAATTGAGATGCATGTCCCAACTGCCTAGGAACTGCAAAACACAAGCTCAGAGAAGATCTTCCAAAGTCTGAATAGTCCTTTCAGACTGTCCATCCGTCTGCGGGTGGAAGGCGGTATTGAACCTCAACTGTGTTCCCAATGCTTTGTGCAACTATTTGCCAAAAATGACTTGTGAACTGAGGACCTTTGTCGGAAACTATCGTTGCTGGTACACCATGCAAACGCACTATCTCATCCACATACACCTGAGCAAGCTTCTCTGCTGTATATGTCATCTTTACCAGTATGAAATGGGCAGATTTTGTCAGCCTGTCCACTATAACCCAGATGGAATCATGATTCCTAGATGTCTTTGGTAGACCTACTACGAAATCCATGGTTATGTGATCCCATTTCCACTGTGGTATCGGCATGGGTTGCAACATACCTGTCGGCTTCTGATGTTCAGCTTTAACTTGCTGACATATTGCGTACTTAGTCACAAACTCAGCTATATCTTTCTTCAATCCAGACCACCAATATAGGTCCTTCAGATTATGATACATCTTGGTGACTCCTAGATGCATAGCATACATCAATGTGTGTGCTTCCTCGAGTACTAGCTTCCTTAAATTATCAACATCGGGGACCACCATTCTACCATGATAGCAAACTAGTCCATCCTCGGACTCATGGAACCCATCACGCTTTTCGCTACCAAGCTTTGATCTGATCAACTATACTATATCATCCGCCTGTTGTGCATTTTGATTTGCTGTCTTAGCGTAGGCTTAACTTGCATTTGTGCCAACAGTCCTTCCAACAAGGAAACTTCCAACTGCACATTCATCTACCGCAAGGAGACAAACATATCCCGCCTATGGCATACCAAGGAACTCAGCTGTGCTTTCTTTGTGGGGAGAGAAGAAGACTTTCTGCTAAGCGCATCAGCTACCACATTTGCCTTACCAGGATGATACTCAATGGTGCAATAATAATCATTGATTAGCTCCATCCAATGACATTGTCGCATATTTAGCTCATTCTACGAAAAAGATGTACTTCAAGTTCTTATGATCTGTAAAGATCTGACTCACTTCCCCATAAAGATAGTGTCTCCAAATCTTTAATGCATGGACTACCGCTGCCAACTCCAAATCATGTGTCAGATAGTTCTCCTCATGTTTCTTAAGTTGTCGCGAAGCAAAAGAAACCACATGATCTTCCTGCATCAGCACACAACCTAAGCCTTTCTTGGAAGCATCGCAGAAAACAACATAGCCCTTCCCAGGTTCTGGAAACACTAGCACTGGAGCGCTAGTCATCTTCTCCTTCAAACTTTGGAAAGCTTGCTGACAACGATCATCCCAAACAAAAGGTACATTCTTCCTGGTCAGCTTTGTCATCGATAATGCGATCACACTGAAGTCCTTGATAAACCTCCGGTAGTATCCTGCCAAACCCAAAAAGCTACGAACTTTCATCGGTGTCTTTTGTTGCTCCCAATCTACAACTGACTCCACCTTCTTAGGGTCTACCCAGACTCCTTCTGCAGATATCACATGACCTAAGAAAGTCACTTCCTTCAACCAGAACTCACACTTGCTGAACTTGGCGTATAATTGATGTTGGCAAAGAAGAGTCAACGCTTGTCAAAGATGTCGCTCATGCTCTTACCTGTCCCGACTATAGATCAAAATGTCTTCTATAAAGACTACAAAAAACTGATCTAGGAGCAGACGGAACACTCGGTTCATCAGGTCCATGAAAGCAACAGGTGCATTGGTTAGCCCAAATGGCATAACCACAAACTCAAAGTGACCATATCTCATCCTAAACGCTGACTTTGGTATTTCGTCCACCTTAATCCTCAACTGATGATATCCAGACCGTAGGTTGATCTTTGAGAACACTGTAGTGCCATGCAACTGATCGAACAGATCATCTATCCTTGGTAACAGGTACTTATTCTTGATCGTGACTTTGTTCAACTGCCGGTAATCTATACATAACTGCATCGACATGTCCTTCTTCTTAACAAACAACACTGGAGCACCCCAAGGCGACGTGCTCGGTCGGATGAAACCTTTCTCCAACAACTCCTGTAACTGCTTCTTCAACTCTGTCATCTCTGTTGGAGCCATCCTATATGGTGTCTGTGCAACTGGTTGTGTTCCTGGTACCAGATTGATCTCAAAATCAATCTCTCGGGGTGGGGGAACACCGGGGAACTCATCAGGAAACACATCCACAAACTCTCTAACAACCATTACCTCCTCAAGGCTTGGACCTTTCGCCTTGGTATCCACAATGTGAGCTAAGAAAGCCTTACAGCGTTGCCGCAGTAACTTTTCTGCCACCATTGCTGACACTAGACATGTCAGAAGAATCTTCTTATCTCCTTGGAAGATCCACTTCTCTTTGTTGTCATCAAACACTACATTCTTGGAACCATAGTCCAACACAACCTTATACTTTTCTAAGGTATCCATCCCAAGGATCACATCGAATCCATGCATGTCAAGTGGTATAAGATCCACTTATATACTTATGTCCCGAAAAAGATAAGACACAAGATGGACACTCCTCTCAAAGTATTGAGGAACCATCAAGAGGGGTTTCTAACCACATGCTATCTTTCTTACAACTAACATGTAAAGGATAGCTATCAAGTAGACTATGTGTGATAAAAGAGTGTGTAGCACAGAGGTCAACCAAAAAAGATATAAAGCAAGAGGAAGACAAATCAGAATGTAATAACTCCATCTGACTTGTCACCACTCGCGGGTTGACTATCGCCTCTGGCTGACTCATAGCATAGAATCGAGTCATTGCTTATTGTCTGCGTCCTCTGCTTCCTTGAGCAGATGATCCCGCTTGTGACGCTTGACCGCGTCCTCACCCTCTGCTACCACTGGGCTGCTGTCTGTCTGATCCTTGTTGATTCTACCTCAGTTGTTGTGTTACCTCAACGTCTCTTCTTGGGCAATTTGACTTTAAATGCCCCGTCTGTCCACAGTGATAACATGACCTACCTTCTATCTATAGTCTAGATGGCTTGGTTACTACCACAGAGGTTGTACTATGTGCCTTCGACAGTGAAGAAACATAACCTCTTCCCTTACCCGGGGACCATTGTGACGATGCATGAGAACTCGACATCGTGGAAGGTGATGAAAACCTTGGCTTCTTGAAGCCACCAAACCGCTGTCCCTGGAACTGAGCAGGCCTTTTCCTGGTCATGGACTCCCTTTTCTCCTTAACAGATTGTTCAATCATGTGGACGGACTCCACAAACGTGGCAAACCGCTCCCGATTCTCTAAAGTAACAGCAGGTGTCGACAGCTCAGCACTTAAACCTTTCTCAAACCGCCTGATCCACTTATCATCTGTTGCCTCCATGTGAGGAAAAAACCTCAACAAGTCCATGAACTTGGCTTCATACTCGGTGATTCTCATCGTTCCTTGGCGTAGACGCTCAAATTGGTTGATCTTCTCATCTAGATACGTCTTCAGAAAGTATCTGCTCATGAACTCTCGCCGGAAAACCTCCCAACCGATCTCCTCACCAGGTCGCTCCTCCTCCTCAATGGCCCACCAGTAGCCAGCACTACCATTCAGAAGGTAGACGGCATGCTTGACTTTGTCTTCTTCGGGGATGTCGAGGATCCGGAAGGCCTTCTCAAGACCAGTCAGCCACAGATCTGCATTCGATGGATCAACCGTCCCAGCATAATCCGAAGCTCTGACTTGACGAAGCTACTCAAAGGTCTTCCCAATACCCGATGCTTCACCATGGGGAGCGTGTGCTCTTGGCTAAGGCACTGGCAACCTTTCCACCATGTGATTCATCGTAGCCATCATCTGCCCCATAAGTTTTTGGTAAGCAGGATTTTTGAGAATGGCTGGTTCAAGTTGGGGGACCTCAGGCATTCGATCGTCATGTGCCTGCCCTCCTGCTCCATCAACTGATGCAGCATTGCTGCTCTCGACAACATGTTCTTCATGGTTTCCAGACATCTTTAAGCTTTATCTTCCACTGAGGGTAGAAGGTTATGTAAGAAAATCTGGAAAACTCATAAGAACAGATGAAAACCTAGTCCTATATCCTTGTAGACTCAACGAAACCTAGAGCTCTGATACCAAACCAACTGTGACACCCCGCCATCACACCGACAACGAGATGACACGCGAAAATGTGTGGAACCTCTATTTACCGAAAACACGGGTTAATTAAAACCGATTGCGGAAAGCATACATGAGAGTACTTTTGCATCCAGATCCTGTAGAGAAACATGTTATATAAACATTCACAAGCCTTGTTATAGATACACAGCTTATCAGAACCAGATGTACCATTCGCACCAGAGTTCGACACCTATTTATACATACATAATGGCCATGTACGGCCAGCAACATGTTATACAAAGATTACAACTGTAAGACGTCGTGAAACATCGTCAAAACACCTCCGAGGACCTGAGAGTACATGGATGACTCTAGGACTCTACAAGACCACCAAAACAACAACATGTCTATCTCTTGCCTTCGACTATTCTCCTTGCTTCTTGGCCGCAACCTCACGACCACCACCGCGTCTAGAGTGATCACCTAAAAAGGGTGTAAACCAGCGGGGTGAGATACACAATCCCAGTAAGAAACATAACTCCCCACCAAAACTATAAACCTCATAAGGTTAAAGCAGATAACAGCAGATAATTGATAAAGCATATAACAAGAACAACATATTGAGAAAGGCTATTATTACCATCAAGCTTACCAAGATATCGGAGAGGCATATAACCAAGTATTTCTTTATGGAACATGATTGATAAGATAAGCTATATAAAAACTTATCACAGAATATAAGGATCGTACACATATATGCAAGGTGTAACTAGATCAGCTATATAAGCAAGGCCTCAATCAATGTTCTGTGTTTTGCTCTAAGCAAGATATACCATTCGGCTGGATTACATTTTATTATGCCCTGAGGAAGTGAGCCTTCTGTACTCAAATCCAACCATTGGCTGCGAAGACCTATATGGTGCCATACAAGGTCTAAGGAGATCCGGAATCCATGACCTCACCTTCTCGTGGTCAGTACACGAATCATCGAGCAAGACTGCAGTATTATGCTTGTAGGGCCTCAACCTCTGGGTCAGCTCCGGAAGCTACCCATATCTCTAGCTCACGTCATCATAGGTGCTAGTGCATACATCCGACCCATGAACGCATCATGCTCATCATGACATATCTTGAGCCATGGGTATGTTCACCATGCTCCATATATCCTGAGTCTGCAACCACAGTTGCACTCAACCCTCCTATTTTAGGCTAGGGGAAACCTCACATATTCAACAATATGTGCTCCAGGTAATCCCATAGGATAAACTTGTTTCACCATCACTAAATACTGACGGTAATGGATCTATGGCCAGGGCAAACTACATGATATGTTCATCTATAATTGATTAGTATATTTTAAGCCAATTGTTGAGGCAAAACAAAGTATAACATAGCCTTATAGAATTACATCATTATTGCCATCAACATACTATCCTGGGACCTCAATCCCTCATGATATCAACCACTGCCTCTCAAGGCATCACAATCATGCATCAACATCCTGGGAACGCATACCTTATCTCATCATCAGAGGATAACACCTCAGCTAGGCACTCAACCTTCTATCAGGTCCTCAGACCTATCAACTTGTTATTTCATTAACAAGGATTATCATCACATGGTGCTAGTCAAAGCACATATACCTCATAGCTCTGACCAGGCAATGAATCCACATGAAATACCTGCATGGTTAGTGCACACATCCACAAACATAACTAAAGCCATCATGGATTAGCATGATTATTATTATACTATCAAGTATAAAGAAGCATCCATGAGTACATGATGCATGGGTTTTGAGTCATTTTATAGGTTTATTTTATATCTGTTTTATACATGTATTTGTCATTTTCTTGATTATATTTGCATAATTCACTATAGTTGGCCTTTAAAATCTTTTTGCATCAAATTATACTTATTTTATCATATTTATATGATTTTATATAATCCCAAGATTTATACACATGTTTCGGCACTTTTTCAGGCACTCTTGCATTGTCCAGAGTCGATACTATCGACCCTAGTGTCGATCGTATCGACATGTCATCATAAAGCAACCCCAAAACGGGATTTTGGAAGGAAATACCTGTATCATGGTCGATACCATCGACCTGGGGGTCGATACTATCGAGAGCGTCGGGATCTGGCGATTTTCTGCACTAAAATGGAGCGTTTTAATCCGACGGTTGAGCTTTTTCGGAGCAGTAAAGTGGTCCTATGACCTAAGAAGATCATGGCCGGCCCGAGGGGGGATCTCATATGGTGTTACAAAACATCCAAGAAGGAGAGAGAGAGAGAGGAGACGAGAGACGAAGACTGTCAACCTAGCGATCCGGGCACCTTCGACAGGCGATTTTGCTGCCGGAAGACTGCAAAACGCACGTTTCTCAAGGAGGATCTCCAGGAACACCTTTGTATCAGGGGTTACACAAGTTTGCTCCATGTTTCCCATGTTTTTCTTCTCTACTCCTATGTATTTTCCATTGTCAACCATGCGGGGCTAATCCCCTTTATCTTTAGGACTGGGAGTAGCCCGGGGAAGCATTGTATGACATTTTTATCATAGTAATTCATTATTTGTCTCTTAAATCTGTGATATGATTTTGTTTTCTCAATTATATTGTTATGCTTGATCACCATAATGATAATCTAATGCCTTTAATTAATTTGAAATAAGAATTAATGGTTGAAAAGAGACAAAAGTCACATTAATTAACAAATCCCTTGAACAAGGTGATGTACGGTTAATGGTGGAAACCCAGAGGTCGATTCTAATGCACTTAGTTTAGGGTATAGGTTACTACGACAGTGGAACTGACCTAGACTTAGGTAGTGAATTGTACCACGACAGTGGACAATTCTGACTACAGGCCACTACCCAGATTGAGAGATGAACCTAAGTAACTATATGGAAATTCATACAATGAAAACCCGCGGTGAAATCGCAATCCTAAAGATCTCCATTTAAATTGATTAAACTAAACACTTAATCGATTGCTTTATTTTATTTTATTTTCTTTTATTTCACAATAACTCTCATAACCTTTTTATTGGTCTAGCTGATTGCGAGTAGTTAGTAGTAGTCTACCGATAATTCAGTGTCCCTGAGTTTGACTCGGGCCTCACAAGGGCCTGTACTACATTGACGCGTGCACTTGCGTTATACGCACGGTAAAATCGTGTCAAGTTTTTGGCGCCATTGCCGGGGACACGGCAATTGTCGGCACTACGAGTGCTGCAAGCGGCCATTCTAGGCCACTTTTTATATTTATTATTTTGTAATTATTTTTGAAATTCATAGTTTATCTTTCATATTTTGTAATCGTCTAGCACGGTACTAAAATTATCATTTTGCAGGTACTAGTGCATGGTGAGGACGCGTAGCACAGACTACGCACATCTATCACTAGAGGTTCCACAATTGGGACCAGACGACGAGGAGAACAACGTTCCAACCCAACTTGAAGATACATATTCGGATCCTGAACCAGAAGCGATGGCAGAAGAACAAACAATATGGGAGAAGATAAAGGCTTCTTCCTCATCCACTTCAAAGGGACCAATCAAAAAGCAGGCAGTCAACATTCCGACTTATAAGATTGATCCTGCATTAATAAATTTGGTCAAATCAAATGCATTTCACAGGCTTAAAAATGAAGATCCGGTGACTCATATAAGCCAGTTCGTGGAGAACTGTGATATGATCAAGATAGATAGGTTTCCACATGAGACATTGTACTTGAAGATGTTCCCCAGCTCTCTAGTGGGAAATGCACGAGAATGGCTACATAATCTTGATGATGAGTATGTGGAATCGTGGGATCACATGGTTGAGGTATTTTTCGAGAGGTTCTTTCTGCCCGAGAAGACCAACGATCTTGTACGAAAGATCCACAACTTCAGCCAGAAAGCCGGCAAGACGTATTCCGAGACGTGGGAACGTTTCCAAATAATGTTGCGGAGGTGCCCACATCATGGGCTCGACAAGGAGAAACAGGTTAAGATTTTCTATTTTGCTCTTTCTGAGCATGATAGAAGTAACCTAGATTCTACAGGTTCGGGGTTTTTCTTGAACAACATCGGCACGAGGTGTTGGGAGATTCTGAAAAATATGGCAAAGAAGCAGTCTTGGGGTGATAGGGATGCACCAGAACAAGTCAAAGTTGCAGGTGAGTCCAGGGCCATCAAGGAGTTGAATGATAAATTAGACCTTCTAGCTAAGAAATTGCTTGCCAAAGAAGATGCAGAATCTGAGGAGGAAGCCCAGGTCAAATTTATGCAACAACAGGGCTATAGAAACAATGATTATGCTTGGAGGAAGGATAGGAAATTCTCATGGAAAGATCCAAACAACTTCCTATAAGATCTAGATGTAAAGCCACAATCAACGGCAGAGGATAAAAGCACCGCGTTGCTTAGTCAAGTGGTGCAACAAAATTAAGATATTATGAGTATGTTTAGTAAGCAGTTGCAGTCCCAAGGTGAGATTCTGACTAAATTTGGGCAGACAATGCAAAGTCATGGAGCCCAGATGAGGACACTAGAGGCAACGGTGACTCAAATCACCAATGAAGTGGCGGCCATTAAGCATACAAATCAACAAAGACAGGCTGGAAATGTAGAGGTTGCTCAAGCACATCATCAAGTGAAGTACATATCTGTGATTAAGGAGGCAGATCCCCCGGTGGTGGAGGTCCAGGAAAAAGGCAAAATGATGTTTGACACGGAGGCTACACTGAGAATACCGTATCCTCGCAGTTTTTATGGACTACCTGGCGGATATTTCCCATTCAGAAAAATCTGCCAAGAGCTCATCACGGCCGCGCCCACACCTAGGGAAGAAGAGCAGGTGAAGGCCAGACTTCACGGTGAAGCTACAACCACTGAGGAAGACGATCAACCACAAGTTACACTAGTGGTAAAATATGTATCAAAGCCTACGTCAGAGGGTGACAATGAAGCAAGCTTAGGGGAGGAGACCCCGACAAGCCCATATGCGCCACCTCATAAGTGTCTAAAGGAGGCAGTTGTGTCTTTTCCAGATTGTTCACGGCCGAAGAAAGAGCATAGACATTACAGGAAATTCTTGGAGATGTTTAGGAATCTCCATATTAATATCCCGTTAGTAGAAATGATAGAACATATTCCAACATATGGAAGGTTTATCAAGGACATAATCACCAAGAAAAGGCAGATAAAAGACACTGACATTTGTGTTGTTGATGAAAAAGTGAGTTCTATAATCCAAGGACGGCTACCAAGGAAGAGGAAAGATCCAGGATGTTTCTACATCCCATGTTCCATAGGCGGCCAACATTTTCCACAAGCACAGTGTGACTCAGGGGCAAGCATTAATCTTATGCCACTTGCCATTTTTCAAAAACTGGGATTGAAAATGCCAACACAAACTTCCATGACAATTGAGTTGGCGAATGGATCCATTGTGAAGCCACAAGGTATATGCGAGGATGTGCTAGTCAAGGTCGACAAATTCATCTTCCCTGTTGACTTTGTGGTCATGGACATGCATGAGTTGGAAGGAGGTGAGATGCTATTGGGAAGGTCGTTCCAAGCTACGGCTGATGTAATCGCTGCCATTGGGTGAGGTTACTTGACACTTGGGATTGGTGATGATAGAGTTAAATTCAAATTGCCAAATGAATTATTAGAGACATCCCTTGACAACCCAGGTTAAAGACATCCTTATGTCAAGCCTAGGACATTAAACAAGGGCGCTTGTTGGGAGGCAACCCAACTTTAGGTTCATTTTTATGTTTGGTTATGTTCTTTTATGTTTATGTACTTAGTTTTTGCTTAGGTTTTGGTAATTTTTGTAAAAATGGTACCCTAACTCGTGTTTTGAAGTGTGCAGAACTTTAAGGTCGATACTATTGACACCCATGTCGATAGTATCGAGTTTGGAGCAGTAAACGCTGAGCAAGAGTCGATACTATCGACCCTAGGGTCGATAGTATCGAGAGTCCTGAAGATTTTCAGAAAAATTGGTGACAGTAAAGTCGATACCATCGACCCTAGGGTCGATAGTATCGACACTTTTGAGTTCCCAGGCTTTTAGATGCGTCAATTCAACAAAATTGCTGAGTCTGGGTCGATACCATCGACCCTGGTGTCGATGGTATCGACACCTGCATGACAACTACATAAAATAGGCCGTAAAAGGTATCAAAACGAGATTTTTACGAACCGTTTTTTGTAGAGGAAAGATGGATGAAGCAAGTCACGTCTTAGAACCACTAAGGCACACAAGTGGGACACAAAAAGGAAGGATATAGAAAGCATAATTTGGTCCACTTGAGCATCTAACCATCCTTCTTCACCACACTTCAAAGCGAACGGTACCGCTGTTCCACCTCTTCAGTGAGAATGTTGACTATGAGGCCATAGTCATATTCAAGCTTAGAGGGGTGTTGGAACAACCCTCTATCTTAGTTTTTACTTACTTATTCTTGTTTCTTTTATTTTTTAAATATTAGTTGTTTTTATTTCTAGGTTTACCGCTTTTGTAGGATCCACATCTAACTAGTGTAATCCGTGGAGCAATAAATGCATGGTTTCAATTGCAAGTTTTACTCTTGGGTTGTGTGCACATAAAAAATGAGCATATTGAGAACTTTTTGAGCTTATTCTTGTTAGTAATTGAGTTGCATAACTGAGGAAGTGCTTGGGTGAGTCAGCTTCAGGACACGGGGACATGAATGACCATCTTTATTGTCCAAGGAAAAGTGATTGACAAGGATGTTTGAGCCCAAACCGACCAAATGCTAACGTGACTTTAGACTAAAGTCTAAGAGATAAATCCTTCAGTTACCATGTACACAAGTCTTTAGAGAGGGACATATGATATTTTCAGAAGGTTCTATCAATTAGTCTTGTGATCTGATCCACCACAATTTCATTCACACTCCACCATAAGAAATGGGAGCACATTACTGTCTTTCACTCTTTGATTGCATCCCATGTAGATAGGTCTTGCATTATATCTATTTTCACATTTTTTTTGCATGAAAATGAAAAAAAAGGATAGAGTAGTTATACATGCACATTATCCTTAGGTGTGTGTCATTTAATTGCATAACTGTCATTTTGTAGCTGCATTCACAATTTTTTGAGCATATACTACATCATGCATCTTATGTCTTCTGAAAGATTAAAGGTGGTGAGCGTGATCCATACCCTCCAAATAGAATGATTCAAATGTATATGTTATGTAACAAGAAGTGAGCCTGAAAAAAAATTCATTGTCATCTATGAAAATAAGGGCTTGAAAAAAAATTGAAAAAAAAAAGAAAAAAAAAAGAATTGAGAAGTAAGTAGGAATGAGAGGGAGAAAGGAACTTGTTCTCACTTACATACTAAGAAGAATAAGCACATGGTGTAGTTTTTTTTAGATATTCCATCTCACCTTGAGATGGAATGATAGTGCATGTATCATTCCACCAAAAATATAGCATTAGGACATTTTCACTTGCATTTTGCATCATGATAGGTCATTAATTTTTGTATTGCATGATTGACTGTTATGTGCTTCCATCTCTTCCACAACCACCTATCCCATCCACCTGTTGCTCTAATCGGTAGGCCACCCATGATATTCTCCTCATTCATTAATATCAGGAGATCTGCTTCCATTTAGATGGTAGTTAGGAAATGAGAAACGTAGATAGGAGATCACAAGATGCATCAAGTATGGACCAGATGAATTTATCATATTAACTACTTTAATTGATAGTGTTTCATTGATTGGGGGATGAACATCTTTTACATAGGTCTTTGGTCGCCTGGATGGCAGTTAGTTTTCAGTGGTCAATGAGGGCCGGTTTGTGGAAAGAAAGTGGGGATGATGTAGATTCATTTCATGTATTTATGTCCTATTGCTGACTTATCTCAACCAGATCCAAAGTTTTGTTGCTCGAGGACGAGCAAGGTTTAAGCTTAGGGGCGTTTGATGCATGGGTTTTGAGTCATTTTATAGGTTTATTTTATATCTGTTTTATGCATGTATTTGTCATTTTCTTGATTATATTTGCATAATTCACTATAGTTGGCCTTTAAACTCTTTTTGCATCAAATTATACTTCTTTTATCATATTTATATGATTTTATATAATCCCCAAACTTATACACATGTTTCAGCACTTTTTCAGGCACTTTTGCATTGTCCAGAGTCGATACTATTGACCCTGGTGTCGATAGTATTGACATTTCATCAGAAAGCAACCCCAAATGTGATTTTGGAAGGAAATACCTGTATCATGGTCGATACCATCGACCTGGGGGTCGATACTATCGACAGCGTCGGGATCTGGCAATTTTCTGCACTAAAACATAGTGTTTTAATCCGACAGTTGAGCTTTTTCAGAGCCGTAAAGTGGTCCTATGACCTAAGAAGATCACGGCCGGCCCGAGGGGGGATCTCATATGGTGTTGCAAAACATCCAAGAAGGAGAGAGAGAGAGGAGACGAGAGACGAAGGCTGTCAACCGAGCGATCCGGGCACCTCCGACGGGCGATTTTGCTGCCGGAAGACTGCAAAACGCACGTTTCTCGAGGAGGATCTCCAGGAACACCTTTGTATTAGGGGTTACACGAGTTTGCTCCATGTTTCCCATGTTTTTCTTCTCTACTCCTATGTATTTTCCATTGTCAACCATGTGGGGCTAATCCCCTTTCTCTTTAGGACCGGGAGTAGCCCGGGGAAGCATTGTATGACGTTTTTATCATAGTAATTCATTATTTGTCTCTTAAATCCATGGTATGATTTCGTTTTCTCAATTATATTGTTATGCTTGATCACCATAATGATAATCTAATGCCTTTAATTACTTTGAAAGAAGAATTAACGGTTGAAAAGAGATGAAAGTCACATTAATTAACAAATCCCTTGAACAAGGTGATGTACGGTTAATGGTGGAAACCCAGAGGTCGATTCTAATGCACCTAGTTTAGGGTATAGGTTACTACGATAGTGGAACTGACCTAGATTTAGGTAGTGAATTGTACCACGACAGTGGACAATTCTGACTACAGGCCACTACCCAGATTGAGAGATGAACCTGAGTAACTATATGGAAATTCATACAATGAAAACCTGTGGTGAAACCGCAATCCTAAAGATCTCCATTTAAATTGATTAAACTAAACACTTAATCGATTGCTTTGTTTTATATTATTTTCTTTTATTTCACAACAACTCTCATAACCTTTTTATTGGTCTAGCTGATTGTGAGTAGTTAGTAGTAGTCTACCGATATTTCAGTGTCCATGAGTTCGACTCGGGCCTCACAAGGGCCTGTACTACATTGACGCGTGCACTTGCGTTATACACATAGTAAACTCATGTCAGTACATCACACATAAGCTTTATCATTCATAATATTATTATCAATCATGGGCATATATTATGCCTTACACTTGTGACCATATGCATGTGTCATATCAACATGTGTAGCAACATCATATGCTTCCAAGCTTCCCGGTTCACAACTTATCAACATCTTTGTAGGATTCAAGATGCTTACATCATTTCACTTGTATCATCATTATTAAAAGAGAACCATCAACTATATACATTCCGGGTTATCATAACCCTCACCAAAACTTCGGCAACCCTCGCTAAGCATGACGAGCAGCACCATCCCTCATCAAAGGGTGTACCCTGGTATAGAAATACCCTTACCAAAGGTATAACGACTAGGATTTCCAACCCTAAGGCAACTCACCACCATATCGGCCAAAGCCATCCTCTAACATGCATCAAGGTTCCATTAGCACGCATGGTGTCGGGCAGTCAACACCAAGGTATAGCGTGCAACACTACTATGGCTATCGACCAAGGGTCTAACGTGCACCAAGCTAGGGTTAGAGTTAGGTTTCACTATCGACTAAGCTTCAACATGAGCCATATCGACCAAAGGGGTGTCGCCCAAGGCGCCCCTATTGTGCAACCGTCTCAACATCATCTGAGGGTTAACCCTATCGGCCAGGGTACCCATAACGCCTAAGAATGGTGTCGTCCATGGCCATGAAGCATCATAACGGCCAGCCTCTAGGGTTAGCATGTCAGGCATGAAGCCATATCTTCCAACACTTCATATAAGTCAAAGCTCAACTAAGACATGGTGGTATCGGCCAAAGCCATCATGGGCACCATACCCTATCACCCAAGCTCATCTAAACAAGGATAACAACCAAGGTTGTGCCGGGCACCAAGCTATCAAAGCTTATCGGCCACCACCATGTCGGGCACTAAGCTAACTTCACATAACGACCAAGATCATCTCAAGACAAAGGGGTGCATCGGGCATCCTCTATACATGGTGTATCATCCAAACATCTCTACTAGGTGTATCAGGTAGCCACCTCTACAAGGTGTATCACCCATCCATCATCTCCACAAGGGATATCGGCCAAAGGATACAAGGATCAACCTAACGCCCAAGCAAGCATATCCACCAAGGATTCCACCTCAAGAACATATCATGCCACAAGGGTAGACAAATCATGTCGCCCAAAGCAACTCCGAACAAGGCTATCGGGCAACACAACTCCAAGGTCATATTGTGCAAGGCACAACCCCACAAGATCATCTTCAACCTCAAGCATAAGGGCACCAAACCCTAATTGATCAAGAAGGCCGGCTCACCTCTCAACAACCAAGAGAGAGGGGTTTTGCACAACCTCTATCACTAATCGGGCAACCACAAGGATCCACCTCAACATAGGTTATCATCTATCCAAAAGCTCACCTCTCTGATCCATGGTGAGAGGAGGGTGTTGCTCAAGCAACTAGAATATAAGCTCACCTCTCAACCTAATTGAGAGAGGGGTATTGCCCACACTACTAGAGCTCAAACTCACTTCTCTAGACCAAGGAGAGAAAAGAGTGTTTCTCAATAAGGAAAGCTTAAACCATGGTTCGACCAACTAGGTGTAAAGGCACATAGACCATCCACAACATCAACAACAACATGCTCATTATATCCACAAGATCAACAACATGTACTAGAGCAAGATACATAACATGCAATGGCCGATCATCAACATATGAAACATGCAACATAGAGAAGGTAGTATAGCTAGGGTTAGAAGTTATGTAACCCACCTTAAGCAAACTCCTCAAGCTCTAAAGCTCCAAGCTTTAACCTCCTAGCTCCAAGCACACTACTTCGGCCACCTCAAGAAAAGGAACAAGAAGCATAACCACCATGGCCGAAGAGTAGGCAAGATGGAGAAGAAGATGCTAAGGAGAGAGAGAAGATTCTTACCAAGGAAACAAGACCTACTTAGGGTTCGGCCACCAAGCTAAAGGAAGAAGAAGGGAACTCCTCTAAGGGGATCGACCACCAACCTTAGCTCTTCCAAGGGTATCAGCCACCAAGGTTGCAAGGGAGAGGTGTATTGTGCTCTAAGGAAGAGAGGGGAAACAAAGAGCTAAAGGGTTCCTGAGGAAGAGAAAGGCAGGCATATATAGATGGGGGGGTCAAGGTTAAACCAAGGCAAGGTGTCACCTTACCAAGGGACACTTGTCCACACATTTCACCACTTTGCAAAACACATGCACATGCCATGCCACCACTCAACCAAGGGTCGGCCACATGTCCAAGCTAGGGTGACACAACCAAAGCAAGAAGGTCAACAAAGGTCAAAGGCCAACACACCACCTCCCATGGCCGACACACCACCATGGGCGACACAAAGCAAGGCTGATACAAGCATCTTTGCCCGATACAGGGCTCAACCAAGCAAGGCAAGGCCCAAACAAGGGAAAACAAGGCCCAAAAGAGCTCAACCAAGCCCAAGACAACTCAAGACACGAGCCCAAACCTTCCTCTCAACCCTAGAGGAGTCAAAGAGAGAGAAAGACATCTCTCAAGGTGACAAACTTGCTCTTCAACCTTAACTCATGTTATTTTGCAAGTAGCACCTCCAACTCTCAACTAAGCACAAGCAAACCCTAATCATCACTAAAGATGATTAGTAAGCAAACAAGCACAAGGTTTAGGAAAAACAAACAGGATAAGCCCAAAACAAAGGTTAGGGTCCTTACATCTACAATTAGACTCATGAGTTTGATTGCTGCTAAAGCAACATCATAAGCTTGCTACTTTATGTATGATCTTTTTTTTATCATAATGATGGTTTTTTATTGCTTCAACAGATATATGCACATTAAATATTTATATTTGAATTATTATATTATGTCCGCACCATTGTAAAATGAACCCTTACCATTGTAATATATTACGTACATAACTTGTAATCATGGTCGGGTAAGGTACGACGCCGTATGTCATATGGTGTACAAAGAATGATATGGTCCTCAAAGGTTTGATGAGAAACCAATATGACCCGGGGAGATGTGTGAATGGAGTATATACTATAGAGACTTGGAGGGAAGTGTGGCGTGACTTTTGAAACATAATGGGGGTGCCTTACATCTCTCTCAGCAAGGTGTAAATTTGATGGCAGTACCTCAGGAGAGAGTTCATTAGAGAACATCGTTTCATTTTGGGAGCTTTTCTACATCCTCAGCCATTAGTTGTACAACGCGTCATTCTGTACAATTTTGTGATGACTCGACGAACTTATCCCCCAGGAGTTGTAGAATACCTAAACAATGTTGAAAATAATAATGACGCACCTACAAGATTAGGTGGTGAAGGCAACAAATGAAGTTGTAAGAAATTATTCACTACCTTAGGGACATTCATTTTTTTGTTTTGTATGTATTTAAAAACGTACATGATCCGCTGATTATGAAGACTAATTGCAAAGTATTGTGATCATTAGTTTGTTACTATTAATATTTGGTCAAACAAGTACTTATTTATATTTGTTCGCCAACTTTTATTTATGTAATGATTATGAACCATTACATGTTAAAGTTTATGTCAAATACACTAACTATTTATTTCAATTTGTCTTACATATTTCCTAGTTTATGTAACTTATTGTCATCCTTACTTTATTGTTATAATAATTTGATCGGGCTTGTACTTATTTATTATGTTTAGATGTCGAAGTCATTTTCAAACTCTCGTTCAAAGTTCGAAAAAATGTTGATGTTGCGTACAAGGATAGAGAAATATGTGAATGAAAAACTGGTGTGCAAGAAGAAGTGTTGCAAGCCTTTCCAGTCTCATTCCCCAAATGTGAGCCCAAAACAAAACAACGACGGTGTGACTCACCCGGTTTGTCATCTGCCACTGTTGTTTGATTGTCCAAATGACAACGCCAATGAACAGGGCAAGGCAACACCACATGATGACTGTCCCGTGTCATGGGACGAGTACAACGAGGCCCTAAGCTGGCCAACTGGGATGGTCCCACCTGGGATCAACAAAAAATGCCTCTGCACCGAAAAATGGACAACACAGTGGTTGGTCTTCATCTTAGACTGCTTCTGCATTTCTAGATCCAAGCAATTGTAGGCTACATCGTTCTTTTTTTGTCTCATCTCCGTTAAACAATGCCATATTTGCCTAATATTTAGACATGATATTATCTTATTTTTGAACTTTTAGTTGTGATGTAAGATATGTCATCTCAATTTCTGTCGAACAATTACTTTTATATTTATGTGGAACAATTACTTTTATACATATTTCAATTAAAATATGAATCTGATATGTTTGGTTTACTTTAAAACCATTGCTTGAATAAATTTCCTTCTACCTTACATCTAATTACATTTTATTTTATCCTTTGTTGCACATGTATCAAGCATCTATATTAATTTAGAGCCATTTCTCTCATCTACTTTTTTTTTATCAAATACATTGGATCCACTTATGTCACCTATTTTGTCATCAAATACATTGGTTTGATAATTATTAATCTATGCTATAGACGCTATCGTACACAATGAATCATTTTCAATGGGATGACAAGTCAGATGTCGCACTCGGCACAATGTTGGGTCGTCAGTACTTCTTGCGGTGCTTGCGTAGGCCTCATGTACGTCAAGGTTGGTGTGGTGCCCTTGCAGAATTTCATGCATTAACTAGGAGGACTAACATAAACATGTCTGCCTTTAAGACAAGGTGGAAAGTGCTAAAAACTGTAGATGCAGTTCTGCGCACATTCTGGACAAGTCCCCGTACTTACCCATCAGCAATACAACAACAACTCGATTAAGTAGGAAGCTCTCAACCATGCACAACAACTGATTATCAGATTATCAGAGAGACTAACAATCAACCTAATGTTGTTCGACACTTATGTGATGACCTTTTTATAGTACCTAACATCATTTAACCTTTTTATATTTCAAATTGTGATGACACTTATGTGTAATTTATGTTGTATTGTGCAATAGAATATTGTGTATTACGACAAATTTTAATTGTCTGTCTGTCGTCAATTATTTTGTTACTTACCTATTTATACAATAATACACAAATATACATACATACACATGTGCCATGTATTCACATAGTAGTGGTTAAAGTAATATTTACTTTCAATATATATATAAAAGTAATAATACTCAATTCATATTCATAAAAGAAAAACAGCAACCAGAATCAATCCTGTATAAAATTATATATTTATAGTAAATTTTAATCTTGGCAGTTCTGCGGTCATTATTTTTAAAATTGTTCTATAAGAACATTACAAACTGTTCTATAATAATAAAATAAAATAGCCTGATCGTGACTATATTGTCAAACAAAATCATACTAAATCTTGACTGATAGTTAAACATAATGAGACAGAATCTTGACTCAATCTGACCAGCTGAACATAATGGCCCCGTTTGGAAACGACTTGGGATTGGCTTGGACCAGGATTAATGTTTGTCTTATTAGCCACGTCTGCGCCACATTTGCAAATCCAGTACCAAGCCAGTCCTGTTTTCCAGTTGCGTGTTTGGCTTGAAATCCTGAAACGGCCCCGTTTTGGTTTCCGTTACACCCAAAAGCAGGCTTGGCCCAGTACTGCCAGCAGCAGGTTTAGGAATTCCAAGCTGGTTTAGGCTCTGACTTTTATGTATTTTGTTTTATATAGCAGACTGAAAATCGCAACTTACGAGGCAAGCCAGATTGGTTTGCCAAACAAGATCAAGTAATCCCAATCCGGTTTGATGGCTAGACTAATCCAAACAGGTTTGACATAGACCTCAGGTTTGACATAAACCCAAGCCTTTTCCAAACAGGGGCAATTAGACTAACCAAAATGAGACTGGATTGCCTTAGACCGGATGCATGAGACTAAGGCTGTGTTTGGCACGGGACTGCAACCCGGTTTGGCCTTGTCTTTTTGTGCCAACCCCGCCAAACAAGTGCCGGTTTGAGGTTGATTTTTGTTTGGTTCGCAATCCTGAAAAAGCCCCGTTTTGGGATAATGGAACCCCGTAACCCGGGTTCTCCCAGTCCCACGAGGGGCGGGATTCCAGTTCATAACCTGGTTTTCACGATCTCAGTCCATTTTCGTCTCGCCCTTTCTGCGATGGGGTCATCGCCCCCCGAGCCTCCACGCCCCTTCGCGTTTCCCGTCTCCCTCTTCTGCTCCCTCTCCCGAGAAGTCGATGCCCTCCCCCTCCCAGCAGTTATGATGCCCTCTCCCACCTCTCCCAAGACATGCAACAGCCCATCGTTTCGTATGGCAGGGCAGTGCCATATGGATAAGCCTGGTCAGTTGCGTAGGCGCAAGAGCCGGTCAATCAAGCCGACGGAGGGGTACGGTGGGTCGTCTGCAATCGCCGACCTACACCGCCAGTCTAGACGCCGAGAATCAAGCATCGTCTGGAGTTGTCATCTCCCATCAAAGCCCCCCTTTTCACTGTGTGCAAACCCAGTAAACCCTAGCAAGGGCAAGCGGTGCCGCTACTGCTATATAGTGCTGCGATTCATATCTGAACTCCTCCCTGTTCACATTCGTATCCTCCACAAAATTTTCTCTGAAGCCGCCGCTGCCGAGCCCCTGTACTCAGAAGTCTCCTAGCTGCTCGCCCAGCTGTTTGAGAGGTATGTCTTCACTGACCTCTTTGCCGTTTCAGTAGGCTAGCGGCTTATGTGTACCGTCCCTCTACATTTGTTGTATGTGTACCGTCCCTCTTCACCGACCCTCTTCTCCTGATGAATACGAACACAACCTTGATTTCTGCTGGATGACCATGTATTATTTCCAGAAAAAAATGGATGCGTTGAAATGAAATAAGTCGATCATATTGCTATATATTTATATTGACAATTTATTTAATGAGTTCTCCCTGCTAGAAACCTCATTTACGAGGACAGGGTTATATGTAGACATGATTGTTCTCCCTGCAAACATCAAGTAGACATGATTTTTCTCCCTGTTAGTAACATCATGAATGTTTGGTCATCTCTTTCTGTGTAATGAACCAGATATATGAGTTCTCCGTGCTAGTTACCTCATGTCATAAACATAAATACACCAGCATGTTAATCATGTTATAAACATCAAATAGGTCGACCAAATGGGATAGGAACAAAATAATAGTTATATATTTATATGGACAATTCCATTACTGAGTTCTGCCTTCTAGTAACCTCATTTACAAGGACAGGCTTATATTATAGGCATGATTGTCTTAGCATATTGTTTGGTCATGGAAGGAACCCGAGAAGTAGATTTATGTTATATATGTCAGTGTGTTTTCAGTGTCATTTCATTTTTTTTTGTAAAATTTAGTACCAACTTTGCTTTGTGTTAATATATTTTGGCACCTTGTACACATCCCTTTACTGAGGTCTGCCCCCCCCCCCCCAATTAGGTCTATTATGCTTTTCCCAAAATAGGAATCCACCTATTACGTATTAATTATGTTTTTTTTTGGAACATACTAGTCTGTAGTGTACATTGTATATGCTCATAAAATACTAGTTTGTAGTTGGAACAATTATGTGCTATAAGCCCTAATTTGTTTGGTCAGTATTTGTTCCCTTTAAAATAATATGAAGTAATTTGTTTGGTCAGGTACAAATATCTTATATAATATATTTGTTTAAGTTGGACCAAGTATGTGTTAGAAGCCCTACATTGAGGTGTGAATCAATAATGAAGGGTTTTTTTTGTATAAGCCCTAATTTTGTGCAATCCATTTCAAATGGTGACTATTATGTGATTGAAACATATATCTGAATGCCGACTATAGATCACTGATATACAAAACATAATTAATGTTTGATATGTCAAATCAGTGATATAACATTAATCATGTTATAAACATCAAATAATGTGATTTCAGGTTTATATTCAATTAATGTGTTTTCAGTTGTGTTTTCATGTTAATATGTATAATTTATTATGTTTGATATGTCATTATATGTTGAGGTATACAAAAATGTAATGTAATATATTTCTTAAAGTTGGAACAAGTATGTGCTATAAGCCCTACATTGAGGTCTGAATCATTCATGTAGGTTTTTTTTATGTCAAACTTTTCAAAACTACAACTGGGACACACTAATTTTGATCATTCAACTTATTCTTATTTGTGTTATGACTGTGCTCCTAGACTGCTTATGCTTTGTATATGTGCAAATTGTACACCCATTGGTATAGGTAGATCTTTTTCATAGTCATTTCATTTATTTTGTAAACTTTAGTACCAACTTTGCTTTGTGTTAATATCTTTTTGCACCTTGTACACATCCCTTGACTGAGGTCTGCCCCCACCCCACTTAGGTCTACTATGATTTCCCAAAATTGGAATCCACCTATTACGTATTAATTATGTTTTTTTGGGAACATACTAGTCTGCAGTGTACATTGTATATGCTCATACAATACTAGTTTGTAGTTGGAACATTTATGTGCTATAAGCCCTAATTTGTTTGGTCAGTATTTGTTCCCTTTAAAATAATATGAAGTAATTTTTTTGTTTTAGTTGGAAACATATATCTGAATGCCTCCTAATGTGTTGTACATCACCTAAATTATGGTGTTGTTAATCATGTTATAAACATGAAATACAGCAGCATTAGCTGTACATCACTATATTCTGCTGCTCCTGTCCCTAACAGTGTCACTTGCTCATCTCTTTCTGTGTAATGAACCAGATATATGAGTTCTCCCTGCTAGTTAGCATATTGTTTGGTCATCTGTCAGTGTGTTTTCAGGCTAATATGTATCATGTATTATGTTTCATATGTCATTAGTTGTTCGGGTACAAATATCTTATATAATATATTTGTTTAAGTTGGACCAAGTATGTCTTAGAAGCCCTACATTGAGGTGTGAATCAATAATGACGGGTTTTTTTTTGTATAAGCCCTAATTTTGTGCTATCCATTTAAAATGGTGACTATTATGTGCTCATTGTATAAGCCCTAATTTGATTGGTCACTATTTCTTCCATTTAAAATAATATATGTTGAAACATATATCTGAATGCCGACTATAGATCACTGATATACAAAACATAATTAATGTTTGATATGTCAAATCAGTGATATAACATTAATCATGTTATAAACATCAAATCATGTGATTTCAGGTTTATATTCAATTAATGTGTTTTCAGTTGTGCTTTCATGTTAATATGTATAATTTATTATGTTTGATATGTCATTATATGTTAAGGTATACAAAAATGTAATGTAATATATTTCTTAAAGTTGGAACAAGTATGTGCTATAAGCCCTACATTGAGGTCTGAATCATTCATGTAGGTTTTTTTTATGTCAAACTTTTCAAAACTACAACTGGGACACACTAATTTTGATCATTCAACTTATTCTTATTTGTGTTATGACTGTGCTCCTAGACTGCTTATGCTTTGTATACGTGCAAATTGTACACCCATTGGTATAGGTAGATCTTTTTCATAGTCATTTCATTTATTTTGTAAACTTTAGTACCAACTTTGCTTTGTGTTAATATCTTTTTGCACCTTGTACACATCCCTTGACTGAGGTCTGCCCCCACCCCCAAATAAGTCTACTATGATTTCCCAAAATTGGAATCCACCTATTACGTATTAATTATGTTTTTTTGGGAACATACTAGTCTGCAGTGTGCATTGTATATGCTCATAAAATACTAGTTTGTAGTTGGAACAATTATGTGCTATAAGCCCCAATTTGTTTGGTCAGTATTTGTTCCCTTTAAAATAATATGAAGTAATTTTTTTTGTGTAAGTTGGACCAAGTATGTCTTAGAAGCCCTACATTGAGGTGTGAATCAATAATGACGGGTATTTTTTGTATAAGCCCTAATTTTGTGCTATCCATTTAAAATGGTGACTATTATGTGCTCATTGTATAAGCCCTAATTTGATTGGTCACTATTTCTTCCATTTAAAATAATATATGTTGAAACATATATCTGAATGCCGACTATAGATCACCTGAATTATGGTGTAGTTAATCATGTTATAAACATGAAATCAGTGATTTGAGGTTTATATTCAATTAATGTGTTTTCAGTTGTGTTTTCATGTTAAATTATGGTGTTTTAAATCATGTTATAAACATGAAATACATCAACATTAGATGTACAACACAATATTCTGCTGCTCCTGTCCATGACAGTGTCACTTGCTCATCTCTTTCTGTGTAATGAACCAGATATATGACTTGTCCCTGCTAGATACCTCATTTACGAGGATAGGGTTATATTTAGAATGTGTTTATATTTAAAATTTTAGACATGATTGTTGTAGCATATAGTTTGGTCATTTGTCCGTGTGTTTTCAGGTTAGTATGTATCATGTATTATGTTTCATATGTCATTAGTTGTTCAGGTACAAATATCTTATTATAATATATTTGTTTAAGTTGGATCAATTCTGTTGATTATGTCATGCAAGTAATCCAACTATTTCGGCTAATCTGTATTCCCTTTGAATTTCTTGTATGTACCGACCCTGACCCTGTCGCTGGCGGTGCAACTATGTTAAACCTTCAATTCGGCTTACCAGGTATATGTCATGAGCAATACAAACACGTTTAATGTGAATGTCATGCTAAATGATTGCTATTTATTTAGTTTTCCTGTAATGAACATATTGGATGATGTGTTTGCTAAAAGCATTTCAAATTTAACAACAATTTCAAATTTGTTGTACAAAATGTGGATCTTATGTCTGGTTGCGAGATTGATGAGACAATATGACATGGGTTATTGCTTTAAAAAAGTTATTGCTTTCAATACAAGTTATTGCTTTGAACTGCGTAGTTTCATACTAGGTTTGTATAACAGTTTTGTTTAAACACCCATACTAAAGTGATATATCGCAGTGTCATTGGTACTATGGCTACACCCGACCCGAGGTTTCGTATTGTATGGTCAAAAGAGTTGGATGAGGCTCTGGTTGCAGCATTGAGGAGACAATATGACATGAGTAGGTGCGTCGATGGAATTTTTACTAGGGACGCGTGGAGGGAGACGCTACGTGATTGGCATATCAGGATGGGGAGGAATGAGGGTACATTGGATCAGTTAAAAACTCGGTGGAAGAACCTCAGGAGAGACTATGCAAAGATAAAATTGGTGACCAACAAAAGCGGTGTTGGATGGGATGACAGCAGGCACAAGCCAATATTGCCTGACACCCCGGAGTGGAGGGAGGCACTTGCGGTATGTCTAATAATATACACTCCCCTGACTATTATATATAAAATTAAACTTGTTAATATTGACCTAATCAGTAGTTGTCCCCTATTTTAGGCAAACAGGGAACTAGCGAGATTGATCAACAAACCATTCTACCACTACCATGACGTCGAGCTGATGGGGGGGAGGAACATAGCTAGGGGCCATCATGCAATGTCCTCAACCGATAGACAACCTCCTTCTGATGTTGCATCTGAAGATGATGTTGCTGTTGACCTAGATGCATCTGATGCATTTGTCAGCCCAGAACCGACCGGTCCAACCGGTACTGCCGGTATCAATGAAGACGTGGTTAATTCTGGGACGCAAAGTGAGGACATCAACGGCGGATCACGCAACCAAGGTGTTGGTGCAACGACTCCCACCACGATGAGACGTAGGAAGCGAGCGTCAATCTCACAGGATAGTTGTGTCCTGTCTAATGATGTCGTGTCCGAATTCACAAAGGTGTTTGCCAAGGTACATGAGATGGGCAGCGGAATTGCTGCTAGGTCTAATGATAAAGACGAATACCAAACAATTTTGCACCACTTTCATGCAAGCTACCCTGACGCCCCTGTCCCAGTTTTTACCACTCTTGTGCACGCCATAAAAGATCCAGCTAACCGTAACATTTACCTAGGCCTTGTGGACACCCCACAAAAAATTACCATTTGGTTGCAAGACTTGTGGGAAATGAAGAACGCAACTTCTGCATCTTCTGCATCACAATCACCCTTCACGCCACAATCTCCACCGTACTTTTGAGGTTGTGTAATTTATTAAGAACTATTTTATTCCGTTGGGAACAATATCTGAACTTTGGTACTATGTATTGGTTTATGTTGTTATTTGCTATTTGGTTAGTATTTGCTATTTTGTCGCTATAGCCCTAATTTCATTTATGCAATATGTCGATATTTTCCTAATGCAGATAATCACTTTTAATTATAGTTGTGATGGTCGGTATTCATTCATATGAAACAACTAATGACATTCTACAAGTACTAGATCTTATGTCTGGTCCGTCTAATGGCATTGCTAACGCAATATCCTACCAAATAGCGGACCAAATTTCGCACAATATCATGCAAAATTCAGACGCCGCACCCAGACACCAACCAATACCGAGATCGGTTAGTATTAGGAGTGGCCATCAAAAGGTTTTAGAAATAATAACTGGCCATGAAAGAAGGGCGTACGATCTGTACCGTATGCTACCCAACACGGTTTTAGCCTTTGTCGACAAACTTGAGGACCGAGGTTTGTTGAAAAGTACCAGAGGTGTGTCATCAGTGGAGGCAGTTTGCTACTTCCTTCAAATGGTTGGCCATGGCCATACCAACCGTGTTCTTGCTGAGGACTACATTCACAGTGGTGAGACCATAAGTAGAAAGTTTAATGAGGTGTTGGATGCAGTGTGTGCTTTGTGCAACGAATATATTCTCATGCCAACTGCATCCACAACTCCGCACCGCCGCATCGCCGAGAGTTCAAGATTTTACCCTTACTTCAAGGTATGACCATTACTTAGTTGACCATGTCCATTCCATTGTTAATATAACCACTATCGTCATCGTTGAGTGTATTTCTTATATACTTGTCTTAGGATGCCATTGGGGCAATTGACGGGACACACATCCCCATTTTGGTGAAGCGCGAAAAGCAGAACCGATACAGGAATAGAAAAGGGAATGTTTCCATGAATGTCATGGTTGTAGTAGACTTCTCAATGGAGTTCACATATATCATGACTGGTTGGGAGGGATCTGCTGCTGACCAAAGGGTACTTCACGCAGCTACAACCACAGGCGGGTTCAAAGTACCCGCTGGGAAGTACTATCTTGTTGATGCAGGGTACGCCAACACCAGCCAATTTCTTGCACCATATCGAAATGTTGCTTACCATATAGCAGAGTATCGGGGTAACAGAGGCTCATACACAAGCAAAAAGGAAATGTTCAACCACCGACATGCTCAACTACGTAACGTTGTCGAGCGAGCCTTTGGTGTGTTGAAGAAGAGGTTTTCCTACTTTCGTAAAGGAGCGACTTTTCACGTGCCGTCTCAATCTCGGATTGTAATGGCTTGTTGTATCGTTCACAATTTTATCCGACGCCAAAATGATGGCGATCCATTGATGGACGAAAACTTGGATGAGGCTCATACTACCACTGACATCACAAATGAATTGAGTTCTCTCCAACAAACAAGCCAGGCCGATGCTAGAGAGGGAGATGTCTTGCGCGAAACTATTGCCAATTCTATGTGGGCAAATCAGTGATTTATACATTTGTTTTCTAACTTGCATACATTGAAACATGTTCTACAACATGTTTCACTTACTCCCTTATTTGTGTAACCTAACGGACAACTTTTGTTCTCAAACTTTATTGTTCACCGTTTTATTTGCCTACTTATGAACAATGTGAAATTATGTCTCATTAGGTTTTCTGTCTAAAAATGGACAAAGAAATGCCGTTGTGCCCATGTGGTCTGCAGTGCACCATACGAGTGTACATGGATGCCACAGATGCGGCAAATGGACGGATTGAAGACAACAATCCCCACAATCCATATTTTACATGTGGTAGCGGTCTTGTACAAACCAGATGCCATATGAGGTTGCCCGTGCAGCAAGTACCACCTACAGTGGCTACGCTGACTGCAATTAGGGATGCAATGGTATCACAACTCACATATGCACGTAGCGAACGCAAGTTTTGGTCAGAACATTGTGCCTTTGTCTGTTCAACCAGAGCAGACACAGATAGGTTACAAGAAGAAATTAAAAATATGCGGGAGAGGTGCCGATATCTTCGCCACCGACTTCAAATTACGAGCGATAATGACTCTTCATCAGAAGAAGATGGATACAATACGTCATAGATATACCATATTATGATATGTCTAAATGAACTCCACTTGTCTGTTGCAACAATTACCTACTCTGTCTTCATATTATCTTGTAAAACTATGTCATGAACGCGATATTTTTCTATTAATCATCATTTCTGTTTTATTTAGATGTCGATGATACCATCTGAGGTTCCGAGGTGTGATTGTGGGCTAAATGCAGCCTTACGGCTTAACACAGAGGATGCAGGGTTAAATGACTTTGCCATTCTGATTCAAAGGCCGGGCGAAATGTATTACATATGCCCTACTCGTGAGGTGTCATAGTACATCAATAAATAATATACTGTCCTTGTCGAGGCTCCACATTCTTTGCCATTAACTTGTACCTCGTACTACATTTTAGGGAAAAGACCGATGCAAATACTTCCATTGGGCAGTCGATCTCCCCCCAACAATTGATTCATTGAAAGCGGAGATTATGTTACTAATTGTTGAGTGCAAGTCAGTGTGGGGTCAGGCGATGAACATGAAGGACTTCGTTGAAATGCATTACAACTACGATGAATTATACTCTAACAAAAAGTATGAGCATGAGGTTTTAGAACGCAACGTTGCCAGTCTGGAGGAAGATTGTCGTCTGCTTATGGACATCCCTTCACCTCAAATGACTCCATAACGTTGAATGACAAATGCATTTACATTGTGTTCTCTGTTTAGAAAGACTATGAATGGATGTTATGAACATCATACACTTGTTTATTTTATGCACTTTTATAAACGTCATATTACATTTTAAGTGGTCAGAAAATTTTCTACATGTTGATGAGTGTTTTATTACTGATGTATGTTATTATTCGAATTTTTTCTTAACGTTAGCTAAAACCAAATCATACAATTAATTGTGACATACACCCTTACTTTTGAAAAATATATTACTTACAGAATCTGTTATATGGCTGGCCAACCGCCGACACCGTCTTTTATCTGGTCATACGAGCTTGATATGGTTCTCAGGGGTTTGATGAGAACCCAATATCACATGGGTAGATGTGTGAATGGATTCTACTCTACACAAGCTTGGATGGAGGCATGGCACCAGTTCGTATACATAACAGAAAGCCCTTACATTATATTGCCCGAGTTGCAAATGCGATGGCAATACATCAAGAGAGAGTTTGTAAGAGATAATATGTTCATATTGGCAGATTTATTGCCTCCCCCCACATTGGCCGCGCAACAAGGCATTCAACGCAACTTCTTGATGACGCGTCACACTTACCCACCAGGGATTTTTTTTAGCACTGACAATTGAAATAAACAAATGAACTTGTAACATTTGTGCTAAATGTAGTTGTGTTTTTGCGTCGAAACAATTTACATTGTCTACTTATGTGTTGCATTATTATATGTTGCTACCATAATGCGATCAAATTTCCTACTTCATTATTATCTTATTGCCACAATTACTTTACGAATTATGTTATTTGTTCATACCTTTGTTTTTATTAATTATAGATGTCGACATCGCGTGCAAAGGCAAAGCCAACGACAAAATTTGAAAAACTTTTGAAGTCACTAGAAAAAAATTCATAAATATGTTGAAGATAACCTTTTATGCAAACAACCATGTTGCAATCACATAAACGAGGAGGGCAAAATTGGGACCGATGATCAAGTCAAGGGCAAAGTCGTCAAGGGTAAAGTCAGTCAGCATGTTCCTCATTTGTCATTGTTGTTTGATTGGCCAAAAGACGACATCAAACAACAAAACAAGCAGCCGGTGCAGGAACCATGCCCAGTGTCATGGGACGAGTACGATGAGGCCATAACGTTGGCCCAATGTGCCTTGTCAAAATCTTAGCTTTGGTTTGCATGTTTATTGCTTCCCTTTTTTGTCCTTCTCCCCTGAGGAATATTATCCGTAAACAATTATGTTAATATCAGTGATCGTTTATGTTTCACTAATGACGACAATATGATTATTATCAGTTGCTTTTACCGACGATAATGCACTTTGTTTATGTTATGAACAAAATATATTAGGCCAATTTCATATTTCATGTAGCTTGACTGCCAATTTCATATTTCATGTAGCTTGACTGTTACTGACGATCATGTAATTCGTCACACTCATGACGACAATTAACTAGGTTCAACATTACATATATATTTTTATGCTAAATGAACTTGTAACATTTGTGCTAAATGTAGTTGTGTTTTTGCGTCAAAATAATTTATATTGTCTACTTATGTGTTGCATTATTATATGTTGCTACCATAATGCGATCAAATTTCCTACTTCATTATTATCTTATTGCCACAGTTACTTTACGAATTCTATTATTTGTTCATACCTTTGTTTTTATTAATTTTAGATGTCGACATCGCGTGCTAAGGCAAAGGCAAGGGCAAAATTTGAAAAAATGTTGATGTCACCGTCAAAAATTCATAAATTTGTTGAAGATAACCTTGTATGCAAAAAACCATGTTGCGAGCCTCCACGCGATGAGGGCCCAAATGAGAGAGACGAACAAGCCAAAGGAACAAGCCAAATGAGGGCCCAAATGTTGTGAGCCTTGTTTCCTCCTACTCACCATCTGCCGTTACTGTTCGACTGGCCAAAAGACGCCAGCAAACAGGAAACAAATCAGGTGTTGGACGAACCCTGTCCTGTGTCGTGGGAAGAGTACGACGAGGCCATGAAGAACGACGAGGCATGAAGTTGCCTGCTTGATCACCAGCTTAGATTGTGTAAATATGTCGTTGTCTAGGTCCAGGGCAGACCTCTCGTTTCATTTTCTATGTTACATATGTATTTGCCCGAGAACCAACAATATATTATCTTTTAATTAATGTGGTATTACGTTCTGCTACAGACATGCTACGCACCTTTGCTACTATTTAATTTAAATACATTAATTATATTATGTATTTGTTATTTATTATATAATACACTTCAGCCAACTTCTGCTTAAGCGGCAACACAACTACACATACCTTATTCTTTGAAGATAACCTTGTATTCATAAATATACAAAATAACACCTACACAAAACAAATAAAATATATTTTTAATATATTCTAAACTTACATTGAAATGACATCACAAATATACATTCTACGTACTTGTTCAAACAGTGATGCAAGAATATGACAGAATAAGCAGATACTGACTACGCTGCCAAACAAAATCAGACTTCCAGCCAAACAGATTCAGACTGCAGTCAGACTGTAATCAGACCAGCTGACCAGAATCAGACTGCGTTGCCAAACAAAGTCAGACTGCATCCTGACTGCCCCAGCACCGGAATCCAGACTAACCCTGATTTCAGAATCCCAGTCCTGTGCCAAACGCAGGCTAAAGAATCCCAGTCCGAAACAAACAGGGGCCATTAGTTCCGACTTCGGTATCGGTCCTACCGTTTCTCTCACGGAAACAGGATAGCTGCCTGCGGCACTTGTTTTCCGCTCCAGCTTTGTACAGTTGCAGGGGCCAAGACAACGCACGGCCACAAACACCTGGCGACGGAGACGCCACTCGCTGCGTGAGATTACGGCGATCGCAGGCTCGCAGCTTAGGGTCTCTGTTTGGAAGAAATCGTATGCGCGTGCATATTCCAGATATCAGGTGAAACACATTTCTCAGTTTCCTTGCTTTTTTTTGACCGGAAATTTACCATGTATTACAGGTTTCAGAAAAATCAAAACAAGGAGCTTTAATTGATAATTTAATAAAACAACCGGTTATTGATCTATGACATTCCAGCATTATGTCGAGCTTTTAAGTTCTGTCTTTGCTTGTTGATGTAAAAGGGGATTCGGTTCTGATGCGCTCGGACTCCAGTTTCTCCAGTCTCACAAACGGATGAAAATCGAGATTTACAAGTGCTTTTTATGTCTTAAATTTTGTTTCTGGTTTTCTCCTCTGCATTTTTCTAGAAAGACAAGTAACATACTTAACGACGGCCTTTTATGTTTCTCAAAGCTTGATTGGTTTCAGCATTTTTAACAAACAAGGCTCAAATTAGCAGATGTCAACAGGAGGGGGGGGGGGGAGGTTTATGGAAAAATATTTGGAATCCATTGACACAGGTCGATTCTTGCTTATTTATGGTACAACCGAGCTCCTTGTAGGTCTTCCAACTCGAGCAATCAGAAGCCAAAAACCCATGGTAAGAAGTAGAAACAACTTCGACCGGTGGAGGACGATCGCACTGATCTGGACATTCATTGTAATCCTTACGTACCTCATCCTTAAAGCTGCCATGAACAACTCCAGCTCCCTATTGGCTGCTCCAGGTGCCTTTTCTGTTAAAAATTTCAAATACAACAGTCCTGGGAATCGATACACCAAAAAAACAAGCATGTGAATGGCAGTAAATTCTTTCATCTAATTGTCAAGGTTCAGACACGTTGAGCTCGGAGAGGAGAGAGAGATTATATGAGAAAATGAGCAGAGATTTGGAGGATAACGGACCAAAGTTCTTACAAGGGGGCGAAACATCTCAGTCCCTTTCGGTCAATGACATCTTTGAAGTGAAGGATGGAAGTGTCAGACCCATACTTAAGGTTTTACCTTTTCTTCTTCCTTTTACCTTACGTTGATAAGTCAATGAGTTGTGTTAGATTCTTGAGACTTGCTGTTTCTTCTTATGTGTCAATCATATTCTTATTCCATACTCTTTGTACAGCCAGCAAATCCTCCAGTCCGGGCAAATGTTCTTTACATGGAACCAGAGTACTCCACACCTTTATCGTGAGTAATGTTCCTTAATTAATAAAATGCCTTGTAATTACCTTTCCTTAATATTACGTGTAAATTGTTTCTCGTGGTATTCTTCTTCCCTAGCTTGGCTATGTCACATGGTCTAAGTGCCATATTTGCAAAAAGGCTATGTATCTACTATAAAAGAATCCGCTTTTACTATACCCGTCCAGAACTGATATAGAAATTCG
The DNA here is from genome assembly GCA_963693085.1 of Alisma plantago-aquatica. Classification (NCBI taxonomy): domain Eukaryota; kingdom Viridiplantae; phylum Streptophyta; class Magnoliopsida; order Alismatales; family Alismataceae; genus Alisma; species Alisma plantago-aquatica. The sequence continues at coordinate 218,687,332 of OY856409.1, forward strand.
GCAGTGTCATTGCCAAGCAGTCATAAGTACTTTATGTCAACTTTCTTTGTATATCAGAACGTAAATTGACTATATTGCAGGTTGTTTAGAAAGGTAATGCATATATTTGTGGTGAATCCTGTCATCTACTTATATTTTGTGATATAAATACATGGCTGAGTTACATTTGTGATAATTTAAATTTTCATTTGTGGTAAATATCGAAAGAGAATAATGTCTTAATAATGTTAGAGATGAAGAATCAAGTAGTTTGAGGCTTAATGCCATAGCTCCATGTTTTTGGCAAAGAAATGACTATTTATCATAACATATCCCCTAAAAAATAAATAAATTGAAGGTTTGGACCAAATAAATACATAAATGTGCAATAAAATATTCATACCAAATACAAATGATAATTTGCACATCATGGAGACAATAATATATACTCTGAACAATAGGACAATAAACAAGAAAATTATAAACCATTAAGCCCACACAAATAATCCAAGGCCTCGAGGCACACCCCTGGGATCACATTGCTGCCTAAGGCGCCCCTTAACAAGTATGCTTAGAGCAAGCCAACTCTATCACTTACAAGGTTACATTTACTAAGTCGGTCTTCAGTATTGTACTAGTGGATACCATGCAAACCACCGTCCTTCCATCTAAACTGTGCAGAGCTATTGAAAAACTGTTAAGAATTTTATACATGTTGACAATGAACAGAAGAGGTGATGTAGGCTAATGGCATGCAATGTCACTATAATTGGTGACTTATGGTAAAAATCGTGTCTAAGATGCGACTTTTTTCCTTGCCATCTGTGGCTGTTGAATGATACCCCTTTTCCAGTTGATATTGCTCATCCATGTATTATATGTTGAGTATTCGTGTATTACCCACACTTGATATGTTTTTTTATTCTTTTTCCAGTTTATATCGTTTGAGACTCTGTCTTAGTTTTATTGTACATATATATGTATACATATGGTTGTAAATTGTAATATATGTTTATATGTATAAAATATATATTTATATTTGTGTGCAATATATGTGTATAGCATAAGATATATGTGTGAGTATATATATTTGTGTAAAATGCATACATATATACTGAGTACAAAAGCTTGCATGTATCCATCTTCATATTTGATGCTTATAAAAATATACAAAACAATCCAACCTTATGGATATGACGTACACCTCTTAGATTACATGTGTATCACAAATCACCCGAATCTAACATTTATTATAGATCATCCAATGAAAGACCCGAATCTAACATTTATAGATCATCCAATGAAAGATGTACATTTTGTAATAAATGGTAAGTTCTAGAAATTGCAGAAATTGTTCGTTGGATGATATGTAAATACATCTCATGATATATTTGATGTATGATAATGATTTTCAAACAATTCTAATCTAAACAACGTTGATTCAATCCATATAGTAAGATTTAAACAACAAATTCTACATCTTCAATTTCAGTGGTCGGTACACATAAGTTACATGTACCTACCAGTGCACACTTCCAAACCTCATATGTGTGTGTGTGTATACAACATGTGTATATCCTCTGATGTTTCTCCCAACCTTTTTCTGAATAGTTGACTATACTTTAACCCAAGGAATGAAGTTTCGTCGAAATCGTCAAAATTTCATTGAAAATTTCGATTTCGACTCCATCTGCTACGAAATCTTGCCACAGTGCCGCCATGTCGAAATCAGGGAATTTGTTTGCCCAAAATTTGATATTTTGCCAGGGAACAGGAAAGTCTCCTTTCCTCCCACATGAAGGACCCCCCCTCACCTATCCCCATATCAAATTTATTACATAAAACGATGCCTTTAGGCGTAGAGATTACACCTGTAAAATTTCATGGCTTAATTCGTTCATTTTGGCGTCGAAACAGAAACCGCTGCATTTATCGAAATTTCCGTCGAAATTTCAATAACTTTTGGTTTTCCATGCTGTCAAAACTGCATCAAAGTCTGTGAGTATGGTGGCTTGAAATAACACAATGATGAATGGTGAATGCCTAATACATGTTTGAAATCTGTGACTATTCTTCATTCTCTTTGCAATTTTTGGATGCCTGAAATTCTCTCGTTGGAGATCTTTCTTCCTTTAACACAATGATGAATGGTGAATGCCTAACATATTCACCAAGGAAATATATTTACCAAGGAGATCATCCCGAGTGTCTTGCTGATGAATCGATAGTTACTTGTAATCATGTATGGAAGGAAAAGAACTAGATTACACACCTTGACAACAGTAAATCTAAGGCTCAGTTGAAAATTTTCGTTCTGAAATATTGTGATGACATAGTGGGTATGCACATGCATGTAGCTAATAACAGATATACCTTTGATTGCTGAAGGAGACAACAAAAAATCGACTAGACCACCTGATGGGAGGATAAAGATAACCAATGACGCTGCTTAAAACTAAACATTGCCAAGGTGGCGATCCGAGTTATGCGGGTGATCATAGAGGTATTTATGAATACAAGAAGGGGGCTATGGTAATATCGTCCAAAGCTTTGAAGTGGAGCTATCATAGAGATAATTTATGAATGGCAAGAAGGGGGCTATGGCAATATCATCCAAAGCTTTGATGTGGAGCTACAAGCATTGATGTTTTTCACCTTGGCTAAAAGCTGTTGCAGTTTCGTCATTTAAAGGAATGCTTTGAAAAATTTCAACTTTCTCTGTAGATGTAAGATACCTAGCAGTTATAGAGGCTGTGTAAGCACATCACTGGTCAAACTTCTTGCTCATATTTCGGATACAAATAGAGGAAGACAGACAAACTAAGTGGCCATTGCCTTAGCAAAATACACAATCACCTCTTAGATTAGATCCTATTATGTTGAGTTTTTTGTTGGAACTAATAAATTCTAACAGTGAACATGATGAACCTTTGAATCGCTCGAATAAGGCCGGATGAATAAGATTGTATCATATCTTCTCTCTCTCTAACAGTTCTGTTGTACCACATAAGGAATTAGATTGAGGAGAGAAAGGATAAGGAAGGAGGGAGAGAAGGATATAATAGGTAGAAAAAGAGCATAAACGATGGCTAGCTATAAAGTGAATCGGGGCATGAGGCCAAACTGGCGCTTAAGTGGCCTGTGACCTCACAGTGAGCCGATTTACATTATGCAGTTTCCCACCTTAACCAAACTGCATATTTGGCCACATATGCATCTGCTTTTTGCGTGGGGTATTAGGTGATTCTAAGTACACTTTTAGCTTGCTTAACTTTACCTACAAGGGATAAGTGAATTTCTTTTTATTTGTGTAGTTGCTTTTTATCTATATGATGATGTATCTGAATTTTTTTGTTGGCTCTACCATGTAATATAGGAATACCAAGTATTTGACCTAGTTACATGTAGCTTGGACACATACTTCACTAGTATTTGAAGCTTCAAAAGAAAACAAATTTTTAGAGAAGAAAACCCTTTGTTTATGGAGGGGACTGAGGGAGACTCTCATACCTGAATAAAATCCAAATTTTGTAAGATTCTGCTTGTAGTGTTTAACTGTTAATGCCTCACAGTACTAGGCAATATATCAGAAAAAACTAGATGGTTAAGAGCTAAACTTTCTCTTGTAATAAGCACAGGCTTCCACATTCTCTTCACGCTCTCGTTGATGTATTCTGTTAGTTTTTCGTACAAATCATTTACATTTCCGAATTTATGCACATGCCGCTAATGCTATAACCAGCCGGATATTAGCTCATACTGATCACTGATAAATGTTTTTGACATCGTAGGCAGGCTGTAAAGGATCTTTTTCTTCCTTATTTTGACAAAGGTATCGAACACCACATGCCTTTATTTCACACTGCTTCTTTAATTGCATTCCTTGAAATATGTAACTAGGAAATCAGATTAGTTTTCATTGTCATAGAAGACTGGGACATAGTCTCTGAAAATACAAAATATTACCTCGTCCTGTAACAAGATTTACTTTCTTGTTTTAGTCAGTTATTTGGTTTCAGAATGCAAGTCTATATCACTCCAGCATGTTTCACACTTCCCATCATCTCAACCCTGTTTTTGCCACTGATGCTGAGGTATTTGAGCATCTTTTCTTGTGATGATAGGTAGATTGTGCTTTTTCACCGAATTTAACTATCATTTTAGATTGCATCTGAAGCTAAGGCTATCAGATCCGTAGCCGCTTCTTGTTCACCTCTAAAGATCGTTTTGGATAGGGTGGTTTTAACTTCAACTGGTGTTCTTCTTGGGTGCTGGCAGGTTCTCTCTCCCCCCTCCTCCTCTAGTGATATTCCCAAATATTATTCTAATTTATTGATATATTTAGGTTATTTCTGGGACGGACCCTCTTGTTATACGTACAAAGCTGAAAGAAGTCCTTCCTCATGCTCCTGAAAAGCAGCTTGTAAGGGGTCCCTTTGACATACCAAGAAAGTTTTCATTGGATATCTAGCTTGAACTTTGCTTATGTATTAGCAGTTATCATTGTCTCTACCATTCTATTTAGTGAATAATATTTTGTCAGATTGTGAATGCATCCTTCTGTTCATACATTGTAGTATGATCCAGTCATGCTGCACACATCTTTTGCCAGACTCCTGGGACGCCCGGACATTTCAGCTCAGGTGAAACATATGACTCCCACAGCTATAAATTTCAATAAATAACTGTTGATGTTTCATTCCTGCTTGCCTTGAGATTTTGACTTACTGGTCTTTGTTGATCTTAATAAGTTTGTAATTCTAAATATCATTTGGGAAGATGCTGTCTGCATGTGGCAATTATCTAGACTCCATCTGTTCTATGATTAGATGGTTCATGCCATCTTTTTTTTTTAATTAAGCCAGGAGGACGTTTATTCATCCTACCCTCCTCATGTAGGCAGCGCGATTCCAACTAACAACTGTAGATCCCACTATGAACATGTAACTTGTGAGAGATCTCCTCTTGTCGAGGCCGCCTGCATAATCTGAGTCCACATACACTGTCATGATCACTTGAGCTCCACGAAAGACTAAACAAGTATTTGAAGTGCCCTTCAAACACCTCAAAATCGACTTAACTGCTTGCCAATGTGCCTTGCCAGGATGAGCCATGTAGCAACTAACCACACTGACTGCATAAGCTATGTCTGGTCTAGTGCAAACCATAGCATACATGATGCTATTAATGACACTGGAGTAAGGTACATGCAACATCTCTTTCTCTTCTTCATCGAATTGTGGAAACTGCAAAGCCGATAACCTGAAGTGAGCGGCCAATGAAGTTGAAACATGCTTCACATCTAACATGTGGAACCTGTGAAGAACCTTCTATAACAGTAGGTAAACAAAGGAATTGTTATCCAACCCTCTGTAGTAGACACAAGCATCATAACTACTCTTAGAAAATCCATTGTGCATCATGAAAGAGTCAAATCTCCCGTACCATTGTCTAGGAGATTGTTTCAGCCCATAGAGTGACCTCTTAAGCAAGCACACATGGTTCTCTTTGTCTTCAAGACCCTCTGACTGCTACATGTAGATCTTTTCATTTAGTTCACTGTGTAGAAAAGTTGTCTTTACATCTAGCTGCTGCAGCTCTAGGTCTTTAATTGCTACCAAAGAAAGAAGCACCCGTATGGAACTATGCTTGACGATGGGTGAGAAGACTTCATTATAATCAATGCCTTCAATTTAACTGTAGCGTTTTGCAACAAGGCGTGCCTTGTATCTATCACCTTCTTTCTTCTTATAGACCCACTTGCTACCAGCTACTTTCTTGCCTTTAGGATACCACCAACTCCCAAGTTTGATTCTTGTGAAGAGATTCCATCTCTTTCTTCATTGCAACAATCCACTTCAGAACATCATGACCTACGACAACATCACGGAAATTGGTGGGCTCATCACCAATATCCACATCAACGGTTTTAATAAGGGCATAGGCTACCATGGAGTCACTAAAACCATAGCGTTGGAGTGGTTTGACGTTCCGTTTGTCTTTGCCTTTGGTTACACTGTAAGAACTTTCTGGAATCTCCTCTTTGTCTTCATTAGGCACTAAATCATCTGGCGTATAAGAGGGATCTTGTTCATCAACCTGTGAGCCGACATCTTCTTTGGTCTCCACCTGTTGTGAGACACCCTGTAGAAGAGCTATTTGTATCTTGCATAGTAGACATCATGGAAGATTCATTAAAAGTAACGTTGCACTCTACCAAGAAATGTGGTGAAGAAGGATCCTTGCACCAAAGACGGTATCCTTTCACCCCAGAAGCATAACCAAGGAATATGCATTTGATAGCTCTAGGTTCTAATTTGCCAACATCAGAATATGCACAAGCAGGACAACTGAATATTCACAAATTCGAATAATCAACAGGTTTACCGGACCAAGCTTCTTCAGGAGTCCTGAAATTAATAGAAGCCGATGAATAATAATTCACCAAATAATAAGAGGTTGATATAGCTTCAACCCAGAAAAATCTATCTAAGCCCGCATTGAGAAGCAAGAAATGTGGTGAAGAAGGATCCTTGCACCAAAGACGGTATCCTTTCACCCCAGAAGCATAACCAAGGAATATGCATTTGATAGCTCTAGGTTCTAATTTGCCAGCATTAGAATATGCACAAACAGGGCAACTGAATATTCGCAAATTTGAATAATCAACAGGTTTACCGGACCAAGCTTCTTCAGGAGTCTTGAAATTAATAGAAGCCGATGGAGAATAATTCACCAAATAATAAGAGGTTGATATAGCTTCAGCCCAGAAAAATCTATCTAAGCCCGCATTGAGAAGCATGCATTGGGCCTTTTCTAACAACATTTTGTTCATTCTTTCTGCTACACCGTTCTACTGGGGAGTGTGATGCACTGTACGATGTCTTTTGATCCCATGATCACTACAGAAATTATTGAACTCCTTAGAACAAAATTCTAAGCCGTTATCAGTCCGAAAAGTCTTTATGCTCTTGTCGGTTTGATTCTCAACAAGAGCCTTCCATTGCTTGAAATTCGAGAGCGCCTCGTCCTTGCTCTTGTGAAAATAAACCCAAACCTTCCCTGTGAAATCATCAATGAAGGTCATCATATATTTAGCACCGCCTTTGGAAGGAACACGAGAAGGGCCCCATAGATAAGAGTGATCATAATGTAGAGCATCCTTGGAAGAATGAATTGCTATATCGAAGCTCTGACATCTAAAAGATTGTTTGTATTCGATGAGTAAAACCAATTAGAGACTGTTTTATATAGGAGAGAGTAAGAATAATTTAGAAACAAGAATATTCTAGAAAAGAAAAAAGGCTAATGGGCTAATAAACAAAGGCCCATAACACTATAATAAAGGTAAAATAAAACTAGGAAAATATATATACTAATACTCCCCCTCGAGCTGGAGCGTAGATGCCAATCATGCCCAACTTGGCCATCAGTGTAGTGAATCTGGTTTTCGGAAGAATTTTGATGAAAATATCGGCAACTTAATCTATAGGTGTATAAGTTGTAAAAATCTGACCAAATAAGACAACCTCTCGAACGAAATGGCAATCAACTTCAATGTGTTTGGTGCGTTCATGGAGGGTGGGGTTGCTTGCAATGAAGATAGCAACTTTGTTATCACATTGCATTGGAATGGATGGAGCAACAAAAATATTAAAATCTCGCAGAAGACTCGTACCCTGAAGAGTTCACAGGTAGTGTGAGCCATGGCTCGATATTCTGCTTCAACACTTGAGCGAGCAACTACAGTTTGCTTCTTGCTTTGCCAAGTGACCAAGTTACCACCTAAAAAAGTGCAATATCTAGAGGTAGATTTACGATCTATTTTGCTCCCAGCATAATCAGAATCAGAGTAGCCAATAAGATCACAGTGGCCATGTTTCTTATATAGCAGGCCTTTGCCGGGAAAACTTTTCAAATACTTCAGAATATGGCAGACAACATCCCAATGGCATTGACGGGGTCATCCATATATCTACTTACGAGACCGACATCAGAAGTGATATCAGCCCTAGTGACCGTAAGGTAGATGAGTTTTCCAACCATTTTGCGATACTGATGATGGTCAAGATAAGGAGGAGAAGTGTCGTCATCCCAGTTAGTGTTGGGATCTAGGGGTGTATTAGCTGGCTTAGCCCCAAGCATTCCTGTCTCCGAAAGAAGATCTAAACATACTTGCGCTGAGACAAACATAGACCAGAAGATGAATGAGAGACTTTAATGCTCAGAAAATACCTCAGTTTGCCTAAGTCTTTGGTAATAAAGTGCTTTTCCAAGTATGTCTTAGTAGCCTGGATGCCTGCATAGTCACTTCCAGATAGGATAATGTCATCAACATAGACAATGAGAACTACAAGACCAGAGGTAGTTTTCTTAACAAATACTGAGCCCCTGTTTGGTTCGGGACTGGGGTTCTGTAATCTGGACTGGATTAGACGGGGTTAATCATGATCCAACCTGATTCTGTTTGGCAACCTAGTCTGATTCTGGTCAGCTGGTCTGATTTGAGTCTGGATTCAGTCTGATTCTGTTTGGCTACCAGTCTGGATTCAGTCTGATTTTGTTTGGCAACCTAGTCAGGATATGCTTATTCTGTCATGTTCTTACAGAACTGTTTTAACAAGTACAAGGAATGTGTAGTTGTGATGACGCTTCAATATAAGTTCAAAATTTACAAAAAAAATTATTTGTATTTTGTAGATGTTATTTTTGTTATTTAGTATAGTGAAAATAATAGATGAGTATGCTCATTTGTACGTGATGATTTAAAATAAATCAAACTGTATTGTTGTCTTGCATTGCATTTTTATGTTGTAAATATGTATCGTTGTACATATTTGATCCAAGAACTGTAAACTGACAAGATAATTTAAATTGTCCTAATATAACATAAATTGCGCACAAATACAAAAGCAAAGATACTAGCATGTTTTCATCAAAACTTAAACAAACAAAAAAAACTGATAATAAGTTATTGGTTCCCGGGCAAATACATCGTTAACATACAAGGGAGAGAGACAAAAAAGGAGAGGCATGCCCTAGACCTAGACATAGACATCCATACACATGCTAAGATGGTGACCAGCCATTGTGGTGGACAGTCTTTGATGTGGAGGATGATTTATATTGATCCCAGGTAGGACCGTCCCAATCCGCCCACTGTAGGGCGGCATCGTACTCGTCCCATGACATAGGACATGCTTCCTGCAACGACTGATTGAGTTGTTGTTTGATGTCGTCTTTTGGCCACACGAGGTGACACTGCGAATGTATAGGATATGTCGCCCCTTTTTTAAGGTAGGCAAACCGCCTCTTCAGCACACCGAATGCTCTTTCTACAACATTACGTAATTGAGCGTGGCGGTGGTTGAACATCTCCTTCTTGTTGGTGTATGAATGTCTGTTTCCTCGGTACTCAGAAATATGGTAAGCTGTGTTGCGATAAGGTGCAAGAAATTGACGAGTGTTGGCATACCCTGCATCAACTATGTAAAACTTTTCTGGCAGAACTTTAAACCCGACCGTGGTCTTTGCTGCTTGTAGGACCCTTTGGTCAGCAACCGAGCCCTCCCACCCAATTAGGACATATGTAAACTCCATCGAGAAGTCTACTACAACTATGGCATTCAGAGAGACATTCCCTTTTCTGTCTCGGTAACGATTTTGCTTGTCGCGTTTGACTAAGACTGGGATGTGTGTTCCGTCAATTGCCTCGATGGCATTCTATAACACCAAAATCGGTTGTAAACATACAAAATATTTAAAAATGATTATAAATTGTAGGGGATAACTATTACCTTGAAGTAAGGGTAGAACCTTGGGCTGTCCAATATATGAGAATGTGTTGTTGTGCATGTCGATGCGGTTTGCATGACAATATAGTCATGAGACAACGCACACACCCCGTCCAACACTTCGTTGAACTTTCTACTTATGGTCTCACCAGAGTGAATGTAGTCCTCAGCCAAAGCACGATTTGTATGTCCATGGCCAACCATCTGTAGGAAGTAGCATACAACCTCAACTGATGAGACGCCTCTAGTACTTTGTAACAAGGCACGACTCTCAAGCTTGTCCAGAAGGGCCATTATAGTATGTGGTCGCATTCGGTATAGGTCATAAGCCCTTTGTTCATGCCCGGTTATGATTTCTAACACCTTTTGGTGGCCACTCCTAATGCTAACTGACCTAGGTATTGTAGGTGGTATGTCAGCATCATCAGAAATGTCGTCCATGATGGAGTTCGCTATTGACTCAGCTATTGCATCAACAATGTGATTTGCTGGACCAGACAAGGTATCTAAAATGTTTGTGAGGAGGTCAGTTGCTTGTGTATGGTCAACAATTAAAATGATAACAACGTTGACATGATGACTACAAGTAATAATGAATAAGTACTTGAACATAATATGAAAGATTTGACAGGGAAAAATAACGGCATCAACATTACAAACAAATTAGATTGTACGGGAAACAAATGTCTGTACGGGAAATCAATTATTACAACAATAAAGCAAATTGAAATTGATGTTCTCAAACATACCAAACATAATGGAAAAATAAAGTTTCCACTTATGATCCTGAAGGGCCATCATCATTGGGTTGAGTATACCACATGGATGGCACTTGATGTGCTGTTGACGTTGGGTGGCGGAGACTACGAAACAAATCCCTGCTGAGATGGAAAAAAAGAGGATGACATTGAAGGTATTGGTGTTGCAGTACCGCCTTAGGACCTTTCCCAAAGATCTTGCAACCATATTGTTATTTTGTGAGGTGTGTGTCTAAGGCTGAGGTAGATGTTGCGGTTTGTTGACTCCTTTATGGCGTTCACAAGTGTTGGCTAGGGGCATCGGGGAAAGTGTCATTGAAATATTGTAAAATCGTTGCAAACTCTTCTTTTTCAAAGGCTCTGGTGGCCACACCTGTGCCTAACTCGTGAACCTTTGCGTACACCTGTGTGAATTCAGATAACACTTCATTAGAAAGCACACATCGCTCTTGTGACATTGATGGTCGCTTCCTGCGCCTATAGATGGGAGGAGTCCTCCCCCCAACACCCTGGGTATCTGTTCCGCCTCCCCCGGTGTCACCCTCACTTTGCATCCCATGTGCGCCTATGTCCGGTTCCCCTGTTGGGGTTCCTGTGTTCATGGGTGTATCAGACACATCTAAGTTGACAGTAACATCATCCTCGAAGGCAACGTCGGATGGAATTTGTCTGTCCGTAGAAGACATTGCATGATGTCCTCTAGCAATGTTCCTCCCCGCCATCATTTCGATGTTGTAGTAGTGGGGAAAGGGGTGCTTAATCAACCTAGCAAGGTCCTTATCTGCCTAAGTATAAAAAAAATTTGTATTAGGAAATTTAAGTGTAAACGTAGGACATTACATTTGGGGTCAGGGTATGATTATTGTACGTACCGCAAGACTCTCCCTCCACTCAGGGGTGTCAGGCAGCGTGGGCTTGTTCCTAGTCTCATCCCATCCGACGCCACTCTTGTTGGTCACAAGCTTCAATCTGGCATACTCCCTCAGATTCTTCCACCGAGTTTTGATCTATTTTACAAATCACGAAGTGCCTCTCTCCAAGCGTCCCTAGTAAACTGACCGTCAATACACCTGCCTGCGTCATACTGTCTCCGCAATGCTAATGAGACGCCTCTAATACTTTGTAACAAGCCACGACTCTCAAGCTTGTCCACAAGGGTCATTATAGTATGTGGTCGCATTCGGTGTAGGTCATAAACCCTTTGTTCATGTCCGGTTATGATTTCTGACACCTTTTGGTGGCCACTCCTAATGCTAACTGACCTAGGAATTGTAGGTGGTATGTCGACATCATCGGAAATGTCGTCCATGTTGGAGTTCGCTATTGACTCAGTTATTGCATCAACAATTGATTTCTTGGACCAGACAAGGTATCTAAAATATTTGTGAGGAGGTCAGTTGCTTGTGTATGGTTACTGGCAGACATGATGCCTACAATTAAAATGATAGCAACGTTGACATGATGACTACAAGTAATATTGAATAAGTACTTGAACATAATATTAAAGATTGTACAAGTAATGTTGATAACAACATCAACATTACAAACAAATTAGATTGTACGGGAAACAAATGTCTGTACAGGAAATCAATTATTACAACAATAAAGCAAATTGAAATTGATGTTCTTAAACATACCAAACATAATGGAAAAATAAAGTTCCCACTTATGATCCTGAAGGGCCAGCATCATTGGGTCGAGTATACCACATGGATGGCATGCTTGATGTGCTGTTGACGTTGGATGGCGGGGACTGCGAAACAAATCCCTGCTGAGATGGCACAAAAGAGGATGGCATTGAAGGTATTGGTGTTGCAGTACCGCCTTGGGACCTTTCCCAAAGGTCTTGCAACCATATTTTTATTTTGTGAGGTGTGTGTCTAAGGCTGAGGTAGATGTTGCGGTTTGTTGACTCCTTTATGGCGTTCACAAGTGTTGTAAAGATAGGGCTGGGGGCATCGGGGAAAGTGTCATTGAAATGTTGTAAAATCGTTGCAAACTCTTCTTTTTCAAAGGCTCTGGTGGCCACACCCGTGCCTAACTCGTGAACCTTTGCGTGCACCTGTGTGAATTCAGATAACACTTCATTAGAAAACACACATCTCTCTTGTGACATTGATGGTCGCTTCCTGCGCTTATGGATGGAAGGAGTCCTCCCCCCAACACCCTGGGTATCTGTTCCGCCTCCCCCGGTGTCACCCTCACTTTGCATCCCAGGTGCGCCTATGTCTGGTTCCCCTACTGGGGTTCCTGTGTTCATGGGTGTATCAGACGCATCTAAGTCGACAGTAACATAATCCTCGGGAGGCAACGTCGGATGGAATTTGTCTGTCTGTAGAAGACATTGCATGATGTCCTCTAGCAATGTTCCTCCCCGTCATCATCTCGATGTCGTAGTAGTGGGGAAAGGGGCGCTTAATCAACCTAACAAGGTTCTTGTCTGCCTAAGTATAAAAAAAATTTGTATTAGGAAATTTAAGTGTAAATGTAGGACATTACATTTGGGGTCAGGGTATGATTATTGTACGTACCGCAAGGCTCTCCCTCCACTTAGGGTGTCAGGCAGCGTGGGCTTGTTCCTAGTCTCATCCCATCCGATGCCACTCTTGTTGGTTACAAGCTTCAATCTGGCATACTCCCTCCTCAGGTTCTTCCACCGAGTTTTGATCTGGTCTAACGTACAACCCGACTTCCCCATCCTATTTTGCAAATCACGAAGTGCCTCTCTGCAAGCGTCCCTTGTAAACTGACCGTCAATACACCTGCCTACGTCATACTGTCTCCGCAATGCTGATACTAGAGCGTCGTCAGACTCTCTTGACCAAACAATACGGAACTTGGGGTCTGCAGAAGACATACTTGCGTAGGTGCTGCAATATATAATGACAGTGAGGGGTGTTTACAATGATAATTAGTATATAACATGTATGATTTTCAATAGGCACAACCCATGACAATAGAGAAATCCTTCTGCTAAGAATAAAATTTGATTTGGCATCATACAATTAATTGTTGGCTAATTACCTCCAACCTGTTGTGTGTCATTCCCTTCAACCTACAATGCTACGTGAAACACGCACACATGTTGGTAAAAGATGTAGTGGAACTCACCAACTACTGATGAAGCATGCAAACACACCAATAAAATGACTAAGCGTCAAAAATCAAAATACACTGAAACTTGGATAACGATGAAAATATAACAAAATTAAGCAGGCACCCAGCCTGGTCTCATGAGCTAGCAGACAGGCTGGAAGACCTTGCTTTATTATAGAGATATAGATGACCATATTAGGGGAAACGCACATTGACATTTATATTAGTTGAGGAAAACATATATTATATTTTCAAATGTCTACTATACAGTTCATGATCAAACCAACAAACTCTCTTCTTATCTTTTGTCATCTTATCATAAAACTCTTTTAGGAATATAGGATGCTAGGAAAACAAGTAATATTGACTACCAATTCTCTGAGAATGTAGAGAAAAACTGAACACATGAAATGACAATAAATACTGTGTACACAATCTCATATTGGTGTACACAATCTCTATTGATGACTCATATTTAGTTAACATTGAGTCATTGATATTATTATATACAACCTACTAAAAGAGAATAGCTCAGTTGATTGTCATATGACTCTTTCTAACTTGTAACATGTCATTATCAATGGAGAAATTATCAAATTTGTCTAAAGAGCCAGAGCAAGCAGACAAATATGCATGTCGAAGCAAGACAACCGGCAAAATCATGCAAACATCCATGTTGAAAGCTGGCAACACATTTTATATTAACTATTTATGTAAAAAGTAATTTAGATAATTATGAAAAATACACTGGCAAGTAGATATTATTCATACCCGAATAACAAATTTAATGTCTTCCTTCCGCGGTAAGCAAGCAAACTAAATGGTGAAAAGCAGGCAAGCAAGCATGTCAGGCAAGCAAGCTAGGTGTGAAAAGCAGGCAAGCAATGCATAATAAATTACCTATATCTAAAATTACCTCTAGTATATTATACGGACGAATTGTTGTTATTATTCATTTCAAAAAATGACACATGATATGAGTAGACAATTTCACAAACAAAAACTGAATAGCATGTTCAGGTGATGCATGGAGCAATAAAAAGCATAGACACACCTAAAATAAAAGATCAGTATTTGGTAGTGTCGGTTCACTTGCATATAGAATAATCTAATATCCAATTACATGTCCATTAGCGGTTAATGAGCAAGCTTATATATAGAAGCAGACACGTATTTCTCCATTGGGTATACACGTATTGATCATGTAAATAATACAATAGCAATTATTTAGGAAATCAATTTGACAAGTGAAATAAATGGACCGATCAAGCAAGCAACTAGGCAGCAGGATTAGCAGCCACACATCCATGTCACTCACCCTTAGTTATAGGTATGTAGAATAAAAAATTACTTGTGTTTCTCTTCTTAAACGTGTGCTAATTAACAATTATATATAATTAGTACTCAAATATTTTTAACATACCACCGGTAGAAAGAGAGACCAAATGGTTAATTGTCAGTTGATTCCCTCCTACTTGTAGCATGTGACTACAAAAAAATTATTGTGCTAAAAGAATCAAGTAACCAAACAACTGTTTCGGGGTGTAGAAGCGCATAGAAATAAAATTAACTTACTTATTTCAGAGTTATCCACACAACTCAAATAACCATACAAAGTTACAAACATTCGAGTCATCCTTTCAAATTTGTCTAAAAAGCCAGAGCAAACACACAAATATGTATGTCGAAGCAAGACAACCGGAAAAATCATGCAAACATCCATGTTGAAAGCTGGCAACACAGTTTATATTAACTATTTATGTAAAAAGTAATTTAGATAATAATGAAAAATACACTAACAAATAGCTACTATTCATATCCGAAAAACAAATTTAATGTCATTCTTCCACGGTAAGGAAGCAAGCTAAATGGTGAAAAGCAGGCAAGCAAGCAAGCATGTCAAGCAAGCAAGCTGGATGGTGCAAAACAGGCAAGCAAGCTTGTCACTTGCTCTTATTCATAGGGTAGTAGATATAGATGACCATACTAGGGGAAACACACATTGAACATATATTATATTTTCAAATGTCTGCTATACAGTTCACGATCAAACCAACAAACTCTCTTCTTATCTTTTGTCATCTTATCATAAAACTCTTTTAGGAATATAGGATGCTAGGAAAACAAGTAATATTGACTACCAGTTCTCTGAGGATGTAGAGAAAAATTGAACACAGGAAATGACAATAAATACTGTGTACACAATCTCATATTGGTTTTATAAGATTATGAACTCTTTTATTACCACAAATCACGTTCAGATCATCTTGAACTAGGTCTTGGGAGTACTTTCAGCAAACTAGAAGCACTAACTTTAGTAAAAAACAATTGTTGCAGGTATCAAGTCTATACAAACAAAAGATAAAGAGGCACAACAAATAGAACTTGGATAGGTAAGTCTATACATTCCTTTTCACCCTAAAATGTCAAGCCACCATTCCTTTTGACCCACTTTATTGATTATTTTTCTTCTTTTTAGTGGATGGAAGGTAAGAAGATGGAAGAAGAAGTGTAGAATAGAGATTGGATCATGTGCCACACTTGTTTATATGATTAAATATATATTAGGTTATTCCTCCAGTTCACTACACCCAAATAATTATATAATAAGTGCATGCCATAAGTGCATGCATTGCAATTCTATACATAAAATTCACTAATCGGTAGGAAGAATGCAATATTTGATCTCTTTTTAGTCCATCTAACACTTGTTATTCTTTCCAAGGAACATAATAATTATATTCATTGTATAAAAAGGTGATTTCTAACAACTGACATGTTTTTAGAAATGTGATTAACCAAGAATTTCTTTGAAGGAGGGGGTTCTAATACAAATTCTATATACAATACAACATGACTGTATAACAAGATGACTCGATGATGGCTGCAGCTAACCTTGCAAGTACTATGTACTGAAATGAAAATAGTTCGAGATACAATACAAGTAATGTAGATGTAAGGGATGTATGCAAAGCAATGTTTTGAAATAAAACAAGAAATCTCAAACGACCACCGTTACTGATAAAAATGGCCAGATGTTTACATTGATAACACATCAAGATTTCCCCTAATAGTGGGTCTACTGTTGCTTATTAAAATAGAAGCAAACCCTAATCATCACCAACCTGTTCAATCGTGTTTTGCAAACAACTTTTACATTTCAATTGTGTCTTGTAAAGGTATTGACAACGACCCTCCCAAACAAATCATCACCAACCTAAATCGTCACCAACCTGTTCAGAAGGGGTCGACAACGAGCAGGGGGTGCGGAATCACCGGATTGTGCAGCGTCGCCGGAGAACCAGGGATGACCACCACCAGAGTTGAACCAGGGACGACAACCAACTTCGGAGAATAGCTACTCCAAGAGGTGTAGGTGGATGTGAAGAACCTCGAAGCACAAGGCGATGAATATGAAGGCACACAGACACTACTTGCCCTTGCTAGGGTTCGTCCTGTACGTCGACAAGATGGGACGAGGTCAGGTGGACGGTTCAGATATGCGATGGCCAGGACAGGGCATGGGTACCTTGTTGCTTTTGTAGGATGTAGCCACCCCAGTAGACCGGCGGTCGCAGATGGCTGCATTGATTCACCACGCGGACGCTCCGCCCGACGACTGCCCTCCATCCGCGAGCTGCTAGAGGTAGCAGACCTCACTTTAACTCTTCACGGACCAACAGTAGCAGGTAGAGGGAGAGGCGCGACTGTAGCGAAGGAGAGGGGCGGGAGGGAGAGGGCCGAGAGGGAGAGGGATAGGGCGAGAGGGAGAGGCGCGAGAGGGAGAGGGAGGGGCGCGAGGGAGTCAGGGTCGGGGGGTGGGTGGGTGTCGGGGTCGCTAACCTGGACTGGGATTTGCAATTCCGCCTCTACCGGGACTATTTTTTTTTCTTCTGATTATGGGATTCTGTTATCCCAAAACGGGGATCGAATGAAGTTGCCAACCAAACACGATTTTCGCCCAAATCGGTCCGGGTTACGCCGACGTGGCGCTAGACGACGGGCCGAAATCCGGTTCCCATCCCGAACCAAACAGGGGCTGAGTGATCAGATTGAGAGCGATGAAAGTCAAAATTCTGAAGGATAGAACTGAGCTTGTCAAACCAGGCTCGGGGACTTTGCTTAAGGCCATAAATTGCTTTGCGAAAGCGACATACTTTGGAAGACTCCCCTTGACTCTCAAAGCTGGGAGGCTGCTCCATGTAAACCTCCTCATGCAGGTCACCATACATGAATGCATATTTGACATCTAGTTGAAATAAAGGCCAATCAAAATTTAAGGCCACAGAAAAAAGGATACAAACATAATTTAACTGAGCCACAGGAGAGAAGGTCTCGAAGTAATCAACTCCATATGTCTGAAGGTAGTCCTTGGCTACCAGGCGAGCTTTGAGTCGTTCAATAGTACCATCTGGTTGATATTTGATTGTGAAAATCCACTTGCAACCAACTGCAAGCAACCAGGAGGCGCATCAACCAAATCCCAAGTATGTCTATTAGTGAGGGCTGCATTTCAGTTTCCATGGCTTGACGTCATGCGGAATGTTGGAAAGCCTGAGCAACATTCTTAGGAATAGTAACAACGCATAAAGCAGACATGAAATTTGCAAAATTATTTCCCAGATTAGCAGTAGTGCAAAAATTCCCAATAGGATGTTGCCTGCAAGAGCGAGTGCCTTTGCGCAAACTGATGGGAATGTCTTAGTCTGAATATACCTGAGATGGTGGCTGATCTGCTGACGAGGTTGGAAGACTTGATTGGGCCATAGAGGGAGTCGGTGCTTTCGGTCTTCTTTGGTAGACTTTTAAAGGAGCAGGTGCAACTGTATTATCTGATGAGGTAGTATCAACATGCAGCGGTAAAGGTGTGTCTGATAGTAAGTCAGATGTCAAGGCATATCCAACAGAAGAGTAGAACGACATATGTTCAGAAAAGACAACATCAGCCGAAACCATCCATTTCTTAGTACGCGGGTCAAAGCAACGATACCCTTTTTGTGTCTGAGAGTAACCCAGGAAAATACACTTGGTAGCACGAAGGTCCAGTTTAGTAAGGCCAGGACGCAAATTTTTCACAAAACACGTACTCCCAAAAATACGAGGAGGTACAATGAACAAAGGAGCATCATGATATAGAATTTGGAAAGGCACTTGATTGCCAAGAACAGAAGATGGTATGCAGTTAATAAGATGACAGGTAGTGGAAACAACTTCTGGCCAAAAACCATGAGGAACATGATAGTGAAAGAGAAGGGTACGCTCAACCTCAAGGAGGTGTCGATTCTTGCATTCAACAATGCCATTCTGTTGTGGTGTATATGCACAAGAGGTTTGGTGAATGGTACCCATTTTGGTACAAAACAGATTTACTAACTTTTGCATGAATTCAAGGGCATTATCAGTTCGAAAGATTTTAATGGGTTTACCAAACTGGGTACGTATCTCAGCAAAAAAAGTTGTAATAGTATCAAATATATGAGATCTCTCTTTTAACAAAAACAACCAGGTGGTTCTAGAAAAACTGTCAATAAAACTCATAAAGTACCGAAATCCAGAAATACTAGCAACAGAACATGGGCCCCAAATGTCAGCATGCACAATGTCAAATGATTCTTTTGAGCTAATACAATTTTTCTTAGTAAAAGTAGATCGAGTTTGTTTCCCTAACTGACATGTCTCACAATGAAAAAATGTCTCAGAAATGTCAGGTAATAAATGCTTCAATTTTGCTGGTGAAGGGTGCCCCAATCGGTAGTACCACTGAATGCCGGTTACAGAAGTAGTCAGGTAAGCCTTCGTCTTTGGTGCATCCAAATAGTAGTCCGTCTAGTCCCTCATGGCTCAAACCAATCTTCATCCTTGTGTGCAGATCCTGAAAGATAACACCATCCAGGTCAAAAGTAATTGAGCTTTGTAGGCTATTAACAGTTCTACTCACAGATAACAAGTTGATAGGGAATTTAGGAACAAACAACGCCGAGTTCAAAATAAGATGACCAACGATATAGATATTCCCTATTCCAGAAACAGGTGTTTGAGAACCATCGGCTAATGTGACAGATGGAACAGTAGCGGTTTTATGCAAGGTAGAAAATAAAGAGCGATTGCCAGTAATATGAGAAGTGGCACCAAAGTCGATAACCCAATTATTTTTACCAGACTGTGCTAGAGGAGCAAATTGTGCCAGAAGAGCGGAACCGCCAACAGTGGAAGTCTCAGTAGAAGAGGCCAAGCGGGCTTGGAGCAATTTTCTCAACTTCGGGGCAGATGTAGAAGCAGAAGTGTCAGGCTGGTCTGAAGAAACCTGATTTGCCCAAGTAGGTTTGCCGTGCTTGATCCAACAATGGTCTTCAGTATAATTATTGCGCTTGCAAAAGTTGCAGTAACGTGGTTCAATAGAGGAGTCAGAACCAGAGGAGTATGAACCCTGACCAACACCTGGAGTTGAGCTGCCTCGACCACGACCGCGACCACGTCCACAAAAGGTATCACCAGAATAAACAACAAGAGCAACACTGTCAGAGAGTTCAGGAGTTGCCGGGGAGATAGAAGGCAAGCGCTGCACGCGTTTTAGAACATCACGTAAGGTAGGCAACATATCACTGGAGAGAATATGATCAACTACATCCGCAAAGGAGGGTGGTAGACCAGCTAAGAATTGAACACATTGTAGTTCATTCCGTTGTCTTTGTGCTTCCTTAATATCGGAAGATAGCAATCGATAAACCTCAAACTCATCCCATAGGGCACAACACTGATTCTAGTAATCTTCAATAACATCTAAGGTAGAATATTGCTTCTTGACCAGGTGTTTGAATATATCAAACACCTTGGGATTCTGTTGATGAGAATAGACGTGAGAGAGTTGATCCCACATATCCTTGGCCGTGCGTAGGCGCAGAAGGGATTGGCTGATTTTGGGTTCAACACTGTTGACCATCCAGGTCATAACTCCAGAGTCGTCCTTGGACCACAGGTCATATGCCTGTTTAGTCTTGTTATCATCATTAGCAGTTGGTTCCGCCAGACCTGTAGTAGTAAGATGGGAGTAGCGCCCTTGAGCTTTGACAGAGAGTTCAAAGGAGGCTGCCCAGGTGTGATAGTTGGAGCCGTCCAACTTGGTAGTCGTCACGCAGAGATTGCAAAGCGGATCTAAGGACGCCATCAGAGGTCTAGAATGCCGGACGACCAGGTGGACAGGAGTTGCAGGCTGGAGCAACAATCACGTAGTAGTCAACAGACAGATTAGCAGGCATGTAGCAGGAACAAACACATAGTAGACAAACGCAACGGAAACCCAACTCAGGGACAGATCTAAAAACACCTGTGCACAGGCAGAAGATAGCAGAAGGAGATCTGATGCATCAGATCCCAGAAAACCACAGTTGGGTAGCAGTAGATATAGAAAACTTACACCATGGAGGAAAAACTTACTCTACCATGAGGCGTAGGCCAATGTTCTGAAATGCGTTATGTGGTATGCGTTCGGTCAGGGTACCGCATAGAGTATAAGCGGAATGCGGGAGCATAAGCGGGGCATATGCGTTTTTGGATTTTTTTAATTAATTCAATATTTTATACATCTATTTATTTAAAAAAATAGAATCATAATCATAAATTTCATGCTATCTAGTTTTTGTAGCCTAATAGCCCAAAATGTACCAATGGATCATTACAACATGGAAGAAGAAACACATATTTTCCAATGATCAAGAAGAAAAATCAATCAACAAAACCCTAAGTTTATATAATGTACTAAAATATACAAGTCACAAAACACACTAACAGTCTAACACATGCAGTTCATAGCAGAACATTTATTGAATGAACACAATAAGAATAACCACAGAAACACAAAACATGGTAGTTCAAAGTAGAAACAGAAAAAGAACATCAAAAACAAAATCAAAACATCAAAATGATATGAAGAAATCAAGTCAGTAATAAATAGAGAAGAAAAAGTTGTAGGGAATATAAATTACTCCCCAGGCAACACACAAAAATTTGAAACGTTGTAAAAGAAAATATCACATCCAATTAATATCTGCAATAGATTCCCCTTTTACACAAGACAAAATCAGAACTGTTGCATGTGCAACAGGCTCTAATCTTAGAGCAAAATAGAAGAGAGAAAGCAAAAGGAAAGAGCATAATGAAACATTGACAATTGTAAAATGTAATAATATATTTTGCACCACTCATTCAAAATAGAATTATTTCTGAGGTAGCAAAATTTCAATATCTGATCTAAAACCAACTATATAGAAGTTGTCATTTAATTTGGTTGATTTTATTTGAGGTTCTATTTTTTTTTACTTAAGTCATCAAATGAAATGCGGGGCCTAAGCGGCCGCATATGCGGACCGCATGACGCATATTCGGTCCATGCCCAAAAATAGCACTGCATAGTTATATGCAGAGCGGCTGAGGGCCGCATAAGTATATGCGGCCGCATAAGCGGCCTCATGCGGGGCATATGAGAACACTGGCGTAGGCAGAGAAAAACGAGAGCTAGTTACGCCTTCAACGTGCCAGAATTGGAAAGTTACTGAAGAAGTATAGAGGCGAGGCAGAAGAGAAAAGAGTGGTGGTGGTGGTGGCTAGAAGGAGGAAAGGATGGTGGGTGAAGGAGAAAAGGAAACAGAGAAGGGGAAAGAGGATGGATGGGAGAGAGAGGACATCAGCCAGTGGTGGCGTAGAGGGGAGGAGATGGGGGGGGGGTGGCGGCGGTGGGAGTGGGAGGGGGTTGGCGGCGGCTGTGGGAGAGGGAGGGGCGGCGACTGTGGGAGAGGGAGGGAGGTGGAGGCGGCGGGAGGGGATGGAGCAGGTGGAGGTGGCGGGTGGGGCTGCGGGCTGTGGGTGCAGCGGCGGATGGCGGCGGTGGAGTGGGAGGAAGAAGGGAGGGAGGAGAAAGAGAGTGGCGGCGGTGGAGTGGGAGGAAGAAGAAGGGAGGGAGGAGAAAGAGAGTGGCGGCTAGGGTTTAAGGAGGCATGGGTGATTAGGGTTGAGATGGGAGGGTCTCAAGATGGATCATGATCTGATACCATCTAAAATCTAAAAGATTGTTTGTATTAGATGAGTAAAACCAATTACAGGAGACTCTCTTATATAGGAGAGAGTAAGAATAATCTAGAAACAAGAATATTCTAGAACAAGTAAAAAGGCTAATGTGCTAATAAACAAAGTTTCATAACACAATAATAAAGGTAAATAAAACTAGGAATATATATATACTAATAGAAGCTATTGTGTTTGGTCTTCCCCATAACACAATGCTCACAGAAATCGAACTTTCCAATGCTTTGTCACACAACAACCTTCTCTTGCCCATAAGCATCATCCTTTTCTCATACATGTGTGCCAAACGCATATGCCAGAGCCTTGTGGTGTCTTTAGATGAAGTTGTAACCGCTGCAGAGCTTGATATAGAGGAACCTTGCAAGATGTACAATTTGTGTAAATTTCTCACTGCCTTCATGAGGACCCGATCAACTTTAAGAACATCCGTAACTTTGTTTTCACCGGAGAACTTGCAACCCTTGTCTTCAAATGTGCCCAATGAGATGAGATTCTTCTTCAACCCGACAACATGTCGACGTCTGTCAATGTTCTAACTTCACCATCAAACATCTTGATCTTCACTGTGCCAACACCAATTGTCTTGCAAGGAAGATCGTCAGCCATATAAAGATACCTCCACCTTGATGTGACTCATATGTATGGAAATAATCCTTATGCTCGGTCATGTGGTACGTGCATGCTGAATCAAGAACCCAATCCTTCTTGTAGTCATATGACGGAAATGAAGCAAGAACGTAGCCGTCGTCTTCAGAACCTCCATTAGCCACCTTTGCATGAGCTGCAACATCATTTGATTTCTCATGCTTTTGCTTATTTTGCAACTTGCAACATTCATCCCGGGTATGACCTGCCTTCTTGCAATAGTTGCACCTCTTAGATTGACGTGACTTTGACTTGTTCTTTTTTTGCTTTGAACTTTCAGGGTCCTTGTCATGTGGACGCTCCCTTCCTCTAGCGGCCAAAGCTTCACCCACTACTTTTGATGAAATAAGATCTTCTCTAATTTCTCTTGAGATGTCAAGGCCGTTTTGACTTCATGGAGTAAGATTGTCTTTGATTCACGGAATATCATCATATCCCAGAGATTCTTGTGGGATGGTGGAAGGGTACAAAACAACAAATTTGCTTGAAATTTTTCCTCTATCTTCACATCGATCTGCCTGAGGTCGTCGATGATTTCATTGAACTCATCGAGAAGAGCCGTCAAAGAACCACCTTCTTCCATGTAAAGCATGAAAAGGCATTTCTTTAGCGCAAGCTCGTTGGTGATGGACTTCTTCATGTAGAGTGCTTCAAGTTCATCCTAAATGTCTTTGGCGGTCTTCAGATGGACGACCTCACAGAGGATTTCATCCTCCAAACAAAGAAAGATGCTTGTATGTGCCTTTTCATCAATCTTCTCCCAGCAGTCATCCGTCATGGGTTCTGATTTCTTCTCCTTTTCGAGAAAAGCTTTGTGGACTCCTTGCGTGAGGCAAGATTCACACTTGACTTGACAGAGAGAAGCTCTTCAAGCGATCAAATTTCTTGATGTTGTACTTCGACGTCATGGTAGAGATCCGGTGGTAGAACTTGCTCTGATACCACTTGTTGGGATATGGCGGTGATGAGAGACCCGAACAACAAGGCCCAACGAGCTTGTTGTGGAGATGCGGAAGCGTGAGATCGAGCAATCCAAACCGAATACGTACGACGAAGATCAACAACAAACAAGCAAGCAACCACAAAGACGAGATTTATAGTGGTTCGACGAATTCCCAATACGGGAGCCTACATCTACCGCTGGAGATGATATTATTGATAGAGAGATCACAGAGATGATGATTACAGAAGAGAAAAGAACCCAATCCCCTTTTACACCTGAAAGTCAACTGTGGAACAAGACGGTTGCTTGGAGAGGAGCTCTTGGAGGCGTGAAACCCTAAGGAAAGCCGTAGGTCGGTTTGTGGCTTTAGGTCTTCAAAAAATAACGTCTCTTGATGTCTCTTCGTTGCTCTTCATGTTTGAGACGAGTTGGAGGTGTCTATTTATAAGAATAAGACCCATATCCAAAGTCCCGAAGTAATTAAGTTGTTTTTCGATCGCATTAATGGTCCGATGAGACTATATACGGTCCGCAACACAGATTGTATTTCCATTCCAGCAACATTTCCAGTCCAACGCTGGACTGTATACGGTTTGGCTGGACCATAAATACAAATACAGTCCTGGCAGACCATATATACCCTGAAGTACTGACCGTAAATACACCTGTAAGTGCCCAAAACGCATCCCGACGATGTCGATGCTTGGTGTATACGTCCGGTTCATCAAGGAAGCTTTTCTAGAGAGTTTAAGACACTCTCTCAACATATACCCTTAGCAAGGTTAAGCTTAAGGTTAGCCAAATCAGATTTCTGCCACTTCAAAAGTCTAATCCGCCTAATTTTAATGTCAAGAATTGTGATGCCATATTAGGTTAGACCATTATAAAATTCCGGGGTACCAATTATGTTGAATTCTTTATCAGAGGATTTGATATTAACAACATATATGATATCATCTCAGATGCTCTGGAAGCTCATTTTCCGTCCCTTCAAAACGCACCTTGCATCTATATTCCCATATGTGCTAGATGGTAAAGGATGCCATAGCTGAGAAAAGCCATCCCCGCATAGTTGACTTGGAATGCATGTCCTCCCAGACCAGAAATAGATGGATCAGATTGTATTGGTGCCAATGATCATCAAGTTGAAACACATATTTGAAAAGCCCCCAAAGATAGGAAGCCACATCACTATGAATGTAAAGGTGTTCCGACGTCTCTACTTGTCTGTTCTCGCAACAACTGCGTACAGATGCTAACTGTACATAACATCACATGATATTGTCATCCGTAGGAACTGCTCTCTTTAGAATTTTCCAAATCAAACAATTGGCCTTTGGTGAGACTGTCATTTTCCACAACCAGCTATTAGAATTCATCTCGGTCTGTCCAGTATTAAGAATGATCGACTTTGCTGACTTGTGCGAGAATGAACCATCCCGCCTTGGCTGCCATGATAGCCAATCCTTCACGTCTGAAATCACAACATTAGATTCTTTGATTATCAACATCCCTTCATCAGAGATGAGTTGTGCCAGAGCGATGAAGTCCCAACCTTCCCCCTCCTTCCAAAAATTTGCCACCTTAAAATCAAGAGAAACGTCAGTGGGGTTGATAGCAAACTGACTGAGACTGCACTTGCACCATTTATCATGCCAAAAGGAGATAGACCCTCTACCCACTCTCCAAAAGACTTTGGGTATCACATCCGGAAAACATCTCCAAATCTTCTTCCAGTATGGGGAAGCAAAAGTATCCATTTTATGACAAACAAGATATGAGCTATTGTGGCTGTTGTATATACTTTTATATTTATTCCTACAGAACTGTATCCATAGTGCATCTCCGGTTAGAATTTCCCAGCATGCCTTCATGCGGAACGCCTTTGTAGTGACTAGAAAAGATGGAATACCCAATCCTCCTAAGCTTATTGGCATCGACACCCTGTCCCACGATACTCACGCTCTTCTGGCTTTGCTGTCTCTGACACTCCATAGAAAAATTGGTAACATACTATTGATCTTCCTTCCTACCCAATAGGAGCATCAGTGGCTGCCATACAATAGAGGCTGATAGATGACAATGTGTGTTCAATCAACAGCTTACGACTTGCAAGAGAGATAATTGGCCTTCCATGCGGCGACTTTATGCTTGACTTTATCTAGAAGAAAATCATAACGACGAATTTTCGATCCGCCTTTCACAATGGGAACTCCTAAATAGGTATTAGAATCCCCCATGTGGGAAATCTGGAGCATGCGAACAATTTCCTGAATGCTATTATTGTCTTCTGTACCACAGATGAAACCTGACTTCATTTTGTTAACCTTCTGACCAGACACGGCTTCATATGAAGAGAAAATATCCTGATTGCCAGCATAGAGTATTCAGCTGTTTGCGTGATAATCATCGCATCGTCAGCATATAAGAGAATGCCTGGCGCCTGACCTTTAATCTTCGGATGGACTCATCATCCATAGCTCTCTTGAACCTCCTGCATAAGGTTTCTTTGAAGAGAATGAAGAGTAGAGGAGAGATAAGGTTGCCTTGCTTAAGACCCCGGAACATGCGAAAGAAGCCAGCTGTGTGATTGTTAAGGGTCACACTCATCCAGGTATTAGAAAAGAAACTGAGACATAAATCAACTAATACATGTATCATTCCAAATCTACCAAGGATGGATCTCAAGAAAAACCATTCACCAGGTCATAAGCTTTAGACATGTCGTATTTCACCACCATATTGCAGGAGCCTTGATTACCTTTATTGATGTCATAGATTAGTTCTTTAGCAAGTCTGATATTATGCACTATATCTCTTGCACATATGCACCTGGTTCGTGCCATCTTCTATAAATCCTGTTGTCAAGTGAACAACAACGATCTACTGCCGCTTATGGATGTAGCTCAATCTTAGATGTACCAGCTTGGTAGAATTCCTACCCTTTAGCCTGGAGTCCTAGCTCAAGCTGTGGACTTATTTGGTTAGCATGATTTTCAAAAATCCTACACTAAACTAATCATGTATTAGTAGTAAATGGTTCGTCAAAATCCAGTAAAGCTACATGTTGGGTATAATTTGTTGGATTTTATTAATGCAGGTTTTTTTTTTGATCTGTCAACCAGCTAGAGCTGAATTTTTGCATCCAACACAGTTTTGAGGAGACCAAAATGTATGAAATTCTATTTCGTCAGAAAATCCTGACATTAGCTCAGTTTTGGAAATCTTGGTGACCAAACATAAAATGTACACCTAGCAGCCATTCGGCCCCCATCTCTCTAACTACTGGTATTTATATGTAAAAAAGCTGTTAAACATTAAATTCTGCATCTGGTTCAATATTTGTCCGTATATATCGGCGAGATTCAACACCATGTTTGGTCGTACTGAGCACTGACACGTCCAATGCTCTGTAAAGCTTTTCAGCACGCTACTTTGCTGTCTTGCACAAGTAGGATTTCAACGCTCACAACGTTGATGCATAGAACTACCTAAAATTCCAAAGTTGGGAGCCGAACAGTCCCCTATTGGATTCCAAATGCAATCCAATACAGGAGAATCCAGCAAGTTAGGAGACGTTTGGTTTGCCGGATCTAGCTGGATTAATGGGAATCCAGCAGTTCGTTAATCCAAGTACATGGATTTTCTGATTCTCAAAAGTACTGTAAAATTGTAGTTTATGTTTGGTTCTCTTGTATTCCGAGGGGAAAGCTTTGGAACAGCAGCAAAGTACAAATAAAAAAAAAGAGACAAAGTGGGCCTTCCATTCCTGCTCATCGACGCTCACGACAGCTGTAACGCTACAAACGCGCGGCGTTAAACGGTTAAAGATGTGACTACTGGCAAAGAATTCGTTTTGAGAGACAAGAAGACATACCAGCCAATTTGCTGGACGACGGCGTCCGGTAGATTTGAAATGGAAACGTGAATACAACATTGACTGTATACTTCGAAACTGCAGGATTTATCAACTTTTACAGCTCCAACAAATCAAACCTAATATTTACACAGCTGGATCCTAAAGTACAATCCAATCCAGTTAAATCCTGTAAAACAAACGTGCCCTTAAACAACCCCTATATTAAGAGTACCGATGTTTCTTCAAGTTGGAAGGTACTTTGAATATTGTGTGAATTTCCATTCAAAATTTTGAGTGAACTTTGATTTCTTCCAATAACAGATTGGTTCACTATTGCAACATTTGTTGATATTAATAGTTTTAGGATTATGTGGTACAATATCTGTTTACTTTTCTTTCTTGGCGCTTCAAATTAGTGGTTTCCAAACAGCCATTTAAGTTGTTCTGTAGCTCATAAGTCGTGCTTCTTAACAGAGAATGGAGAAAGAGATCGATCAAGTCAAGTATCTTCTTGATCTGGTTTCTAAGCTGAACAGCAAATTGAAGGGTTTCCAGGTAATTTATTGGTTTATGACAGCTTGCGAGCAGCTACCTCATTTTGTTCCTGTTCTCTAGCTTCTTAGACATGTCGCAAGCTATAAACATGTGTGGTTCTTTCAGTTTTGCATAAAAATTGCATTCCCGGGACACACGTTCCTTATTTATAAATCTAGCACGTTCCTTATTTATAGGGTAGTAGGGATAAGAAAAACAAAGCATACGGACACAGAGGAACGAAAGCACACTGGTCACTCACCTTTATTTATACGGTAGTAGAATCTAGCAACATAAACGGTTATATTATTTTCAGATCAATGATTGTTAACTCTTTCCTTATGTACTTTATTATACGCACCACTCTGGATTTTGTGAACATTTTGGTACCGCTATTGATCTATATACCTCCTTGACGCAAACTGTTTATCTTTTTGGAATAGTTAAAGTTAAATGTCACTCCGCTGTATTCTTCAGGCAACTATGTTGGAGCTATGGTTCGTAGAAGAACTGGATGTTTTGGCGCTTGCTCTAGAGGGGAGGATGAGAACTCATAGATTTCCTCTTGGCTACTCTGCAAGTTGAACCGTTTCTAATGACACACGCTCTGTTTCTCTTCAGTTGTATGATCGCTAATCTTTACCCTTGTAGAGTTTGAGGGTGGAGATGGAGTCTGCTCATGGCACTTGTGTTGCCGCTGTGTCCCATGCACAGGATAAATAGTCTTTTATCTTATACCATATACATAAAGGAAGGTGACTTGTGTGCTATTGGTTGCTGCCTGTTTGTTAGCTTGACCCGTGCTTTGTTTTCAGGTCACTATTTTCCATATAAATAAGAATCAGTCTCCTGCTTTCCAACAACTTGCCTGCATGGTTAATTCTTTTGTGTTTATCTTTTCATCTTTTGTGTTTATCTATTGAACGAACGGCTATTCTTATAGCTGACGGACCAACCAATTAGCTGATGCTTTCTATATGTTTTCTCTCCAGTATGCTTATGTGGATTAGTTTCATAGTGTTTACCGGCTCTTGTCTATTCTTTCAATGAGTACAATTTGTATGTTTATTCTTTTTGTAGGAACATATTGGTAAATTAGTCTTTGGTTGTTTTTTACAACAATCATTATAATGTCAAACAACTTACTTCTACTTTTGAACTTTTCATCAACTGCTAATCGAACAGTGGGGAACGTGTTGGCAAGTTAGTCCAGTCGGTTGTCTTTTTCAACCGGTCATTATAATGTCAAGCCACTTGTTTTTATCTTTTTTTGTCAGCTGCTAATAGAGCAAAATAATACAAAGATCATAATTGTCGTTACAAAAATGAGGACACATATTGATGTTGAGTGTCTAATCGAATAAGTTGATTTGGTCGGCTGCATCTTTATCTTGACGAGTGATTAATCAGTTAAAAACCACAGTTAACGAACATATTTATTTATTCATCAGTGCATGTTGTTTGCTTGCGTAGTACGTCAAATAGCTTGCTCCATATTTAGCTACTTCCGGTGCTAGAATCGAAGGCTCTTAATTGTGCTTATCTTTCGTTGCATTAAGTATATGATAAAATAACGAACACAACTATGACAATGCGAATAGAAGCCCGATGTTGTACAGAAGCAGACAAAAAGAGGAACAACACAGATGTCAACTTTGAGAAGTTCAGTCGTCCACGTTATAGGTTATTAGTTAGAAGGGAAACATTTTGTAATCAAATATTCTAGGTTACAGGAAGCCACAGAAAATTAATTAAGTCGTTCCCTTTTAATCAATTTTCTTTAAATCATTAGTATTATACATAAATGTCTAAGAAGAGGAAAAAATGTAATTTTAATAACGGCAAACTATAAATTGGAGGGAGATAACTGGCATTCAACCAATTTGTCCTTCATGTTAACATGTATGTAAATTATTATCAGTATTATTTGTCCCTAAAAAATAATTTTAAAGTTGACTTTGAAGTTCATTGGTTTGCTTATGCATTTTATTTTTCTGATTGATTTCTTGCTACTTTAGTATTTCTTTTAACAATGAACATGTACATGCTAAAAAATGATTGATGCAATTTAGTAGTTACTCGCTACATGTTGAGAGAGTTAGCTAGACATTAATCAAAATATTTTCTTTTTGATGAGTTGTATGCAATTATTATGAGTATTAATTGTTATCTTGATAAAAAAAGAAATTATATGCCCACATGTTGTCGATGTGATTCAAAAACTACTTTAAAAATCTATTTAACTCATTAATTTTTGTCCATTGAATTTTGTGTTGATATTTCATTTTTATGATCATTACTTTATTGTTTTTCTAGCACCCAATAGAGACGTGGCAGAGAAGGAGAGCAAATGTCACTTAGTAGTGACATGTTATAAATTGAAAGTGAGTCAGCAACATATTAATGGACCCATTTTCTTACAACATGTTACATGTAAATTGTTGTGACAATAATTATGAGCCCAAAAGAATATCAAATTAAACTTAAGTTTTCTCGATCGTTGATGAGTTTACCATACCAGCTTGGATGAAAGGACTCAAAAGGTGAATCGAGTTTAAAATTTTGACTACTACAACTATATATTAATAATGTACTTTTTTTTCTTCTATCGTGTACTAAATGTTATAATAACAATTACATGGTCAATCAATTGGTAATCGAGCAGAATAATACAAAGATGATAATTGTTATTATTCTTGACAACATACTTCAGTGGGATTTTTTTTTTCTATCTCTTCCTTTACAAAAATGACTGGACATATATTAGTGTTGGGTGTCTAATCGTATGAGTTGGTTTAGTGCAACTTACTTTGATTATTTTTTATTTTATTTTTTTATCGGTAGTTGTTCAAGCAGTTTGCTTTCATTAATCATTTTTGATGAACTATAAATTGTCATTAGAGTAGCTTGCTTATGCTAACTATTTTTGATTTTTTTATCAACTATTTTTTAAGCATCTCAGTCGGATAAATATCTCTTTTGCAAAATACGTTGTTATAAGTTCATGTTGGTTATCTTTTTCAACAAGTCTTTTCTCGAACATCTTACTTCTACTTTTTTTTTCATTTTTTGTTATAAGCTGTTGTTGAATCTTTTTTTGATATTTCTTTATATAGAAGTGACAATAGTTATTTTTGTGTTATATCCAAACAAATTGGTCAACGCATCTTGCTTCTATTTTTTCATCAGTTGATACTCAAAAATATTTTTTTTTGGAAAAACTATAGAGATTAACTTTTATTCATCCCGTTCTCTATTAGGGGCCAAATCAGATGCGGTTGAATGTTAACATCTTTAAGCAGCCAGTCTGGTTTTCCAGAGGAGAAATTAAACTGGGAAAAAGAGTACATAGAGTGTTTTGCAAAAGCGTCTGCCACATGATTATGCTTCCGGATGATGAACCAAAGCTGGAGGTCTGGTAGTGAGAGGAGGGAGCGACAATACTCTCTTCTCAGCGGCTGATGTCTGCAGGCAGCTAATGAGGCATGCTGCAGTAGATTGATGGCCGAAGATGAATCATATAAGATGACAGGGGCGGTCCACCTCTTGTCGATGCAGATCCGCATAGCATAGATGATGCCTTTGATTTCCGCCTCCAACACCGACGTAGCATATCCATGAAAATCTTGATACTAAAAAATCTTGATTATGCTAATATTTACAAATAAAAATAAAAGTGTTGACCACCATTATTTGAGTAGCTTGCTTAGTTAGTTTTAAAAAAATCTATTTCCCTTCAAAAGTGAGGATAGGGACTGTTGTTGGGTACTTCTAATAATACTTTTTATTTTTTACAAATTTCAGCAAAAATGGTTGATGTTGGATAGTATTTAAACAACTTGCAGATTGCACATTTTTACTAGAGTGGTATTCGAGTAAGCTTGGTTTAGTTAAATTCTTAAACAATCAAGTTACAAAAGCGTGATCGAAGCTGATAATCTTGAAACTAAATATAATGGAAATTTACGATAATCATAGAACATGACACATGGTGATTAATAAGCATATCTCAAATTGTATGCTACTCATGTAATTTTTTTGACAAAACTGGTGTGAATATCTCTTTGAACGACTCACTTCAAAAATTTATATTAGTTGTTATTGCAAAATTGTAACATAGCATATCAACTGCAGTCCACGTGCTTAGCACGTGCAATCTGCTAGTACTAAGAAATACTTGTGTTTGTTGGATAAATTTTCGTTCACTAAACAATTTGTGTGCAGTAGGCTACTTATTGCATGAAAATTAATGTTAGCTAGTTGAATAATGAAGTACACAACAGGTTCATTTTGTGGTAGCCTGGCTGTTTTAATTTTTCGCACAGACTGTTGATCGTAATTGGACTGTCTTGGGAGTATGATATGCCTGCGATACTGTTGTACCGTTTTTCAGACAAGCTTTGCATTCCTATCATTATAATTCAGTTGTACATCAATCTCTATCCTAACCACGGTAGAGCCCGTTACATGTGTTATACATGTAAGAAACTAAAGCGGAATAAATGCCATAATAATGAGATGACAATAGTTTGTTCCACTTCTTTATGTTTCAGTTAATGTAAGAGGAGATTAAGGAAGAACGTTATCTATATAAATTGATAGATAAAAGCATGTCGGTGTTTCAAGTCAACAAAGCAAGTTGATGACCAATTCACTCGCCATAGTATGCTTTTCTTGATATCCATGATATCGTTTTAATGTTTTCCCCTCAGCCATAAAATAAAATTTTAAATAATCTTTTTTTCTTTGAAAGTGTAAGGATGAGTTCCTGATGTAGTCTAATTAAATTTTGGTTCATATAAAAAAGCGATTAAACGTGAAGACCACCTAGTGAGATAGCCTAAAAAATTGATTAGGTGGATTTACATGCAAATTTCTTAATATTATTTCTTTGTTTTGTTTAAATATGACACAAATGGGTACTTGTCTGTCCCCAGAAAATGTAGATATTGCTACATCTAGAAATCCGTATAGGAACGTACGAACTTCACCTTGCATTGTATATGATGTGTTTTAGTGCAAGCACATCTGCACACCAGTCTGTTCATGTAGGTGCTTGTGTGTTCACTGTTATGTGGTGATAGATATCAAAATTTTGCATAATAGCTTGTTACATCAAACCCACTTTTGATTCAATGTCAGTATATTTTTGCTACAAATCTGTTGACAACTTTTGTGTGTGTGTAAGCCACTTGTTGATGAAACTCACACTGAAGTGAATGTCACGATGAATAGACGTTTAGGAACCTAAGGGATGTACAATTATTCGAGACAAAACAATCTGCAAGTATTATAACTTCAACTAATGACCAATTGAAATAGGTGGAATGTTGCAAAATGCGACAACTTCTTGGCACTTGGTCGATTTGCATTACAAAAATGTACATGAGGAGGCCGCTCATTAGATCAAAATCGTGTGGAGAAATGTACAAGTTTGATTGGATTGAAATGTCATTTTGGTAGGAAAACCATTCCCCCAACAATGTTGTGCGGTAGCAAGTGCCAGATAAGTAAGAAATAAGGGGTTTATAAGATGGTCGTGGCGGGGTCTGAGAATACTAGATGCGTAGGAAGAAAAGGATATTATATTAATAAAAACGTCTCAATGTGATATAAAATCGGAGTAGCAAGTATCCAAGCAACTACAACAGGGCCACCCTAAATGTTATGAGCATGTGTATCGCAGACCGACAAATGAATTGATTTTCAGTCATGTTAAGACAGGTTGAGCTAAGAAGCAAAGCCGTGCACCTAAATTATTTGGGAAGAGATGAATCATATATGGATCCATTACATCTCAATGATGACATAGCACATAACTTGGATGGAAAATTAACCTTTTCATTTAAGTACCCTAACATGGTTGGGGATTAAGGCTTATGTGAGTATGATATGTTCCAATCATTATTCCTATGCATGATATGATTTCATATTTAAACATCATGAAATTATGGTTACAAACTACATTTACTTAAAACAACATAAATGAGGCATGGTTGACTCCTAATAACTTCAAACTAAATCCATCTTGTCTTACATAGATTATTCACTAAGTAAATGACTTTGAAACCTACAAAAAAGTAAATGACTTTCAACAATCGACATTTACAAGTTTGTTGATGCAAGTGCACTTGATTTCTATCTAAATGATAGTTTTCACCCCTCTGGTGGACAATGTGTAACAAATATCGAGTTTCTAAGACAACCAAACTATATTATAACTTCCTTGTGCTCATAAGAATGCCCTTTATAACCCAATCCTTGTCCATCCATAACTAGGGAAACACCAATATATTGTGTACATGTTAAATAGTTTCAATGATGAATGCACTACAAGTGGCTTGCTAAGAGGGACTTTTGTGGAAGTCGCATGTCATAAATGGATGAGTCACATTAAGGGGGATCTTATTTGTTTTATGTCTCAAGAGGAAATATGAGGAGAATATATATAGAAAGAAAATCCTTAACTGCCAAGCTTGCTTGTTAAAAGACTTTTAGGGACAGTGATCTCTTTCCAAGGTAATGCAAGGTCCTTGCAAATTGAGGTATTTTATGCACATAGAAATGGGCTTAGAGAAATTCCTCATTGTAGTTTTTGTAGAAGAAAACAGATAAACCAACAAATAATGAATCGAAAAGGAAAGGACAATGAGTTTATAGCAAAAGTTGTAGAGTAAGGCATGCTCCAATACAAGTAAGGAGGACCAAGAAATTGGAACCTCATGTTTCTCAATAAATCAATATTGTAGCACTATTTATTCCATAATATATTTTTAAAGAATTACATTATCGAAGATCTTAAAAATGATAATGTAGTGATTGTTCATAAGGAAGAAAAAAAAGCATTATCGAGTGACCCATATTTCATTTTCACCATCTAATGCTAGAATGATGATGTTGTAAAACTGAAGAATTTCATGCTACATGGCTAGTAGTGGGATGAAGGTTAGCGTTTGCAATGGTGTAAGATCAAGAGGGTTTTGTATGTAATCTTAAAAATTATCAGATCACTAAAATTTGGTGACAACATTAGATTTTTTCCATAGGATAAATGATGAGTGATAGCATGGAGGGATCTTTTTCTATAGACATGGATCTCTATTTATAGTAAAGAGTGGAAGACCAACGTTGGATTTCTATGATCGATAAGTTTGATGATCTAACACGGTTGTATAAGGATGAGAGTTGGTGGTAAGGTTGATTTGTCTTAGGAAATGAAATTATTATAAAAATAACAATCCCTTGTGGAAAGGAGCTTGCATATATTAGGTTCAAATTTGAGTGATAACGTTAATTGTGTTTTTGCTTACCTACATAATAGTAAGAGATTATTTCATATGTCTGTGGGAAACCCATAAAAATATATTTTTTTACTAATTTATAATTTCTAGTGAAACTAGGGCATTTCTAGTATATAAAAAGAGGTCACAAGGGAAGTGGTCTCTTTTTACTAAAACACAAATATATATTTATGTATTCCAATGGGATTACAATAGTTATAATAGGTTACTCAAGTGATAGTAAACAACCACTTTCAAAAGTATATATGATGATACAAGTGTTATATGCCAAAAATTGGCTACTTTACCTAGTAAATAACCTCCAGTTTTGTATATATCATGCAAATTTTCTATCTCCATCATTGTTATTTATTTTTTGTATGTTTGTACCTATTCACCTTATCTAAAGTGATTTCAAATCTCAACAATGAAGAAGTAAAGAAATAAGATGATACAATGGAAATTGATCTTCACTAACACCAATCTAGGGATCCAAACACCGACAAAAATGATAACATGAGTTTGGAAGTCATTCCAAACATATGAAAAATAAAAAGATGATACAATGCACTCCACACTATTGTATGACCTCCATTTGATTGGTTGAATGGTCAATAGATCATTTGGATAATAAACATTAAAGCCATCATCAACATATATTCAACTGGTTAATTGATACCCCGATATGTTAACCATGATCATTTTCATCCTCCAAAAATTCAAGTGGATTGTCAACCAATCAGATAGGAAGTTTGTAGAACTTTTATTGACAAACCACTCAATCGACTAGCTCCAACCAGATGACTGCGATGTTGGGTGTCAGAAAACACAAATAGGGTTTGTTTCAAACACCCTAAAATTGCAGACAAAGTATTCAAAACTTATAAATAGACTCCTCAACTACAAGGGATGGGATCCAATGTATTTAAGTCAAAAGTAAGTTCTTTGGAGGGGTGAAAAACCAGATCCTAGTGACGAATGAGAGGGATAGATTTTAGACCTCCATCACCCAGAATGGGTGGTATTTAAAGACTCTCTCCCTCTATACCAAAGAGTTTATTTTACCTTCTTCTCCTATATTCTTGTTTTGATGTCTATCAAAAAATTCTACATTTTTTATTGTAAACATGTCTAAGTGTGCGTAGATCATCTTGTTAAACATGCAGCATAACTTCATGGAACCAAATTCACATTTTGCATAACTATATATGTATTGACTTGATCTGTTGAACATATCTCATTCCTTTAGCATAATTATAGTTTGGATGTTTGAACATCATTTCTTCTATTTTAATAACATAAAAAAATTGATAGGGTAAGTTAGAGTTTGACTAGGGAAACAAACATAACTCTCTAATATGAGTGGAAGAGAGAATTGTCCTTAAGAGATTGTTAAGGATTAGACCATCGTGAAATCTTATCTAATAATATTACAACACATGTTTATTGAATAATTCAAAATGGGAACTAGAAACTACCTAAAAAATTATGAAAAAATTAGTAATGAAGGACTGTGACGAGTTATACAAGAAATAGCATATTCTATGATGGTGAAACCCCATACCTAACTCTTTCTCCTATTTATTTTAACACAAAACTTAATTTCCTTTTTTTGATTTGAATTTAATCAAATTGTTTGAAATTTTGATTATCATAACTAATCTACCTAGATAATTTGATTGTAGTTTAATACAACTTCTGTGCTCTCTATAGGATCGATTATGAAGTATTGCATTGACACCATTCTTTTATAGGAGATCGAGGTTGCGTGGAATATTTTCCATTTATTTTTTATGGATTGAGACCCACACTCAATATCATAAAATTTTGAAGCTGTTATCATAGAGCAACATTAAGCCATTTAAACCCAAGCCAAGCTAGACTAGGCAATTCCTTTACTATAGTAATATATTAATATCTATATAGTTTTTATTCATTCTTTGTTTTTGCCATTGACTTCTCATTTATATGTACATGTGTTATAATATCCATATTTTTTTTCTATAAAAGGTATCCTTGTATGAGATGATTTCTAGAAAAAAGAACTTCTTGCATTGAAATATGAAGATTGAGTGATGCGATGATTTTGAGTCACATTTATAGACTTGTTTTACTTGCGTTTTATGTGTTTATTGGTCACTTTGGTGGTTAATATTGCATAATTCACTTACTTTAGTCTATGATACTTCTCAGTTCAAATCTCTCTTATTTTATCGTTTTGAGCATAAATGATTATAATTATAGGTTTTATCTCGGCTGATTTGGTTTTGTTGTGCAATTTCAAGAAAAACACATATCTGCAGCCGTCGATACCATCGACATCAGTCGATACTATCGACACAACCACAGGCAGGCAGCCGCAAGGAGAAGTGCAGAGTCGATACCATCGACTGGGAAGTCGATGGTAGCGAGTTACCATCAGGTTGCAAGCGATCATCCAGTCGATACTATCGATGCCAAAGTCGATACTATCGGCGCCAAAGTCGATACTATCAGCACTTATAGCTTCAATGACGGAAAAGGGATAAAATCGATGCCTAAGGGTGTCGATACCATCGACCCGTGTTGATGATATCGAGTCAGCATCAGGCAGGATGACAGAAAAGAAGGAAGGCTTGCCAATATCGCGAGGGGTCGATACCATCGACCCGCGTCGATGGTATCGACACCGTCAGATCAGAGTTTGCTTCAGATCAGCCCAAATCCAACGACTGTGATATTTTGGCGACCTAACTCGGTGTTAATACCTAAAGACGGCGGCCATGAGTGATCTATCACGTCATTAGCCACTACACACGTCCCGAGAGGGTGTGGAGAGAAGAACGGAGCCCAGAAGCACGCCCCAACCGTTTCAAGAGCTGAAGAAGACGTTCTCCACTGCTGAAAGGCTGTAGATCGCACATTCTATGCCGAGGAACGCTTGGATCTTCTCCGTTCAGGGGTTCACATTACTCATCTACGTTTTTCTCCATGTTTCCCCTTTCTTCAACCATGTCTTGCTCAGAGATGAACATGCGGGGCTAATCCCCTTTATCTTTAGGACTGGGAGTAGCCCGAGCAATCATTGTATGCCATTTTTATCATAGTAATTCATAAGTTATCTCTTAAATCCGTGGTATGATTTCGTTTTCTCAATTATATCATTATGCTTGATCACCCTAATGATAATCTAATGCCTTTAATTGCTTTGAAAGAAGAATTAATGGTTGAAAAGAGATGAAATTCACATTAACTCATAAATTTCTTGAACAAGGTGATGTACGGTTAATGGTGGAAACCCAGAGGTCATTTTTAATGCACCTAGTTTAGGGTATAGGTTACTACGACGGTGGAACCGACCTAGATTTAGGTAGTGAATTGTATCACGACAGTGAACAATTCTAACTACAAGCCACTACCCAGATAAAGAGATGAATCTGATTAACTATGTGGAAATTCATACAATGAAAACCCATAGTGAAACCGCAATCCTAAAGATCTTCAATTGAATTGATTAAACTAAACCCTTAATCGATTGCTTTGTTTTATTTTATTTTCTTTTATTTTTCAACAACTCTTAGAACCTTTTAGCTGGTCTAGCTGATTGCGAGCAGTTAATAGTAGTCTACCGATAATTCAGTGTCCCTGAGTTCGACTCGGGCCTCATAAGGGCTTGCACTACATTGAAGCGTACACTTGCGTTATACGCACGGTAAAAGCGTGTCAAGTTTTTGGCGTCGTTGCCGGGGACACGACAATTGTCGGCACTACAAGTGTTGCAAGCGGCCATTCTAGGCCACTTTTTTTTTTTTATTATCATTTTTGAAATTTATAGTTTATATTTCATATTTAGTAATCATCTAGCACGGTACTGAACCTAAATTATTACTTTGCAGGTACTAGTGCATGGTGAGAATGCGTAGCACAAACTTCGCGCATCTATCACCAGAAGTTCCACCGTTGGGACCAGATGACGAGGAGAACTACATTCAAGACCAACCAGAAGAAATAGACTCTGACTCTGAACCAGAAGCCATGGCAGAAGAATAGACAATAAGGGAGAAGATAAAGGCTTCTTCCTCATCCTCATAAAAAGTGCCAATCAAGAAGATAGCAGTTAACATTCCGACATATAAGATTGATCCAACATTAATAAATTTGGTCAAATTGAATGCATTCCACGGGCTGAAGAATGAGGACCCGGTCGCACACATCAACACATTTGTGGAGAACTGTGATATGATCAATATTGATAGGTTTCCACAGGAGACGCTTTACCTGAAGCTGTTCCCCAGCTCTTTGGCAGGTAATGCGCGTGAATGGTTGCATAATCTGGATGATGAGACAGTGGAAACATGGGACCAGATGATCGAGGTTTTCTTCGAGAGGTTCTTTCCGCCCTAGAAGACCAACGATCTTGTACGAAAGATCCACAACTTCAGTCAGAAAGCCGGCGAGATGTATTCCGAGACTTGGGAACGTTTCCAAATAATGTTGCGGAGGTGCCCACATCCTGGGCTCGACAAGGAGAAACAAGTCAAGATTTTCTATTTTGCTCTTTCTGAGCATGATAGAAGTAACCTAGATTCCACAGGTTCAGGGTTCTTCCTAAACAACACATGCACAAGGTGTTGGGAAATTCTGAAAAATATGGCAAAGAAGCAGTCTTGGGGTGATAGGGATAAACCAGAGTAAGTTAAAGTTGTAGGTGAGTCCAGGGCCATCAAGGAGCTGAATGAAAAATTAGATCTCATAGCTAAGAAGCTTGAGGAGAAAGAGGAAGAATCCGAGGAGGACGCCCAGGTCAAATTTATGCAACAACAGGGCTATAGAAACAATGATTATGCTTGGAGGAAGGATAGGAAATTCTCATGGAAAGATCCAAACAACTTCCTACAAGATCCATATGCAAAGCCACAATCAACGACAGAGGATAAAAGCACCGCATTGCTTAGTCAAGTGGTGCAACAAAATCAAGAGATGATGAGTATGTTCAGTAAGCAGTTGTAGTCCCAAGGTGAAATTTTGACTAAGTTTGGGCAGACATTGCAGAGTCATGGAGCGCAGATGAGGACATTAGAGGCGACGGTGACTCAAATTGCCAATGAAGTGGTGACCATGAAGCAGACAAATCAACACAGACCAGCTGGTAATGCAGAGCTTGCCCAAGCACATCATCAAGTGAAATATATATCTGTAATTAAGGAGGTAGAGCCCCCAGTGGTGGAGGTCCAGGAAAAAGGCAAACCAGTCTTTGACACGGAGGCTACACCGAGAATACCATATCCTCGCAATCATTATGGACTACCTGGCGGATATCTCACATTCAGAAAAAACTGCCAAGAGCACATAGCGGACGCGCCCACACCTAGGCAAGAAGAGCAGGTGAAGGCCATGCGTCATGGTGAAGCTACAGTCACTGAGAGAGAGGAGCCACCACAAGTTACACCTGTTGTAAATGATGTACCAAAGTCTACGCCAGAGGGTGACATTGAAGCAAGCTAAGGGGAGGAGACCCCGAAAAGCCCATATGTGCCACCTCATAAGCATTTAGATGAGGCAGTGGTGTCTTTTCTGGATAATCAGAGGTCGAAGAAGGAGCATCAACACTACTGGAAGTTCTTGGAGATGTTTAGGAAACTCCATATCAATATTTCGTTAGTGGAAATGATAGAGAAGATTCCCGCATATGGGAGGTTTATCAAGGATATCATCACCAAGAAAAGGTGGATAAAAGACACATATATTTGCCGGGTGAATGAGATGGTGAGCTCAATTATCCATGGGAGTTTACCATAAAAGAGGAAAGATCCAGGAAGTTTCTACATTCCATGTTCTATATGCGGCCATAAGTTCTCTTATGCACAGTGCAATTCAGGCGCTAGCATTAATCTTATGCCACTGTCCACATTTCAAAAGCTGGGGTTGAAGAAACTAAAGAAATCTGCTATGACTATTGAGTTTGCGGATGGGTCTATCGTGAAGCCATACAGGGTGTGTGAGGATGTGCTTGTCAAAGTTGACATGTTTATCTTCCCGGTGGACTTCATTGTCATGGACATGCCGCAGCTTACAGGTTGTGAGATGCTATTGGGGAGGCTGTTTCAAGCGACGACTGATGTTATCATGACTATCGAGAGAGGTACATTGACATTAGGGATTGGCCAGGATAGAGTTGAGTTCAAACTGCCGAGTGATCCCCTAGGAACTCTCTCTGAAGCTCCAAGCTGATAAGCTTGATTTTGTCTAGCCTAAGATGTTAAATAAGGGCGCTTGTTGGGAGGCAACCCAACCATAGGTAGTTTCATCTATTTTTGTTTGCATTTACAAGTTAGTTTGGTTTAATTTTGTTTTTAGTGTAAAAATGATACCTTGATCGTTTGTTCAGTGTGCATGCCTAAAGCAGAGTCGATACCATCGACCATTGTGTCGATGGTATCGACACAGGCACAGTTAGGCGGCTACAAAAATTTCTCTAAGTCGATACTATCGACGGACTCGTTGATGGTATCGACCTACCATCAGTGAATCGCCAGAACGGGGTCGATAGTATCGACATGGGTGTCGATACTCGCGAGATCCCTGAAGATTTTCAGACAAAATTTGTCTCAGTGAAGTCGATACCATTGACGGGCCTGTCGATGGTATCGACCCGGCTACAGGCAGAAAGCGGAGGCCAGGCCTCGTGAGGGTGTTTAACCTAAGAAGAGTCGATACTATCAACCCACATAGATGGTATCGATGTGACATGTCACCGATCCACGAGAGGAAATCAACGACGATCGCTACATCAAGGAAGTCGATCAGTGGGATGGGTCGATACCATCGACACCCGTCGATGGTATCGAGGCATCATCGATCTGGGCCCCCACATCAGGCTATCGACAGCTGTCGATACTCGCGAAGACTGGATTGTGCTATAGGTGTCGATACCATCGACCCGCGTCGATGGTATCGATGGGTCCGCAGCAGTGACGGCCGCAGTTATAAAAGAGAGGGGTGGTTGTCAATTCTATTCACACTTTCAGAGCTTTCTTCCTCTACTTGTGCACTGAGCATTGCTGTGCGACCGGAGGCCTGTTACGAGAGTCTAAGGATCGCGATCTTCACCGAGTCTTCACCAAGCTCCATCTTCTATTCCTTTTTCTCGGCGACAATGGTGCGGACAGATAGAGCATCTTCTTCACGCGTGGCCCCGATGGAGATCCCTGAATTCATTCCTCCACCACCCGCATTGATTACTCGTTCGAGGATTGTCCACCCTTCCACGGAGATCCGGAAGGTATACGAGGAGATAGTGAAGAGAAAGATTGAGCCCACTTGCTACATTGATCGGACTATGGTCCGCGATCTGGGGTTCAACGCCAACCTCACCTACGTCCTGTAGGGGCAGGTGAAGCATACAGGCAGAATGTCCGATGAGTTGGAGTACCAAACCAATGGCCAAACATTCTTCGGTGAGTGGCCGACTTACAAGGAACTCGTGGCGGAGTTCATGGTGTCGTTTGACATCAATGTTGTGCCCAATGACTTGATCGTCACCGACAGGGAGTGGAAGAAAGGGCGTGTGTCATTCAGACTCTTCAACAACAGTTACACCCTCACTCTCACCCAGTTCAATTTGGTGTATAACTGGTATCATGACGATTACCAGCACCGGAGGTCAGGAAACCGGACTGATTACGCCGGCATCTTTGCCTAGCTCATGACTGCGCCTCTCGGCAAGTCTGTGAGCTACCACAATGTTGTAGTTGCCGACTTCGAGCATCAGTTTGTGTGGATTCTGCACCGCATGCTCTGCACCATGCTTTTTGCTCACGACGACCTGTCTCTTAGAAAATTACAAGAGACATATTTGTTCTTTCTGCACAAATTACTAAAGCACGAGGAGTGCAATTGGGGCACGTTCTTCTTGACGCACGTGGTGGCCGTGAAAAGGAGTACGAGGAAAGCTCCTATCCATTTTGGGGGGATGATCACACCATTGGCCATCTACCTTGGGTTGGATCTCTCCAAGCTTACTCCCCTTTCCAACAGGAATAAGGTCAACCTCCATCATCTGCACCGCTCCAACCTCCTCCTACTCCGTGATGGCTTGGCATATGCACATTGCCACGTCAATCACGAATATCAAGAATGTGCGCTTCCCGACCCCGTCTTCAACATCAAGGGAGCTCAGCATTTCCAGTGGCCTATCATTGCCATCGACGACTCTGATGAAGACGGCGGTAATGACGACAATGATAATGACGGCGACGAGCATGAAGAGGAAGAGGATGCTTTCACTCCTCTTCGGGCATGAGTAGCACCCCGGAAACGTCCCCGCTTCCACCCGGGTGAATCATCATCTTCACAGCCTCCGCCACCTCAACCCTCTCATCAAGGAGAGGATGTTTATTCGATGCAAGGAATGTACTCGATGCTGCAGGAGATTCATCAGACCCAGCAGCAGCATACAACTTCATTCGCCAGTATTCATGATACCACGAACTGACTTTTCGAGAATCAGCAGGCTATTTATGAGAATGAGCGTCTTCTCCTCGACAACCAATAGAACATCCATGATAGGTTGCATAGGATGGAGATGCAACAACGACCCTTCTACGACAACTACTAGAGCCAGAATTATTTTGGGGGGTATCAACAACCTCCACCAATGCCCTAGTATGATCCGAGCTTCCAGGGGCAGTACCCATCATGGGACCCCACAACACCGCAGTACCCGCCTCCACCTGCA
This sequence comes from Alisma plantago-aquatica, assembly GCA_963693085.1. NCBI lineage: Eukaryota > Viridiplantae > Streptophyta > Magnoliopsida > Alismatales > Alismataceae > Alisma > Alisma plantago-aquatica. Next base: position 218,732,014 of record OY856409.1, read on the forward strand.
GAATGATCGGTATCATTGTTCCACCTTTTAAGGTTGTTTTTGACTATGAGGCCATAGTCGAATTCAAGCTTAGGGGGGGAGTTGGAACCGTTTCTATCCTTTGTTTTTCCTAGTTTTTAGTTTTTATTGCTTTGTCTTTTGTCATTTATTTCTCTTAGTTATTAGTTTGTTTTTAGGATCCACACTCTATCTAGTGTAATTGTGGATGTCTAATGTCATGTATCATCTCGTTGTTTGTACATGGGAATCAGGGGGTAAATTTGAAATTTTTTTGTGCTTTTGTAAGCTCGTGTTGTTTAACTTTGAGCACATAACTTAAGGAAATAATTGGGTTTGTCAACTCTAAAATAGGAAACCACAACTGTACATTCCTGTGATTCATGAAAAGTGGACGGAATTGGTTGTTTGAGCTTAAACTGACCAAATGATAATGAGACATGAATTTGAAATAAGAGAGAGAAACCTCTTAATTACTACATAGGTCAGTAAGGAGGGACACATAATATTTTTCCAAAGGTTCAGTCAATTAGTCTTGTGATCTATCCACCCCATTGTTTTCATACTCCACCATAAGAACTGGAAGTACATTACAGTTTTCATCTCTTTGATTGCATCCCATGTAGATAGGTCTTGCATTACAACTATTTTCACATATTTGTGCATGAAAAAAAAATAGAATAGTTATACATGCACATTATCCTTAGGTGCGTGTCATTTAGTTGCATAACTATCATTTTGTAGCTGCATTCACATTTTTGTGCATATAGTACAGTGTGCATCTTATGTCTTCTGAAACATTAAAGGTGACGAACTTGTTCCATACCTTCTGGATGCTTCAAATGTATAAGTTATGTAGCAATAAGTGAGTCCGACAAATAATTCATTGTCAGCTATGAAAATAAGGGCTTGAAAAAAAAATAAAAGTTGAAAAAAAAGTTTTGAAAAACAAAAGAAAGAAAAAAATATTGAGAAGTAAGTAAGAATGAGAGGGAGAAAGGAACATGTTCTCACTTGCATACTAAGAAGAATAAGCACATGGTGTAGTTTTATTAGATATTCCATCTCACCTGGAGACGGAATGATAGTGCATGCATCATTCCACCCAAATGTAGGCATTAGGGCATTTTCATTTGCATATGCATCATTTAGGTCATTATTGTTTTTGTGCATGTTAAAACTGTATAATGCTTCCATTTCTTCCACAACCACCTATTCCATCCACCCGTTGCTCGAATTGGTAGGCCACCGTGATCATCTCCTCACTCATTAATATCAGGAGAGCTGCTTCCATCTAGATGGTAGTTAGGACGAGCAACGTAGATAGAAGATCACAAGATGCCCCGAGTCTGGACCAGAGGATTTTATTATGTTAATTGCCTTATGTGATAGTGTTCATCAATTTTGAGGTAGCTATCTTTTATGGATGATTATTGTCGCCTTGAGGGTAATTATCATTCTGTAGTTAGTAAGGGCCGGATTGTGAATGTATGGCAGGGATCATATAGTAAAGCGGGTTGTGATAATCTGTTCTTTAGTTGACTCTCGCAATTCTATTCTAGAGTTTTGTTGCTCGAGGATGAGAAATGTGCAAGCTTAGGTGAGTTTGATGCGATGATTTTGAGTCGCATTTATAGACTTGTTTTACTTGCGTTTTATGTGTTTATTGGTCACTTTGGTGGTTAATATTGCATAATTCACTTACTTTAGTCTATGATCCTTCTCAGTGTCAAATCTCTCTTATTTTATCGTTTTGAGCATAAATGATTATAATTATAGGTTTTGTCTCGACGAATTTGGTTTTGTTGTGCAATTTTAGGAAAAACACATATCTGCAGCTGTCGATACCATCGACATCAGTCGATACTATCGACACAGCCACAGGCAGGAAACCGCAAGGAGCAACACAGAGTTGATACCATCGACTGGGAAGTCGATGGTAGCGAGTTACCATCAGGTTGCCAGCGATCAGCCAGTCGATACTATCGATGCCAAAGTCGATACTATCGACGCTTATAGCTTCAGGGACGGAAAAGGGATAAAACTGACGCCTAAGGGTGTCGATACCATCGACCCATGTCGATGGTATCGAGTCAACATCAGGCGGGACGACAGAAAAGAAGGAAGGCTTGCCGATATCGTGAGGGGTCGATACCATCGACCCGCGTCGATGGTATCGACACCCTCAGATCAGAGTTTGCTTCAGATCAGCCCAAATCCAACGACTGTGATATTTTGGCGACCTAACTCGGTGTTAATACCTAAAGACGGCGGCCAAGAGTGATCTATCACGTCATTAGCCGCTGCACACGTCCCGAGAGGGTGTGGAGAGAAGAACGGAGCCCAGAAGCATGCCCCAACCGTTCCGAGAGCCGAAGAAGACGTTCTCCACCGCCGAAAGGCTGTAGATCGCACATTCTACGCCGAGGAATGCTTGGATCTTCTCCGTTCAGGGGTTCACATTAATCATCCACGTTTTTCTCCATGTTTCCCCTTTCTTCGACCATGTCTTGCTCAGAGATGAACATGCGGAGCTAATCCCCTTTATCTTTAGGATCGAGAGTGGCCCGGGCAATCATTGTATGATGTTTTTATCATAGTAATTCATAAGTTATCTCTTAAATCTGTGGTATGATTTCGTTTTCTCAATTATATCATTATGCTTGATCACCCTAATGATAATCTAATGCCTTTAATTGCTTTGAAAGAAGAATTAACAGTTGAAAAGAGACAAAATTCACATTAACTCATAAATTCCTTGAACAAGGTGATGTACGGTTAATGGTGGAAACCCAGAGGTCATTTTTAATGCACCTAGTTTAGGGTATAAGTTACTACGACGGTGGAACCAACCTAGATTTAGGTAGTGAATTGTATCATGATAGTGAACAATTCTGACTACACGCCACTACCCGGATAAAGAGATGAATCTGATTAACTATGTGGAAATTCATACAATGAAAACCCGCGGTGAAACCACAATCCTAAAGATATCCAATTGAATCGATTAAACTAAACCCTTAATCGATTGCTTTGTTTTATTTTCTTTTCTTTTATTTTTCAACAACTCTCAGAACCTTTTAACTGGTCTAGCTGATTGCGAGCAGTTAATAGTAGTCTACCGATAATTCAGTGTCCCTGAGTTCGAATCGGGCCTCATAAGGGCCTGCACTACATTGACGCGTACACTTGCATTATACGCACGGTAAAAGCGTGTCATTGAGCATAGATTTTTCCACATTAGATGTAGGACAAAGAAATGAACATACAAAATGGTGGTAGAGATACCACTATTTGACAATGATATACCCACCAATGACAATGTTAGAAGAGTGTCACCATGACAACAATCGAGCTTAATAACTCAGAGATAAAAATGTTCCACCAAGACCAATTTGCTATCAAGGCCATTGAAGATACAAACAAACAAATCTAACACTTCATCAAACTATGTAACACTTACAAGATAAATGGAGTCACATGAACTAGATATGACTTATTTTTCCCATTCTTCTTTCTGGTATTGGGTATGTCATTGGTACACCAACATCCCCACATATAACATAAAGACATAGGAAGAGCTGATCAAGGCATTCCTCATCAAATTCTTCCCGTCAAGCCTGACAACATACTTTGGGAGGAAAAGCACATATTTCAAGGGGTGGATGGATCACTCCATGAGAATCATGAGACATTTGAGGATATTATGTGGAAATGTTAACATTACAACTTGGAGTTGTGGCTTATTTTTTACACATTCTGCAATATAGTTTTGTACTCAATGAAGACCCTTTAGACACCCCAGGTGGTGGTGGATTGATAAAGAAGAAATTCAAAGATGGGACAAAGATCATCTAGGATAGGGATAGAAACCATGTTGATTATTAAGGAGAGATAAAGTCATTTCATTATGTGAATATCATTACAAAACCAATTCTATACCGCATGAAGGTTTCAATAGAAAGGTTCATGGGATCATGATTTCTTAAAGAACCTGACTATTAATTATAAGGACATAAGGGGAAAACCTAAAGTCATACTTCGACCAGGACACTAGCAATTTTTAGAAGTTTTAGGCTTTCATGGTGGAACAAAGAACAATCAATGCCCAAGTCAATCAAGTACTTGGGAAACTCGAGATAATCTTGGAGAAGATATAATGTGTAACTCATACTCCTATGGTTCAAATGTTCTAGAATTTTATCATCCATATGACACATTCAAGTAAAACTTTTGGGGATGCGAAATAACTATTAACAAAATAAGTGCAAGAATATTACTACAAGAAGTGGGAAGCAACTTCTTGAGGTGACTCTTTACAAAGGGAAGGAACCACATGCCAAGGATATAATTAAAACAACTGAATATGGGGATAGAGAATCTCCTATAAACATTTACATGACTGAAGACAACAAGGATCAAATTTATCTCCTACAGGAGCCTACCAAACACACACTACTTTCACACAATGACTAGTGAACTATTACCTCAAGAAGCAATTAAAAACGTTATTGATGCCAAGCTTAATCTTAATGTTCCCTTAATGTATGCAATTTTCAAGATACCCACCTATTCCAATTTTCTCAAGTATACGTTGATGAGGAAGTAGAAAAATAAGGACAAAGAGGTGGCCAACCTTGAATGTATCACCAATGATATAGTGCAAGATAAGATGCCCATGAACCTAAAGGATCTAGATTCCTTTGGCCTACCGTGCTACATTGGAGACTCCACATGCCATAACAAGCTTGTAGATAATAGATCTAGCATAAGAATCATGCCTTTTGTTGGATCAAAGGGCTCTAGGGGGGGTGAAAAGAGATAAAAACACTCACAAAAAACTTATTAGACCTTCAAGTTACTTCAATTAGAACTATTGCAAATACGGAATTGGATGTGCAATCTAAACATACATAGAAAGGATGAGAGAGATTGAACAAATACAAGAACAAGCTATGTAGAGTGGTTCCAGTTTCCAAACTAGGGGAAAGTCAATCCACTACCTAGAGCGGTCAAGCTCTAGGATTTTACAACCATTGCATACTTACATTCCATTATAAGACATACAAATAAACCTTTCTTTTGTAGGGTAAGGATACCTAGCCTTCCTTTTTAAGGACCAAAAGGTGACAATAAACCTTACAAGGAGTTACCTGTCCTTCGAGATAGAGTTTTCAACCTCTATAAGGGCTTACCCACTCTTGCAAGTAGCTGGACACCTTCATCAAGGAGCTCCCCTTCTTGCAAAGAGTCTTCCACCTTGAAGAAATTACCCACTCTACTCAAGGATCTTCAATCTTCACCTTCTCCTTCAACTTGGAGAAGCTTTGCACCTTCTCCTTCACCTTGGAGAATCTTTCACCAACTTTGCACTTAAAGAAAGGGATTGGGAAAGGGAAGCTTTAAGACCTTTACAAAACTACAGTGGAGTAGCTCTCTCTCTCACATCCTATCTCACTCATATGGATGTTTTGAAGTGTAATCAAGAGAGAGAAAGGGGCTGTAGTGGACTGAATACACTCAACTATAGCTAGGAGCTTAAATAACATGAAGGAGAAACCTTGAAATGAACTCGAAGAGGTTCTATTTATAGTTGGGGATGTCCACTAGTGTGTAGAAGCACTTAGTAACAATTTCTTGTCTTTTAGGGTGTTGTAGTGGATCTATTGATGATGTTTTACAACACTCCACCGACTAGTATCGCTTTTTCTGCACATTCTGTACAATGCAGTCAGTCAAGTTTCAATAAAGGTAACTCGACCGATTGCGTTATGGGACAAAGTAAATTTGAAGCACCAGTCGAGTTTATCCTGGATGAAAGTTGGCTGATCACTTAAATATGATATGCTAGTGTAAGGTTCAATTGAATTTGTCTTGAGATAAACTCGTCTAAACCTGGACATTTCCAAAATTCGTCAAGAGTGTCAGTCGAGTTTATCAAGGATGAAACTTGACCAAACAAGGACTCTAAAATGAATTTTAGAAATAGTCATTAGAGTGATTAAACATTTGAATTAAGTGCTCCTGATTTTTTCTTGTCTTAGTTACAAGTCATAACATCAATACAAATGGTTACAAAAATTGTCCTAAGGGTTTTAAGGCATTTTCCACAAAAGTGCATTTTAATTGCTTTTGACTTGAACTAGATCAAGCTAGTGCTTGATTGAATTGATACTTTTCATGTACCTAATTCCTGAAATCAATCTCAAATAGACATATTAGATACATATGAATAGAGTGGTTAAGTCATCATCAAAATATGGATAATGTATAACACTTAGGTCAACATTCTCCCCCTTTTTGATAATGACAAACCATTCCTCAACATATTGAAATGGGTATAGAAATAAAAACTTTTACCTTACGAATTGTAAGGTGATACATGAATGAAGAATTGCAATTTCTCCCCCTCAATTCATGATTACCTTAATTTCTCTTTTCATTCACCTGTATGGTTAGTGTCTTCCACAAAGAGAAAAGACCATAACACATATATACTATTGAGTCCTCTTGAAAGTCACATGATATTTTTCATAAAAGACTAGAAAACAAAGCAATATGATTGAGTCCACTTCTCCCCCTTTGTCATATCAAAAAGGTAGGGGGTAGAAGAGATATGAAACACATGTATTATCTATAGGCACCAAATACACAAGCAACCACCAAACAAGCACCAAACATGGAAAACAATAGAGAGAACAAATAATCTAGATTCATAATCAGTATATGAAACCACATACCAAGAACTCATAAGGTGTAACCAAACAAAGAGTTAAGGTACATAATATTTAGATTAAAACACCAGATATGTCCCCTCGATATGAAAACTATAAGCCATCTAGAAACAATGAGATATAAAAATTGTATACCTCAAATATAGTGCCCAAATGTTTAGTACATGATAGTGTACGAAAGTTATCAAGACTAAAGAACTAAACATCTAGGCTATCTATGTTAACTATGTCATTGTCAGCTTCATCATCCTCTAGTTGGTAATCCTCATCCTCATCAGAAGGTGCATCTAGGGTAGCAAGAGTGTCATCACCTCCATCTCCATCATCACCATCAACATCCTCATCATCATCACCCTCACCATTGCCAACATCCTCATCATCCTCATCCTCAACATCTTGATCTACCATCTCCTTGTTGGTAGGAGGTTTGAAGGCATGAGTACCAGGCCACTTGTTATTTTCCTGGGCCCAAGACATACCACATGCAAGTAATGCATTTGCTTGCTCAAAACTGGGTATAGAAACCCCATCAAAGCAAGCGAGCATGGTAGAGGTAGGTCCTGGAGGTAGAGTAAGAAATAAAGTGAAACTTGGCTGAGGAGCGGTAGGGGCAGGTCCACCATCAGAGACAAGGGGTACAACAGAAGCAACAGGTGGAGGGGCTGAGTAAAACTGACTATATGCATAAGAAGCATAATCAACACCTGGTAGGGCTGGTAGGAAGGGTAAGGGATGGATGCAGGATAGGTTCATGTGTAACATGATCTGAACTAAGTCCTGGTGGATGTGGTCCTGAACCTGAAGATTATACGCATGTTGGTGTATCATATATCCCATAAGGGCTTCATTTGACACCAAAAATGAGGCTCGATCAGGTCTAGGTGGTGGTGGAGGATCCTGGGTGGATGTGGAAGCACCTGGTGTGGTAGAGGAAGTAGGGTGGAAAGAATTATTGATAGTGGTTTCACTAATATAAACAACTTTTCTACTGGCTTTGTAGCCAAGATCATGGAAAAGATATTTGTCAGAATGGAAAGTAAACAAACCACATATCAAGTTAGGATAAGGGATATGGGTACCGCTGGCATTCTTCCCTGAGTCAAAGAATGTCATATGGTGAAGAATATAAGAAGACCAATTGACTCTCACATCATTCAACATACAATACATGATCACAATAGTATTATCTGTAATATCCATTTAATTTCGCTTTAGATGGATGTTCCAGTTGACTACTAAAGCAATCAGATGGGTCTTGATGTCTAGGGAATAGGTGGGTAGTATGAATTTCATCCTATATGGGACGTCGAGTTTCTTCAAAAACTTATGGATATCGGGAAGGGTAAGCATAGGGTCAAAGCATTTGTAGAAAGCCTTGAGGTCAAGCAAGTCATGGTAGCTAGAATAGGAAGACATCCATGACCAGAGAAGTTGATACCATTGAAAAAGCTATTCAAAGAATCCTCAGAGATTGAAACCTTGGTGCCGACAATCATGGAAGTCAATATGACTTGGGTGTTAGGTGGTTCCATGAGGGTGTTATAGTTCCACATTAGATTGACATATAATTTGTGGATTGTCTTTGTGCTAGACATGAAATTATTAAAGCACAAATACTCTACACACAAAGCATTAAGATGGTCTACTTTGAACACCTCAACAACTTCTTTTGTCACCTCACTTGTTGTAAAATGAGGTTCAAACAAGTCACAGAAAGGAAAATAAGTTTTAGGAAAAAGATCCTTGTACCTATTCACAGCTTGGGAGGAGATAAAAGAAGTGTCGTCAAAGGAGATGTGCATAGGAGCAGCAGAGGAAGATGGAACTCCATCTAGTCCAGTGCGTTTCCTACGGTTGGAAGCCATGGAGGTTGGATGGAGAGAAGAAGACCACCAACAGAGAGAAAATCACAAGCAACAAACCACCTAACCACCTAGGTCAAGGTTGGGAGAGGCAATGAGCACTAATCCAGGGCTAAGGAGGGTAGAATAGAGGTTGGGTTAGCCCTAGGGTTAGAGGAAGAATTATGGAGAGTATCAATTGATGGACATTCTCTAGTTGAGAGGTAGAAAAGTTAGCCATGGTGTATATATTTTTAGTCCAGCACTGTTGTTGGTCGATTTTAGGTTGTGGAAAACTTGACTGAACATGCTATTTAGTTCAGTCCTCAACCTATGATCAGTTGAGTTTCTCCCATATCAGACTTGACCAAATGGTCAGTCTGTCTAAAAGATAAGAAATTTAATCTATCCACCAGAGTGCTACATAAATTTATTTTTCTATCCTATCACATGTTTTAAACATATTGAGGCATATATCACTCATCATTGACTACTATTTTATGGTAAAATAAGCATATGCAAAAGATAGCCAAAAAGAAGAAAAACAAGACATGAAAACAAGGCAAATATAGAACTTTCAAGTAAGAGAAGAGCAATATAGGAGCAAGAACATATAGGTGTATGAACAACTAGCTAGAAGGCATATTAACATCATTAAGAGCAGTTATAAACAATTTTTATCTAATAAAAGTAAATTGCTATCTAGATAGAGGTTTAGTGAAAACATCCGCAAGTTGATTCTCTGAGTCCACATGCGTGATACAAAAATCCTTTTTGGCAATGTGGTCACGAAGGAAGTGGTGACAGACCTCTATATTTTTAGATCTACTATATAATAGAGGATTATAAGAAAGATTGATTGAACTAACATCAAAATGAATGTTAAAGTCTTAGAGCATTTGCTTCATCAATAGGAATTGGGCACAACAACTCCCAACTTCAATGTATTCATCCGCTTAAGTTGAAAGATAAACCATGCTTTGTTTCTTAGAGAACCAAGAAACCAAGCATGGTCCTAGGAAGAAGCAAGTGTAACTTGTGCACTTTCTATCAATCAAACACCCTACATAATCGACATAACTATAGGCGGTAAGAGTAACGTCCCTTGACTTGGGATACCATAGTCCAAAATTTTGAGTTTTGCCTAGATACCTTAAAATCCTCTTAACCGCTACGAGATGGGATTTCATAGCACTTGATTGAAATCAAGTACACAAGCCAACACTAAACATTATCTCAGGCTAGAGGTAGTTAAATAAGGTAACCTAGCAATCATACCTCTATAGAGCTTCTCATCTACTTTCTCACCTTGATCATATCTGTCAAGTTTGGTGGTGTTTGACATGGGAGTGTCTGTTAGCTTGCTGTTCTCCATCCCAAAGTGCTTCAAGAGTTCACTTGTATACTTGCCTTGGTTGATGAAGTTCCCTTGCTTTGTTTGTTTGATTTAAAATCCAAGGAAGAAAGTAAGCTCCCCATCATAGTCATCTCGATCTCACTCTGTGTGATGTCAACATATTTTCTAAAACTTAATCTGATGTGTGATGTCTAATTTGAAACCTCACCTCAGCCAGAATCCCAATTTAAACACCACACACTAGGCTAAGAAGAATAAAACCAGAGGAAGTCAGAAGGAAAAAAAAGTAGCACATGCACATGAACAATAAACAAGCCATACAACACATGTTCACGATTAAACATATAATTACAAAATATATTATCATTATAAATTGATATTACACATTGAATAGTAAAATTTTACATATGCATGTAATACATCTAAATAACAAGATCTTAAGACAACAGGTGCACCTGTCCATCAACTCGGCACACAACTCTCAATCATATTGGTTCTTTAAGAGCATATAACTACAACCTAAACAAAAGATTACATGTGGTACATGCCCACACAATATTCAAGAATATTGTACTGAGTACACCTACATGACTTTTTATATACCTCTCATTACTGTGCTTGGAATCAAGATAAAACTAATACTTGGCAATAATAATAGATAACAAAAGCATACTTGAACAAAGATATTTATTAATAAAAGAGAACACATATTTAGGTACAATTTCCATTATACGTAAAGTTGATCAACCACATGCACTATTTTGTCAAAGGGATTTAGTGCTCACATGTACTATTCTGCCAAAGAGATTTAGTACTTTCATAAATGCACTATTATGTCAAAGAGATTTAGTGCTCAAATGTACTATTCTGCCAAAGAGATTTATTACTTTCATCAATGCACTATTCTACCAAAGAGATTTAGTGCTATCATATAATGGATCAGATGTCTTATATTTCATGTGTTCATAGCCATAAGTATGGAAAATCAAGCAAGATATCATAGAAGAACAATCATTTCATCCTGTATCATATGCCAAGCATTTTACTACACATAATACAACCATACTAAGTAGTAGGCCAAGTAAGAGGTAAGGGCGTACCTAGAAGAAATACAAACCTAATCATCATATATTCCTGGATTCAACTACCACCCTTGGTAAAACCCTGATAAAGACAAGACCATGTACTATCATCATATTCCCATCATCTTAACCCTAGTTATATCCATTTTAAGAGTTTGCTTACGCATTAGGATGTGTGCATCATTACTTGTCTCATCTTCTAGGAATTATCTTACTGATGTCATATTCCAGATTATTTCCTCATTAACTGATAATCATGTTTTCCATCATTATGTGAACATATTAACATAGGTCACATTCAGTAGTCATATCATGGTTACATAACATGTACTAAGGGCATCTTCATATAACATAAATTCTATGCATCTCACTGATATCAAAGTTCCACATTAGCTTCCAGTTACTAATATTAGGGTATTTTGTAATTTCCATCATTTATTGATCATAAATATATTTTCTACATTTTATATAGGGCTATTATCCTTAGATAGACATTCTAAGCAAATTACATGATTAAATGTCATTACATGATCATATCTAACATCACATGGATTCTAAAATACATTTAAGAGTTACTGATGCATTCTCGTAATTTTAGGTCATTATTTGATATTTATTACTCATGAAACAAGTGTAACATGTCTTATATGAAATCACTATGATTTAAACATCAACAGGCTAATATTATGGTTCCATGTCGTTCTATGCATTTTTTATGAGAATTTCAATATATTATTTGTATTGTTTTGACAATGGAGCTAATTAATACTGATTATTGAAGATCTGAGGATTTTCGAGATAATTACCTTTTTCGGCCAATCCGAGGCATCCATGTATCAACTATTGGGGTGCGGGTCCTTTTCTTGCTATGGGCCGGTCTAGGTAGATGAATTGTATGGTTCAACATGGATTTTAGTCAGTTCAATTTGGGATTTATGTCACTTTGTTCCTCTCTCACGGATCTCAATTTCTCTCACATCGCGATCTTTCCTCACACTAGGTTCCGTCCCATCTATAGCGTGCACTGCCTCCTAGCCCAATTCCAGTGAGGGACTGACCGTGATTTGCTCATGCTCATCTAATGCTACAGACTCCATTAGCTTCGGAATTCATGTATCCTTCACGATGGCACCTTCACATCGCCCGCCCACCATTGAAGCTCCTCTTTAGTGTAGCTCGTCATTGTTGGTCTCTATTACAGAGGAGAAAAGAGGCGAAATGCCTATGCTCAATATATATCTAAAACAAAGAACTATGAGGCATTCATAAACTCTCCTACAACCTCTGTTTATGATGGCAAGGTCTGAAAAGCTATCCGGAGATTCACCTTCTCCTCCGGTAAACCCAAGGTACTGTCCTTAAAAGAACCTGTAAGGGCCCGCGATCAACTCCTCCGATCCCAAGCTTCACTTTATCCTACTCAAAGATCCTCAAGATCCCCTCTTTCTTCACTTTCCAACTCTTGCCACTACCTTCTCACCGTAATGGTGAAACAGTGAGAGACATAGGCTAGTTCTCCCTCTACAAGCGACCAAAAGACTCGAATGATGGGTTGTTACAACTGCTCTCGCATGAAATCCATTCTCAAGCCATGATGAATGAGAAGAACTACGTGCCTGGTCATTGCTCGTGGTCAAGGTATAACTGCAGGGTAGAGGACAAAATCCTGACCATGGGTTACTCACATGCGGCTGAGATGGAACCTAGAAAACAATGGATCTGTGGCTTCTCCTTTTTAGATGCATCTACCATTAGATAAGAGATATATGGTTAAAAATTGGCTTCACAGACCCAACTCAACTAAGGGGCGCGTGACACTGATTAAATCAATGACTTAGGTCTATAAATAATCAACCATGCACATTATTTCACTATATTCAAACCTACATAACTTCTTCTAGGAGTATCCAATCGTCCTCAAATTTTGACCATATATTTATCATAACTCAAGATACATTCTACTCAAATTTGGTGTCAATTTTTTGTTTTATCATCCAATTAAATACTCCAAAAAGGCATGAACTTAAGGATCTTACTCATGATATCAACATCAATCAATACTCAAACTTAAACAAAACACTTAGAACTCTCAATATAACTCAAATGTATGAATTCCAATATGTCATTGGAGATTAAAGATTTTAAAAGAGAAATTTATCACATTCCACACACCTTAAAAGAGATTTTTTCCTTGAAATTAAACCAAAATCTAGTCTATCACATCATATACATCTTAAAAGAAATTTTGTCCTCGAAATTAATTCATTCTCATAATCCAAGAAAAAAAGGTCTTCATTCACATGTAGGGTACCACTTTAGTTGCAACACATCCACAAACAAAAATTTTAGAACTATTTATTTATCAATTCTAGGAGACTTCAAAAGCATCAAGTTCTAACATTATGTCATCAATTTTGGAAGAGTTATTTGTAATTAACTCAATTGATTCATATAGATCATAACAAGGTGCCATCATCATTATTTCATGTTATTGGTTACAACATATTCAACATATTCACTAAGCACTACTATTAACACCCTATCTATCATATGTCATATGTCATTAATATGATTTCATATGACTATCATATTTGGTTACAAACTTTGTTAGTGACTTAATAACTTTATTAACCAACTATATCAAATTATCATCATCATACATGTACGTGGTTAATCATTTATGCATTGATAACTATTAAAACATTACTAGGTTTTCCATCATGTCATATGTACATATCATATCTCAAGATAAGATCACATTCTTATGTATCATGGTTGTTCTAAACAAACTCATACAAGTATCTTGTCAATCATATATCAAAGATTTACCTAGTCTAGTTGAGGTTCTCCTAACCCATTACTTGAGGGTATTGTCATGCTCAATCTCTCTAAGCTCACTCAACTCTATGAGTATCATATGCGCTATCTCTATCTTCCCTCTTTGGTCTAGGGTTATCATGTCTACCTCAATGACACCGACAAATAGCTTTACAAGATCTAGCCACATAAGCACAAGACAAAATATGACATGACATTTTCTTCATAGATCTCTACCCTTGAAGCATGCTTACCCAAAACTCTCTTATATATGCATCCCCTAGATTACTACAAGGAACCACCAACCCAATCTTGAGGCTTCACATAAACTAAAACATAGTTACCTCCTCCAGGGTCTTGGGACTCTTTCTCCCTCACGCAGATGGTAGGTTCTCATATTCATATTCACATATGCAGATATAACCAACCTCTCTTTGAATATAGGGTTTGGTCCTCCCAAGGACATCTAGGGTTCAACAAGACTACATAAATCATGCATAAAGCAACTCATCTCAATCACTCAGGAGTATTCTAGTTTAGGACATATCATATCACATATTTTCATATTTCTCATATCTTGGAGTTCAGATTCTCTGACCTTCTCCCTCTAGGTTTCACTCTCTCCGGAGTTAACCCTATAGAGGCCCTCCTTTGTAAAAGAGATTGAGGCCTTTTCTGATTCACATCTTGTCTTAACTTATCTCATCTCAGAAAAGCCTACGTACTTGCATCAACAAGCTTATGCCAAAACCTCAAATCTGAACTCAGGTCCGCAAAGACAAACATAAATAATCATGATTTAACTTATATCATCTATATAAGGCTTAGATATTATCATCTAAACAATATTTCATCTATTCCATCTATCTCATATTCTAACAAGGCTCTAGACATCTAATCTAGAACTACTCTTTCTTCTAGACTGATTTCACTCACTTTCACTTAGATTGCATGACCATCTCCTACTCGCACATGTGTACGGACACACTTTTGTAATACTTACACATATAATAAAATATTATATAGTTTTTCTCTGGTAAAATAAGCATCAGAGAAAATATTGAGTCTCAATCCGAGTGGAATCAAAACCAAATCCACAAAATGAGTGTCTCACACATAGTAGAGAGTCTAGTGCCATGTCACCTAATGAAAAAGGTGAGAAAAAAGTGTACACTAGCGTAGCTACCCTAGACAATGCACAATATATGTATATGATTTCTCTTCCCTTGATGCACATCATTTGCAAATAATGTAATGTCCCATACCGCCACATTATAAGGAAATAATGTCAGCTTAGGACTTGCTATAAAACAAGAACTAGTCCAAACCTAGTTCTCAGACATCTAGGTGCTAACCTAGAGGCTAGGTCAGATCTTGTATCTATAAGACAATTAATCTAACATTAAAAAAATTTAAAGTTCAAGGTTTTCTTTAGTTGAGTTGCATAATGAGAAAATGTTAGGCTTTTCTATTTTTCATGCTCTGATACCACTTGTGATGTCCCCGCATTTTCTAAAACTTAAATTGATTTGTGACATCTAAATTGAAAGCTCACCTCAGTGAGAATCCCAATGTAAACACCACACACTAGGCTAAGAAAAAGAAAATAAGAGGAAGTCAGAACGAAACAACAGGAGCACATGCACATGAACAATAAACAAGCCATACAACACATGTTCACCATTCAACATATAATTACAAAATGAATTATCATTACAAATTGATATTACACATTGAAAAATAATCTTTTACATATGCATGTACTACCTCTAAATGACATGATCTTTGGACCACATGTCTACCTGTACATCAGCTCACCACACAACTCTCAACCATCCTGGTTCTTCAAGAGCATATAACCACAACCTAAACAAAAGATTACATGTGGTACACATCAACACGATATTCAAGAATATTGTACTAAGTACGCCTACGTGTCTTTTTATATACCTCTCATTACTGTGACTTGGCAATAAGATAAAAGTAATACTTGATAATAATAAAAGATAAAAAAATCATACTTGAACAAAGATGTTTATTAACAAAAGAGAACACATATTTTAGGCACAATTTCCATTATATATAAAGTGATCAACCACATGCACTATTCTGCCAAAGAGATTTAGTGCTCACATGTACTATTCTGCCAAAGAGATTTAGTGCTCACATGTACTATTCTGCCAAAGAGATTTAGTACCTTCATAAATGCACTATTATGCCAAAGAGATTTAGTGCTCACATGTACTATTCTGCCAAAGAGATTTAGTACTTTCATCAATGCACTATTCTACCAAAGAGATTTAGTATTATCATATAATAGATCATATATCTTATGTTTCATGTGTTCATAGCCATAAGTATGGAAAATCGACCAAGATATCACACAAGAACAATCATTTCATCTAATATCATATGCCTAATATTTTACCACACATAATACAATCATATTAAGTAGTAGGCAAGGTAATAGGTAAAGACGTACCTTGAAGAAAGACAAAACTAATCAACACATATTCCTGGATTCAAATACCACCCTTGGTCAAACCCTGATGAAGACAAGACCATGTACTATCATAAAATTCCCATCGTATTAACCCTAGTAATATCCATTTTATGAGTTTGCTTACTCATGATGATGTTTGCATCATTACTTGTATTATCTTCTTGGGAGTTATCTTACTAATGTCATATTCCAGATTATTTCATCATTAACTGATAATCATGTTTCCATCATTATGTGAACATATTAATATAGGTCACATTTAGTAGTCATATTAGGGTTACATAACATGTCTTAAGGATCATGTTCATATAACATGAATTCTATGCATCTAATTGATATAAAAGTTCCACATTAGCTTACAATTACTAATATTAGGGCGTTCTATAATTTCCATCATTTATTTATCATAAATCTATTTTCTACAATTTATATAGGGTTATTAACCTTAGATAGACATTATAAGCAAATTACATGATTACATGTCATAACATGATCATATTTGACATCACATGGATTCCAAAACACATTTAAGAGTTACTAATGCATTATCATAATTTTAGGTCATTATTTGATATTTATTACTCATGAAACAAGTGTAACATGTCTTATATGAAATCACTGTGACTTAAACATCAACATGCTAATATTATGGTTCCATGTTATTCTATGCATTTTTTCTGAGAATTTTAGTATGTTATTTTTATTTTTCTGACAACGGAGCTAATTACTACAAATTATTGCAGATATGAGGATTTCTGAGATAATTACGTTTTTTGGCCAATCTGAGGCCGTAATGTGTCCAATATTGGGACATGACTCCTTTTCTTGCTGTGGGTCGATTAGGGTCAATGAATTGTCTGGTTTAACATGAATTTTAGCTGGTTCGGTCTGGGATTTATGCCGGTTCGTTCCTCTCTCACGGATCTCAATTTCTCTCACATCACAATCTTCCCCTACACTGGGTTTTGCCCCATCTATAGCGTGCGCTACTGCCTGGACCAACTCTGGCGAGGGACTGGACGTGATCTCCTCCTACTTATCTAATTCTACCGATCCAATTAGCTTTAGATTTCATGTATCCTTCACGACGACACATTCACATCGCCCACCCACCGTCGAAGCTCCTCTTCAGTGTAGCTCGTCATTGTTGGTCTCTGTCAAAGAGGAGAAAAGAGGAAAAATGCCTATGCTCAATAGATCTCCAAAACCAAGCATCACGAGGCATTTAGAAACTCTTCTGCAACCTCTATTTGCAACGGCGAGGTCCAAAAATCTATCCCAAGCTTCACCTTCTCCTCCGGTAAACCCAAAATCATTAGCTAAGGTACTTACCTTAGAAGAACCCGTAAGTGTGCGGGATCAACTCCTTTGATCCCCAACTTCACTCTATCCTACTCAAAGACCCTAAAGATCCCCTCTTGCTTCACTTTCTAACCCTATCCACCATCTGCTCACCGTAATGGAGAAGCAGTGCGAGACGGAGGCTTGTTCTCCCTCTACAAGAGAAAAAGACTAGAATGATGGGTCGTTGGATAGATAACCTCAACTATTACAAATGGTCTCACAAGAAATCCATTTTCATGCCACAATCAATGAGAAGAACGACGTGCCTAGTCATTTCTTTTGGTTAAGGCATAACCGCAGGGTAGAGGACAAAATCTTGACCATTGGTTACTTGCAAGCGGCTGAGATGGAACCTGGAAAACAATGGATCCATGGCTTCTCATTTTTAGATGCAGCCGCCACTAGATCAGAGATATGGGGTTAAAAACTGGCCACACAGACCCAACTCAACTAAGGGGCGTGTGACACTGATTAAATCCATGACTTAGGCCTATAAATCATCAACCGTCCACATTATTTCACTATATCCAAACCTACATAACTTCTTTAGGAGTATCCAATCATCCTCAAATTTTGACCATATATTTATCACAACTCAAGCTACATTCTAGTGTCCAAAATTTCTTGTTTGATCATCCAATTAAATACTCCAAAAAGGCATGAAGTTAGGGATCTAACTCATGATATCAACATCAATCAACACTCAAACTTTACCAAAACACTTGAAACTCTCAATGTAACTCAAATGTGTGAATTACAATATGTCATTTGAGATTAAATATTTCAAAAGAGAACTTTGTCACATCCTACACACCTTAAAAGATATTTTTTCCTTGAAATTAAACAAAATCCAGTCTATCACACTCAACATAAGATAACTAAGCTCCTTACAAAGATCAAGATCAGTTCTGACAAAAATGATATCATCAACATAAATTTGAACAACCACAAAGTTTCTAGAAGTGTGTTTGAGAAAAAGAGTAGAATCAACTTTTCCCATGATATAGCCATTGTCTAGAAAAAATTCTTTAATTTATAATACCAAGCTCTAGGGTCTTATTTGAGTCCATAGATAGTTTTTTGCAACAAATAAACATAGTTAGGTAGCTTAACATGTTCAAAGATGGGATTTTGAGCCACATATACTTCCTCCTCTATTGCACCATTCAAAAACTCACTTTTAACACCCATTTAGTAAAGCAAGAAATTCTTATAACTAGCAAAGGCAAGTAATATTCTAATAGATTCACGTCTACCAACATGCATAAGTTTCATCAAAGTCAACACCTTCCTATTGATTATAGCCTTGTGCAACTACCCTTGCCTTATTTCTTAACACTTTGCTACTTTCATCTAGCTTGTTGCTATAGACCCACTTGGTGCCAATGATCTTCCTATCATCTGGTCTTGGCACTAGGGTCCATACTTTGTTCTTGTCGAACTTCTTCAACTCTTCTTGCATAGATAGGATCCATTCATCATCCTTGAGAGCTTCTTTGATGTTGTTAAGCTGTAGTTGTGAGATGAAGGTGTTGTTGGCTTATTCTTTGTTGAATGCATCCAGTGTCTTCAACCTTTCAAAAGGATTACCTATGATGAGCCCTTTAGGATGATGTTTTTCATAGTGGGGACTTGGATTCTTCTTTTCTTCTTCTTTCTCTTTTTCATATACTATCACCTCTTTTCATTTGTTAAAAATGTTGAGCTCTCTCAAGTGAGGAATCACCTCATCTACAACATCATCATTTACAGTAGTATTGGAAATAGAGGGGTTAGTCTCAATAAATTTAACATTGATAGATTCTTGTACTTTAGACATTTCAATGTTAAACACTCTGTAAGCCTTGCTAATAGTGCTATAGCCAAGAAAGAAAGCCTTGTAAGGTTTCACATCAAACTTGTTGAGAGAATCATTGGTGTTCAAAACAAAACAAGGACAACAAAAAACATGAAGGAAATGAACATAGGGATTTCTACCATCATAGGGAGTTTTCTTTAAAGATGGATGAGTGAAAACCCAATTTTGCACAAAACATGAGGTGCTAATAACTTTGGCCCAAAGCTTATTTGGAGTGTCATACTTAAAAAGCATGATCTTAGCCATTTACTATAGAGACATATTCTTTCTCTCTACAACCCCATTTTGTTGAGGCGTACGAGGGGAAGAAAAATTGTGCATGTAACTATATTCCTCACAGAAGCGTTCAAATAAATAATTTTCAAATTCTTCCCCATGGTCACCATGATAGAGACGATACGACAACAAGCTTTGTTTTCAACACATTTGCAAAAAGTTAAGAAAACATCAAGAGTATCACTTTTTGAAACAATAAAGAAGGTCCAAGTATAGTGAGAAAAGTCATCGACAATCGTAAGGCAATACTTGCTACCACAAAGCGATTGAGTTCTCATAGGTCCAAATAGATCAATATGAAGAAGTTCAAGAGCTCTTTTGGTACTTAGGACTCTTTTGGAATTAAAGGAGGATTTGGTTTGCTTTCCTTATGTGCAAGGTTGGCATTCCCCATCCTTCTCAAAATCCAATTTAGGAAGTCCCTTGACCAATTCCTTTTTGCTCAACTTCTTCAATTGATGCATATTTACATGACCAATCCTACAGTACCACAGAGATACATCATTCTTATAAACAACAAGGCGTACCAACAATAGGATTAATAGAATTAAGAAAAATAACATAAATGTTTCCATTTTTATTTCCCTTATATATAACAATGTAAGAGAGGGAATCTAGAAGCAATCATTCAAGTGGGGTAAAGAGAAATAGATAACCATTATCACATAATTGACTAACACTAATTGAACTGTGATGTTGGCCATCCACAAGAAGAACATTCTTGATGCATAGTGAATTACCTACATCACCCTCACCTATCACTTTACATTTGTTGTTGTCACCAATCCTCCTTTCTTATTTGTGAAGTTGTTGTAATGGCTTATCTCACCATTCATATGCTTGAAGAAACCACTTTAAACAATCCAATTTCCTTTTACCTACAAAAAAGGAAAATGTCAGTGTCCAACTCAATCTTTGGGATCCACAGTTAGTATGGGGACCCATTTCGTCTTTAGGTTGGTCCCTTTTCCTTGTAAGGACAATAAGTAGAGTAATGGTCATCACTCTTACAATGTACACAAACCATAGGGTTCTTAGATATGGATGACTCTCCATGGAAGATAAGAGGTGCCTTGCTCTTTTTCTTACACTTACCCTTGCTATTGATCTTTGGAGCTCCCTCATATGCCAAACCACTTTTACCACTATGTTTGGTAGAGTGATCTAGTACTTCATTGAGGGAATTTTTCCCTTTGAGGAAATCCTACAAGGAAGCTCTAAGGATGTGATTATCATCACAAAGAGTAATATAGTAGAAGAAAGGCTAGCTGAATCATCTTGAGCATGAAGCAAGTCAGACTCCAAATAGAGGGATTTAGTATAATAAGAATCTCTCTCAAGAGTAATGCTAGCTACCTCATTACTAGGCAATAAAGGTCTAGAAGAAAGATCATTAACTCGAGCAAGCAATCTAACATTTTCAGTTCTAAGCATGATAAGTTCATCAAGATAGTTTCTATTTTCATCTTTAATAGCATGACGAGCAAGTCTAAGATCATCATTTTTAGTTCTAAGTAAGACATGCTCATAAAGGGGGGTTTGGTTTTCCTCCTTAAGACTATTGATCTTCTTAAGGAACGTAGATACCATTTCCACTTCAAATCCATTGTATTGGAGTTCAAGATCAAGAAATTGGCCTTGCAAAGAATCAATACTATCAAGATGCAATTTCTCATTTTGCTCAAGCAAATCAATTTTAGCTTGCAAATCATCAATGATATTCCGCAACCTCTTCTTCATTGATTTGCATTGAGAATAAGAACAACAAGAAGCCTTAAGAATATAAATGGGGTTCTCTAGAAATTTCATTTAAACTTACCTCACTTACTTCACTTATCTCACCTATGTCATCACTTGTAGAGGCCATGAGAGATAGGTGGCATTCACCTTCATTTGAGCTGGGGTATGGTGACTCCTGTTGTACTTGCCATCCTTCTTGTAGTCCTCCTTCTTGGAGCTTCTCTGGTGGTAGGACTTCTTTGCCTTGGGGTAATCATTCTCGTAATGTCCTTTTTGGCCACATACATAGCACCTTGGAGTAGAGGAGGAGGATGGATTTCATGTGAAGTGCTTCCCCTTGGAGTAGTTTGATTCATGGTCACTAGGGGTTTCATCTTCACTTGAGGAAGGAGGAGAGGACCAACAAGCAAGTTGTTGTTGAAGCAAAAATTGCCTCCACTTGAGCTTTAAATGCATGACCTTTAATATTCTTTAATTCCTTTTCTTCTTACTTCTCATATTCCTCTTGCTTGTCAAGTCTTGGCTCATGAGCTTGAAGGTTGCCAATGAGCTCTTTGGTGGCAATGTCACCAAGACTTATAACTTCTTCAATTAAGTCACCTTGGATTCCCATCTCTCAGGGAGATACCTTAGAATCTTTGAGTTGACGGTCCCTCTATCCATGGGATGGCCCAAGGAAGCAAGTCCATTGATGATGCTGTTGAGGCTTGTGTACATCTCAACCACTCTCTCCTTCTTTCCCTTGAAGTTCTCAAGATGACCCTTGAGCATATTGATCTTAGACTCCTTGACCTGCTTGGTCCCTTCATAGGTGATGAACAACTTATTCCATATCTCATGGGTTGTATCCCAAGAATAGATCCAGTTAAATTCAGAAGGGGTGAGTGTAAGGAGGCGGGATCACCCCCTTACGAATGTTTTTTTTGAATTTGAAGAATTAACATCCATTCCAAACACACTCAAAGGTATTTTGGAATAGATATAAATTTTCCAAATTTATTATAATGGTATGCAAAAGACCAAAGTATAGTAGCGAAATAAAAATAAGTGACTATATTTAACTTTCACAAAAGATTACAAAAGTATACCATAATATCCCATAAGGGTTTACATGTATGATACAACATAAGGATCTAAGTAGTGGGAAGTCTAAACTACTTCAAATCTGTCTCCAATCAACATCTCTAAGAGCTAGGTCCATGTTGGAAGCTATGTTCTCCTTGGTCATGTTCATCACCTCGATCTAAACCTGGGTGGTTGGGAAATCACCCAGTAAGAGAGAGAAATACAAGGTATGTGTCAAATAATGAAAAATAATAAAAGATAAGGAAATAAAATGAAATAAAAGGCTAAGATTTCATCATAAGATGAACATAACAAGAGTATGGGGCTATATTCAAAAGAAACTTGCCATTAACAATTATATTAAAAAGGATTTGCATGTAAGATAATTATGTCTACCTAAGTAAGTAGGGTGGAGGCACCTACCAGACCTCTAACCTATAGGTGAGGGGAGAATAAGACATTCCCAGTCACCTACACAATTATATAGGGGAGAATAAAATCATTCCCCATGGCGATTAAATACATGCCCTCTGTGGGTGGTTGTACATAAGTACCGCTCCTTTAAATTAAATAGAACATAATCTACATGCTAGAAAAGTAGTCATGGCAAGAGTAGTCATAATATTCAATAAGAATGGCAGCGGGGCATAAGACCCAAATAAGAAGAAATTATAATTTGATTTGAGGCATGAACAGCATTAGGATTCAAGAATAGAAGATTTAGGGTTCATTTAAGCCTCATTAGGGAAATATAGGGTTTGGCTGTAATTATCCCAACACAGGGTATAAGGAATGCACATACCTCTCTTACTGATATTAATTACTAACTTTCACCACTTTAATTGAGTCCAAGTTCCACTTTGCCTATTTTCAATGTATTAACATATATTAGAGTAATTAGTGCACATTAATGTATAGAAACCCTAATTTCAGAACTTTTTAGCAAAACTCAAATTTATATTGTGTAAATATCACCAATGAATCTATTAGGTTCTCTTGATGAAGAAAACATATTTTTATGTTAATTTTGGAGTTATGATGATTAAGATGTACTTTTTATGGATTTTATGCATTAAATTCATTTTACAAAAATCAGCATTCATAAAACCATGAAATCAGACCTTGAAAATATTTTTTATTAGATATATATTAATTTTACAATTCCAAAAAATATTTATTTGTCAAATTTGGATAACCGGATTAGAAGATATGAATTTTTCAATACTGACCAATAGGAAATTGCCACATCGTCAAACTGATCGAGATAATTGAAGAGAGAGGGAGAGGGAGAAAACACTATTTGACCCAAGATCAGGTTTTAAGTTGCATAGGTAACCAAACTAGAGCTTCCTGAGAAGGTAAAACAACAAGAAACCCAAACCCTAGAAGAACATGGTAAAAAGAGATGGAAATCATTGATTTTAAACATAAAAGCATGAGTTTTAAGCATGTACTAAGCAATATATTAGAAGGGGGTTAAAAAAACTTGCCTCTAGGAAGGTAAGAAGGTCCAAACAGAAAGGATCCCAAGATTATAAGGTCTGGTTGCTCCAAGCCAAGCTCCTTTCTTGAGCAAAGATCACCTTCTCCACTTTAGAGGTGCAAAGCCTAGCAAAAAAGCATGGAGATGAGATGTTTTAGGGTTCTAGGTGGAGTTTTACCATGGAAGGTTATGGTTCCGACCTGGAAGAAGGTGGGAGAAATACTAAAAACATGAAGATAGGGAAGGATAGGAGGATTCTTACTAGTTTTGGTCAAAATCACCAAGGAGGAGCTTAAGAAATCCTTAATAGAGAAATTTAGAACCGTACGAGCCTTCTTCACCAAGGTAGGCACCCTCTTTTACCTTGGGAAACCAACTTCATTCGAAAACATAGAAAGGATGATTCTCTAAGCTGTTGGAAAGAGAAGGGGTGTATTTTATTCTTGGTTTGGGAGGTGGGAAGGGGTAGGCATGGCTTTATAAAGAAGGAGGCAAGTATGAGGTGTCTATGGGACTTTCCATGTGTCCTTAGGCTAGGGCTTCATGCCCATGCAAGAGGACAGCTCATAGACTCTTCTTGTATATCAAAGGTCGGTACTAAAATCCCCCGGAGCCTTCTAGGCCATCCACACCGTCCTTCAAACAAAGAAATAACCCCATTGGTTGATAGCTTATAAAGATAAGAACCTTTATAAAGAGGGTAATCCCTATAATGCCCTTGGAGAGAAACACCTTCAAACCAAGGTACAAACAAGTGAACCATGGTTAAAAATCTTGAGAATGGTAAGGGAATATTTAAGGATTAAAATTCAGGTGATAATTTGCAAAGAAAACCTCCCAATTGGGTAAATTGTATAAAAGTCTAGAATGTACCTAAAATTGCATAACTTGCACAAACATCATCCAAATCAAACCAAATTTGAAACTTAGGCTCATTTTATGTTTTCAAATCAATAAAATAGTTATAATAAGTTTTCGACCACTAAATTTTGGTAATTAAGCTTTTACTGAGGTATTTGTGCATAAACCCTTATATTGGTACAGTTAGTAAATAAATGTTCACTAAACCACTATAAATTTCACAATTTAAGCATCAAGGCCAAAAAGGATAGAAATGATAGGAAAATATTTGGAAAGGGCCAAAAAGAGAATATGTCAAAGTTTCAGTATGTTATAGCACTCCACCCCTTAAAGAGGATTTCATTCTCGAAATCTAAAGCAAAGTGAGAAGGGTGAGTATGCAACATCTCACCACTAAACTCCCAGGTTGAATCTGTTAAACTTCCACCAAAACTTTTACTAACTTAAACTCCTTGTTTTTCAACTGCTTAACTTGGGAGTTCAGAATCTTCTCAAGCAACACCACATAGGCCAGTGTGACGTCCCCGGATTTTGATTTCTCCAAACCCTATTGGGAGTGAGATGTCAGAATCCGAAAACATCATCCAATCATATCAGAAAGAGATGCGGAAGCATAATACACATATATGAACATACAACCATAACATACACCATAAACAATCTCAACATTATACATGTATATTATAAAAAAATGAGTTATTACAACATGAATTACAATTACATATTGAAAGATGATTTGACAAGTCTATGAACATGTATGCTAATTAGGATCTACACAATAGGTACAACCTGGACAACTGCTCACTTCCCATCTTTTATCCCAAGCTAGCTCTGAACCTAAAACATACGTGAAACAATGAATCAACACACAAGGTGTTGTGCACGTGGGTAGAAAGATACATACTAATATGCTTGCATAATTGAAATAATCTTGAGAAAGAAAGAGTAAAAGAAAACATTGTTTAAGGCGATAATCAGGTAAACACATATTTTTATATGCCTTTTTGATGCGTTTGTACTACATGTATGATACAGGGGGAAAAATATAGAATAGGTCAAGCTTATACGAGTGACTTCTCATATATAAATCATCTATATAGCTCAAGTGAGGTTTCTATCATCATATATTAAGAAAGAGAAGAAGAAGGGAGAACATGTATTTTGAGTATCTTTTGCACAAAGCATCATACTCTCATAACTAGAGTTCATATATTACCTCACTTGCAACCAATGATGAGATTTACAAAATATGTCACTCTAGCTAGGACCTAACTCAGCCAAAGGATTGACTTTATCATATGGGTCATCTACCCATCCTTTTATTTTACGCAATTCTCACATATATATTTGAATCATGCATAAGGACTCAACTCAACACTCGAGAGTAATCTAGTGTAGGACACATTTTTTTTAACACATATCTCATATATTGGAGGCTAGGTCCTATGACCTTCTCCTTGTGGGTCTTACTCTCTCTAGAGTTCACCACATATCTCATCCTACCACTAGACATCCTCCTTGTATAAGAGCTTGAGGCTCATGCACACTCATCTCTATCTTAACTTAGCTTATCTTAAGTAAGAAAAAGGAATGTACTTTCATCATCAAGATTTTGCATAAATTCTACAAAATTAGATTCAACTAATATACAATTTAAATCTTTATAAGGAAACTTATACCATCAGAGATCAAACTTAGATAAGATTCTAAATACTTATTTCCTTCATCTTTCTTTTGTCTATCTATCTATCACATAACCTTATGAGGCTCTAGACATCTAATCTAGATCTATTCTCTCTCTTCTAGACTGATGTCACTCCCTTTCACTTAGATTGCATGAACACTAACTACTCTCCAGTGTGAGGGAAACATGTTTATTTCAACTACCTAAAGGTTCCACTTTTGTGATTTCATTTTAAATTTTTGGCTTATTAGAATTATATTCATTAGGATATCACATTATCATTATTATTCTTTTAATTATGTAATGTCATATTTACTTTGTTTCCAAAAGAGTTATATTTCATTATTATGCTTGAAACCATATATATTTCTTATTTACCTCATTATGAGTTTTAGCGCAATTATAGTTTACTCAATTATCAATATACTTGATTATAATCCTTAATAATTGGATTTAGTCTCTGTTATCAACATATTGAATTATAACAAATTGTTTTGCATGAATTAAGACATTTTATCCAACCTGTTACAAGTAATACAAATAATGTCACATTAATCACTTATATCTATATTTAACACGGTCACATTAACTTTCTTATTTACATTAATGTCATAATTAATCATTTTCTTATATTTATTCAGTTATTATGATTGATTATGCACTTTTATGTGAATCCAATAATACTTATCCATATTGAAGTCAATATATGTATTTTAGTGATCAAGGTGGGACATATTACACATTAATGATTTGATTCACATACTAAGTCATTAGGTGATTAATTAGATGTGTATTGGAGAACAAGGTGATATACATTTCATATTGATGACCTGATTAATGTATGATTTATGTGTATTAAAGTATGTTATCTGATTATGACACCTAGTGGCACCAATGTATCATGAATGTCATTAAGGATGTATAGGTTAAGGTTATATGATTATAAATTAGGGTTTAGGTTAACATGATACCTTCTTAGGATGCATTAAGTCCAAGGTTAGACTACAATTATCTTTCCCATCATATCATTAGGGTTTATTGGTTTATGACATGGCCAACATCATGCTTTTTTTTGGTCAGTTTAATTTTTTTGGTCAGAGGTCAACATCATGCTTATCCACTATTAATATTAAAATGTGAGTTACTCTTATTATGTGCATTAGATATTCATTAGGGTTCAAACATATGATCTATTCATTAGATGATCATTATATGCTCTTTTGGATACCAAGAAACATGTGGTTACAATATAACTTGTTTGGTCAAAATTAAGGATTCAAGCACACTAACTTCCTAATTAGGGAGTTAGGGTTTCTAAAGTCAGTGTAGCTAAATTTTGGTATGTTACATGACTCCATCCCCTTGGAAAGGATTTCATCCTCAAAATCTAACTACCCAAACATCATCAAACCAACTACTCTCTACTCCTTAAAAGGTTTGACCTACCAAGACAAACTAATTTAGAGATAAAAGGGTGAGTCTAACTAGACCGTATACAAGATCCATCAAGCTTCACTACGCACTCTGATTGCTTACTAAATATCAAACTTCAAAGTCTAGGTTCTAGGGATAACTATCCAAACAAGTGGTTCTATGGGTCATAAGAAAATTATATTGGGTATCCATCCTCAAACAAGTCATTACACCTGGGAGACTAGGTCCCTAAAGATAGATCATATAGATGTCTAAGGCTACTATTGCCTAAAAGCATGCTATTTCAAACAATTCATATAAGCTCAGGCCAGGCCAGTATCATATGGATTCGTGAGTCCTTGTAAACCAAGATAGTGGTACGGAGGAAATTCTTATCAGCCCCCAAACCCTAATCCTTTCTAGACACCTTTGCTTACAACTTCATGCCCTAGTAGCTGCCTAAAGGCCAAGCAAAACAACCTCAAGTTACTATGGTTACTTATTCATATTTTAGTTGTAAGCATTTTAGGAATCTATTCATCATTATTTTAATGTGAAAATATAGGATCCTAAATCAACCCTTCATCATCTATTGATCAACTCTAGGGCAAACATGTCACTTAAAGGTAAGGCTAGTATTCTAACTAGGGACACAAAATTGAAATAGTCAGATTCTGACTACTATGGGCTTTGATACCATGCTGTAAGGAGGCGGGATCACCCCCTTACTAATGTTTTTTTTGAATTTGAAGAATTAACATCCATTCCAAACACACTCAAATGTATGTTGGAATAGGTATAAATTTTCCAAATTTATTATAATGGTATGCAAAAGATCAAAGTATTGCAGCGAAATAAAAATAAGTGACTATATTTAACTTTCACAAAAGATTACAAAAGTATATCATAATCTCCTATAAGGGTTTACATGTATGATACAACATAAGGATCTAAGTAGTGGGAAGTCTAAACTACTTCAAATTTATCTCCAAGCAACATCTCCAAGAGATAGGTCCATGTTGGAAGCTATGCTCTCCTTGGTCATGTTCAACACCTCGATCTAAACCTGGGTGGTTGGGAAATCACCCAGTAAGAGAGAGAAATACAAGGTATGTGTCAAATAATGAACAAGAAAAAAGATAAGGAAATAACATGAAATTAAAGGCTAAGATTTCATCATAAGATGAACAAAATAAGAGTATGATGCTATATTCAAAAGAAACTTGCCATTAACAAGTATATTAAAAAGGATTTGCATGTAAGATAATTATGTCTAAGATAATTATGTCTACCTATGTAAGTAGGGTTGAGGAACCTACCGGACCTCTAACCTATAGGTGAGGGGAGAATAAGACATTCCCAGTCACCTACACAATTATATAGGGGAGAATAAAAATATTCCCCAGGATGATTAAATACATGCCCTCTGTGGGTGGTTGTACATAAGTACCGCTACTTTAAATTAATTAGAACATATTATACATGCTAGAAACATAGTCATGGAAAGAGTAGTCATAATATTCAATAAGCATGGTAGTGGGGTATAATACCCAAAGAAGAAGAAATTACAATCTGATTTGAGGCATTAACAACATTATGATTCAAAAATAGAAGATTTAGGGTTCATTTAAGCCTAATTAGGGAAATATAGGGTTTGGCTGCAATTATCCCAACATAGGGTGTAAGGAATGCACATACCTCTCTTATTGATATCAATTACTAACTTTTTTCACTTTAATTGAGTCCAAGTCTCACTTTGCCTATTTTCAATGTATTAACATGTATTAGAGTACATAGTGCACATTAATGTATAGAAACCCTAATTTCAGAACTTTTTAGCAAAACTCAGATTTGTATTTTGAAAATATTACCAATGATTTTATTAGGTTCTCCTTATGAATAAAACATATTTTTATGTTAATTTTGGAGTTATGATGATTAAGATGTACTTTTTATGGATTTTATGCATTAAATTCATTTTACACAAATCACCCTTCGTCAAACCATGAAATCAGACCTTGAAAATATTTTTATTAGATATAGATTAATTTTCCAATTCCAAAACATATTTATTTGTCAAATTTGGATAACCAGATTAGAAGATATGAACTTTTCAATACTGACCAATAGGAAATTGCCACATCGTCAAACTGATCGAGATAATTGAAGAAAGAGGGAGAGGGATAAAACACCATTTGACCCAAGATCAGGTTCGACGTTGCATAGGTAACCAAACTAGAGATTCTAGAGAAAGTAAAACAGCAAGAAACCAAAACCCTAGAAGAACATGGTAAAAAGAGATGGAAATCATCGATTTTAAACATAGAAACTTGCGTTTTAAGCATGTACTAAGAAATATATAGAAGGGGGTTAACAAAACTTGCCTCTAGGAAGGTAAGAAAGTCCAAACAGAAAGGATCCCAAAATTAGAAGGTCTAGTTGCTCCAAGCCAAGCTCCTTTCTTGAGCAAAGATAACCTTCTCCACTTTAGAGGTGCTAACCCTAGTAAAAGAGCATGGATCAGATGAGATGTTTTAGGGTTCTAGGTGGAGTTTTACCATGGAAGGTATGGTTTTGACCTGGAAGAAGGTGGGAGGAATACTAACAACATGAAAATAGGGAAGGAGAGGAGGATTCTTACTAGTTTTGGTCAAAATCACCAAGGAGGAGCTTAAAAAATCCTAAATAGAGAAATTTGGAACCCTAGGAGCCTTCTTCACCAAGGTAGGCACCCTATTTTACCGTGGGATAACAACTTCATGGCCAAACATAGAAGGGATGATGCTCTAAGCTGTGGGAAAGAGAAGGAGAGGATTTGCTTCTTGGATTGGGAGGTGGGAAGGGGTAGGCATGGCTTTATAAAGAAGGGGGTAAGTATGAGGTGTCTATGGGACTTTCCATGTGTCCTTAGGCTAGGGCTTCATGCCCATGCAAGAGGACAACTCATAGAATTTTCTTGTATATAAAAGGTCAGTCCTAAAAGCCCATGGAGCCTTCTAGGCCATCCCCACCATCCTTCAAACAAAGAAATAACCCCATTGGTTGATAGATTTTAAAGATAAGCACCATTATAAAGAGGGTAATCCCTATAATGCCCTTGGAGAGAAACACCTTCAAAACAAGGTACAACCAGGTGCCCTATGGTTCAAAATATCAATAATGGTAAGGGAATATCTAAAGATTAAAATTCATGTGATAATTTGCAAAGAAAACCTCCCAATTGGGTAAATAACTAAATTTTGACATGAAGAAAGCTGGCGAAGCCAGAATTCTGCAACTTTAAGAATTGGATGAACTCAGGATGACAACTTATGAGAATTCACAAATCTACAAAGAACGCATGAAGCTTTGGCACGATGGTCATCTAAAAAGAAAGGACATACAAGTGGGAGACCAAGTTCTACAGTTCAACTCAAGACTGAGGTTATTCCTAGGGAAACTCCATTCTCGCTGGACTGGACCATACATTGTCAAAAGCATCTACCCGCATGGTGCTTTCGTTTTATGGAGTGAAAAGTCAGGAGATATTGTGGCTAATGGCCAACACTTGAAAATATATTTCACCTCAGCTGACATAGGCATCAATGCATCGCTAGATCAGACTGAATGCACTCAACTATATCCAAGATCTTGAATAACATGAATGAGCAACCTTAGAATGAACTTCAAGTGGTCCTATTTATAGTTGGGTATGCCTACTAGTGTTTAGAAGCACTTAGGAATGATTTCTAGTCATTTGGGGTGTTGCAACAGATCTATTTTTGATGTTTGCAATAGTTCAATGACTAGAATCACTTTTTTTGTCGATTGAGTTTCAATAAAGGTAACTTGACCAATTACACTATGCAACAAAGCAAATTTGAAGCATCAATCGAGTTTATCTTGGATGAAACTCGATTGATTGCTTAAATCTAATTTTCCAGTGTAGGGTTTTATTCGAGTTTGTCTTGAGATAAACTTGGCCAAACCTAGACATTTTCAAAATTCATCAAGGGTGTTAGTCGAGTATATCAAGGATGAAACTCGGCTGAACATGCACTCTAAAATTAATTTTAGAAATAGTCATTAGAGTGACTAAACATTCAAATTAAGTTCTCTTGATTTTTTCTCATCTTAGTTACAAGTCATATCATCAATACAAATGGTTACAAAAATTGTCCTAAGAGTTTTAGGGCGTTTTCCATAAAAGTGCATTTGCATCACTTTTGAATTGAACTAGATCAAGCTAGGGTTTGATTGAACTGATCCTTTTCATGTACCTAATGTCTGAAATCAATCTCAAATAGACATATTAGATACATATGAATGGAATGATTAAGTCATCATCAAAATATGGATAATGTATAACACTTAGGTTAACACCTTTATCTTTATGCCAAAGGCTTGGTCTCACCAACATGAAGCTTGAGGGGATGAATATACAACTAGTACATATCTCTATGACCACCTATAACGTCCCAATATTTGAGGCACTCAGATAAAATGATCTTAAAAGGAATGACTGGACTACTCACATCACCAAGGTCTCCTTTTCAGGGAGCCCATCACTAAAGAACTCAATGGTTAAGCGTGCTCAACCCAGACTACTACTAGGATGCGTGACCAGTCGGGAAGTTTTTCTATCTTGCACGTGAGTTAGGACAAAGCACACCATTAAGGCTAGTGGTGGTCTGTAGTGTCAGTCATAATTCCTAAACTCTAATAAAACCTTAGACAATCCAATATGTTGGAAAGGACTATCTAAGTTGATGGAGCCACCCTTGTTCTGGTAGCTGTGATCAGGACCTAGGTGTACATGGGCCATTTGGGTCAACACTAAAATGGGGAAAAGATTTTGAGGCCATATATCTGAGCCTTGACAAGGAGGTCAAGAGTCTAGGTGGGGAGATTGTAACATCCTAGGATTTGAGGCCTTGGATAAAATGATCTTAAAAGGAATGGACTACCCATATTTCCAAGGCACGCCTCCTTTTACGGGGAGATTGTAACATCCCAAGATTTGAGGCCTTGGATAAAATGATCTTAAAAGGAATGGACTACCCATATTTCCAAGGCACACCTCCTTTTATGGGATCCCATCACTAAAGAACTCTGTGCTTAAGCGTGATCAACTAGAATAGTACTAGGATGCATGCCCAACCAGGAAGTTTATCCTGGTTTACATGTGAGTGAGGACAAAGCATACAGTTAAGACTAGTGGTGGTCTATGGGGCCAATCGTCATTACTGAAACTCTATTAGAGCCTTGGACAATGGGCCCCGATGTTAGAAATGGTATCAGAGCCATAACCCCTCTGATAGGTGGGGCCCACATGGGCATGCGACATGCCATTCTTGAGCTGTGCGGTCCCTGCATGTTGGAATGGGCTATCCTAGTTTAACTCCTCTAGCAGGTGGGGCCCAAATGGACATGCGACATGCCAATATTGAGTCGTGTGGTCCAGGCATATTGGAAAGGGCTATCCTAGTTGATGTTGCCACCCTTGCACTAGTAGCCATGGTCGGGAGATGGGTGTGCATGGGCCATTTGGGTCTGTAGTGAAATGGGGAAATATTATGAGGCCATATAGTTGAGCCTTGATGAGGACATCAAGAGTCTAAGTGGGAGAGATTGCAAGGTCCCAGGATTTGAGGCCTTGGATAAAGTGATCTTAAAAGGAATGATTGGACTACCCATATAACCAAGGTGCACCTCCTTTTCAGGAACCCATCACTAAAGAACTCTATGGTTAAACATCCTCAAACCAGAGTAGTAAGTGCGCAGTTAAGGCTAGTGGTGATTTTTTGGGCCAGTCGTCATTCCTAAAACTCTACTAGAGTCTTGGGTAGTGGGAATGAGTGTTACGCCATCCCCATGGTAACTATTATAGACATATAGGTCTAGATAGAGAACTTTCTCATCCCTTTTGATTTCTTTGTGATTGATATCAACATGAACCTAGATATCAGATGAATAGGTGTCCATTTGTAGTCGTGACACAAGCTATTATTGGTGCAGAAGCTGGGATCGTTACTCTTTATTTTGGCAATGATAATTTGAACTTCAAAGTCATAAAATACATGGGGATCTTACCTCTCAGTAAATATTTCTACCTTATGTATTATGTGGATATTTCTCTTGATACACTAGTGGGATATTTACATTCATCATCACCATGTACACCACTATCTGACATGTCAAACCCACATCTCCAATTATGAGACATTTTTCTTCATTTTTAGAATTAATTTACTTAGGAGGAGTAGTTCTAAGTTTCGTGTGAGGCATGGTAAGTTACCTTGGATTTCCATTTGGCAAACCTATTTCTTATTTTTTAGATTAATTATTTTTTATTATTTTCTTTCACATGGTACGACTAAAAATCTATCTGGGGTCTATGTTATACTTAGAAATTGTACTAACACTAATAATGGCACTTCATTTCCATTTTCTCTTCATGTCAAATCAAAACCATCTATCTGTTGTATTTTCATATTCTAAAAGTTGACTAATGAATTGTATTAATGTATTCAATAACGAGCCACTATATTTACCTTCTCATGCTTTTTTGGAGATAAATACTAGGAACTGAAGGAAGGAGAGATTTATATTAAATATTAAAAATGAATTACTACTTTAAACTAACAAATCTCAATTTCACGAGTTTGAATGAAACTATCTTCTTTCCTTATCTAGTACATGTATGTGCTACTTTTGATAGTAGTCATGTTTGACAATCAAGATGATGAAATGACACATCTTGTAACTTTATAAGATTTGAGACCTTTGATAAAATGATCTTAAAAGGAATGAGTGGATTACCCATATCACCAAGGTGCACCTTCTTTTCAAGAGCCCATCACTAACAACTTTAAAATTAAGTTTGCTCAACTTGTAGTAGTACTAAGATGGGTGACCAGTTGGGAAGTTGATCCCAAATTGTGCATGAGTGAGGACAAAGCATATTTAATGCCTATGGTGATCTATGGGGCCAATCGTAATTCTTGAAAACTCTAGTGGAGCCTTTAGAAGTGGGCCCAGATATTACAAATGGTGTCAAAGCCATAACCCCTTCTGTTACAACCCCAATTTTGGATTCATTTGGGTGAGAAATGTAATTTCTCACATAAAAGATATTTGAACAAATAAAGATATAATTTTTTTTGAATAAATGGATTTCATTTACAATGGCCTTGATTGATTGATAGTGGGCTTTCCTGGCCATTGAGCCCAATTGAAGAGAAAAGAGAAATAAAAAGGAAAAGGATTTGTGAAATAAAAAGGAAATATGAGAAATAGACTTTTAAAAGAAGGTAAAGGCAAAAAAATATTCCCCAATATGGGAATTCATTCCTTTAGGATTTCTTGAGGTCCAAGGGACCCAAAATCACAAGATAATCACAAAAGAAGAAGGAATATAAATTAATTTGAATTAATTAATGAATAACTTGGGAGAGAAGCAATACTTCTCATCCATTGGAATTTGTTTCCCAAATTTCGTACAAAGTTAGATAATGACAAGACAAACCTTCCCTTAAAATTTGAGAAAGAAAGGAGTTATGGTTTGGGAGAAATCGATTTTGCAAGTTATTTGCAATTTGGGAATACATTCTGAAATAATGATATATTGTTTCCTTTGCTTTGAACGTGAGCAATATGGTCCGTTGGATCTTCATCCAACGTTGGATGCCCTTCGCCTAAGTCCCACTGGGACTGTGTTTCTACAAATTAATAGAGGGACTTTCCCTCTTGAATTCCTCGTGTTCCTTTGGGTTTGCAAACTGGCTGAGGTTTCCATTGGTTTTAGGAGATGAACCGCGGGGAATCATCCTCGGTTTTATTAGCTTTGGTCCTGGTTTTGGGAAACGCCCAAACCAACATGGACTGCCTCGACCCTATATATAGGGGAGGATACGCAAAGACACCAGTGTTCCTATTTGATAGTCTACACCCTGCGGCGGAGTACCAGGATCAATTTTGCGCTTTCAATTGTGCCAACGAGCCTAACCTAGACCCTCGTCGACATAGCAGGCCCTGCCGGAATCTGGCGAACAAGGGGGGTGACCTTGGCGGGGTTTAGGTGGCCAATTGAGGACATCTTCAACTTCAAAGAAGGGAGGCAGAGCTCCCTAGACCGTCGGCGTGAGCTAAGGGAGACCGGAGCCCGAAGTCAACCCCAAGGTTGACCGTCGTGGGTTGCTATACAGAGGCACGAGGAAGAAGAAGACTTTGCAGAATTTTACCAAACTACCCTGAGGTGCTTTCAGACCAGGTGAGGGCAAGTCAGTCATTTGCTTCTTTTGATCGCACATAAAAGGTGCGTGATCCCTGAGCCGTGGGATGCCGCCTAGTCCACCAGACTATAGATTGAACGACTCTCGATTTTCTGAAAATAACAAATAAACCATAAAAAGGGTTTTTCCTATAAAAATCGTATCTTGAGCTAGGAGACTCAGATGAGAAAAGTTAATACATGAAAAATGATCACAAAAATATGTGGAATATATTAAAAATGGTTTGAACACCTAAATCTATGTATTTGTTTTTTGAAAAAGTGCATATTTTGAATAGAAAAGGTATTAATTTGTGGTTAGAAACCCTAATTGTTGATAAAAGATATATTTAGTCTTGCAATTAGGTTAATTCGAACATGTTTAACTTGATTAATGATTAAGATGGTTTTTAACCTATTTTTATGATAGAATTACAAGGTTTTGGGTTTTAACTCAATATGTTGATTAATATGTTTAGAAACCCTAAATTAGAGAAAAAGGAAAGAAAGGATAGAGTAATTCGAAAATTAGGGTTCTTGTGGACCAAATCTGATCTTAAGAATTTTAATGGAAAATAAGACAAGAAAATTAGGGTTTTATGTATATTTTGATAAAATTGAAATAGAATTGGTAAAAAGGTAATGAAACCCTAATTTTCAAGAAACCCTAAAAATTGGAATAGCAATCCTAAGGAATAAAATTAGATAAATATTGATAAAAGGAAATTGGAATGTTTATTTTAGGATTTCTATGCACCTTGCTTGCTTGATTGGATTTTCTCTCTCTACATAATTCTGTCTCCAAATCTGCAATACAGGTATGTGGTTACAGCTATGAATATCCCAAATTAGTTTCTCGAGGATTTTCGAGGTTTTATCGATGACTTGAATTAAACTGTTGTTTGCATTTAATTCATGCAAATTATAATGTGAATATGACTATCACATAAGAGATGTGCCTACTAGTTCAGATCCTAGTCCCCTCTGTAGCCTAATGGATTGACCTAGTACATGGCTACCAAGGGGGTAGGCCCATCAGGTCATTGAATGACTTAGTACATGGCTACCAATGGGGTAGGGCCATCAAGTCATCATGAGTCAGGGATTGGGATACCATTGGGTAGGACCATGCGACTCCATAACCCTAGGAATTGGCTACCCGTATGGTAGGACCATGGGGGTAAGGATCTACCATATGAGAGAGGTAGTATCCATGTCCATTGTAGGGACGGTACAGAGATAGGGGATAGGCAAGGTTTGAGTAGTATTGCTAGTATTGCTTAAAACGTAATCTTGGATGTTAAATGATATTTGGTTGACTACATTGTTAACATAGTTGCACAATTATTGTTTCCCCCACATACCAACTTCTTACTGACTGACATTTTGTTTGTCGGCATTTTAGGTACGAATGAAAAGAACAAACAGTAAAGTGGCATATGTGGAACTAAATGAGAAATAACATACACATGAGGAGTAGTTAGATTAGTATCTTCATGGATAGAAGTATAGAAATCTCAGCTTTTAAAAGGCAAGTAAAGTTTTCATTTTATACCAGTTTTCAGTTTAGTAGTAGAATTTCATAATTATTATTGATTATTTGTCGAACCTTTGATCCTGTTAATTGAATAACGACTCTGACCTTCGAGTCTCCCTTAATTGGGGGTTACCGGGAGGTGGGGTCGTGACAATTGGTATCAGAGCATAGGTTCCTCAATTATTCTTTAATAATTATTATATTTCATAATTCTGTAGAACCCAAGGGAGTTATTAGAGGATTATATGAAAGACAGAGGTGTCTAGAAAAGGATCACGATTGGGGGCTGGCAATATTTTCCTCTGCATCGCTAGTCGGAATACGAGGACTCCCGGATCCGTGTGACTGCCTGGCCAAAGTCTTTGGGAATGATTCGAAATAAGATACCTTTAGGACTCTCTCATCTTATTCATCCCTTCTCAACTCAAATTCTATTAAGGACCTTAAGGATTAGGGTTTCCTCTCTTCTCCTCACCCTCTTGAAGTATGGGTAAGGTTGATAAGGATTAAGGAATCCTCCACCAAATTAATAAAAAGCATGTAAGTAAGATGTCATGGACTTAAGCTTAATAGAGTAAGCGTAAAGGAACAAATACATGCTTAGGTCGTATGACATGAATTTTCATTGTCCTCAGGAGAGACCCGAGGATAGACCTCCTTGGTAGGAGGACGAGTAGAGAGTTAGTCTTGGAGGTAGAGACCTCCATTAAAAGTAGAGACCTAACACATCCTTTGAGGATGATGTTAACCCTAACCGTAAGTGAAGGTTAGATGGCATGATGAGATTAGACTAGGTGTTTGGATAAACATGCCTTGGATGCCATATGAGCCATGAGAAGTTGATGACCGAGTATCCTTAGCAACCCAACCCTGGGAAGGGTCGTGTAGGTTGGAACGAAGGATACCTCCTTCATGGATGAGGTTAGAGGAGAACCTATAGAACCCTATGGGCTTGTGCAAGTAGGGTATAACTTGCACCCATAGTATGTCAGTAGGCTGACAGTAGGATGAAACCCTGGATAAGGAATCATGATGGATGTCTTATGAAATAAACACAAAGAGCTAAGGATAATCTTGAGCCAAACATGAGTTGAGCAAAGGCTTCACCCAAGTAGGGATATGCTGGTAAGCTTGATCCAACTTCATGTAGTGAGGCTGGATGTGGAGTTAGATCTAGAGAGAGAAAGCAGGACCCAAGAAAGAAGGTTGGAAGCTTAGATTTTAGAGATATGAGGAACATGGGGAGTTGAGGATAATGTGACCTAAGTGGGTGATAGTGGTTGCCTTATGCTTGATCCCTGGAGGCTGATGATATCTTGGTTTCCTTTGGAGGAACCAAACCCTAGAGAGAGGATGATGCTCCTAGTTCCTCTGTACCTATAGTATAGGTGTTTACTTTCTAAGATAGGAAGAAGAGTTCCTTAGACCTAGAGAGGTTTAAGTAACCAGTTGTGAGGCTTTATACCTAGTTGGTTGTCCTGGAAGAGGACTCAACTCCGAAGTGTTGTGAGTAGAAGGATCATGGAAGTACATGACATACCTTGAACATGATTGAATCGTGGTTAAGAGATTGAGCATACAGTCGGACACCCAAAGGTGAACCTAGGGTTCCTAGGTATAAGAGGGGAAATAGTGTACCCGATGCTCATGATGAGATTTGAGTCTCTATAGTTTCGAGCATGGTACTCCTCATGTGTAGAGGTAAAGGAAATCCCTTAAGTTAAGGGTATGTTTGATGAACCCCTCACGACTAAGTTGATCTAATGTTGAGGATGAGAACAAGTGTGACCTAGCATGGTTTAGTAGGTACGCTTGTGCCTTAGTAGTTGCTGGAGTAAGCATGCTCATGTGAATGTAGACCCTAAGGACGCTTGTGACCTTTGTTATCAAGGTGTAGTTTCCTCCTATCCTGTGAGAGGGACCCTTTAGTAGGGTGTATACCAGTTTTGTTGGTTTTAAGGTAACCTTAAGAGATCTCATAAGATCTTGAGAATCTAAGTGAAGAGTACATGGTATGAGAATGAACCTGTAGACCCATAGATATCCATCTCTATGTGCATGTGGATGTGTTACCATCGAGGTAACCGGTATGGGGCCTGACCAAGGTAGGCAGGTGACCATGACCCCTATGGAGGGATGAAAGTCAATCGTGAATGTAGAGAGAGATGATGAAGGCTTGGGTAAGGTTCTAAGTTGGACATGTACTATAATAGAATCCTAAGTCTGTCCTAGGGTCAGGTAGGGATAAGACCGATGGAAGAAGGAGTTTCCTAATTCCCTAGTTGCACATGACCATAGGTTCGGGAGGTAACAACTATCATTGTCCGAGGGCCATGGGTTAGGAGATTGATCACCTTCATGAACTCATGGGACCCAAAGGGCAGATGAGTAGGGAACTCTCTAGATGCATAAGGGAAGAGGGATGACCCCAAAAGTGCCGACACCCTATAGACCTAGAGGAGATGACCAAGGATTGTGTAGTAACCCAAGTAGGTTCGAGACCAGTTTTCCATGGAAGTAATGTGGATATCAAGATGATGGCACATTTCAACTTAGATTTGAAGGTATACTGGTAATGTGGGTTGTAGCATCTCTACTCTTGGAATAGGAAGAACTCTGTATTTGGACGGCCGCCAAATGCTTAATTCTTCTTGTTATGGGAGTGAGAGATAGGACAGTACGCATGCCATACACCAAGGGTAAAGATGACGTGAGTTGGAACGTTGCTATAAGGAATGAGGATAGAGATGACAATGTGCCTTGGTGGAGTGAATGATGCATGGACGGGTAC
The DNA here is from genome assembly GCA_963693085.1 of Alisma plantago-aquatica. Taxonomy (NCBI): domain Eukaryota; kingdom Viridiplantae; phylum Streptophyta; class Magnoliopsida; order Alismatales; family Alismataceae; genus Alisma; species Alisma plantago-aquatica. Next base: position 218,772,648 of record OY856409.1, read on the forward strand.
AAACGATAAAAATATTAAAATAATCACCTTGTAAGGATGTTCCTAGTAGAAGCTTTGTGGAATTTGCAAGATATACACGGTTGAGATTGATCACTAGGTGGATGAGCTTAGAGTTTCTTGATGAAGATAAAACTAGAGTTTGAGATGAGATGATAAGTATAATACATGGAGGTGTATGTCCTCAACAATACTTAACACCTAAGGATAAGAAGTGGTAATGAATGCTTCGGTTGAGATATAGCTGCCTAGTTTAGCTGGAAGCTAGAAGAAGTTGAGGTTGTTAGGCTAACCTTTAGTTGAGAAAAAGAGATAAGTTTGGCTAACACCCAGATGTATCAATAGCGATTAATCAAGTAAATGATTTCTTGGTTATCCAGTCAAATCCATACTATAATGAAAGGATGATTGTAGAACCTCAGATGTACTTCTTTAGACAGGAAAGTGATGAAACCCTGATGAGAGTGGTTTAGGGTTTCTGAGGAATCGATCTTAAGGAATCATGACATACAAGAAATCATGATTTTAAGATCATCGTACACCGTAGTAAGTGATGGTAGTGCTTTGGATGCCTGATGCATGTAGCATGTGGCCATGAAAGCCAGGAGGTGAAGGACGAACTCCAGTAACCCAGTGCATGGATATAAAGTATAAAGAGTTCCTGAGAGGGAATGGGAGTTCATCGCTATGGATGTTGTGAGTCTCCTAGACCAAGGAAGGTCAAGATGAAATATGGGTTATGGTAGATCGCCTTACCGAGATGACATGAGCAAGAAAGAGTACTGTCACATGACATATCCACTTGAACTACTTATAAGAGAGAGAAGGTTCAACTACACCATGATGCGAGTTCAAAGTTTTTGAGTATTACCTAAAGATTCACTTCCATGAGGTGGAAGTAGATACATGAAGAACTCGATGATAGAACAATTTATCACTACTAACTAATGGACAGTATGATCTAGACTAGAGGGTCTGATTAGAGCACGGGTGCTCATTCATGGTGATACATAGAGACAGTTCTTAAGATGTGATGTTAACCACCATAGCCTGTATCAGGATGCAAGAAGTCTTATAGAGAGGTTGTGTCGGTCACCACTTCATTAAGATGATGTTGGTGAAGGAGGCCTCACGAAGGCCAGAAAAGAACTTCTGTGTGTGCAGATGAAGTCGCTTTGATCGTGCAATGGCTGAGAGAGAGCCCAATGGTGACATGAGTCATGAGCAGATGCAAAGCAGACTGACATGCAGTTCACTGTGGGAGAATATGTGATGTGAAAATCCGACCCCTCTAAGATACAACTGAGGAAGCTGAGTCCCCGATATAGGGGTCCATTTGAGCTGGATCGGTGGAGATGGTTGTGTTTAGCCTTACCGCTCAGGATAACATGATGTATAATGTGTTACATAAGTCCGATCTAGAGCACTATGTGAGGTACCCAAGCCATGTGTTGAGCCCTGAACCTATTCAGCTTTTGAGAGGCTGAAATGTCCTGAGTCACCTATGAGGGTGCGATATACCAAGGTAAGAAAGAAATCAGATGGAAGAATATGAGATGATGAAGGTTCTTGGGAAGCACCATGGAAAGGGTGAAGCCACATGGGAGCCATGATGGACACATGAATGGCTTATCCTGTTTGTTTGCTTGCTTGATGGAATTTTGAGGGCAAAATTCTTATAAGAGGGGAAGGATGTTACAACCCCAATTTTGGATTCATTTGGGTGAGAAATGTAATTTCTCATATAAAATATATTTGAAAAAATAAAGATATAATTTGTTTTGAATAAATGGATTTCATTTACAATGGCCTTGATTGATTGATAGTGGGCTTTGCTGGCCATTGAGCCCAATTGAAGAGAAAAGAGAAATAAAAAGGAAAAGGATTTGTTAAATAAAAAGGAAATATGAGAAATAGACTTTTAAAAGAAGATAAAGGCAAACAAATATTCCCCAATATGGGAATTAGTTCCTTTAGGATTTCTTGAGGTCTAAGGGACCCAAAATCACAAGATAATCACAAAAGAAGAAGGAATATAAATTAATTTGGATTAATTAATGAATAACTTGGGAGAGAAGGAATACTTATCATCCATTGCAATATATTTCTCAAATTTCGTACAAAGTTAGAGAATGACAAGACAAACCTTCCCTTAAAATTTGAGAAAGAAAGGAGTTACGGTTTGGGAGAAATCGATTTTGCAAGTTATTTGCAATTTGGGAATAAATTATGAAATAATGATATATTGTTTCCTTTGCTTTGAACGCGAGAAATATGGTCCGTTGGATCTTCATCCAATGTTGGACGCCCTTCGCCTAAGTCCCACTGGGACTGTGTTTCTGTGAATTAACAGAGGGACTTTCCCTCTTGAATTCCTCACGTTCCTTTGGGTTTACAAACTGGCTGAGGTTTCCATTGGTTTTAGGAGATGAAACCGCGGGGAATCATCCCCAATTTGATTAGCTTTGGTCCTGGTTTTGGGAAACACCCAAACCAACAGGGACTGCCTTGACCCTATATATAGGGGAGGATACGCGAAGATACCAGCATCCCTATTTGATAGTCCACACCCTGCGGCGGAGTACCAGGATTAATTTCACGCTTTCAATTGCGCCAATGAGCCTAACCTAGACCCTCGTCGACATAGCAGACCCTGTCGGAATCTGGTGAACAAGGGGGGTGACCTTGGCGGGGTTCGGGTGGCCAATTGAGGACATATTCAGATTCAAAGAAGGGAGGCGGAGCTCCCTGGATCGTCAGTGTGAGCAAAGGGAGACCGGAGCCCGAAGTCAACCCCAAGGTTGACCGTCGTGGGTTGCTGTACAGAGGCGCGAGGAAGAAGAAGACTTCACGACGTTTTACCAAACTACCCTGAGGTGCTTTCAGACCAGGTGAGGGCAAGTCAATCATTTGCTTATTTTGACCGCACATAAAAGGCGCATGATCCCTGAGCCGTGGGATGCCACCTAGTCCACCAGACTATAGATCGAACGGCTCTCGATTTTCTAAAAATAACAAATAAACCATAAAAAGGGTTTTTCCTGTAAAAATTGTATCTTGAGCTAGGAGACTCAGATGAGAAAAGTTAATACATGAAAAATGATCAGAAAAATATGAGGAATATATTAAAAATGGTTTGAACACCTAAATATGTGTATTTTTTTGCAAAAGTGCATATTTTGAATAGAAAGGTTTTAATTTGTGGATAGAAACCTTAATTGCTGATAAAAAATATATTTAGTCTTGCAATTAGGTTAATTCGAACATGTTTAACTTGATTAATGATTAAGATGGTTTTTAACCTATTTTGATGATATAATTACAAGGTTTAGGGTTTTAACTCAATATGTTGATTAATATGTTTAGAAACCCTAAATTAGAGAAAAAGGAAAGAAAGGATAGAGTAGTTCAAAAATTAGGGTTCTTGTGGACCAAACCTGATCTTAAGAATCTTAATGGAAAATAAGATAAGAAAATTAGGGTTTGATGCATATTTTGATAAAATTGAAATAGAATTGGTAAAAAGGTAATGAAACCCTAATTTTCAAGAAACCCTAAAATTGGAATAACAATCCGAAGGAATAAAATTAGATAAATATTGATAAAAGGAAATTGCAATGTTTATTTCAGGATTTCTGTGCACCTTGCTTGCTTGTTTGGATTTTCTCTCTCTACATAATTCTGTCTCCAAATTTGCAGTACAGGTATGTGGTTACGCCTATGAATATCCCGAATTAGTTTCTCGAGGATTTTCGAGGTTTTATCGATGACTTGAATTAAAATGTTGGTTGCATTTAATTCATGCAAATTATAATGTGAATATGACTATCACACAAGAGATGTGCCTACTAGCTCAGATCCTAGTCCCCTCTGTAGCCTAATGGATTGACCTAGTACATGGCTACCAAGGGGGTAGGCCCATCAGGTCATTGAATGACTTAGTACATGGCTACCAATGGGGTAGGACCATCAAGTCATCATGAGTCAGGGATTGGGCTACCATTGGGTAGGACCATGCGACTCCATAACCCTAGGAATTGGCTACCCGTGTGGTAGGACCATGGGGGTAAGGATCTACCATATGAGAGAGGTAGTATCAATGTCCACTGCAGGGACGGTACAGAGATAGGGGATAGGCAAGGATTGAGTAGTATTGCTTAAAACGTAATCTTAGATGTTAAATGATATTTGGTTGACTACATTGTTAACATAGTTGCACAATTATTGTTTCCCCCACATACCAGCTTCTTGCTGACCGACGTTTTTTTGTCAGCGTTTTAGGTACGAATGAAAAGAACAAATAGTAAAGTGGCATATGTAGAACTAAATGAGAAATAACGTACACAAGAGGAGTAGTTAGATTAGTATCTTCATGGATAGAAGTATAGAAATCCCAGCTTTTAAAAGGTAAGTAAAGTTTTTATTTTATACCAGTATTTAGTTTAGTAGTAGAATTTCATAATTATTATTGATTATTTGTCGAACCTTTGATCCTGTTAATTGAATAACGACTCTGACCTTCGAGTCTCCCTTAATTGGGGGTTACTGGGAGGCGGGGTCATTACACCTTCTATAGTGGGGCCACATGAGCATGTGACATGCCAGTCTTGAGTCGTGCAGTCCATGCATGTTGGAAAGGGCTATTCATGGTGATGTAGCCACCCTTGCACTGGAAGCCGTGATGAGAGCTGGGTGTTCATGGTCCATTATGGGTCTACACTAAGATGAGGAAATATCATGAGGCCTTATATTTGAACCTTGATGAGGACACCAAGAGTCTTAACGGGGAAGATTATAATGTTCCAAGATTTGAGACCTCAGATTAAATAATCTTAAAAGGAATTTCCGGACTACCCATATCACCAAGGTGAACCTCCTTTTCATAGAACCCAACACTAAGAACTATAAAGTTAAGCATGCTTAGCTTGGAGTAGTAATACGATGGGTGACTAGTCGGGAAGTTGATCCTGACTTGTGCGTGAGTGAGGACAAATCATGTAACTAAGGCCAATACAAGTTTGTGGGGCCATTCATCATTTCTTAAAACTCTACTAGAGCCTTGGTCAGTGCGCTCGAGGGTTACACATCTACCTCAAAAGATTCATAAAGAGAAAAAAATTTAAAATAAAAATTTCAATCAATCATTGGGTATGAAAAATATATAGAATCATATGTAGAGAATGATTTTTTACTAACATAAACCTAGTATGAGAATTCTAGAGAAATTTAGAGAGAGAGAATAATATTCATCTTCCTTTTAATCTTAAATTTTGATAAATTATGTAGAGGTGTTTTGTAAGGAATTAAACCCGAGGGGTGGATCTACTGGTTACTTAATTGAGGAATAAAACTATCCAATTAAAACAGACTAATAAGTATGCTGGATTATGTGTATTTTTATTTCTCAAGAGAATAGTAGACAAGAAACATGAATAAATAGTTGATAGAAAAATCAGGACTATCACATTATCACAACCATTACATTACCATAAAACATCCCATACATTATACCTCACCAAATGGGTGCTCTTACAAATAGGAATCTTTAAATATGCACTTATACAAAGGACCAGTTGTAGAGGAAAACCTAATCATGTCAAGCGATCCTTGAAGTCCTAGCTTCTAATATATGCTCCATATGATTCATATTCATCTTACCTATATCTTGATGAGTTGGGAACAACACACAGATAGAAGGGTAAAAGAGAACATATATTAGTAACAACTAAGTATGTGCAATATAAAAATATTTGGGCATTAAATATGGTAAGGTAAAACAATGAATAAAGTTACCATGCAAGCGTGGTACATAACATATAGATAATTCAAGAGAAAGTGCATTTAATAGAATATACATGTTAAGAGATGCATCATTTAGTTTGATTATGATAAACATCAACAGAGAGATGTTTCTAAATACATGAATATGAATTAAAAATATATATGTATTTCTAGTATGACAAACAATAAAGCATGTATCTAGGAAATATCACATCTACCATAAATATGGTGTGAGAAATAAAAATACACATCCACTCTATAATATGGAGTGGGTAAAAAAAATGCACATATGCTCTATAATATGGGACGAGAAGGAAAAGATATACATATAGTCTGAGTAGAATTGGATACACATCTGCTCTTTCACATTTATTTTCATGAATTATAACCTCTATACAATTTATAAGGTGTTGCAAAATGATCACATCCACACGAAATCTAGCTAACAATTTATGTTAGGAAGTCACCATATGATGCATAATAAAATGTCAAGCAATTTGATTTCAAACAAAAGGGGATTAAACACCATAATTTATCAAGTAGAGTCAACGATCATTGAATAATGATTCCAAAAATTTCAATAACTAAGGAGAGAAAATGTATTATAGTTAAAGATATTTCAAAATATTGTAAGAGATAAATAGAAGAGTTCAATTTTCACAAGCTATGCCTCATATAGAAATTTAGGATTTTAGTCATTATAATGATCAAAAGATAATAGGGTATATGCACAAACCTTATATATGATCAATCATATCCAATTTCAAACCCTAGGATCCAAAATTAGGTATAACACCTAATAAAATTTTCTATGAATTAGGATTAAATTCCAATCAAATACATATATTGTGAAAATTAGTAGTTTTGTTACCATGGAATTAGTTACAAAACCAATGCCATCGAGTAGAAAAAATTGAAATATTCTTAAACTAGGTTTTATTATAATTTTCCAAGCTATAATTAATTAATAATGTTTTGTAACAATGATATAGTTCTTATATTTTATTAATAGAAAACTAGGAAAAAGATAAAATCATCCCACCTCACACATTGAATAATTGATGTCTAAAAAGGCTTTTGTGACAATAGACTTGAGCGAGCACATCCTAACTAAAATTGTGGACAAAAATTTGAAATATAACTAACACACACGACATAATCAAATAAAAATGGGGCAAAAACATCAAATCTATTGTAAGGATCTTCTCCTTTGGTGCATGAAACATAGAGTTGTTTGAAGACTAGAGTTCCAAATATACTCCATTGTGCCTAGCAATAAATGATGATCTAGTATTGGAGATCTACTCCCTAGGATTCCCCAAATCCAACCCCCTTGTATAGGTCCTATGGTGGTTAGAGGCACCATGATAATTTTTTACTAGGATCTAGCCTGACAAGGAGTTAATTCGCATCACTAGACTAAAAAAAGTGGATTAAAATCCCTCCACCACATTTCTAATGCTTAGACAAAAACATAGAAATGGAAAATGGGGCAAATAAAGGATATAAGCCAAATACCCTAGTGAGGATGAGTAAAGAAGGGTCAAAAATGTTTCATGGATTGAAGTGGAGTTTCTCATAGTTATCTCTAAGGCCCATAGATGTCCAGTGATGAACCACTAGAGCTCTTCGTTGTTGTTGAACACCCAAGGCTTGATAGGTTAAAAAAACTACAGGACTCCAAATGTTTGGAGGGGTTCTCATTAGCCCTCTGAATCTTCCATCAACCCTAGTTTGTTCCTCATTCTATCAAAAAACCTTGACCTCCCACAATGGTAAGCAATGATGGTAGAAGATGGTCCCACAAATGCAAAGAGTGTCACGTTAAATTGATCAAATAAAACAATTTCTAGAGAGATAGTAGGGCTTACGAAATAAACGAATATACATGGATTTGAAGTTACAAGTATTGATTCTCTTTAAAATTTGTAAAATAAGAAAAAGAGAAGGGGAAAATCTTACATTCCCGATGGAGGTGATTTGAGGTTTGAGTTAGGGTTCTTTTAGTGTAGATTGAGAGGAGGAATGTGAGGGAGAAGAAATATCCAAGAAAGGTAGATAGAGAGAGAGAGGAGGGAGATAGTAATTGGGGGAAAGGGAGAAACATTCAAAAGGTCACTAGGTTTGGATGGAGGTGAGAGGTAAACTCTGACCTGATAGATTGTGATCATGCAACTACTGAGAGACTCCACACATAGACAATTTAGGGTTCCTAAACTTATATGTGTGACAACATGACAATCTTGGAAAATCAAATGGTTTGAATGAAAATATATTTTCCTAATACCAAATATTCTTACCCTCTATTCTAAATTTATCTTAAGACGAAAAATACTATCCAAATAATATGAACTTTGAAACCTAGCCTAATTAATATAAGTAGAATTGGAAATAATTAATTTATTGCTTTAGGAAAGATGGTTGGTTCATATAGTGAATTTTAGTCATTTTAAAATTATCTAAACAAGTTTTATTATATTCATTCTTTCCATTTTGTATATAATCATCATAGTATCATATTTATAAAAGAAAAGTTCAACATATTTGAATTGCACAAATCTCCTTGTTTTACCCAATTATCCATTAAGTCAGTTAAATAAAATTCCCTTTTTATACAAAAGCAACTCTTTTTTTGGAAATGGTAAAAGTATTGCCAAAAAAGGTGCAAGCACCGTACAAGAATAGATCCACAAAAACATATCAATACTATACAAACAGCTCTCATGGGTTACTCTACAAAATCCCAGAGTTTAGCTGTATCTTTGTGGAGCACACATATCATTTTCTTTCTAGGTTTGACCTGTTCTCTAACTCTATTGGTTATGCTAACCATAACCTCCAGACAAGATCTTTTACGTGATCTGTGTTTTCTACGGTTCCTCTCCCACCAGATCTCATAGCAAGCTGCGGTTAAGCAAATGCTATTAAAATCCCCAACCTCTTTGCTGGTATTCGTCCCATTGGAAAGCCAGCAAACAATGTCCCCCAAAAGCAACTCTTTCCAACTAGGCATAATAGTGTAGATATTGTATATTTATATTTCATGAACATATCCCAATTACTAATACATCTTTTGCAATATTTACTAATATCAAGTCTTATCTTCTATTATTAATTGCAACAGTTAAATATATGGTAATATTGATTTATGTAGATACTATTATTTGGAATAAATAGTTAAATACATTATCATATAATATCTTAAATTTTTCCAAAGTATATTAATAATGGTCACATTATTTTAAGTGGGATTCATTTTAAAGGTAACATTGGGTCACACCTAAATATATATTATATATATGACTTAGGCACATAAAGGTACTTTAACTAGTTTTTCGAACATTTTAATAATATCAAATTAGAATTATCCCTGAACCTTATTTTTATTTTACCATGGTGTTTGGGCTTCAGGGATATGTACATCTAGATTTCATTATGTTACAACACTCCGCCCCTTAAAAAGATTTTGGCCCCAAAATTCAACCATATATAGCCTAGTATACTGAGTCAGTTACTAACCATAATGTAACTATGTCAGTCCAAGAATCATGTCTCCACTATTTTTCTCACACTTGATGTCGAGATAATATAGTTAACCCAAAACCTAGTACTTTCTTAACATTGTCATACTTATTAGGGTTGCCTACATTTTGATGGTATTTTTTCATCATTTTTTTGAACAACACTTCCATAACTTTATTTTTTGGAAGTTTTGGAATTCCATACATGTGGTCATTAGGGATTACTTGAGCCTCTTAATTTATATTACAAAAATGAGATAATATCCTTAACTATACTGTGATAAGACCCGTCCGCTTGCGGGTGGTATTATTGCACGAGGTTTTGGTAAAAGCTAGGGGATTTCAACCCCGAGTGAGTTTGTTGTGCGATAATATTTCATGTCAAATTCTAGCTCCGTTGCCGGGGACAATGAAATCAGTTAGTCAAATCTAGTTCTTTTAAGGCTAATATAGGATTTATTTTTCTTTTGATACAATCGATCATCTACTTGAACTTCACTCCACTTCATCAATCTTACTTCAGATCTTTTCATTTCAGGTACCCCCAAGACTGGTGTATGCACCGTTTGAACAGTCCTAGACTCATTGCCAGCTTTGATCCTGAAATAGACAGAACCTTTCATCGTCAAAATAGAGAAAACCAAGCAAGAATGGCTCAAGAAGAGGAGATAGCCCGAAGGGTGGCTCAAGACATTAATGCACAGAGAGAGAGAGAGAGGCTCATGCAAGAAGCCAGAGCCATAGTTCAATAAGAAATCCTAATAGCACAAGCGGCAGCGCAAGCAGCAGAACTACAAAAGGATCTTATGGAGTTCTCAATCCCTAAAGCTGTTGATGTTCATCACCCAGTCCAACCTCCTCCCATCCATGCTCCCAATTTTGAGATAAGGGCACATTGGATTACCTTGCTTCAAAACAACCCATTCTATGGTAAACAAGGTGAAGATAGTCAAGAACACCTTCTAAGGTTTATTGATCTATGTGCCATGACAAAGCAAAATGGAGTGTCCGAAGATGAAATTAGACTCCGTCTTTTCAAGTATTCACTTGCTGATAGAGCTATAAGTTGGTAAAATTCCTTACAATGTGAGTCCATCACTACATGGGAACAACTGCAAAATGTTTTTCTGGAAAAATTCTACCCTCCTTCTCTCACCTACGAAATTAGGGGACGAATAACAATGTTTACTCAAGCCCCTGGAGAAACTCTTGCTGAAGCATGGGAAAGATATAAGGAACTTCTATGCAAGTGTCCCCACCATGGAATCCTTAAGAATCAACTCATTGAGATCTTCTATAGAGGTGTGGATGACGATATCAAGAGATTCTTAGATTCCTCATCTGGGGGAAACTTCATGCGTTAGAGTTATGATAGAGCATGGAGGGTTGTAACCCTTGGAGCTGAAAATTAAGCTAATTGGGGTAGATCTGTAGGCAAGGGAGTGTTGAAGGTAGATATGGCTGAAGTTATTCCAGAATACAAGTCAATTTCTAAAACCCTCAAACTCTTAGTTACCAAGAAAGATCATATTGAATCATCCCTTGATGCATTTGGAAGAGGACGTTCACCCCTCAACAATAAGAACAGATCAAGTCAACTTCATTATTCTGTGAAGCATGCAAAAGTATTGATCATTCCACTTTAGCATGCAATGTTATTTACGATGTTGTTATAAGAAACACATGTGGACAAGGAGAAAATAGTCAATTAGAAAATCTTAATGCCGTCAACACCATTCCTGGTCAAGGATACTACAATCCGAATCAAAATAGGAACCATCCAGGTTTTCAATATGGAAATCCTTCAGGAGCGGAAAACTCACGACAACTTGGTTCAACTGACCAACAAAGAGGCCCACCAGGATTTCAGTATAACCAACAACAAAACTTTGGAAATCAAGGGAACTTTAGGGGAAAATTTTAGAATAGGAACTTCAACAATTATCAGAACAATTCTCAATTTTAGAACCCCAACCAAGTCCCTTACCAGAACCAAAAACAAGGGCAACAAGCTAGCCCCAACTCTCCTGATGACAAGCTATCAGTCATTGAAAAGATGTTATAATCACAAAAAACATTGATAGCTAGCCAACAAACTATGATAGCTAACCAGCAAGCCCATTAGAAAGGTATTGAATCTCAACTAGCACAACTGGCAGCTAGTATGAAACCACCTACTGGAGCCTTTGCTGGACAACCAGAAAGCAATCCCAAGCATCCGGAACAACTGAAGGCTGTCACCACCAGGTCAGGAAAAGACTATTCTAATCATCCTGTCAAGACACCTGTGGTTATCACAGATGATAATGAACATGTGATTGTCTAAGACTCAACAATGCCTGAGCCTCAACCAAAAGAAACAACAACTGCTGATAAGACAAACGAGCAAAGTTATGAGAAACCAACTAATGCTGAACCAGAAACACCAGAACTAGAAGTACCAGTGTACAAGCCTCGTATACCTTTCCCAGCTCGTTTAAGGCAGACAAAGCTTGACACTCGATTCAACAAGTTCAAAGAAGCCATGAAGAAACTCCATGTTGATATACCTTTTCTAGATGCGCTGGCTGAGATACCAACTTGGACAAAGTACTTGAAGACACTTCTCATCGGGAAATATATAAATGAAGAATATGAAACAGTCATGTTAGCAACAACTACTTCAGACATCATCCAGAGTAAGATGCCCAAGAAGCAGAAAGATCCAGGATCTTTTGGGATCTCCTGCCATATCGATGATTCATCATGTAAGAAAGGATTGGCCGATCTTGGCACTAGTATCTCCATCATGCCACTTAGCCTTTGCTAGGGTTTGTTGAACTTCTCCCGACTGGAATGACCATACAACTTGTAGATAACACTGTGACTCTACCTTTAGGAATCATTGAGGATGTACCTGTCAAGGTAGGAAAAGATTCCTATGTTCCGTGTGACTTCGTCATCATGGACATCGAGGAAGACACTAGATACCCTCTCATATTTGGATGTCTATTCCTTGCCACAGCAAGAGCTCTGATCGACGCTGAAGTAAGAACTTTGCTGCTCCAATTAGGTAAAGAAACTCTCGAATTCAAGGGTTTTGAAAACATGCGAAGGCCAAGCATGCAAGAGGAAGTCTACTTGATTGAGTGCGTAGAGCAGATGTCACTCCTAATGCAGGAGGATTATGAACAAGAAGATCCTTTAGGGATGACCATCATCAATATGAATGCAGAAAGTTCAGATGACCAATAAGTGAAAAGTTGTGTTTTCCACCTCGATACTGCTGAAGAAGATCTTAAAGCCAAGATAGAGGAACTAAAAGCAGTGGATGTTACTGAAGAAGCATGTGAAAAGCCACAAACTCATGAAATGAAGCCCCTACCAGAAGGATTGAAATACGTGTTTCTAGATGAACTCAAGATCTGCCCTGTCATTATAAATTCAGATCTAATAGAGGAACAAGAAGACAAACTTTTGGAGGAATTGAAGGAAAGAAGAAAAGCAATCGACTACAAGATGAGAGACCTCACTGGGGTTAGTCAAGTGCTGTGCATTCACAAAATCCCCATGTTGGAAGATCACAAGCCAACTATTAAACATCAACGCAAATTGAATCAAAAAATGAAGGAAGTAGTCCGTCTTGAAGTCATTAAACTGCTCACTGCTGGGATAATCTATCCGATATCGGATTCACCATGGGTGAGTCCCATGCATGTGGTCCCGAAGAAAGGTGGAACTACTGTGATACAAAATGAAAACGATGAACTCATCCCCACTCGAACGATTACAAGGTGGAGGATGTGCATTGATTATAGAAATTTAAACAAAGCAACTCGAAAGGATCACTTCCCAATGCCTTTTCTTGATCAAGTATTAGAACGGCTGGCTCATCAAGAATATTTATGTTATCTCGATGGTTACTCTGGATTCTATCAAATACCCATACATCTAGATGACCAAGAGAAAACTACTTTCACTTGCCCATTTGGAACATACACATTTAGAAGAATGTCGTCCGACCTCTGTAATGCACCTGCATCCTTCCAACGTTGCATGGATGCCATATTCGCACTGAAATAATTATGGAAGTTTTTATGGATGATTTTTCTATATATGGAGATTCATTTGACTCATGCCTAAAACACCTTTTCCTTGTACTCAAATAGTGTGAAGAAGCACATCTTGTGTTAAACTGGGAGAAGTGTCACTTTATGGTAAAGGAAGGTATTGTCCTCGTCCATATGGTCAGTAATTGAGGAATTGAAGTAGACAAGGCCAAGATCGAAGTGATTTCCAAGCTCTCTATTCCTATCAATGTAAGGGAGGTTCACACATTCCTAGGTCATGCAGGCTTTTACCGACAGTTTATAAAGGATTTCTCAAAGATAACCAAGCCGATGACAAATTTGCTACTAAAGGATGCTGAATTCAATTTTGACGAAGAATGCATTAAAAGTTTCAACCATCTAAAGCATGCTCTTACAACAACACCCATCATCAGAGCCCCTGATTGGGATCACCCTTTTGAAATTATGTGTGATGCCAGTGATTATGTTGTTGGTGCTGTCTTGGGCCAATGTATAGAAAAGAAACATTATGTGATCTACTATGCATCAAAACCCCTGATGAAGCTCAGAGGAATTATGCAACTATCGAGAAAGAATTTCTTGCGGTCGTGTATGCCTTTGACAAGTTCAGATCCTACCTCATTGGTTCAAAAATCATTATTTACACGGATCATGCTGCTATCCGCTACCTCCTGGCAAAGAAATATGCTAAACCTAGGTTAATTAGATGGATTCTCCTCTTACAAGAGTTTGATTTGGAGATAAGAGACAAGAAAGGTACAAAGAATGTCATGGCAGACCACCTCAGTCGTATCCATGCCCTAGAAACTGAGAAGATCCCCATCAATGATTCTCTTCCAAACGACCATCTTATGAAAGTTTTCGAAGCTATCCCTTGGTACGCGGACTATGTAAACTACCTGGCTGCGGGTGTTATCTACCCCGAATGCACCAGAAGTGCACTGAAGAAATTCCTACATGATGTGAAGCAATATCACTGGGATGAGACGTACCTTTTCAAGCTCTGTGCTGATGGCTTATACAGACGATGTATCACTAAAGAAGAAGCTCAACTTATTTTGGAGCAATGTCACTCAAGCCCAGTTGGAGGCCATATGCACCCTAAGAAAACTGCCTTGAATGTTTTGCAATGTGGATTATTTTGGCTAACCATATCCAAAAATTCCTACAACTTTGTTTTATCATGTGACAAGTGCTAGAGAACGGGTAACATAACCAAAAGAGATGAGATGCCACTGAACTTGTGGCAAGAAGTTGAGATATTTGATGTTTGGGGTGTTGACTACATGGGTCCATTCCCATCTTCTCATGGATTTTCCTACATCCTAGTGGAGGTGGATTACATCTCAAAATGGGTTGAAGCCATACCTACCATCACTAGTGAATCCAAACCTGTCATCAAAATGTTCAAAGATATCATTTTCCCCCGATTCGGAGTCCCACACACTGTGTTCCGACGAAGGTTCTCATTTCCTAGAAAGAAGCGTTGAAGCATTGGTGAGGAAATATGGTGTAACTCACAAGGTAGCCTCACCCTACCATCCACAAACTAGTGGACAGGTAGAGGTTTATAACCGTCAACTCAAGGCTATTCTGGAAAAGACTGTAGGATGCAATCAGAAAGATTGGTCAGTAAAAATTAATGACGCATTGTGGGCCTACCGAACTACTTTTAAAACTTCCCTTGGGACTACACCTTTTCGACTAATCTATGGAAAGTCATGCCACCTGCCGGTAGAATTGGAACACAAGGCATGGTGGGCAATAAAACAACTAAATTTTGATATGAAAGAAGCAGGCCAAGCTAGGATTCTGCAACTCCAGGAGCTGGAAGAACTCCGAATGACATCTTATGAGAATGCTAGAATCTATAAAGAATGCACAAAGTTGTGGAACGATGGTCATCTCAAGAGGAAGGACATTCAACTCAAGACTGAAGTTATTCCCAGGGAAACTTCGTGCTCACTGGTCTGGACCCTACATTGTCAAGAGAATCTCCCCACATTGTGCTTTCTCTTTATGGAGTGAAAAGTCAAGTGAACTTGTCGCAAATGGTCAACGATTAAAGAGATATTTCACCTCTACTGACACACAAGCACTGAAGCAATACTGGAACTCACCAATCCAATGTATCCACCGTGAAAGTTGAAGAAACTAAGTCGAGCCATCGACATAAAACAAAGGTGTTTATCAGGAGGCAGCCCGATCGATAAATTCGTATTTGGTTGTAATTTTGAATTAGATTTTTTTTCTTAATTTTGTTTTTAATTTTTAGATAATGTTGCACCAAGTAAAAATTGCATCGCGAGATGCTATCTTGAGTTCTGAATGGTCTTTATGTTTGAGATATTCAGATGGAGGACGCACGCTGATTGGAACACAACCACATCTAGTGGTCCAAATGGCATGAACTTCCCCTCCATCTTGGATTTAGAGTTTGCTCGAGACGAGCAAATTTCTAAGTTCGGGGTGGAGGGTGGATGTTACGTATCTTACTTTCCACCTTCACCCATCTAATTCAGACTTAAGATTTCATCGTTGCATTTTTTGACCAAAATTTTCAAACTTTTCAAAATGTTTAAGTTTTTTCAAAGTAATTGCACAAAAACTTGATGAAGTTTTGACACTTTTTGTTTCAACCTCTATGCATTTTTAATCATTATACCCTCTAATTCAAAGAAGATCCTCAAAAGGACCTTCTTCTGAAAACTAGCTTTTGATTGAAATCATCTTGTGAAGCTTATGAATCCTAACATCATGATCTTTATGCAAAAATGGAAAGTATCTGTCAAACTGATAGGGATCAAACAAGTCATGCTTCCTAACTGACTAGTGGAACAATAACATGGAATCCCCATTGGATCCTCATCAAGTCATTATTTGAGCAGAGTACGATAAAGAGAACAACTCGGTGCACAAAATTGTAAATCAAGTTACATTCCGATCTGAACTCTCTTCTACACTTCTTCTATCATCTTCGTACCCCTCCATCCATCAAAAAGAAAAAAAAAATTAGCCATAATAGTGCCAAACCCTAAGTTCGGGGTGGCACGTAACTTCCCTCTATATCCGCTTCTTCCATACCCCTCACAAATCAATAGGGGCGTACCACCAAGAAAAAATACCAAAGCGCACACAAAAAATGCAATCTCGAGTCAAATAGAGGAGAGATTCACATAAAAAACAAAAAATGCAATAAATGAAATTGCAAATCATATAATAAAAATCTCGAGTCGAATAGAAGAGAAATTTATTTCTTCCTTCCATACCACCCTTTTCTACCTAATGGCACAATAAATGCCTCCATTACCCCAAAATACCCCAGTGTCAGATCAAATGCACACTTGTTGTCCTACGGGTATCTATGCACTCTTATGAAACTCTTTGACATGCTTGTTGTTGGAAAAAGTGAGGAGGAAGTGAAGTTGGAAAGCAAACTCAGGAACAAAGATATGGTAATATGTGTTTAGTGGTCTCAGGAAGTTGAGATGCTTAGTAATACTAAGTAGAAAGGAAACAATCATGATGTGAAGAGGAGGCCATCACATGATCAGAAAGTATTCATTTGGCGACTGTTTTAGATTTTGTGTTCTCAAGGACGAGCAACGTTTAAGTTCAGGGTGTTTTGATGAATGCATATTCATCATGATTTTCAGTCGCCTTTTTGGGACCAATTCGATTTGATACTTTTGATTTCATCTCCTAAATCTCACAAAATGCAAGATTTCTTAACAAATCTAATTATCAAGATTATTAACTAGATTTATATTGATTTTTTGTAGGTCTTGACTAGGTTCTACCATCATATGGAATTCGCTCGAGATCCTCTCAACTTTGGTCTTGACCAATCGGTCTTGACAAAACGGTTTTCCCTAATGGTCTACCCATGTGGTTTTGACCTATCAGTCTCTGACATTCACCTACACGGTCCTCCTCTCACTACTCTACCTAAACGGTGTCAAAACTATTTGAGCCCATACAGTCTCAAGACCGCTTGAGCCCAAACGGTCTCAAAACTATTTGAGCCCATACAGTCTCAAGAATGCTTGAGCCCAAACGGTCTCAAGACCATATGACGCCTAATGGTTTCAAGCTAGTTTGAACCAAGGACCGTTTGGATGACGAAGACTGATCGGAGGCCATCGGTCCTCAAGACCGTTTGGAAGACAAAGATCCAAGACCGTTTGGATGAAGACCGTTTGGACACTCAAGCAAAGACTGATGAAGAGAAAGACCGTTTGGAGGCCAACGGTCCTCAAGACCGTTTAGTCATCTGACGGTCTCTAAGACCCTTTGGCCATTAAATGGTTTCTAAGACCGGTTGGAGGATATTAATCAAGACCGTTTGAAAAAAGAATCAAGTCCGATCAAGCGCAAACGGTCTTCAAGACCGATCAAAGCCCAACGATCTGCAAGACTGTTTGGCCAGCTTCCGCTGAAGACCGTTTGAAGCCAGCGCATGTGAAGACCGATTGGCGCTTATCGATTTCAAACCATTTGAAGGCAAAGTTCCAAGACCGTATTGGCAGTTCCTCTATAAGAACGTTTGGTCATGTGATTGGTCTGCAAGCTCGTATGAAGATAGAATCCCAAGACTGATTAGATCTGTTTGGTCTCTAAGACCGTATGGTCATATATTCTCAAGACCGTTTGGATGTCAAATGGTCTCCATGACCATTTGGATGTTAAACGGTCTCCAAGACCATTTGCTCCAATCCGTTCAAGCAAACCAATTGTTATAAACTGTTTGGAGCAAACTCATAGCAAAAATGTGAGGACCCCATCCAAGCCTATAAATAGGACCACAAGGGTCCTCATTTGGGCATCGATACAGGGACACCGACAGGCTGCCTAAGTGTAAGGTTCGATCAAGCTCCATCCTCCACACCGCCGTCCTCCTTCCATGCCATTATCATGCTGCCCACACCTCCTCCTACTACGAGCTAGGAGGCCAAGAAGAGAAAGAAGGCGGAGAAGAAGGTCTACCCAGTCTTCCTTGGTGGTCCTTTCTCCTCATCCAGATCTGCTCTAACACAACGTAGAAGACCGCATCATCTTCACCGAGCTGCAAATACCTTCTACACCATGCTCATGGCGGAACCTTCCTTCTCTCTTGGTCTTCTTGTTTCTTGCATCATGAGCGAGTAGTCACTTTTTGCTGGGGTGTGGGGACTAGTCCCGCTTCCCATGTTTTCATGTCTTTTCATTTAACATACCATGGCAATGCATATAACTTTCCATTTCGTTGTTAATTGATAATGCTTGTAGCTTGATTACCTACTTTCTTTCATCTTGTTCTTCCCTATGTTATGAGAACTTCTGTATGTAGGGTGGAATGCCGATTAATGAGGTAGACTCTCAAACTAGAAATAGAATGAGATTCCTTGAGGTCATAAGTGTATGATCCATGAGGGGATGATACATCTAGCCTACAGTGACGCTTTTGTGGCTTAAACATCCCTTAGGGAGGGACACAACCTTAGTTGGATTTTGTATCTTCTTTGTTAATCGTCGATGTTTGCTTGTAGATTAATCACCTGCTCGCTTGTCGATTAGCGCGGTTGACTCCCTGAATAGAAATAGAATGGGATTCCTTGAGGTCGTAAGTGTATGATCTGTGAGGGGACGAGCCATCTAGCATGCAGTGATGCTTCTATGGTCTAAACATCCCTTAGGGAGGACCTCAGCCTCAGTTGGATGTTGTATCTTCGTAACTGTGAGCACATGATCCATATGGCGATGAGAAATCTGATGCCTAAGGGGATGCTTACGTGGGCCTAAACATCCCTTAGGGAGGGTTCACATCAGTTCCATTTAGATAGTTAGATTCTTTCCTAGATGTTATATGTTTGGATGTGTTTGCATGTGTAGTGGTGGTGATACCCGATACCATCCCAATGATTCCATATCATTTATCTAGAACAAACTTTAATTATGCTCTTTTACTTTCTTGCAATTAGTAATCAACCACAATCCAATCAATCGTTCTAAATATTAGTCTTACTTGTGCTAGATTCGACTGACAAAGATTCTTAAAAACGTTGTCCTTTGGGATTCGATCCTTAACTATACTGCGGTAAGACCCTTCCACTTGTGGGTGGTATTATTACATGAGGTTTTGGTAAAAGCTCGGGGATATCAACCCCGAGTGAGTTTGTTGTGCGATAATATTTCACATCAATAATCATATAGGCAAACTTACAATTCATTTTGTTTTCACACAGTTATGAGATAATGATGAAACATTATGAATGTCTAAATAATGACAATACTCAATGACGCATGTCTTCCAGTACATGACTTGAACTATGAGATCACACGAATGCTAAGAGTGTGTACATTTTTATTATGTCCATAGTCGGTTATTACTATAGAAGGTAGATAGACACCAATAACACATAAGTCTGGACTGTGGGTTGGTTGATGATAGAATCTCATTAGTCATGATATGGCATATCAAACCATGCACACATATACATGTTAGGGAACATTGTATCAGACAGACCCGCCTTGAGAGTGACACATGGAAACCATCATTGGTCATCATGTCATATCTCATAATGAAGGTGGTGATTGTGATTCTTAGGCCTGAAGGCACTACACTCATCACATGTTGTTGGGTATACTTTGACATCATAAAATATGATCTTGAAATATGGGCTGTCATAGAGGTGTTGATTGGGTGGATTTGACACATGGGTCCTGACTCTAAGTGATGTAGATGGTATTTTCCCTCCTACTAAAGTATGATATCCTAGCCACTTGATAAGCGAGATTGAGAAACACACGTGCATCCACAAGTCAATCAATATATGATATTGAGGTCACATTATCTCAAATAGTCTACTCTTGGTTTAAGGAACATGGATTGAACATTGAGAGGATGAAGATTTCATGCCTCGAGTTTATTTCAGATATCAAAGACAATGGAATTATACAATCACTATAACACCTTACATAGATTGTAGGTTGAAGTTGTTCTCCAACTTTCCATTCACTTCAGTAGAACTGATGTGTGACTAGGAACCACTCTATACTTGTGATGTCATAAGTTCGTTATGGACATTCACTGCAAACATGATATGGGACCTATAGGGTCACACACAAAGGAACTCATCTAGAAGAGGAGTTTAATATTGAATGTTGATTCAGTGAATACTAAAGTGTTTAGGCATTCAATTCAAGCAACAAATCAGCTAATTGGACCACCAACCAATCCGCTCACCTAATAAGATGATCCTTTGGAGTGTCATGCTGATTGGAACTGAATTGGTTGGAGTTATGCATGAATAAGGCACCAACCGATCGGTTCACTGGGTGAACCGATCGGCTCAGGTGAGTGAGATGACCAGTTCACATGGTGAACCAATCGACTCGGTTGGGCCAAACGAAGGTTCCAGTAGCTTTCCCAAATTTGTAAGAAAGATTGATCATTTCACTTGTTCTATTCAATTGGTACAAGGAACTAATGTCTGCATTAATTAGGAAACAATTTTGCCAAATTCATGTGCGATTAGGAAAAAGGCAAAACAACTATTTCACACTGCAAATCAATCGTATTGAGTCTGAACCAATCGGTTCGGTTACCAAATCACAGTTTCTAGAGTCGCAGGTTGTGAAAATTCAAGATCTTTTGGTCCCTTTCACTCCCACACAGATTGGGAACCCAGACCCTAACCCCCTATAAATAGAGGAGTATTGGGGGATTCCCAGAACACAACTCAATTTCCTCTAAAATTGTTATCCTCTTTCACTTTGGTAACCAATAGATAGTAGAGAAAGTCCTACCCGCTAAAGAGAAGGATAGAAAGGGAGAAATAATTGTGGGAGAGCAAGTTGGTAACTATTACACCAATGGGAGGAACAACTCATTCCTGTCTATTCTACTAGAACGAAGGGAGTTCTAGGTGGTCCATGTGGACTTCTCCATAGGTGAGGAGGCTATTGTTTGCCGCTAGGAGGATAACATCATCCTACAGTCTGTGGTGAGACCAGTAGGTGCTGGAAACATCATTCGAATCAATATAGAGTGTTATTGATGTTTCTTTTCCAAAAGATATGATCTTGTATGGTGATGCACAAACATCTGACATAACATCATTCACAAAATGTAATGGGAGGATAATCTTTCCATTAGGCCTCATACATATGATGCGTGAAGATCTTATGGAATGAATGCTATAGATAGTCACTCATACTTCATTTCATTCACAAGTAATATGATGATATGTACTCAGTAAAATTGCAACATAAATCTCTTGAAGTGTTCAAGGAGATTATAAATGAAGTAAGAATTTGATAAAATTATTAAGAAACTTTGATGAGATCAAATGTTGAAATACTTTACATCAATACCTTGAGAATCTTCAGGAAAAATTGTGATAGTGTATCACAAATCCATCTAAACATGATGATGTGTTAGAATGAATGAATCATACCATGATGAGTCATAATATGATTGGAAATTAATCTAATCTTCTTATATCCTCATAAATATATACCTATCACTAAATAATTTACCATCTGAACAGTTTATAAGACATCATATATGATATGATATGGGAATGCCCCAATGTGCCTACAAGATTGAAACCTATATTGAGAAAGTATTTTCTTGAAAAGGTTTATCTGCAGACCAAAATTGTTTTTTTTTTGTGGAAATTTTGGGTAAATATATTCCAAAACCCCTAAACGAGGACAAAGTTACAAATCACAGCCATACATGTGATTATATGAGAAACATAAACAAGGAAAAGGGATTACATCAGTTCCCAATTCCTAGCAACTACAAGTGAAATATATAGCTTTGATTTATGAATTTGATAGTGATCCTTAATATCCCTAGAAAGCTGTGAGAAAATCACAGTGAAGTCGGATGAGCCACCATGGTGGAGTCTTTTATTCCATATCAAATGCACAACACCAGTGATTTCCCATAGCTCTAAGGTGCCGTTATGCTTGGATCTGGTACCGACATCAGCAAGGCATGCATGGAGCAAGTATGAGGACCTGATATTGAGACTTAATTGAGCATGACCCCAAATATAATGCCAGACCTTGCAATTATCAAATAGATGATTTACTGAATCCATGTCATGATGACAAAGAAAACACGGAGGTACTGGAGCGTCAGACCATGAGCTGATCCTCTCATAGGTGGGAAGGATATTCTTAAGTGCTCTGAAGGTGGTGAGACTCCATCTAGGATAGTGCTTCCATTTCCACATATTTCCGTAAGCAATATCAATGGGGTGCTTTTGCCGAACGCTTTCCCAAACAGTAGTGTCATCTGCAATAGAAAAAGAATGCCATAGGAAAGAAATCTGTCTATGACTTATGGAACCTATGATAGGAAGAGCAACAGAAGCAAGATGAACACCATATCTTTTGGACATCCAAGATGACCATATGCTTTGTGAAGTAAGGAGCTTCTTCATCCTTTTCAACGTGTAGTAAGTAGCTAGTTCATGCAGATTTTGGAGACCAAATCCACCTTCATTAGTAGGGAATGTGAGCTTAAGCCAACTAGATGGATGAGTGGAGCTGCCCCAAAGGAATTCCGATAAAAGAATTTCCATTCTCCTAAGAACGGGGGAGGGTATCTCACCCATTCTCATCCAGTAATAGATCAGTCCCATAGCACAGTGCTTGATGAGCATTAAGCGTCCAACCATGGAAATTTTGGAACCAGGCCATCTTTGTATCATGTCTCTAAGCTTGTCAAGGAATTCATGAAAGTGGCGCCTTCTAAGATTGCCTCCATCCATAGGGAAACCCAAATATTTAGTGGGCAAGAACCTCTTTAGATATTCATGCAGTTATAGAGCATCTCCTTGTTGTGACAGGAAGAAGAAAGAAAGAGATGAGTTTTGTTCAGATTGCACTTCATACCTGAGATATTACCATATTCCAAAAGAAGATGTTCAAGTTGAATAAGGATGTGTGAGCGACCTGCAATGAATATAAGTACATCATCAACAAATAAAAAATGGATAAGTACTCTTGTTCTGTTTATGGGATAGGAACAAATAATCTTTTTGATATGAGCTTACTCAATGCATTTGCTGAGACCTTCCATGGCCATAACAAAAAGTAAGGGTGATAAAGGATCACCTTGCCGAAGACCATTGGTACTTTTAAAGAAACTAATAGATGAACCATTAAGCAAAAGAGAGAAAGAGGGAGTTTCAACACATTACTTAATGAGATAAATCCATTTGTCACAGAAGCCAAGTCCAGATAGACAATCCCATAGATATTCCCATTTAACAGGAATCAAATGCTTTTGTAATATCCAGCTTCATACAAGCTAAAGGTAGGCTCACCTTCTGATTATATTTGAGTGTGAATTCAGCAGCTAAAAGAGAGCAGTCTTCTATGCTTCTTTCTTGAATGAAGGCATCTTGATGAGGTGAGATGAGCTTGGGCAAAATAGTAGCAAGCCTTCTAGAGATGACTTTAGTGATGATTTTATAAAGCATAGAGTAGCATGAGATCAGGCGGAAGTGAGTAGGAGAAGAGACAATGTCCTTTTTTGGAATGAGAGCAAGAAAAACATGGTTAACTCGCCTAACCATGTTACCACCTTCAAAAAATCATTGGATAATGTTCAATAGATCATTACAGATGACATTCCAGTTTTCCCTATAAAATAACCATTGAAGCTATCCGGACCTGGGCTTTTATTAGGTCTAATGCTCCAGACAACCTCTTTGATTTCTTTCATGTCAGGTGTAGAGCACAACTTGGTGTTATCTTCCTCATTTACCAAGGGTATCCAATATGGAAAGTATAAGGAAGAAGAAGAAGAAACTGACTGCACTTGGTTATATAGCTGCTCAAAGAATTGAGTAGTATCATTAGCAATAACATCATCATATTGTAAAAGATTACCTTGTGGATCAAATAACTCTGTAATAGAGTTGATGGCATCTCTTCGCTTGATGATAGTATGATAGACATTGGTGTTACGATCACCATTTGTAAGCCACTCCATCCTGCTACGCTGCCAGTAATAAGACTCCTCAGCTTTAAGAAGAAGATTAAGCTTATCAAGTGTTAATTTCTCAGCATCAATAAGATCAACATCAAGTGGGTTTCTTCTAAGAACAACAACAATATCATTTAGCTCGAATCTTTCTTTGGCAATGAGATTATTAAGATTGACAAGTTGCTTAGACCATGATCTCAACTTCTCCTTGACGTTCTTGAGCTTTTGACAAAACAATATAAAGGATTGCCGATAACAGTAGTTTTTCAAGCCTCATTTATGATGTCACGACACCCTTCCCATTTCATCCAGAAATTGAGAAACCTAAAAGGTTTCTTTTTGAAAATGACCTTCCTCATATTGATGTTTAAAGCTGAATGATACGAATAAGTACATGTGATGAACTTAGTTTTTGAACCAAGAAATTTATTCAACCAAGCATCATTGGTAAATGTACGATCAATCTTACAAGCAATTCTTTTAGCTACACCTTGTTTGTTATGCCATGAGAAAACCTCTTTACCAATGGTAGGAAGTTCAGTGATACCTGTAAGGCCCTTGAACTTGCTTAATGAGTTGAATGAGATTAAATACCATAATTTATTGATTATAACCCTAATATAACCTTTTTATATGTTTTGAAATCATAAGACAAGCTTAAGTTTCAAATTTGGTCCAATTTGGACACTGTTTGAGCAAGTTATGCAATTTTCTGTACATTTTGGACTTTTATGCAATTTACCCAATTGAGGGGTTTTCTTTGCAATTTTTCAAATACATTATGTTTCTTAGATGTTATATTATCATTCTTGAGATTTTTGAGCCATGGGGCTCCTAGTTGAGCCATGGTTTGAAGGTGTTTTCATCAAGGGTATTTTAGGGTTTTTCCCTTCATGG
Source organism: Alisma plantago-aquatica (assembly GCA_963693085.1). Classification (NCBI taxonomy): domain Eukaryota; kingdom Viridiplantae; phylum Streptophyta; class Magnoliopsida; order Alismatales; family Alismataceae; genus Alisma; species Alisma plantago-aquatica. The sequence goes on from OY856409.1 coordinate 218,797,904, forward strand.
ATGAGCTACCTTTAGTAGCTATCAACTAAGGAATTATGTGATTGGCTGAGAATTTCTACAAAGGAAAGCTAAGAAGGTCTAGAGGGATGGTGGGAGATATTCTTGTGTGAGTTCTTATATATTCTTAATAATTTAAAGCCATGAACACTTGGATATATACTAGAATTTCAACTTTTTCTTTTTCTTAATATTAAAGTATCATATACTTATCCCCAAGCACTAAAACGAGCCACTTTCTCTCCACCACCTCTCTCCTTCTCCCTGCTTCATTCTCCCTCTATTCAGCTGCGAATTTTTCTGCCCAAGGAAGAAGAAAGTGGGGATCTTCTTGGAAAATATTCTAGGGTTGCAATTGATTCCATTTTTGGGTCTATAAAGCTTCTTCCTAGTGATATTGACCTAAAAGTGTAAGTTTTTTCTTATTTCCTCCATTTAATTCTTTTCTCTTCTTCCTCCTACATCTCTCCAGGTCGGAACCCTGCTGTTCCATGGTGAAAATGACTCTATAACTCAAAATCCCTTCCTTCTTGTTTCTTTTTCTAGGGTTTTGCTTCTTTGTGGAGAGAAGTGCCTATTTGGCCAAGTTCAGATCTGAATCTAGGGATTCCTTTCCTTATTTGCTCGAGATTCTTGCTGTTTGATATCTGAACTACTCTATAGAGGCGAGTCGTATACCATTTTTCACTTATATTGCTTATTAGAAGCTTGTTAGTTCATGTTTATGCTTGAATGTGATGATCTAAGCATAGAGAAACCATGCTTGTTTAGAATTACGAATTTTTGCGGTGTTCCCTATTTTGTTCCAGTTCTATATGAATCTGTAAACAGGTGTACAACCTTTATAAGGTGTAACATGATATGGGATAGGTTGATAGCAACAACCTATGGTGCTATGTACAAAACAATTGATGGCTCAAATTAGGGTTTTCAAGCTATTTCCTTCTCTATCACATAACCTATGGACATACCATTCAACAACCAATGGTGTTGCTATCTTGGCAACTGATGTTCGTGATCAAGGGTGTTAAATTTATGGTGACAACCTATGGTCACCCTTAGGTCAGGTTTGGTCTCAATTAGACATTTAATTATCATCCACTAAGTATTCTAATGATGTTATCAATCGATCATGATATTGACTTAATATTTGATGGTGTTAACTGAATGTATTACTGATCTAGAAACCAATGGTGACCTAATGATCACAATTAATGGTGTATCAGGTCATCACCATATATGATGAATTAGTAATGTAATTGTATATTTGATTAAACCTTGAACCAATGGTCCCTAGGTTCAATTGATCTAATGGTTAGACCTATACTTCAATTGATAACCTTGAACAATGAACCTGATCCAAAGAATAATATTGGATGCTTTAACATCCAATGGATTATAATAAATCATATGGTATTATTTGTGGGTCCTAGTGATGATATTTCTATGGTTCAATACCATTAATTGGTAGTCTTACCTTTGCCATTATATAGTTATATTTGATAAATCACTATAATAAGTGGATGCGTAACTCCAATGTGATCTAGCTTGTTATACCTAACCTTAATGTAATTATATGATGTTGATTGGTTATAATAAGACCTCTTGAATGATTAATGTGATAATGAATTACACTCTTCTTGTGTTGAAACCACAATGTAGTATTATTTGAATATCATAGTGCCTTGCCATGTTAATATCTATGGACATACATGTGCTAATGATCTTTTGAGCCTTGTTTAAGGCATGGAATGATGATGATAACCTTACTATAAATAATGTGATGGTCTTAATGACCTTTGGGCATGTTTGAAGCTATTATTGAGGTGAAATCTTTTTTATGTTCCAAGAAGGGTTAAAACCATGGAACTTGTGATACTATATTGGTATCTTGAAATAGTATGATGATAAGTGTTGTCCATTAATTTGCAATGAATGATAGGATGTGGTAATGTGATTAAGATTTATATCTAAAATGTTTTATATACTTTGAAGTCATTATAAATATATTCTTGTTAGAAAATAATTAGGGTTTGAATGTCCACTTGTATGATAAAGCCTTAATTAATTCAATTGGCAGTAATTAATCAAGTGTAACCTTAATCATGTAGAGCCCTGTGCTGTAGAACCATCTTCAGTGTCAGAACTTATTGGATGGTGAAACGAGTATTACCAAGGGAAACTTGGAGTGCATACTGTTGAGTATGTGGGGGTGGCAAGTTGAGGATATATCCTTGTCATCCACAATTGCAGGTTATGGAGGATGGCTATGGTCATGCCTCAGACATTTGATGTGATTGAGGACAGTTGTGGTTGTACCTCAGATTAGAGGGTTTTGTATACCCTATTTTCTAGTGTCGTAACTTGTACCAAGTATGAACTAGTTGTTATAAGTTGACTATATGTCACTATTGGTAGTTTGACTGGTATGTCATTATAGTTTACTCGTACTGACTGAGGGGAAGAGATCTTAGGATACAAGAACTCCTAGATCTTATACGGAACTGAATAGCACTTCACAGTGGTCAGTTGGACTTTGAGTGGTGCGACTCAAACTCCCCAGGGCATAATAATAAAAGATATAATACCAGCCGTGTAGTATAATTGCTAGGGTTTAATACATATCACATTGGTTGATTAACCCTTGTCTTGTCTTCACACTACATAGTTCTTACATGATGTAGACTTATGAAAATTGTGTAATTCTACTTGATGCTACAACTTATTTTCTTAACTTCTTAGTATGCTTAAACTGTTCAGTCTGTTCATATTGCTTATTCAATACTCTAACTGCTCAATGGATTTACTATTAATTAATATGTTATGATCAATATAAGTTAGAGAGAATTATATCTCTCACTGGGACTGGGTCTCACCCGTGGGTCACCACAATTTTGTTAGGTGGTCGCAGGCAACGATGTCGAGGTCGAGCTGTGGAAGAGAACCAACCTGGTGATCAATAGATTTAGAAGGTTGGTTAGTTGTAGATGTTAGATGTTAGTAGTAGAGTCCTAGTGTCGTCCCTTTACTCTCAGGTCCTAGTATGGGATGTGTTTTCTAGACGATATACTTGTATCAACTTGAGATTTTGGTCGTATGCCAATGTTTGTAAATATATGGCATGTACATGTGAAATATCTTTTGTATGCAGGATGTGACTGAGGTTTTTGGACTCATATGTAAATACTTGTTACAGTATATGAGAATGGAATGATGGACGTTTTGTAAATGTTCTAGAGTTTATTTACATTGTTGGAATCAATTTTATTTATTTCACATTTTTGACTATGTGATTAATTAGTAGTTGATCATGTTTTGTTTTTTGAGTAATCTCGTTTAACGTGATGAGGTATCATAGTTAAGTTGGTATTAGAGCTCTAGGTTTACTGAGTCTACAGCAACATAGGACTTAGGTTTGAGTATGTTCTTATGTATCCAACATATCTAATCATAGTTTATGCTTATCCAGATATGTCTAGAGGACATGAAGAACACATTGAGAGTAGCTATGTTGCACTAGGAGGAGGTGCAGGGAGGCAGGCACGCGATGAGAGAGTGCTACAAGTAGGGCTAGAGTAGCCCACAATGCCTCATCTAGACCCGACAATGATGGCCAATCCTGAGTTTCAGTCTATGTTTAGATAGATGATGGCCACAATTACACATATTGCTGATAAAGCACCAACACTTCAAGATAGGGCAGCCGCCTCCAATGTGGAGTCCCAAGGTGTCGGGAAGACATTTGAACGTCTTAGACGTGTTGGGGAAATTGAATATGTAGGTACTTCTGATCCAGCAGACGCTGACATGTGGTTGACTGAGATGGAAAAGGCGTTCAAATTCCTAAACATCGCTGAAGAAGACAAAGTTAAGCATGCAATATACTTGAAGGGTAGTGCTGGCCACTGGTGGGCCATAGAAGAGGAGAAAAGGCCAGGAGTTGTGATAGGATGGGAGGAGTTTTGGAGGGAATTTGTTAGTCGATATTTTTTCCAGAGACCTACCTAGATGAGAAAATCTCTCAGTTTGAGAAGATTTGTTAGGGAGCTATGACTATCAATGAGTATGAATCAAAGTTTATGGAACTTCTGAGGTTCTGCCCGCACATGGCAGCAACAGACAAGGAAAGGATCTGGAGATTTGAGAAGGGTTTGAGTACAGAGTTGACTACTACAACATAAACCTTGGAGAATAGGGAAAGGTTTTCCACCTTTGTGGAATCTGTCAGGAGGATTGAGAGGTCTGTCATAGAGAAGCATGAAGCTAATGCTAAGAAGTGACCTATGCAGTTTTAAGGGCAATAATCTAGAAGCTTTAAGAAACTTAGGTTTTCCCCACCTCCGTCACAACTAAGGTCAACCTTCACTGAACCAAGATCACATGCACCATCACAATGGACCCTGAGTCAGGGTAGAGGTCACAATTTCCCACCGACCGAAGCCCGCAGTACATCATCAGTTTCAATGATAGGGCCGTTTAGGCCATATCAGGACACCAGAACATGTTACAAGTGTGGGAAAGTGGGGTATACAAGACCTTATTTCCCTATGAAAGATGAGGAGGTGACTCAGCAGCCAAGGCAAAGTCAACAAGGTCCACAACAATGACAGTTTAGTAGTGGTAGTGGAAGAGGACATGGTTAGGCATCCCATGCAGGATCCTCTGGACAAGCAAGCAGAGGACATGGACGACAACAAGGTTCTATGCCATGACCCAGCCAGAAGTAGTGGTCAATCCACGAGTCGTGACAGGTCAGATGGAGTTATTTCATTCTGATATGTCTGCTTCTTGTTTTGTATATGTGTTAGTAGACCCGGGTGCGACACACTCTTTTATCACCAGAGAGGTGATAGATAGTTGTTATCTACCCGTTAGTCTTAGATCTGATAGCCTGCGACTGGAGACTCCTTTGGTTGATTCCGCTGAGTTGCTGGAAGTGTGCCCTTCTTGTGTTCTTTATTTTTCTGGACAAAACATTCAAGTGGATCTTCTGCCGCTTGACATGCATGGTTTTGATGTAATCCTTGGAATGGATACCTTGGAAAAATACAAGGTAGTCTTGGACAGTAGTACTAAGGTGGTGACGTTCCATGATGGAGATGTACAGTGTATTTTTTAGGGTGATAGAAAGATTCTTCCTACATGTTTGATGTCAGCTATGATAGCTAAGCGGTTGATGAGACAAGGATGTGAGGCTTTCTTAGCTCATGTTGTGGATACCAAGGCAGTAGGTCCTAGTATTTAGGAGGTACTAGTGGTGTGAGAATTTGTGGATGTCTTTCCTGAGGAATTTCCTAGCATTCCCCCTCCTAGAGAGATTGAGTTTGAGATCAATCTTGTTCCTGGAACACAACCCATAACACAGTAAGCATACAGAATGGCACCAGCAGAGATGCAAGAGTTAAAGAAACAGTTACAAGAATTGTTAGAGAAGGGTTTTATCAGGCCGAGCACTTCCCCTTGGGGTTCTCCAATGTTGTTTGTTAAAAAGAAGGATGGTTCAATGAGGTTGTGTATAGACTACAGATAGTTGAACAAGGTGACAATAAAGAATAAGTATCCTTTTTCGAGGATTGGTGGTCTTTTTGATCAGTTGAGAGGTGCCACTATGTTTTCAAAGATAGACCTGAGGTCAGGTTACCATCAATTGAGAATTAAGGTTGATGACATACCCAAGTCAACTTTTAGGACTAGGTATGGTCATTATGAGTTTGTGGTTATGCTGTTTGGGCTGACCAATGCACCTACAACTTTTATGGATCTAATGAATAGGGTGTTTAGACCTTATCTTGATCAATGTATGGTTGTGTTCATAGATGATATCTTGATATACTCCAAGGATAGTCAACAACATGCGTAACACCTTTGCCAGGCACTGACATTGTTGAGGCATCATCAACTATATGCTAAGTTTAGCAAGTGTGAATTCTGGTTATCTGAAGTATCTTTTCTGGGCCATGTTATATATGCAAAAGGCATTTGTGTTGATCCCAAGAAAGTGGAATCTGTACTAGAATGAGAACAACCAAAGACACTGACAGAGATCTGTAGTTTCCTAGGTCTGGTAGGTTACTATAGGAGGTTTATCAAAGACTATAGTTCTATAACGTTACCCCTAACTAGGTTAACCGGGAAGGATGTTCCTTTTGCTTGGAATGACAACTGTCAATGTTCTTTCCATCTTTTGAAAGAAAAGTTGACTAGTACACCAATGTTAGTACTGCCAGAGCAAGGAAAAGGCTATATTGTCTTTTGTGATGCTTCAAAGAATGGGTTGGGATGCATGTTGATGCAAGATAAGAATGTGATTTCTTTTGCTTCACGACAGCTTAAGAAACATGAGGAGAATTACCCAATACATGATTTGGAGCTTGCAGCAGTGGTCCATGCCTTAAAGATCTGGAGACACTATCTTTATGGAGAAAAGTGTCAGATCTTCACTGACCACAAGAATCAACAATATATCTTCTCAAAATAGGAGTTGAATATGAGGCAGAGGAGATGGATGGAGTTGATCAAGGATTATGATTGCACAATAGATTACCATCCAAGGAAAGCTAATGTGGTGGCTGATGCATTGAGTAGAAAGTCATCTTCATCATCAATGGTAGATAATGCATAATTAAATTCCTTGATGTGCCATAAGAGAGATATGCTAGTGTCTCTTCTCTAGATGAATGTACAACTAGAAGTTTCCCTGTTGGCACAGTTACAAGTGAAACCTACCTTGAGATAGTAGATTCATGATACATAATAGAATGATATTGTGATACAGAATATTCGATCAGGGATTGGTAGTGATAAGTATGATGGATTTCATGAGGCAGATGATGGTACATTTTGTTACCATAATAGGATAGTAATTCCTGGTGTTGATGGGTTGAGGAAGATGGTACTTGAGGAGGCTCACTCCTCCATGTATGCAATGCATCCTGGAAGTACCAAGTTGTGCCAAAACTTGAAAGACATGTATTGGTGACCAGGTCTAAAGCGTGATGTGGTAGAGTTCATTGCCAAATGTCCAGTTTGTTAGTAGGTGAAGGCTGAGCACCAGAAGCCTGCAGGGACATTGCAACCCTTGCCACTACACCAGTGGAAATGGGATCATATTACTATGGACTTTGTGGTTGGTCCTCCTATGATAGCCAAGGGTCATGATTCCATATGGGTGATAGTATACAGATTGACTAAGTCAACTCATTTTCTTCCATTTAAGATGACATTTACAATAGAGAAATTGGCACAAATATATGTTGATGAGATAGTCCGTCTGCATGGCATTCCAGTGACTATAGTTTCTGATAGAGGTCCATAGTTTACAAGTAATTTTTGGGAGCGTTTGCATTCTGCAATGGGAACACAACTGAGATTCAACACAACTTTTCATCCGTAGACTGATGGACAGTCTGAAAGGACTATTGAGACTTTAGAGGATCTCCTGAGGGCATGTGTGCTGCAATTTCTTAGTAGTTGGGATATACATCTAACTCTAATAGAGTTTGCGTACAATAATAGCTATCAAAGAATCATAGATATGGCCCCTTATGAGGCTCTATATGGGAGACGATGTCGGTCTCCTCTTTGCTGGTACGAGACATGTGAATATCAACTTTTGGGCCCTGAGCTAGTACAACAGACTACAGAAAAGATTAAAGTGATACAACAACAGTTGAAAGCATCGCATGATAGGCAGAAATCTTATGCAGATAATCAATGTAGACCACTTGAGTTTCAAGTGGGAGACAGAGTATATCTTAAGGTTTCTCCTTGGAAAGGTGTGTTGAGGTTTGGAAAGAAGGGTAAGTTGGCTCCTAGATTTATGGGACCATACCCTATCCTAGCTCATGTTGGAAAGGTAGCATATAAGCTGGAGCTACCACCAGAGCTACATAGATTGCATAATGTATTTCACATCTCTATGTTGAGGAAATTCCATCCAGATACTGACCAGACAATTCAACCAGTAGAGGTTGAGTTAGATGAGGATATCTCCTATGTTGAGGGTCATGTGTTGATCTTGGATAGACAGGTGAAAAAGCTGAAGAGAAAAGATATAATACTAGTGAAAGTTTTGAGTAATCACCATGTCATAGAGGAATCCACATTGGAACTAGAGAATGATATGCATAGAAAATACCCATCTCTTTTTGTGTAGGATTTCAGGGCGAAATCCTTATTAGGGGTTTATAGTTGTAAGGCTCTTGAACTTTCTTAATGAGTTGAATGAGATTAATTACCATAATTTAATGCTTATAACCCTAATATAACCTTTTTATATGTTTTGAAATCATAAGACAGGCTTAAGTTTCAAATTTGGTCCAATTTGGACATTGTTTGAGCAAGTTATGCAATTTTCTGTACATTTTGGACTTTTCTACAATTTACTCAATTGAGGGGTTTTCTTTGAAATTTGTCACATACATTATGTTCCTTAGATGTTATATTATCATGCTTGAGATCTTTGAGCCATGGGGCTCCTATTTGATCCATGGTTTGAAGGTGTTTTCATCAAGGGTATTTTAGGGTTTTTCCCTTCATGGATGAGCTACCTTTAGTAGCTATCAACTAAAGAATTATGTGATTGGCTGGGAATTTCGACAAAGGAAAGCTAAGAAGGTCTAGAGGGATGGTGGGAGAGCTGCTTGTGTGAGTGCTTATATATTCTTAATAATTTAAAGCCATGGACACTTGGATATATACTAGAATTTCAACTTTTTCTTTTTCTTAATATTTAAGTGTCATATACTTATCCCCAAGCACCAAAACAAGCCACTTTCTCTCCACCACCTCTCTCCTTCTCCCAGCTTCATTCTCCCTCTGTTTAGATACGAATTTTTCTGCCCATGGAAGAAGAAAGTGGGGATCTTCTTGGAAAAAAATCTAGGGTTGCAATTGATTCCCTTTTTGGGTCTATAAAGCTTCTTCCTAGTGATATTGATCTAAAAGTGTAAGTTTTTTCTTATTTACTCCATTTAATTCTTTTATATTCTTCCTCCTACATCTATCCAGGTCGGAACCCTGCTATTCCATGATGCAAATGACTCTAGAACTCAAAAATCCTTCCTTCTTGTTTCTTTTTCTAGGGTTTTGCTTCTTTGTGGAGAGAAGTGCCTATTTGGCCAAGTTCATATCTGAATCTAGGGATTCCTTGCCTTAATTTCTCGATATTCTTGCTATTTGATATCTGACCTAATCTATAGATGTGAGTTATATAACATTCTTCACTTATATTGCTTATTAGAAGCTTGTTAGTTCATGTTTATGCTTGAATGTGATGATCTAAGCATAGAGAAACCATGCTTGTTTAGAATTACGAAGTTTTGTGGTGTTCCCTGTTTTGTTCCAGTTCTATATGAATCTGTAAACATATGTAAAATCTTTATAAGGTGTAACATGATCTGGGACAGGTTGATAGCAACAACCTATGGTTCTATGTACAAAACAATTGATGGTTCAAATCAGGGTTTTCAAGCTATTTCCTTCTCTATCACATAACCTATGAACATACCATTCAACAACCAATGGTGTTGCTATCTTGGCAACTGATATTCGTGATCAAGGGTGTTAAATGTATGGTTAAAACCTTTGGTCACCCCTTAGGTCAGGTTTTGGCTCAATTAGACATTTAATTATCATCCACTAAGTATTCTAATGATGTTATCAATCGATCATGATATTGACTTAATATTTGATGGTGTTAACTGAATGTATTACTGATATAGAAACCAATGGTGACCTAATGATCACAATTAATGGTGGATCAGGTCATCACCATATATGATGAATTAGTAATGTAATTGCATATTTGATTAAACCTTGAACCAATGGTCCCTTGGTTCAATTGATCTAATGGTTAGACCTATACTTCAATTGATAACCTTGAACAATGAACCTGATCCAAAGAATAATATTGGATGCTTTAACATCCAATGGATTATAATAAATCATATGGTATTATTTGTGGGTCCTAGTGATGATATTTATATGGTTAAATACCATTAATTGGTAGTCTTACCTTTGCCATTATATAGTTATATTTGATAAATCACTATAATAAGTGGATGCGTAACTCCAATGTGATCTAGCTTGTTATACCTAACCTTAATGTAATTATATGATGTTGATTGGTTATAATCAGACCTCTTGAATGATTAATGTGATAATGAGTTACACTCTTCTTGTGTTGAAACCACAATGTAGTATTATTTGAATATCATAGTGCCTTGCCATGTTAATATCTATGGACATACATGTGCTAATGATCTTTTGAGCCTTGTTTAAGGCATGGAATGATGATGATAACCTTACTATAAATAATGTGATGGTCTTAATGACCTTTGGGCATGTTTGAAGCTATGATTGAGGTGAAATCCTCTTTATGTTCCAATAAGGGTTAAAACCATGGAACTTGTGATACGATATTGGTATCTTGAAATAGTATGATGATAAGTGTTGTCCATTAATTTGCAATGAATGATAGGATGTGGTAATGTGATTAAGATTTATATCTCAAATGTTTTATATCCTTTGAAGTCATTATAAATATATTCTTGTTAGAAAATAATTAGGGTTTGAATGTCCACTTGTATGATAAAGCCTTAATTAATTCAATTGGCAGTAATTAATCAAGTGTAACCTTAATCATGTAGAGCCCTGTGCTGTAGAACCATCTTCAGTGTCAGAACTTATTGGATGGTGAAACGAGTATTACCAAGGGAAACTCGGAGTGCATACTATTGAGTATGTGGGGGTGGCAAGTTGAGGATATATCCTTGTCATCCACAATTGCAGGTTATGGAGGATGGCTATGGTTATGCCTCAAACATTTGATGTGATTGAGGACAGTTGTGGTTGTACCTCAGATTAGAGGGTTTTGTATACCCTATTTTCTAGTGTCGTAACTTGTACCAAGTACGAACTAGTTGTTATAAGTTGTCTATATGTCACTATTGGTAGTTTGACTGGTATGTCATTATAGTTTACTCGTACTGACTGAGGGGAAGAGATCTTAGGATACAAGAACTCCTAGATATTATACGGAATTGAATAACACTTCACAGTGGTCAGTTGGACTTTGAGTGGTGCGACTCAAACTCCCCAGGGCATAATAATAAAAGATATAATACCAGCCATGTAGTATAATTGCTAGGGTTTAATACATCTCACATTGGTTGATTAACCCTTGTCTTGTCTTCACACTACATAGTTCTTACATGATGTAGACTTATGAAAATTGTGTAATTCTACTTGATGCTACAACTAATTTGCTTAACTGCTTAGTATGCTTAAACTGTTCAGTCTGTTCATATTGCTTATTCAATACTCCAATTGCTCAATGAATTTACTGTTAATTAATATGTTATGATCAATATAAGTTAGAGAGAGTTATATTTCTCACTGGGTCTGGGTCTCACCTGTGGGTCACCACAATTTTTTTTAGGTGGTCGCGGGCAACGAGGTCGAGGTCATGCTGTGGAAGAGAACCAACCTGATGATCAATAGATTCAGAAGGTTGGTTAGTTGTAGATGTTAGTTATAGATGTTAGTAGTAGAGTCCTAGTGTCGTCCCTGTACTCTCAGGTCCTGGTATGGGATGTGTTTTTTAGATTATATACTTGTATCGACTTTAGATTTTGGTTGTATGCCAATGTTTGTAAATATATGGCATGTACATGTGAAATATCTTTTGTATGCAAGATGTGACTGAGTTCTTTGGACCCATATGTAAATACTTGTTACAGTATATGAGAATGGAATGATGCACCTTTTGTAAATGTTCTAGAGTTTATTTACATTGTTGGAATCAGTTTTAATTGTTTCACATTTTTGACTATGTGATTAATTAGTAGTTGATCGTGTTTTGTATTTTGAGTAATATCGTTTAGCATGACGAGGTGTCACAATACCAGCATGATCTATAGCAACATTGAAAGAGCTCAGGATAGATGAAGGAACCTCCTGACCACCATACTTCTCCTATAGTTTCCTAATATTGTTAAAATCACCAGTGATAAGCCATGGTTCATCAATGGAGGAAGCAAGGCGTTCAAGCGTGCTCCATAGGACATCGTTCAAAGACAGAGTTTCTTGCATAGACTGCTGTAAGGACAATGATCAGTCCACCTTTATTGAGGCACTTAATTGTGATTTGTTGATCATCCATCTCACCGACTAAAGTATCCCAACACTTAAGATTCTAGCCTACGTAAACACGACCGTTCAGATCATGCAGATGATTAGAAACCCAAAGCCATCCTTTAGGAAACATCCTATCAGAAGTATTGACCATATACCTTTTGATTTTAGATTCAACTAGTACATCAACAGTAGCTTTACTTTCAATAATAGTTCTCTGGACCTCCCTCTTCTTCTGCGGCTTCCATGAACCGCAAACATTAGTTATTATGAAGGTCATTAATGACCTATGCAAGCAGATCGGGTCTTACATGACCCATACCCTCTAGAAGACTTTGGAGTCTTGGTAGGCATAGAACAAGTCATTTTAGTAACTGTGACTTTATCAGTAGTAACAACCACTGTATCAACCACTGAAGAAACACTGCCCGAGCGAGTGTCCATCACAGTAAGGTTATTGTAACATCCCTGACCTGGGTTATACTTTAACCCTATATATTTTGTTTAAGAAAGATAATTATATGCTTTATCTTATCTTTTGAAAAGTAATTAAGGCTCAAGAGGAACTTATGTTTCAATTTTAATCCTTTTTGAATAATGTTGAAATCAATGTTTTACCCGTTTTAGATTAAAGTGCAAATTACCCAAGTTGAGGGGTTAACTTGCAAATGTTACATGATAAAATGCTCCTCAAGTGTTGAAGCATCATAAGAATGAGAATGATTCAGAAGTATGGCTACCACAAGCCTGAGCACCAAGAAAGAGCTTGTTAAGCAATGTTTGAGCATCAAAACCTAGTTTTGGTGTAATGTACAATTTACCCAAAACCTAGGGTTCAATATGCAAAATACCACTTCTAGAGAGTCCCTAATGTTTCTTGGTATCAATTAGAGACAAGAGAATCATAGGGGCGTCTCATTTGAATCTCTTTGGAGTAGAGAGAATCTTGATATTAAAATAATCAAGGTTTAAGCATAATTGAAACCCTAATTCAATTTAATGCAAAAATAAATATATTAGTTGAAGTACCCATCAACTAAAAAGGCTTTGGTTGAAATCCTATGGTGCAAGGACGTTCAAATTCCTTGAGTTTCACCGAAATATCCTAAGTAGGTGAAGGAATCCACTTGCATTTGTTAATAAAAAAGAACTGTCCACTAAAAATGGATAATAGTATTATATTAATTAAGGTGCTTAAGTGATTGCTTTTAATTCAAGGATAAATGAGAGGTTTTTGAAGGCAAGGATGATGGCTTCATATGAAAGGAAGTTAGGGGGATAAGTGGCACCAATTTTGGGAGTTTAAGGAATTTTCTATTGGTTTCTCTCTCTTGGAATTCCCTTACATATATCCCATTTTCCAACCACATGAAAGACCTTTTTTCAAATCTACTTTCTCTCCTTGCTTTGGAAAAACACAAGGAAGCTTAGGAGAAATAGGAGGACATGCCCCAACCTGTAGGTAAGCTCCATAGTCATCTTCAACCTTGATTTCATGGTGGAAATCGAATTTCAATGCTTATTTTCTTCTTTTCTCCACTCAATGCTCAACCTTGATCATCCTTTGCATCCAAAGACTTGAGAACGAACTTTGGACAGTTGAGAAAGATTCATTCACCATTGAGGACGTGAAGCTTGAAGCTTGGATTCAACTTTGAAGGTGGGTTATATAACTTGAACCCTTAAACATCATTATTGATTTCATTTCTTCATCATATGTTGATTCCTTTTTCTTTCCCGAATTTCCTTTTGATTAATTATTGAAATCACCACAAAGATCATAGAAAATTTCGAAGGTTTGTAGATTGAAGATGATGATGTCATCTTAGCACACATCTCAACAAAAATCATGAGCAAACAGTTACACTTTTTGGTGACCAAACGGTCTCAAGACCGTTTGAGTACAAACGGTCTCAAGACCGATTGAGACCAAACGGTCTCAAGACCGTTTAAGGTCAAGTGGTGTTATGGTTGGATGGAGATCCAATGCTTACAATTGATCTAGTTCCAAAGGTTTCAACAATTGATGGTTCCTTGATTACAAACCCTAGATCGATTGAAGATAAAACCCTAGTTCAAGTTCAATTGATTTCATTGCTGATTTGACCATTCGGTCTTCAAACCATTTGGGGACTAAACGGTCTCAAACTATTTATGGTTTAATAATATTTAATTCATACAGTCTCAAGATGTTTAGGGTTTAATAATATTTAATTCAAACGGTCTCAAACTGTTTAGGGTTTAATAATATTTAATTCAAACAGTTTCAAAACTGATTGAAGGAATTAGGGCAAGATCGTTTGGATAATTGAGAGCAAGACCGTTTGGAGGTCAAGCACCTCAAGACCGTTTGGAGGTCAAGCACCTCAAGACCGTTTGGAGGTCAAGCACCTCAAGACCATTTGGAGGTACAAAATTTTCAAGACCGTTTGGAGATTCAAATGAACCAAGACCGTTTAAGGTCTAATAGTCTTCAAGACCGTTTGAAGGTCTAGTGACGTCAAGATCGTTTAAAGGGTCAATTGGTCCAAGACCGTTTGAAGAGTCAATTGGTCCAAGACCGTTTGAAGGGTAAATTGGTCCAAGACCATTTGAAGGTTTAATTGGTTCTAATCATGTAATTACTACTAACCCCATAAGTGGTTGAAGGGTATCTCAAGTATGATTTCAAATGGAAATACCTCTAAAGTGCTTAGGTAATTAGTATAATTAAAGTGATTATCACTTGATGCTTCTGAAAGTATTAAATTCAATACACCATGATAAACATAGGTGTATGACCTTAGTGAGAGGTTAAGTCAACCTAATAAGGTATGATGATGATGTTATGAGTGTTCCTAAGTACATGGAACAATGATAAGTATGACTAATACTTAAATAATGTTATGTGCTCCAAGATATGTGGAACACTGATTTAGGGATTGGATTAATGAGTTAATCATAAAACTCTAATTAATGGAGAATGGAAACCCTAAAGATGAGAAACCCTAACCCTAAACTTTGGGTAATGGGTTGTGAAATTCTAATTGAAATGAAATGGGAAATCCCTAACTCTAATTTGAGTAAAGGGTTGTGAAACCCTAAGATGGGATGATGTTATATGGAACCCTAATACATGGTGATGTTATGTGAAAACCTGATAAAGGATGATGTTATATAAAATCCTAATCTAGGGTGATTCTATAGGAAACCTTAACCCTAATATAGGGTGAAGGTATGTGAAACCCTAGTTTTGGGTTATAGTGCATGAAACTCTAAAAATTGAGTAATATGATGATAATCCCTAACCCTAATTTTGGGTAATGGGATTAGTATCCCTAACTGACATGACTTTGGAAACCATAACTCTAATGAAGGAATAGTGATGCTACCATTACATTGCATAGTGCTGATATGTAATTGATATAACTATTATCATGTGTACTAACCATGCAAGTATCATGAGATGTCGGGCATAGTCAGGTATGAGCTATGATGCTTTATAATTGAAATTGTTTTATGGGGCTTGTGAGCCATAATATGCTTTGTTGCCTAGAAAGAGGTAACAAGAGATTAAATGGGCCTTGAAGAGCCATGTGAGATGGTTGTGTAACAAGTATCATTTTTACCTTGGTCAGATGACCTGAAGGTATTAGTTACCTAATAAGTGGTAACAAGTGTTCTTTGATGAATTGAGGGTTTGAATACCCATATCCCATAATCATGATGATGAGATGTTAAGGGATGAGAATGCCCATGATGTGACAAGGGATTGAGATCCCAATGTTTTTTAAAGCTTTGAGAAGTATTTGATAGAAGTATTACACATTCTTTGTAGCATTCATTATAATAATTTATATTTGAAAACCTGACTGATGTTAAGAGAATATGATAATGCATTTAATTAATCAAGTGAAATCTTATCATGTAGATCCCCGACCATAGATCCATCATCGTCAGTAATTGGTGATGGTGAAACAGGTTTTCCTATGGGAATTCCTGGAATGCATATTTTGAATATGTGGGGGGTAATGGTCGAAAATATCCTTATGCCTCATAGGAATGACTGAGGGCCATATCCTATGTACAAGAATGGTTAGGGACCATATCCCAATAAGAGTATGGTTATGGGTCATAACTCTACAATATTAGGCATTGGCTACGGGCCATATCCTGAAAAGAGTATATGCTACGGGCTATAACTCTATAGCGAAGATCCCAGTATATCGTGGAAAGCTATCTAGCAGAGACACAAGATGTCCTACATATGATCTCATAATGACTGAGATAGATGAGGTGATGGAGTCTGACTCTTCCATTGACCTATGTATGGTACCAATGCTTTATTTAATCGTGGTCGGTTGGAGCATGAGTGGTATACCTCATCTACTCACGACATAAGTATGATTGTAAAATGTAATCAACCGTGTAGCGTATTTGCTCAAGGATGAAATATGGAAATCATTGGTTGATGTTACATTGCTTATTGTATCCTAAAGTGGATAAATATTATACATGTTCTTCATATACCTTATTAAAAGAATAGATGATCTACTGCTTATCACTTTATAGTTGTCATACTTCAAGAAGTGACATTTCTCCATTATGCTTAAATAATGATTAAATCCTGCTGTTTAATGAAGATTCCTCTGTTCATTTTATTACTGTTCATATGAAATAATAATGTTTTTGGCGGAGAATTTTCGCTGGGACAATTTTCAATTGTCTCACCCCCGTGGGATTCAACCTTTTTAGGTGGACAAGGATGAGGAGGTAGAAACCCTACAACAGGGAAAGGACAACAACAATAGGGACAACAATAACATCTCAGGTGGATATACTAATTGTCGTGTCATGGAGATATGAGTCCTATGAGTCGTCTCTGTACTCTTAGGTCCTAGGAGTTAGTAAGTTAGTGATTTTATGATCGATCTGAGATTTTGGCTTGATGCCTCACAGTTCTTATGCTGTCTGTGTATAGTTTTTAACAAAGTAGTTGATACTTGTAACCCTCGAGAAGGGATGGCATAGGATATGTACTTTGTGAACTAGAATGTATGTGTAAATATTATTTTGGTTCTTGTTATATGAGTTTCCTAAAAATGGATCTCCTTGTAAATGGTTTTAATTTTTAGTGATTTTTGTTAATCCAATGTTAATGATCTCTTTTGCATTAATCGTATTCGATAATTGAAGTTTGTCACCACAATTATCACCTACATGATTCTCACCAGTAGCACCTTCACCTGACTCAGTGTTACTGCCCGAACTAGGCTGCAAGGAGGAATCACCACCACCCGAGTCTGAAGCACCATCACCGTCACCCGAGCCTAAAGCACCATCACTACCTCCCAAGCCTGAAGCACCATCACCGCCGCCCAAGCCTGAAGCACCATCGCCACCACCTGAGCCTGAAGCGCCATCACAGGAAGCATGCCCAGAAGCACCGTCACTGTAACCATCACCCGGGGAGGATGCACCACCGCCCGAATCAATCAGAACTTCAAAGATATTGCTTGTATGCACGACCTCGACTTGTGAAACATCTCCCTGTTTATTCATGGCTACACCATCCTCAGCTACTACTTTTCCCTTCCATCCCACTACCTGCCAGACCTGAGAAGGTTTAGGAACAGGAGTATCATGCACTGCCTTAGGGTTAAGCAGGAAATCACTGGAATCATGCCCAAAGACCTTACATTCCGAGCATCTCTTAGGGATATACTTGTAATGGATTTTGACTGGAGCATGCTCTCTATGTGGCATGTTAACCTAGATCTCCTCTGGGGGGTATTTATCGGCTTCCACCTCAACTAGGGCTTGCGCTTCACCAAGAGACTCAAGGCGAATCGATTTGTAGTCAATTCTGAGGAGCTTACCCACACCACTAGTCACGATCCCAACTACTCTTGGTGACCAATTCTAGCCCATGCTAGGAATGCTAATCCATAGAGGAATAGAGCTGAAGAAGTCCTTGTGAAGATCATCGCTTGTCATGTAGTCTTTGATGATGACAAGTCTATTATCAAACCATCTCGGTCCACTATTAATGGTTCTTTGTTTATCTTCAGCGGAGTTAAACCTCAAGAGGAAGAACCTGTCAGGTTTGGAGAAGAGATCAAACCCACCCTTGGGTTTCCAGACTCGATGGATCCATGTGAGGGGATGGAAGTAGTATGGGCATTTCCCCATAACGTATAGGATTGTAGTGTGCTCCCAACACTTCTCAATGGCTTCGTACGTAGGATCATCAATTGTAACCAATCACTTCCCCTCAATCTTCTTCGGCGGATCATAGTTATGCTTCTCGAAGGTTTTAATGCCATCGAGGATTTGGTTCCAAGCCTTCTTGACAATGGATCTGGTCTGGTTGGCTTCGGTTGTCTCCGCCATGGCCATGGATGTCATAGAGAGGGGAGGAACTCCCCTCTCCGATGAGGTTGGAGTCGGTCGTCCCCTTGATCGCCAGAGACGCGACACAAACCCTAGGGTAACGCGTACCTAAATTCCAAAACTAATTACTATGCTGACCAAAATTGTTGAATGTTACTATTAATCCCAATGCAATAACAAAAATATTTTTTTGATAGGATAACTAAGTTTGTAAAGAATTTGTGGGAGTAAGAGTAGAACTCAAAACATTCGAGGTCAACAAAGGGGTACAATGAGAACTAAGAGAATCACAAGTTTGTTGTGGAATCTCAAGTTCATCATGTGACACTGAACAAAATAGTTCTAGTAGGACACATATGAGATTGAAGGATTCTTAATCCAACAACTCAAATAGGTTGGTCATAAGAAGATGAGCCAATTAATCAATTAGAATCTATTAAGAACCATAATTTGAGTAATGGCTCAAAGCCATTCTGAAGTCCTTGTATGCTAGCAAGGTAGGACCTTGGTAGTACCACCTAAAGGGATAATACCTAAAGGGTGTAGTAGGGTCTTGTGGAAAAGACATGCATGGACAACATAAAAAGGACAAATTGGTTAAAAGGTTATCAAATCAATTCAAGTTGTTGACCATGGTAAAAATTTATTTACCAATTGTCATGATCTTTGTTGTATTTAAAACAGACTATGAGATTTGGAATATGAAGATTGGAACCAGATTCCTTAAAAGGAATATATGAGAGGCTGTATACCTGACACAATCTAAAAGGTTTTATAACTTCATTAATGTAAATAAAGTTTATAAACTACAAAGTTCAATCTAGGATTGAAATAAGCATCTCAGAGATGGGATCTTTTGACTTGATAAGATAGTCAAAGAGTTTGACTTGAATCAAGGTAAAAGATGAAATTTGTGATTACAAAAGATTTAGTGGGAGCATATATGAATGTCCCAAATATTATGAGGAATTATGTCTCAATATTGTGTAAGAGATGGCATGGAAAACACCTTTATCAATGAAGGATTAGGTGAAACATCCTATGAGGTAAAGGATCAAGACCTATAGAGATAGTTCTTAAATGTTTCACAACATAAGTTTGAGCACATACAATAACAAGATGTTGAAAGAGTTCAACACGAAAGGATTCAATGAGAGAGAATCTACATTAGTCTCTCATGAACCATATGTTCCAATTCTTGTAAAGAATAGAAATGACATGATTAAGATGCCAAGGTTGTAGCAATGGATCTATCATGAAAGCTAAAAATGTACTTATCCTGTATAATCTTGTATGTATCAGACATGACAATATGATATTAAATTCTAATAAGGGTTATTGGAATGTCATTAAAAATATCCATTAGTACTTGAGAAGTACTTAAGGATAGATTGCTGCTAAATAGAAATAGCAATAAAGGAAGAGTTGGGTGTAAAGGGTTACAACAATGCAAGCTTCCAAAATGACAAAAGTGATCGCAATAAAATATGTTTGTTTTAAAAGGAAAAAATGTCATTAGTTGAAAGGGTTCCAAACTAATAGTTATTAATTATATTCTACAATAGAAGCCAAGTATACTTATGTTATGAACATAGAGTGATGTTATATAGATCTAGAGGTTCATGTGATGGAGTAATAGATGTTCCAACCATTAATAACTCAGTAGTGATACTGTGGAAACAATGGAGCTACTTGTTAGGCAAGGAATATCAGATGACATATTCTGGTGGTTTCATCTCGTAGGAAGAGATAAGAAACATGTAACATGCAGACTAATAGCAACCTGTTGGATTAGCACTTGCGCATCAGAAACATGGTGGACATGTTTAGATCACTAAGAATGAGATTTGTGGATGATTGTCTCTAAGTGCAAGTGGGAGTCTATTGGTAAGGTATGCCTAGAGATCCAATCATATGATGACTGACATGGCCTATAACATAAAGGATTTGATTAATAATCATAAAGGCAAGCTTCTAATTCATTCTATTTTCACTCAGTTATGGGATAATGAGGAAACATTATGAATGTCTAAAGAATTACATTACTCAATGATGTATGTCTTCAAGTACATGACTTGAACAACGAGTTCATATGAATGCTAAGAGTGTGTACATTCTTAGTATGTCCCTAGTCGGTTGTTAATGTGGAAGACAAATACACACCAATAACACATAACACTGGAGTGTGGGTTGGTTGATGACAAAATCTCATTAGTCATAATATATCATATCAAACCAAGCACACAGATACATGTTAGGGAGTAGTGTATCAGACAGATCCACCTTGAGAATGACACGTGGAAACCATCATTAGTGGTCATAGTCATCACTTATAGTGAAGGTCATGATTGTGGTTCTTAGACCTGAATTTACTACACTCATCACATGTCGTTGGGTATACTTTGACATCATCAAAGATAATCCTTAAATACGGGTTGCTATAAAGGTGATGATTGGGTAGCTTTGACACATGGGGATTGGGTGTGAGTGATGTAGATGGGATTTGCCCCTCCTATTGGAGTTTGATATCCTGGCCATTTGATAAGTGAGACTGAGAAACACATGTGCATGTGCATGTGAATTAATATATGATATTGACGTCACATGATCTCAAACGGTCTGCTCTTGGTTCAAGGAACATGGATTCAACATTGAGAGGATGATGATTTCATGCCTCGAGTTCATTTCGGATATCAAAGACAAAGGAATTATACAATCACTACAACACCTTACATATATTGTAGGTTTAAGTTGTTCTCCACCTTTCCTTTCACTTAGATAGCACTGATGTGCGACTAGGTACCTCTCTCTACTTGCGATGTCATAACTTAGTTATGGACATTCACTGCTAACATGATATGGTACCTATAGGGTCACAGACAAATGAACTCATCTAGAAGAGGAGTTTAATCTTGAATTATGATTGGAGTGATCACTAAAGTGATTAAATATTTAATTCAAGCAACAAATCAGCTGACTGGACTGCCAACAGATTGGCTCACCAAGTGAGATGACCCTTTGGAGTGACAGGCTGATTGGAACTAAATTGGCTAGAGTTCTGCATGAATAAGGAACCAATCGATTGGATCACTGGGTGAACTAATCTGCTTGGGTGAGAGAGATGACTGGTTCACATAGTGAACAGATCAGCTCAGTTGGGTTGAATGAAGGTTCTAGTTTCTTTCTCAAATTCATGAGAAAGATTGCTCGTTTCACTTTTTCAATTCGATTGGTACAAGGAATTAATGTTTGAATAAATTAGGAAATGGTTTTGCCAAATTCATGTGTGATTAGGAAATAGAAAAAATGATCAATCTATGCCATGAACCGACCATCTCGAATCTGAACTGATCTTTTTGGTTGCCAACCGATAGTTTTAGAAGTCGCAGGTTGTGAAAATTCAACATCTTCTGGTCCATTCCACTCCCACACAAATTGGGAACCCAGACACTAATGCCTCCTATAAGTAGAGGAGTATTGGGGGCTTCCCATAGAACAACTCAAATACCTCAGACAATTGTTGTCCTCTCTGGTTGTTGCAACCAATAGAGCACTCGAGCAAGTCCTACCCACTAAAGGGAGGGATAGAAAAGGGAGAAACAATTGTGAGAGAGCAATTTGGTGACTAGTACACCAACGAGAGGGACAACTCTTTCTTGTCTGGTCTACTAGAACGAAAGGAGTTCTAGGTGGTCTGTGTGGATTTCTCTAGAGGAAAGTAGGATGTTGTCTGTCGATAGGAGGACAACGTCAAGATGCAATCCGTGGTGAGACTAGGAGTTGCCACAAACATCATTCGAGTCTGTTGTTCATGGTAAAGATTAGGAGCTGCACAAATTCCGTCTAAGAGAAACTAGTAGATAGTTTCACTATAATAAGTCGTAGTCACTGGAATTTCTCCATGACCAAGTATAAAGTTGTTCAACCATCATTCCTATTTCATAGAAATTGACACGATCTTGTTGTTATGGGGAATATGGATAGATAAATTTTTGTTTTTGTTGCCTTTCTTTGTGCCCGTATTTCCCAACATACTAAAATAACATATAGTTAGTGCTAAGATGGTTAATCTTGATAAATAATAAATAATTATATTTTTGAGATAAATCCTATGATCATATAATGTAAACAACTTATACTCTTAAATTATAATTTAGAAATCAATAATATATGGCAAGATTCATTAAATGAATAATACACACATGTAAAATATGTTAATGTGTCCTTAATCCTTAATAAGGTAACTAATCCAATCAATATGTTTAATAGTGATGGAAATGAGATTGAAAATATCCATATTATTAAGATGACGGGAAATGTATTAATAGTCATAGAAAGGAAACTTGCATGTATAGTAGAGAAGTAGTCTATTAGATAATATTTATAATACCTATAAATGAAATCTTGAATTAGACAATGGATATGGTTTCATATTAGGAATAAGGAAAGTAAGTCATGTGAAGATAAACTTAAAATCAAACTAAATTTTAAGATATTATCTGTAGATATTTATATGGTAAATAATTATGGAAATATTATCTTTTAACCCTAATATATTGGATAACCTAATTAATAATGTCAAAAGGGAAAGTAAAATTATATTCAAAATTCTCATGATTTAATTGGCCTACGGGCCAAAGTTTCACATTAATTGAATTATCATAGATGTCTTAGTTTCACTACAGAAAGAAAATATAAATTATACTGTAAGACATCATAATAACATAACAAATTGCCTCAAAAGTTGAAGCTAATGACCAATTGGGATTCTACATGCCAAAACCTATAAAAGTGTATTAATCAGAACTTGTTTGAGCCCTCAAATAAAATAGTAGAAAAAAAATATGCTTTAGATACTTAACATTTAAAGCATTTAATCAACATTTTTGATTCTCTAAAGTTCCATTTGTTTGTGTCATGTTCAATTTTTTTAATTTTTTTGAAACCCGGATTCTCCCTCAACCTTTTGGAGT
This sequence comes from Alisma plantago-aquatica, assembly GCA_963693085.1. Lineage (NCBI taxonomy): Eukaryota > Viridiplantae > Streptophyta > Magnoliopsida > Alismatales > Alismataceae > Alisma > Alisma plantago-aquatica. The sequence continues at coordinate 218,821,381 of OY856409.1, forward strand.
TTAGTCGTATTGTTGAGAAATGTTCTACATTTCGTCTATGGATGAGTTACCTTACACATATCCCTAACTTCTTCTCTAGTCTCTCTCCCTCTCTCTATATCTCATCTTGATTTTATTTTCTTTGAATCAGCCACATCCTTTTCTACTAGTAGAGCCCTAGCTTAGACCATCTCATACAGTATATAGGGTTGTTCCTTACCCTTCCACATTCAGGTTTCAATCGCCTTTTTCGAGTCCATGATAAACTATTAGAACATGTAAGTGACTGGTATAAGGCTAAATGGATGTACAAAACCTTTTTCCTATGCCTTCTATTTGTGTTTCCCTGTAAATCATGGGATTTTAACTTATATACAATTAAATATACAAGGTTTGAGTTTTAGGCCTTCTTCATGATGGACAATTGTAACGTCCTAGGATTTGATGTCTTAGATAAAATGATCTTAAAAGGAATGATTGGACTACCCATATCACTAAGGTTAACCTCCTTTTCTGGGATTCCATCACTAAAGAACTTTGTGGTCAAGCTTTCTTAGTCTAGAGTAGTACTTGGATGGGTTACCAGTCGGGAAGTTTACCCCGACTTGTGCGTGAGTGAGGACAAAGTGCACAGTTAAGGCTAGTGGTGGTCTGCGGGTGTAGTCGTCATTCATGAAACTCTACTAGAGCCTTGGGCTGTGGGATTGGAAATGATTGGACTACCCATATCACCAAGGTGAACCTCCTTTTTCGAGAGCCCATCATTAAATAACTCTATGGTTAAGTGTGCCCAACCCAGAGTAGTACTAGGATGGACGACTAGTCGGGAAGTTTACCCCAGATTACGCATGAATGCTAGTAGTGGTCTGTGGGGCTAGTTGTCATTCCTGAAACTCTACTAGAGTCTTGGGAAGTGGGCACGGGCATTACAATAATGCCATGTCTGATTTTTCTTTTACACCTGCATGTCGCTTGGCTTGTTATCTATTTTTCATGTACTAATTTATGGTGCTTGTAGGTTTTCTTTCCTCTGAACTCCATCATGGTCTTCAGGTTGTCAAGTTCATTAGTCCTTTAGTCAAGCTAGGTCCCGTCATCCTCTTAGGTTGGTCACAGAACCAATGGAGTCTCTTCACCTACAATTCCTCCCCAGATTCTAGGAAGTTTGAAAGTAGATAGGAGTTCTACTGACTTCTTTGGTTTGCAAGCGTCATGAGGGAGGAACATTATTAGAGCAAGAGTTCTATTTTGGCCTTGCTTTAGGTTAATACACGTCATTCTAAGTAAGTGTATTCTCATCATATCACACAACTGTGTCATCTGTGAGGCATAACACGACTCTATTATTGAGAAATTAGGGCGACAGTTAAGGCAGTGGAAACAAAAATTTGAATGCCTGATTCCCAAATCAGCAAGATCGTGTCAATAATGATGTATCTAGGAAGGAGGATAATAAGAGTTATACCTAGTCCTGGAGCAAGTCCAATGACAACTCTTTTTGCAATGTGTGTCTTTCTTCAAGTTTTACTTGGACATCGTCAACAATGGCCTCCTGGCTGATCACCATAGATGGCATGCAACAACCTTCTTACCTCTAGAGTAGTCCACTCAAACCATTGTGAACACCATGTTGTGCTACCAGAGCCAACGGGAAGGAGTTGTCCCTTCGAACATCAGGGTGTTAGCACTAACTTTCTCTACCAATTGGCTCTCCCTTGCTATCCCTCCCTTTCATGGGTAGGACTTGCTCAGTCTCTCTTGGTTACCACAACCTGAGAGGACAACAATTTTTAGAGCTTATTGTTGTGTATCTGGAAGGCCTCATTACCCCTCTATTTGTAAGAGGGTCATGGTCGTGGCTTCTAGTTCTTCTAGGAGTAGAAGAGATGGAATTTCATGAATTTTCTGGAAGCTACAAACAAAGAACCGATACGTTCACTGTTCAACCGATCAATTCAACTTTTGAAATAGTTTTCTCATATGCTTTCCTATTTTCAAACACACTAGCATTCAATATTTGATTGATGCATAATCATGACATCAACATCAATCCGTGATTCAATCAAATTGATCATTGAACCGAGCACTCCAAATGATGAACTTCTCATTTCACTTTTGAAACAGTCATTTCATATCATGAAATGGCCATTTCATATGTGATATGGAATTTCACTTGTCCAGCTCAATAATTTTTTTGCCAATGTCGTTTGAATTGACCTGACACATGAATCGATCGGTTCAACACTTGAATTGGTTAGTTCATAGTTTAGTTAGTCAAAATTTCAACCATAGTTGTTTAAATTGAATACCTAAACACTTTAGTAATCAAGTTAAATATCATTCATGAATAAACTCCTATTCTAGGTGCATCCTATGCATGTGACCCTAGAGGTCCCAATTTACATTGGCTATGAATGTCCATAACTAACTTATGACATCACAAGAAATGAGTGGTATCCATAAACACATCATTGATACCCGTGTAAGTTGGAAAGTTGGATAAAAACTTCAACATACAATCCATGATCAACATTATCGTGATCGTATAGTTCCTTTGTCTCTAGTATCTAGATTTAACTCGAGGCATGGAATCATTGTCCTCTTCAACATTCAATGCATGTTCCTTGAACTGGAGCAGACTGTTTGAGATGCATGTGAGCTCACATATCATATATTGAGTCACATGGGTATGGCCATATGTTTCTCACTCACACTTATCAAGCGGCCTGGATATTAATACTCCTATAGGAGAGACAAATCCCATCTACATCACTCACACGCAGTCTCCATGCATTATAGAGTACCCGAGCATCACCTTTATGGAAACCCTTATCCAAGGTCATGTTGGATGATGTCAAAGTACAACGAACAACGTGTGATGGGTGTAGTGATTTCAGGTCTAAGAACAAAATCACCACTATCACTATGAGAACTTATTCTGACTACCATTCCATGGTATCCATGTATCACTCTCTAGGTGGGTCTGTCTAATACACGATTCTCTAACATGTACATGTGTGCTTGACTTGATATCACATATCATTACTAATGAGATTCTTATTATCAATCAACACACTCTCTAGTCTTATGTATTAGTGTCATCTATTTTGCTTCCACAGTAATATATGACTAGGGACATATCAAGAATTTATATACTCTTATCATACATGTGATCTCATTATTCAGGTTCGCAACCTGATGACATATGTCATCAAGTAACATCATTCTTTAGACATACATTATATATGTGTCATCACCTCATGATTGAGACAAACATAATAGACAAAATTACCTTTATCATTACCAAATCAAGTATATGATGTCCCATTACAATCATCATATGACTGGATCTATGGGCATGCATGCCAATAGACTCCCACTTGCACTTAGAACCAATCACCCACGAATCTTATTCCAAGTAATCATAACATGTCCATCATGTTTCTACTATGCAAGCACTTTTATACGGGGTTGGCAACATTTGTTTCTAGTCTGTATTTTGCAATTTTCACGTCTCCTCATTGTATGACTTCTCGTATGAGATGGAAGTGTTGCAGTATGCTATCTGAAATTCCTTGCCTAACCAGTAGTTCCATTGTTGTTATAATATTTCTACTATCTCATTAATGGTTGAAACCTCCCACAAGTTCATCTATATGAACGTCTAGATCCATACAATATCTTTTACAGTTCTCATAACACTAAGATACTCAAATTTATATACTCTTATCATACATATGATCTCATTATTCAGGTTCGCAACCTGATGACATATGTCATCAAGTAACATCATTCTTTAGACATACATTATTTATGTGCCATCACCTCATGATTGAGATAAACATAATAGACAAAATTAATGGTTGTCACAATATTTCTACTATCTCATTAATGGTTGAAACCTCCCACAAGTTTATCTCGGTTCCTGTTATCTTTAGGTCTAGTGTTATACCCCCTGTGTGGGGTGTATGATCCTTGGTCGAGCTATTTAGCTCATGTTCATGTAAGGGGGTACTCAGTGCCCAATGTTTTGGATTATAGTAACACACTTTTTGACTGAAAAAAAAAGACTCTCAAATTTTAATGTAGAATTAGCAAATGTCTCTTGCTCAAAACTCTTCCAGCTTACAGTTCTATTTTAGGGTCAAACATAAATTTAGATTGTGATATTTTCCATACTGTAAGCTTGCATCAGTGTAACCCTTTACACCCAACTCTTCCTTATTATCATAACCTATGAAACGATCCTTCTTGTGCTTCTCAAGTACTTAAGGGTGTTCTTAATGGCAATCTAATGACTTTCACTGGCATCTGACTGATATCCACCCATCATGTCCAATACATATGAGATAACTGGATGAGTACATATCATCTCATCATGTCTAATATGTACGAGATAACCAGATGGATATATAACATTGCATACATGATAGATCCAATCGTGAATGCATAAGGAATCTATCCATGTGTTCTTATTCTTCACAAGAATTGGACACTAGGCTCTTGAGAGACTAACTCCATGGGACATGGACAGGTTTTCCCTCATTGAGTCCTACATGTTGAACCCCTTCAACATCTTGCCAATGTATGTACTTTTTCTTAGGTCATTAAGCTTTCTAGATCCACCTCTATAGACCTCAATTCCTATCACATAGGATGCTCCACCTAAACCCTTCATAGAGAAGGTACTTCCCAGCTAAGTTTTAACATTTGTAGGATACAGACTTCATTCCCCATCATCATGTGGAATATTAATATGCTCCCACTAAATCTTTTGTAATAAAATATTTCTTCTTCATTTTGACCAAAGTCAAACTCTTTGACCATCTTGTTAAATAGAAGATTCTAGCCCTAAGATGCTTGCTTCAATCAATAGGTTGGCCTTTGTAGCTTATAGACTTTATTTGGATTATTGGATTTATAAAACCTTAAGGTTGTGTCACACACACATCCTCATAATATTTCTAGTTAAGGAATGTGGTTTTAACATTCATATGCCAAATCATATAGTCATAACTAGCTGTAGCGGAAAGCAAGATCATGATGGATTTAACCATGGTAACTAGCAAAAAAGATTTCATTATGTTCAACACTTTGAACTTGTTTGAAAACTTTTACATCCAATATTACCTTATATGTTTGTATATTATCATCCATGTCGGTCTTCTTCTTGAAAACCCAACTTCACCTTGTGGGTTTTACCCTTTCAGGTGGATCCACCAAGGTCATACCTTGTTGGTGTACATGGAGTCTGTTTTTTATCCCATGGCCCTCAATCCATTTCTTAGACTATGGTCCCTCAATAGCTTCTAGGTAGGCTGTTGACTCATCTACGATCAACTCACTGCCTTCTTGAGTTATAAGTTATCATAATCTTTCAAACTCAAAGTATGCTCTATTAGATTTGCAAGGTTTTGTGTTACATAAGGAACTTTAGATTTCACAACAATTTGTGATTCTCCTTGTTCCTCTTGTATCTCTTTAGGTTTAATGTTTTCTTGTTGGCCTCAAACTTTTTGAGTTCAACTTTTCTCCCACTGTTTCCTTTGGAACTAAGTTCCCTTTAGGAATATAGCCATCCTAGTAACAAAACACTTTTGTTGTTAGATTTGGAATATAAAAGCAATCTTCAACAAAATAATATTTATGCAATTTGTGGATACAAATTTTCAAGAACCAGTTTTCTTATATAAGCTTTCATCTCTAATCTCTATAGAAAGGCATATCGGGACACCTCACATGCCATATCTCATATGGGGTCTTTTGAATTATTTTAAACGGTACATTATTTAGTGTAAAGCATGTGCCCAGAAGGAAATTGGAAGATTAACTGGAGTTATTGATAATTGCACCATGACTAATAGGTAGTGATTCCTTCTTTCTAATACATCATTATGTTCTAGGTGGAGTTCATTGTTAGACACTATCATAGTCTCCTACAAGGTCCTCAAACTCGTAGTTTAAAATATTTAAACATTGATCATATTGAAGTGTCTCAATACGTTTACCAAGCAAGTGACGTACTTCATTCATGCTCTCCTAGAACACTTCAACATATTTAAATACAATCTACTATATCTACTAAGATCATCCATAAATATAATGAGGTACTATTAACTACCTCTAGCATTTATTCTAAAAGGTTTATATACACTAGTATGTATGAGCCCTAATAGAGTAGTCACTCTCCCACTACATCTAGTGAAGATGATTTTGTCATATTTCCCAATAAATAAGATATGCATGTCTCTATTGGCTCAAAAATCAAAAGAGTGTAGATAACCATCATTATGGATTCTAGAAATGCATTTCTCATTTACTCTATCTAGATGACAATGTTATAGGTATCCATTGTTTAAGTCATTGATTCATGCGATATATGTCTCTAGTACTATCAAATATAACTATGAGACATTGGGGACACTACGATAAAAGATCATATCTTTGAAAGAAAAACATGAAAGACATTCATAATATTCTTGTTTTTACAAAATAAATGATGTCTTTCATTAATGGCAAGTACATAATAGCAATTCACTAATCCTAATACATGCCCATTACATGAGTGATAGATTCCAACGATAGTTGTAGCAACCCTTGATCCACACAATTCTAGCTTACTTCTTCTCGGGCCCTGAAGTGGAGATCTCTATGTCCTTCTTCTTCTTACTTAGTTCCTTTAAGTGAAAAGGACATATTCATCTTGCACTTACCTTTCTCCTTATCTTGAGTACATAAGACTTGGACTTCAACTTAGCCTCAAAAGTCTTCTTGGCCTTGCCTTTGTCATTGGACCTCACGTATTGATCATCATCATAGGTTTTCCCTTCTTCATTCTTGCTTTGATATTTATCAAAATGACAAGTAATTTTGACAGCGGTTTGGCCCAGTTACTCAAGTAGTATCATTCAATAAATTGAATATATGATTCAGGAAACAATTATAGAATCATATCTATAGCCAACTCTTTGCTCAAAGGGAATCTTAGATTTTCTATATGTTCCACATGCCCAATCATATTGAGCACATGGGGCTCTACTGGATCTCCTTATGTCATCTTGCACTCAAAGATAGCCTCTAAGACATTGTACCTTTCTTGCTTTGCATGACATGGTTCATATTCTTAAGATGTGTGACCATCTCAGGAATCTCCATGTCTTCATGTTGCTTATGCAACTCATAGTTCATACAACATAACATAAGGTGCTTAATGTCTAAGGCATCATTGGCATGCTTCTAATAAGCATCCACCTCGGTCCTACATGCATCAGGAACAATTTCCTCTAGAACTAGTGTATCTAGGACTTAGATCGTATGCTCATCATTGAGAACCCTTTGAAGTCTAGAACTAGTCATGGAAGTTTGTCATGTTTAGTTTTTTTTCTTAAGAACTGATCACAACAATGATTTGTTAGCCATTAGATTCTACAAAAGAAAGTTGCAACTTTTGTTAAAACACTTGATTAACTTGATTTGATAAGCTAATGGTATTATGCCTTTAATTAACTATTTCTCCCACTACTTTGTTCAAATTGATAACCCTCTCATATCAATTTATAAGATTGCACCATGCAATCTTCTAGTGAGCCAAGATCCAAAAAAATTGAGTTATTACCTGGCTAATGCCAACGTCCATAATCAATCATTAAGGTAGGCAACTTTTTCCAATTGCATCTTATGTAATTCTTGGTTAGATGGTATGTACAACTCTTTGCGATAGTCACTTACATGCTTCTAGGCACTTAATTTCATTAAGGTCCCCTAGTTAAGTCTGACCCAAAAGCCAACACGATAGTAATGCACTATGCTCGGTAGATCCACATAACTACCATCACACTTCCATGAGATGGACAACACACCACACTTTTTCAATAAAGTTTTTCATGTGCGTTGCTTATAGAAAACATTTGAGACTTAATATGTTTGAATGAGGGATTTTATATTTATATAAATATATATACATATCCAATCACCACATACTTATAGTACGTATCCTATACATGCTATATTCCACAAATAAAACATCCAATCATAAAACATGAATGATGGTCATATCTATTGTAATTCCTTGGAGCCACAAGGAATTACTACCACCTAAGATCAACATCACAAGTAGCAACTTGTTGTTGATGAAGATCTATGCTCAAACCAATCCAAGTTGTTCGGTTCAACACTTAAACTGGTCGGCTCACCTCTTGGTCAGTCGGTTGGTTTGTCAGATCAATCGTCTAGTCTCTGGTCCAAACAACATATTGATACCTCCAGTCGTTCAGTTGGGACACTAGGTGATCAGTTCAGCTCCTCTAGTTGTTTGTCCTCCATGTTCCTCCAATTGACCAGTTCACCTTCTGAAATTGACGGTTCGTCTGGTGCTAAGTGTCTTCTTTGTCATAAGAAGAATTAAGTCTATCCTAATCCTACTCAACATATAACATGGTAATAGGGAAACCCCAAGTTACATTTGCAGGGATCATAGGAAGGAGAGAATTAATATTTTTACATATGGAAAAGGAGAGAGAGGCTCAGTATGCAAACTGAGATGTATAACAGGAATAACAACCATCCAACCAAGTATAAAGATCTAGGGGTTATTGGTCATATCCATGCTAAACATCTACCATAAAAATGATTTTATGGCAACACATGTGAATTGCATATATATCATATCATATGTATATTAGTTGTGATTGTATCTGATATTTAATTGTATATGAACATTAATCATTTTAATATTCACATTCTATGCAATAAAATAAATTTGATCACATCAATTTAAGTCTAGATACATCATAAATTAACGGTGGCTTTAATATCACTGTTGGGAAATTAGGACGACAGATAAGGCATCATAAATAATTTTTTTAATGCTTGATTCCTGAATCTACAAGATCATATCAATAATGATGTATTTAGGAAGGAAGGTAACAAGAATTATATCTAGTCTTGGAGCAAGTCTAGTGACAAATCTTGTTGCAACATGCGTCTTTCTTCAAGTTGCACTTGGATAACGTCAGCAACAACCTCTTGGTTGATCACCATGGACGACAGTTGACTTTGTCCTCCTAGAGGAAGGAAACAACCTCTTCACATCTAGTGTATTCGATACGGATCAATGGAACTCACGTTGTGCTACCAGAACCAACAAGAAGGAGTTGTCCCTTCGAACGTTAGGGTGCTAGCGCTGACTTTCTTTCCCAATTGTCTCTCCCTTGCTATCCCTCCCTTTTACAGGTAGGCCTCGCTTGGAATCTCTTTTTTACCATAATTAGAGAGGAAAAAAATTGTTAAGGATTATTTTTGTGTCTCTAGAAGGGCCCCAATACCCCTCTATTTATAGGAGGGCCAGGGTCAGGGTTTCTAGTTCATCTGGATGTCGAAGAGATGGAATTTTATGAATTTTTGGAAGGTGCAAACGGAAAACTGGTCGGTTCACTATTAAACATGCATGTTCAAATGTGAACCAGTCAGTTCAACCCTTGAATCGTTCATCTCATATGATTTCTGATTTTCAAACACACATGCATTCAATATTCAATTAATATAGAATCATGACATCAACATCAATCCTTGATCTAATCGAATTGATCTTTGAATCGAGCACTCCTTACAAGTAGGACTCGCTCAGACTCTCTTTGTTACCATAACTAGAGAGGACAACAATTGTTAGAGATTATTGCTGTTTCTCTGGAAGGCCCCAATACCCCTTTGTTTATAGGAGGGTCAAGGTTAGGGCTTTTAGTTCATCTAACAGTCTACGAGATGGAATTTTATGAATTTTTGGAAGCTGCAAACGGTAAACCGGTCGGTTCACTGCTAAACCTATAGGTTCAAATGGGAACCAGTAAATTCAACCCTTGAACCGTTCATCTCATATGCTTTCCTTTTTTCAAACATACATGCATTCAATATTCAATTAATATAGAATCATGACATCAACATCAATCCTTGATCTAATCAAATTGATCATTGAATCAAACACTCCAGATGATGAATTGGTTGTTTCACTTTTGAAATGGTCATTTCATACCATGAAATGATCGTTTCATATGTGAAATGGTCATTTCACTTGTCCAGATTGGGCAATATTCAACCACTATAGTTTGAATTAAGCTGACAGTTGAATCGATTAGTTCAACACTTGAACTGGTCGGTTCACAACCCAGTCAATCAATTTTTCAACCATAGTTGTTTAAATTGAATATCTAAACACTTTTGTAATCAAGTTAAACACCATTCATGAATAATCTCCTACTCCATGTGTGTCCTACATGTGTGACCCTATAGTTCCCAATTTACATTGACAATGAATGTCCATATCTAACTTATGACATAAGAAGCAATTAGTGGTATATAGCAACAAATAATTGCCACCCAAGTAATTTGGAAAGTTGGAGAACAACTTCAACCTACAATTCATGAACAATGTTATCATGATCATATAGTTTGTATGTCTCTGAAATCTGGATTGAACTCAAGGCATGGAACTGTCATCCTCTTAAATAATTAATCCATGTTTCTTGAACTAGATAAGACTGTCTGAGATGCATGTGAGCTCACACATCATATATTTAGTCACATGAGCATAGCCTTAGGTTTCTCAATCTCTCTTATCAAGTACCCTAAATATCAAACCCTTATAGGAGGGACAAATCCCATCTACATCAGTCACACTCAGTCCCCATGTGTCATAGAGTAATCGAGCATCACCTTTATGACAACCCTTATTCAAGGTCACGTTGGATGGTGCCAAAGTACAACAAACGCAATGTCATGGGTGTAGTGATTTCAAGTCTAAGAACTACAATCTCCACTATCACTATGAGAACTTATTCCGACTACCATTCCATGGTATCCATGTATCACTCTCAAGGTAGGTCTGTCTGATACACTATTCTCTAACATGTACATGTGTTCTTGACTTGATATCACATATCATGACTAATGAGACTATGTCATCAGTCAACACACACTCTGGTCTTATGTATTACTATTGTCTATTTTGCTTCCACAATAATATCTGACTAGGGACATAACAATAATTTATATACTCTTACCATACATATGATCTCATTATTCAGGTCCTCAACCTGATGCCATATGTCATCAAGTAACATAATTCTTTAGATATATATTATATATGTGTCATCGTATCATGATTGAGACAGATATCATAGACATAATTACCTTTATCATTATCAAATCAAGTATATGACCCATTACAATCATCATATGATTGGTTCTATGGGAATACACACCAACATCAATAGGTCCAGCTTAGTTGGGCCCCACCTCTTTAAGAGGATAAGGAATTACACAAATGGTTTTATCGATATTTCTGATCGACCAGATTTTATAAAATTCACAATAAATCAAGCATAAGTCATAAAAATAAGAAAAAAATATGTTTTGGGCTCATGATTTTTTTACTCTAGATGATGATAGGATTCCATCAACTATTTTTCAATAAATTAAATATGTAATTTATAGGATTTTCATATTTGATTGGAGTTTGCAGAATTTATAACTTTGTAAGTTCTAAAAATATAAAGAAATAGTCAATGAAACTAGAGATGTATTATCTACATGATATTACATGTTTGATAACCTAACTAGTCAATAATGAAAATGTGAATTTTAAGATTCATGTAAGTAACTAGGCCAGTAAAACTCTCGATAAAGTTGTTTGGTGTATGTCTTGAGAGACATCATGTCATTATTAAAATAGGAATACATTGGATATGGTACAATTATTAATAAATGCAACTCCACTTATTATGTTTGTTTTAGTACTAATGTAACAAATAGATGTAATTCAATAACATATGGTTTGGGGTGAGGACATGAAAATAATATCAAATGTATACTCAATGGTATTCATTTATGTTATACCTAGTGAGTTAATTGAGGATATTACTAGGAGAAAAATTATACACAATAATAGTGTGTATGGTTGAATGATGAGTATGTCTCTTTAGTCATGATGTTGGATATCAATTTAGTACAAAGGTACATTTTTCTTGGTAATTAATTGTTACCATACTAGAAATAAATCAAAAATCACTACCAACCATGATGCCTTGAGGAGAACATAGAAGAAGGTACCATAGGTAACCCCAAAGGAAAGCAAGAAAAAGAGTACTACAGAGGAGAATTCCTTAGAAAAACCCCTTGAAAGATAGAGAAAAGGCAACAAAAGAAATAAGAACTACTAGTCAGCTTCACATGCCATCCTTAGAACTGTCTATAAGGGATTCAAATGCGGTCAAACCTTGGGAGGGGCTGAGATCACCATGGAGTGTCACAACTAGAGGAGGGGCTCAAGAAGACTTGGACTTCAACTACTTAACTGACCCCACATAAGGGCCCATCTCCAATTCATCTGCAAGAGAAAGACCCTATGAAGCAAAGATGAATAATAGAGAAAAAAATAGAGAGAATTGGGAGTGATTATGATCATAGGATCTGTTTGTTCTTTCCTTCTATATGGACCAAAGGATGGTTGTTCCTAAAGTGTCCAGGTCAAAGTCATGAATAAAAAAAATAATAGTGTCATGCAAGAGATAGAAATGGATTTTCCCGATCAGAAAAATTGATAGAGTGTCCTCGGTCATCAAGAAAAGTCCAAAAACTAACAAGCAAAAAATAGTCAAAAAAGGATGATCAATCATCTCAAATGAGCTAAAGCAAAAAGATATCAGTGTGGTCCTAGAAAATTGATGTTCTTACAAAGAGATCCAAAACCAAGTTTCATATTGATTAGTAACCAAAGGAACAAAATAGTAGACATTAGGAATTTGATCTTTCATATAAATGGTGTTAGGGAGCCGCCAACTCCTAAAAAGATAAAAACATAGTACATGTTCTTTACAAAAAAATCTTGAGACCTTTTTTGTTAGACTGTGGGGGTGAAGGGTAATCTCAATATAGTCCTCAATAGATGAGAGGTCACTAGATATAAGTCTTCAAGTAGGATCCTCTTGTATTTATTAGATTTGGGGACTTAAGACAACAAATTTCTTTATGTACATCAATATACTTGAGGTTGTGAGGGACAAAAAGTTGAGGCATGCATTTGGAAAGAAGGCCACTTAGGTACCATGGATCAGACCAAAAGTTGACATTTGGGAACACACTAGGAGACATATTTGTAGAATTGGTTATAGTGAAGATGGATTTTTGAAGATTAGACCAGAAAGGTGAGATGTGGGAATATTAGAGTAGATACTAAGGTTTATTTTAGTGTAGTATTTGTGGGAGACCAAGGAATACAAAGGAGTGTTCTTTCATTCACACATGGATGTTGTGACTGTACTGAAAAAGACAAAAGAATTAGAGTTTGAGGTATAATGTACACCAACCTTCTAGTTTGCAAGGGCATAAAATGGAATCCTAGTTGATTACATGAATTTTGTGTTTAGATTTTGTAGCACCTAGCAAAAAAATCACATCTAAATTTGTCAATCAAGGTGATGGTTTTTTGTGGCATCAATATGCAATTCATGAAGTAAGAGAAAAGTGGTGTAAGGAAATCATTGAGGAGGATCTGTCTATAGGCTCTATTGAGAAAAATGTTCTTCCATAATTTAATAATTTTATTAGTTTTCATGATAATAGGATAACAAATAGGCAATGGAAATCGATCAGGGGAGAGAGATAAACCTATATATTTGATTGGGAAAATTTCTAACTTGCACCCAAGGATGTGTTAAAATTTCATCAGTGAGACTCGATCCAAATGAGTGCCAATGAGAGAAGATTTAGAAAATGGTAATGAGATCTTAAGTAGAATAGTAACTAGATGGATGTTGTTCATCGATTACAAAAAGCTAAATTCAGCTTCAAAATAAGAATCACTCCTCTCTCTAGTTTGTTGATCAAGTACTTGAGGATTTCTCTCACCACTCTTAATTTTTTCTATCTTTGTGGGTATTTTGGATTTTATCAAGATGATTGATAGAAGAAAACATTCACGTGGTTGTATGGCATGCATTCTTTTCAAAGAATGTCATTCCTCTTATGGAATGAACCTGCTACGCGTCAGAGGTGTATGATATCTATTTTTGCAAATGTTCTCAAAGACATTATGGAATTCTTCATGGATTATTTCCACATGTATGGTTCCTCTTTTGAGGATTCCCTGAAAAAACTTCCCTAGTATTACAAAGATGCATGGAGAAATACCTTGTGCTTAACTGAGAGAAATGTCATTTTATGATGCAAGAGGGAATTGTTCTAGTATACAAGGTGTTAGAAAAGGGTATAGAAGTAGACCTAAGCAAGTTGGAAGTCATATATAAACTTCATATGCCCAAGTTAATGACATATGTGAGATGTTTCTTAGGGCATACAGGGTACTACCACCACTTCATTAAAGATTTCAAAGATGTTTAAGCCACTGTTAAGTTTACTTGTGAAAGAAGCTACCTTCAAATTTTGTGACAATTATTTAACGACCTTCAAGACCATAAACATGCACTTGGTACAACACCAATCATCCAAGAATATGAATGAAACTTACCAGTTGAGATGATGTGCATGACAAGTGATTGTGCAATTGAAACAGTTTTAGGGAAGAAGAAAGTCAAAATGCATCGGGTCATCTACTACACCCGTAAAACTCTCGATAAAGTTGTTATTTTTATGTCTTTAGAGCCATCATGTCATTAATAAAATAGGGATAGTTTGGATAGGGTATTATTAATAATAAATGTAACTCCACTTATTAGGGCCCATCTCTAATTAGTCTGCTAGAAAAAGTCCCTATAGAGATAAGTTGAATAATAGAGGAAATAATCAGAGAGAATCGAGAGTGATTATTATCTTAAATTTTGTTTGTTCTTTCCTTCTATATGGACCATAGGATGGTTGTTCCTAGAGTGTCCGAGTTAAATTCATATATTGGAAAAATAATAGTGCCCCCAAAGAGATAGAAATGGATCTTCCCGATTAGAGGAATTGATAGTGAGTCCTCGATGATCAAGAAAGAATCCCAAAATGGATAGATGAAAAAATAGTCAAATAAGGGTGACGGATCATCTCATATGATATAAAGAAAAAAAGACATTGATGTGGTCCTAGAAAGCTCATGTTCTTCCAAAGAGATCCAAAAGTAAGCTTCCGATTGATAAGTAACTCAAGGAACAAAATAGTAGAAACTAGGAATTTGATCTTCCATATAAGTGGTGTTAGGGGGCCAACCACTCCTAAAAAGATGAAAACATAGTATACGTGCTCTGTAGAAAAATTGTGAGACCTTTTCTATTAGACTGGGGTGTATAGTTCAGAAGGGTAGCCTCCATACAACCTTGATATATGCGAGGTCACTGGAACTAAGTCCTGCTTCAAGTAGAAGCCTCTTGAATTTATTAGATCTAGGGGATTTGAGGAAATAAATTCCTATATGTACATTAGTATACTTGAGGTTGTTAGGGATAAAAAGATAAGGCATGTAATTGGAAAGGAGGCCACTCAGGTGCCAAGGATCAGACCAAAGTTGATGTTTGAGAACACACTAGGATAAACATTTATAGAATTGTTTATGGTGAAGATATATTTTTTAAGATTAGATCATACAAGTGAAAGGTGGAAATATTGGAGTAGACACCAAGGTTTATGTTTAGTGTAGTATTTTTGGGAGACCAAGGAATACCAAGGAATGTTGTTTTGTTCACACATGGATGTTTTGATTGTACTAAAAAGACAAAAGAATTAGAGTTTGAGGTTCAATATACACCAAACGCCTAGTTTGCGAGCGAAGAAAATGGAGTCCTAGTTGATTAGGTGAATTCTTTGTTTAGATAGTGTAACACCTCACAAAACATCACATCTAAATTTGTCAATCAGGGAGATGACTTTCTTTGGCATCAATACACAATTCATGAAGTAAGAGAAAAGCTATGTAAGGCAATAATCAAGGAGGACCAATCTACATGCTATATTGAGAAAAAGATTATTCCATCATTTAAGAATATATTAGTTTTCAGGATAATAGGATGCCAATTAGGCGATGCAAGTCTATGGAGGGAGAGAGATAAACCAATATATTTGATTTATAAAGTTTCTGACTCACACCCAGGGATGTGTTGTAATTCCATTAAGGATACTCGATTCACATAAGTGTCAATGAGAGAAGATTTAGAAAAATTTATTTATAGAGAAAATATGTGAGGAAGTTCCTAGAATATGTGTAATATACTAGATTTGGAAACTAAATCTATTTTAACATATTTTCCTCTAACTTGAACTTATTTACAATGATGCACATCATTACAAATCCCAATTAGTTATTTTGAATAAATTGTCATCTTCTTTGATACATATTAGTATTCAATTGAATATCCCATGTCTAAATGTATTTATTCTCCTTACTAGAGAGATATTTAGCAATTTGTGCCTCATTTCAAGTTTCATCGTATCATATTCAATTTCCATCTATATGATACTTGATAGTCCTTATTGTAAATTTAGGATCTATTTCTCTCTATCTCAAAAATATTTGAAATCAAGTCCCCCCCACTTACAATTATGAATCATTATGGTATCATTAGTTCCATTAAATATATTTGACCCTAAAAATATTGAAAATGCCTACCATGAATCATACTCTGGTGATTGAGGATGAATGGGCTTGGAATCAAGTAACTATAATATACTAGATATTATCAATTAAGTGATTAGTGATAATGAAAATAGGTTATAGATTGGTCCAAGCAATGAATTTGAAAATTGGCATCTGATCATTTGACTAATCTACCTTCATTCTAAAGTTTATCACATTTAGACCTTGTTTCATCTTTAAATTAATTGATGCCAAATTTACCACCTCGTTTCAATTCATTCATTTATTTGTCCTCATTTAATTACATATATTCTATTCATTTCACTAGACCATGCATTACCCTTAAATATGTTTGTGCATCTTCTTTGTTAAAAAATGTCTGTTGTTTAGGGCATCATTCGTTCTCTGCTCTTCCTACTCTTCCTCTCCTCCTCCCTATTTCTCCCCTCCCTATGATTCCTCAACTCACGAGAACCCTATCCATTGTTACTCCCCTCCCACCTTGCACCCTTTCAGCCTAGCCATAGAGAAACACCGATAGACCCTCACGCATGCAACCAACCACTGATTCCTAGATTGAAGAAACAACATGATAGATCCAACAAGTCATCAACACCCCACATTATCTACAAGCTCGATGTGATCCCCTTCCCTGCCATCCTCTAACCATAAAACATTCAAATCAATATCTGATTCATATCCAATCTCCACAACCAGCACACAACTAGCCCAATTCCCTGACACATGATGGCCGGCCATCTTCACCTCACCAAGAAATGGCTTCCAGTGACACCTCCAAAAACACAACCCGACTCATCTCCTTCACCCCACCATAATTTCCTTCAAATCCTAGTTACCCGCCACCTTAGATCTGTAGTCATCGCCAAACCTCCTCCATATGCAACATGACCTGTCATCTCCCTAAAACCTACCACTATTTAACAATTGCACTACCTACCAGACTCCTTAGAAACCATGGAATCCCCTACCACAATCACAACGTCATCATTCTCTCAATCTACTAAGACCAGTTGTAGTACATGCAACCACCATGGAATTGCACATTAAACTTGTAGTTAAAGGCACCAACCACCTTGATCACCTCACCTCACCTAGCCTCTACTAGATGGACTGCCTCACTAACACAAACTTATAGTGATTAAAGTCCTTTGGATTATTTCCAGCCATGTGATACATGTATCACCTATGTGATTCAAGGTCTGAAGATCTCTTTAGTAGACACCCCACTACCAGTTTGACCTCACCATCATAGAGTACAAGCCCATGAGCCACCCTATTTAAGTTCATCTTTGGTCTTGCTCCATGAAACACCAAGCGCAAAAACCAATCATGAAGTAGAACTTGGAAGATTAATGCATTAGCATGCTATTGTACATGAGTCCCTCTTCCCTTTTTTCAGATTTATAGACTGACTATTAGCACTAATAAGACATATAAATTTAGTGATATGATAACCAACATTGATATAAATAAAATCAAGTAAAAATTGGTTGATTTAATCCATCTTTTTAGCTTCTATATGCATATAAGCATACAAACATGTTAGTATGATAACATTAGGTTACAGAAGATTTATAATTTCTTTATCAATGCTAATTTCAGGAGATTCGTTATTCCACATGATTTAGATATGGAATTAAATAGTAACTAGAACATGTTTTATATATATATATATATATATATATATATATATATATATAAATATATATATATATAAATATATATATATATATATGATTGATACAATATGAAAAGTTTATAATGATAGTATGATATATGTGTGTATACATACATCGATAAATGGACACATAATAAGTTATTATGAAAATGATATCCTTGTTATTAGTACCAAATCTAGAAGTATATACACATGAATATAATTGGATATATAATTTTGAGTTATGAACCACTTTGACTTAGGTCAACATATCGTAAGGGAAACTTAGAGAGATAATATAAATGATAACCTATTTTATCATAGATTACCTCATATTTCAGTATAAAACATAAAATGACACTTTATGTTAGATCTTATGAGTCATTTATTCGTATCTTGAGCTATAAGTAGATGTATAACTATGTTCATATACATGCTTGATGCCAAGGTATAATATATGAGTATTTCAAGGTTCTCTATATTATAAATAAAGCCCCTACTTACCCCTTTATTTGAGGATGATGTAGAATTATATGGTACATAATATATCCTAATACTATTGTGAGATTAACATGTTTGAACTTGACAACAATCATGGGGTAATAACATGATATAAAAGAAGGGGGAGCACAAGCAATTAACATTCACAATTATAATTAATGAGTGATTCCAAGACAAGAACCATATAGTGACTCAAAATGTTTCTCCTTCTAGATCTTGCAACTTTGGGGCTATATGAATCTTGATTGTGGCAAATTTTGGACTCTTGATTAAAAGGAATATGTACTAAATTCTCGATTCTTTTATCAAACTATTTGTCTCCCTCTTGAATTTCATTTATATAATGTTGTAAAAGTGGTTAACCAATTTGTTATCAGCCTTCCTCTTGTTAAAGGTGAACACGACTAAATTAAATGTTGAACATTGTTGAGGAATGGAGATATTTATTGATTTTGATATTGGCACAAAAAATTGATATCTTGGATAAGTGATTTGTCTCACTAGATTTGGCGGGTCATATCCCTCAACATGCATAGTTGATAATAGATAATTAAAGTTTCCCCAGTACTGGTTGCCTCCATAGGATAAAGTACTATTCTCTCATAGAGGGGAGAACACTAGGCACATAGCCACCAACAAGTGAAGACAAAATATTAGATGATTGTGCCAATGGATAAATCGTTTCTCTTTTCCTTAATTAATTAGATATCTTGATATTAGTTTTAATAATCTCTTTATTGTTTCTAGTTACCACTTTGAATTATTATATCTTTTTGAAAATATCATGGTAGGTAGGCCATCTTCTTGTTATTTCCATAGTCCACCAAGAAACTTGCCTATATTTTATTATACCACTCTTTTTTTTAAATAGCTCAATAATTGGATTTAGTACCATCCTTGCTAACCTATATTTTCCCTTATTGGGGTCCATGTGTGGTTTCATTCCCTCTGGGAACTCATGGACATGTGATACAAAGAAGGACTAGAAGAGGCATGTAGGAAATGTCCCTTATTGAAGAGTAGATAGGAATTATTCATATCCTCTATTTGTAGTCCTATGTATAAATAAGCATTTGCAATTCTAATGTAAAGCATGATTGTAAAAAGATTTCTCTATATATTATGCTACATTTTGTAAATATTTGATTTGAAGATTGGTCTTTATAATGTGGATGAAATTGATGAAGTTCCTATCACTAGGCTTGAGTAAGACAATCATGTGATATGCAAATTGTTTAATGTTGTCCTCCATAATAGCATATATGATTGTATCGAGGATCTGATTATGTATAGCCAATTTGAAGATACGTGATAAGATGAAGGTACGATAACAAAAAGACGTGGGGATAGTGGATCCCCTTTTTTGAGACCATTCAAGCAAGAGTAGTACCCAAAAGGAGACCATTAATCATAATAAATAAATGGCAGGTAGATATGCATGTAAGGAACCAACCATCCATTTCTTTGGGAAAACATAGCAATCAAGGGTGTTATGTAATGAATCCACTGTTCACATTTTCAAAAGTTTTCACAAAATCAAGTTTGAGAGGGATATGCTTCTTGCGACAAAGATGTATGAATTATTTATAAAGAATAAAAGCACCTTCAATATTTATTCCTTTCACAATGGCTGACTCCTCAAGACTAATGATAGATGGAATAACCTGAGTCAGTCTATCATTGAGCACTTTGGAAACATTCTTATACAACACATCTATCAACACGATCAATCTGAATTGTTTGATGTCTATGGGATTGTCAACCTTTGATATGAGCAAAAACATGGTTGAGAGGTTTGATCTCTTTTAATATATCTAGATGATTATGGATATAAAAAAAAAGATCATTAAAAACGTATTTAACAAAACTCCAAGAGAATTGATAGAAGGCCATATTGATGCCATCTAGATCAGGGGACTACTTTGGGTTTAAAGAGGAAATGGAAAAGTGGATTTTTTTTCTTAAAAAAGTGTTTTTGGACATAGACATCCAAAGTAAGGTGAAATAAGTTGGAGGAGTGTGTATTGTCATTGAAAATATTTTAGAAGTAATAAACAATATGATTGACAATTAGGTTGTTGTTATGAATAGCAGTGCCATCAATGTTTAGCAAAAAATGAGGGACTTTTGCTTCCTATTGGTATAGATGTGGTGAAAGAATATAGTGTTATGTAACCTTCCTTGATCCAAAAGACTTTCAAACATCATTTCCATAGGATTTGAAAGTAAGAAATCATATACTAGAATTCAAGTTTTCTAGAAGTACAAATGCTGGATTAGAGTGGGGATTGGAGTCTAGGCGTAGAAGTCCAACTTCAAGAAACTTGATTTTATGCTTGATGTTTTCAAAAGTTTCCTTTTTTAATACTTTGAATTTACTTCTTATGTTTCTAATATTACTATGAAGGAAAGAGCCGAGATAGGAGATATTGCTACAGTTAGCCCAACATTTTAAGACTATTGATAAAAAAGAGAGATAGTTGGTCTTGAAACATTCAAATCTAAAAGTTTTCTCCCGAACTCTATTGTTCAGTGTCAAAAATAATCTAGAAATGGTCTAAAATGATACGAAAAGTAGTTCTATAGTATGAAAGAGGGTGTAAAGAGTCCTATGCGGAAAATGATATAGTATAGACCATGAATCTCCACTCTCTTAAGTGTATTTGAAATTTGAGGGTGAGAGGTCAACAAGATTATTAGAAAGGATAAAGTTGTTGAAAAGGTATTTATGAGTACAAAAAGAGTAGTGAGTATAAGACTAGAAGTTCCTCATGATCTGAAAGAGTGAGATTAAAATGACCACCAATAATCCACGCACATGTATTAAAAAGACCAGACATGATTGATAACTCATGAATGAAAGGTAACTTATTGAATGAGGATTCACCATATATTGTAGTTATAATGACCTCAAAGTTTGTGAATTTTGGATTCTAATCAAGAAAATAACAAGAGAATCAATCTGGAGTATTGAAATAAATAATCAGATGGAAATTGATGGATTTGATATTTAATATAGAATCTTTGAAATTCTTTTAATTTATGACTTTGTTTGAAATTTGGTATTGGAGTGAATATATGCCAAATTAAATATTTTTGTGATTTTATTTAATGACTAAATCCTAGTTGTGTAATATGAAGAGAAAAGATCAAATACCCAGACGATTGCAAGTTAATAGATTAATTGAAATATCAATCAATGTATTATATTTTGATTTCTTAAATGCTGAGTTTTGGGTATTGAACAACCTTGTGTGGACCCAACCTTTTGTCCAATATGGGATCATAGCTAAAGAAAGAGAAATCCAAAATATGGAAGGATAATATCACTTTTTGTGACTTGAAGGATTAATTTAAGGAAAACATTGAAGGGAAATTTTTGTTTATTTAAGTTATCCTAATAACCCTAAAATTTTAATATATTTTGGAAATGGTATTAGCGAGTTACCTCCAAATTTCATAGTAAAATGATATTCCTAGTAGCCTATGGAAAATCATGAAGGAAGAGGGACCTACATGTAATTATTATATGAGTTTTTATAGTTATTAACCTATTAATTATCTCTAACTTTGTCTAGGTTTAACATGCGCCTTCTTAATGTGTCGCAACACGAGTGACCCTCAGATTGGAGATCAAAATCCTAGTCTATGTCTCCTACCATGAGTTTGAACTGGAAAGAGGGCTTTGAAACAACCGAAACACTTGCTACTCGATCCCCCTCTACACATCACCTTATCCCAAAATAATTGCAATAGTAGATTCCTTTTGCAGACTAAAATGGAAACCCTATTTAAAGAGGGATATTGTTGCATAATGCCCAAGTATTTCCCCCCACCACAAAATCTGTATCACCCATTACCCAAAAACCTAAGAACACCCCATACCCTATAAATACCCTACCTATAGGTTTGTCTTTGGCCCCAGAGCATGAACACCATCTTCCTCACCCTTAAGCCCCTTTATCACACTGATGATTTTCTACTCTGGCAATTCCTTCAAAAAAAAGCTCCATTACACGTGCATACATGACTCTTGATAGTGGGCTTTGAGTGAGTTGTCCAATCTTGGTCTCGAGTTGACTAGGGACCAAATCATGTGGACAAGACCACGCTATGTTGGGAAAATATTTGAGTAGGATGAATAAATCTGGGCCACATGATGAAAACCCCAGTCAAATATTACCAAGAGATCTAATGGTTTTCAGTCTTAAAATATTAGGCATATTATCGCCCTCTCTAACCAACAATTTAATTAATACCCCTAACTTGTGAAATTGATGATAAATTTATCCCTTATCCAAATATTACAAGTAAAAAGTGAAATCTTCACAAAAAAATTATGAGTGTAATAAAAATATTATTACATCATTATTATAATCTATTACAATTGAAAATTCAAAGATATCATGGTAATCATGTTTTTATACTAAAATGAGATCTTTTCCAAAAGTACATCTTGTTAGCGATAGGTTTTGATAACTTAATATATGATCTAGAAAAACTCTTGATTAATAAAAATAAAAGCCCTAGTCTTGAAACTAATGGTAATGTTTGAATGTGTATTTCTTTATCGAATTTAGGGTTGAATATATAAGAACCTCAAATTTGGTAAATGGAATGTTAAGTTCATAAATACTTGTATTTTGATGTAATATGTTAATAATCAAATCCAATGATGATTATATTACTACATTTAAATTACTGAATTTTACAGTTTATAAAAGCATTAGATCATGAAAATGTGAATTAGTGTTTTGAAACTAAACCTTAATAGCAACACTGGACATAAACTCTAGACTCAACACTGATATAAATTGTTGGAATACAATGGTGACACTTTAGTGTTATACATGATTCTGATTGATTGCTAGAATTGGTTGGATACAACTTAATGTACATGGATAATACTGTATTGAAGGTATGTGGTTATTTTACAACTAACCACATTATCGAATTCCAAGGATTGTTGATGTTTCTCAATGATTGATATCACACATTTTATTTACATCCAATTCAATATAAATCCCTATGTGTATCACATATATTAATAATAATTCTTCAAATCCAAAACTCTCTCTTGTGGGAACTTTGATGGAATTAACACTCTTAGAAACTCTAGAAATCAAATTAAAATTGATGGGAAACATTCAATACTGGAATAGTACAAGGAGTGTATTTGATACATGATCCACTCCTCATGTAGTTTGAGGAATAAACCCATCTAATCCAAACACACTAAAAGGGTATGCTGGAATAGGTGTATTTTTTCATTTCTCAAATAATAGTATACACGACCAAGGTATAACAATGGAATATAAAATATCTAACTATTACAATGCTTGTTTTTATCTTCATCCTTCACCACACATGGTGATAAAAAGGAAACTAGACTTTAGCATAGGATCAACAATTGGTTATCTAACCACCTCGAAACTATCTTCCAAGAAGATTCTCGAATATTGGGTAATTGTATTTTGAGAAAGGGCTTTGGAAAACCCCAGCCCTTAGCACTAAGTGCTCATACAAATATTTATTTACAAAATGATAAAAAAATTGAAAAAAATGCCCTAAGGACAAATCTCACCCTCATTTACCAATTGTGTCTGTCCAACCTAGGGTTGTTCAGGGCCAACAGTAAGTACGAGAGGTGAGTTGTATAAGGTACCTAATAAGACTATATCACAGTCACTCCTACGGGTCAGTCTAAAGAGGCTTCCCGACCACATAAGGAACAGAAAGAGCATATTGGTAAGATGGGCACAACTAATCTCAGTCGTACCCCTCATGCACGTGATCATGCCCGCGTCTAAAACAACTCAAGCCAGATACAACGACCAGGATGTGTGTTGTGTCGCCTCGCACCACCTGGCCTCATTCGGCGTCTTCAGTTCAGTGGACGTCCCACGCCACGGCCAGCCTACACGGTAGTTGTTCCTTCCATTCTGGGTGTGCAAACAACATGTTCCTCACCGACCTCCTAACCTGTGCTGCTAGCGTGGCACTAGGTTGTCCCTGTTCTTCTTCTTTTATTTCTTTCCATCCAAACAAAGTAAGTAGTTGTAGCAAGTGCAAGGAACACAAGGTCCCTCGTGGGTGCATCAATCCACAGAGTGGTGATATCCTGTTGCATGCAAGGATTCAGATCCATCAACCCCTGATGGCCCCTCATGAGTGTGGACCATACAATAGATGTATATGGGCATTGAAAGAATAGGTGCGACGTTGATTCTTCACCACCATTACATAGCGAGCACGATGTGTCACAGTCCGCACTCCATATCGCAATTCCATTCGCTGTAAGTAGTCCATTGTTACATTCCTTGTGGACTGATGCTGCCCATAGGGGAATGCAGTGTGCATGCTAGAGTGCTTTGGCAAACTTACACTCAGGCCTACGTGGGCGAACAGTTTGCCAAAAATTAGGGAATGTCTCACTGTGCAAGTGTTCACCTCTATCATTGAGTGAATATAGGGCTTGGAAATTTCTATATTCCTCTACCATTCTCCTCCACGTGCATGAGAAGCCTTGTCTCATAAGGTGTTGTACATATAACGAGTGCCCATAACGTCTCCTCATCCATTGTGTCCAGACTGAGTCGGTATTAGTGAGAAACCTGTCCACTTTTTTTCTCATTGCCCACTTTGCCAGATCTTGGAAATTTTTAAGCCCAAGTCCGCCTTCTTCGATTGGGTAGGCCATCTTCTCCCATGCAATAGTGTGCACTTTACCACCCCATAGGAAATGGGTAGCAATTTTCTAGAGTCTATCTAAAACAGTGTTGGGTACACGGCCTTGCATGACCCAGAAGGTGATAAGTCCCATGATGTTGGCTCTCATAAGAGCCACTCTACCTGCAAAGGACATTCGATGGAGTGGCCACCGATCAATCATTGCCCTCAATCTGTCCGTGTATGCACCATAGTGTCTAGAATAGACCATCCTGACAGTGAGAGGAAATCCCAAATAAGTACACGGTAGCTCATGGATGGGCATGCCAATGGCTGAAGATAGCAGCTCACCTGTCTGTTTGACCATCTTTGAAAGAAACATCGTGGATTTGGTTTGGTTGGCATGTAACCCAGTGATGGTAGCAAATTTCTTAAGTCATTCCTTTGCTGCTCATAGATTCTCAATCGTCCCATCTAAGAACATGAGGACATCATTGGCGAATATTAAGTGGGAAAGCACCAGTGTGTGTCTCACTTTAAATGATTTGAGGCTGCCCCTTCTTTCCATTTCTTCTAGAATGAGTGTGAGTTGCTCCATAACAAGGGTGAAGATCAATAGTGATAGCGGGCCACCTTGCCTTAGACCCCTATTGCTTATGAATAAACCGCTTGGCTGTCCATTAACCAACACCAAAAAGGAGGCAGATTGGGTACACTCCTTTATCCATCGTATCCATGTGTGTGGGAAGTCGTAGTCCTCCAATAGTGCCCATAGGCTTGGCCAAACAACATGATCATAGGATTTGGAGATGTCGAGCTTGATGCACACCTTCAATTTTTTCCTCTTCAACTCAAACCCATGGAGAAACTCCCCAGCAAGTTGGGCACAGTCACTGATTTTTCAGCTTGGTATAAAAGCTCCTTGGTTTTGTGAAACAAGTGTGGGCAGCACCACCTTGAGCCTAGATGCAAACAGTTTTGCCCAAATCTTGTATAATACACCACAACAAGATGTGGGGTGAAAATCCCTCATAGAGGATGCCATCATCGTCTTAGGAATGAGGGCTAGGAACACATGGTTTCATTCACGCAACATGCTTCCTCCCTCTGCAAGCCAAACTATCACATTGTATACATCATTATATATGACCGACCATGCATCTCTGTACCATTTGGCGTTGAAACCATCTGGGCCCGGGGACTTGTCCACTCCTATGGACCATAACGCCTCCTTCACTTCAAGAGGTGAGACCTAGGCACACAAACTCACCTTTTGTGCATCAGTTAGAATGTGTTCTGTCTTCATTGTGTTTTGGTTGTATGTGCCTCCCTATCCATTGTATAGGTCGGTGAAGAATTATACCGCCTCGGTGCACAGGTCATCATGCACGCTCACTTTCTGTCCATCATCAGATATAAGTTCATGGATGGTGTCCTTAATGATCTTCCTCTTCATCGCGCCTTGGTAAAAGGAAGTGTTGCAATCCGCATCATTAATCCACCTTGTGCGACTCCTTTGGTAGAAGTAGCCTTCTTCTGCTTTTGCTAGCGCCTCCAACCGGGCGCGTAGTCCCCTTTCCACTTCAATCAACCCTTGGTTCATAGGTTGATGTTGAAGTTCTTTACTAACATTTTCAAACTCATAAAGAGCATCACGTTTAAGTTTGACTACGTTGCACTTTTTAGCAGCCCATATCTTGATGCACTTCTTTGTGTTTTGGAGCTTCTTAGCCATAATGAACATAGGATTGCCTTCTACTTGGAGGTCCCATCCTTCCTTGACTACTTCGTCATAACCATCCCACTCTAACCAGTAGTTGAGAGATCAAAATGGTTTCTTCTTGTGTGTGGTTGCCGGTGTACCAAGCAGCCGTGTCACTAGTGCAGCATGGTCACTGATCGCTGCAGAGAAGGTCAATCCTACCGCCACGTTCCCAAATAGTTGTGTGAATGGGTCATTGACCAGCACGCGGTCAAGCTTGCATGCTACCCTCGTGTCTTCGTATTGTAGGTTGGTCCACGTGATGTCCCCCCGCTGCATAGGGAGCTCCATCAGGTTAGAAGTGGCCAAGGTATCGTTGAAGTCCAAGATAGCTCGTAGGCCACGTTCGTGACCTCCTTTCTTCTCCCAAGCAAATTGTGTGCAGTTGAAGTCCCCCATCAGTAACCATGGCCCACTCACCATGTTGGATATGTCGTTGATGTTGGAACATAGGTGTCTCCACTCGCTTGTTGTCGTGTATCCATACACCGCAGTGATGGATAAGTCTGCCCTTCATTTGTTGTGGCAGCGTGCCGTGATTGTTTGGGGGGTAGAGTAGATAAACTCCACCTCCCAAACCCTAGGGTCAAAGCCCCAACATATTCTTCCACCTTCCACCTGTTCATGGTTAGAGAGAAAACTCCAACCGACTAGAAAAAGTATTCTCACCTTGGCAATGTTGCCCCTCATGATGTGAGTCTTAGTGATGGTAACAAGAGAGGAATTTGCTTCATGGATGACTCTTCTAATCTCACCTTGACAGTAGGATTCCACACCTCCTCTCGCATTCCATATGAGAAGGGTCATTTAGTCACTTTGACCATGTTGTGATCCGTCACGCGGTAATGGTGATATGTTGACTTGCTCACTGCCACTTGCTCGCGCGCCTTGCCTTCCTCCTACTCATGCATCAACCTTCTTTTTTCCTAGCTCACCTCCCTGTCTCCTAGCACAGGGTCAACAATTGCTTGCTTCCCTACTCGGGTCTTCTTCGGAGGTCCCTTGTTGGACTTAAGTCCCACCCGCTTGTGTTTTGGGGTCTTCAACGCAGTCCTAGGTCTCGTTTCCTCTTCCACAGACTCCTTAGACGCTGAGTCAGTGGATTCCATGCATGCAAAATATTCCTCGAGAGGGGTGTCCCTGGGGACGACCATTTCATCATCGTCCAAATTGAATGTAATCGTGGCCGAGTTTGGAGTGATTACTATCCCCGGTGTATACGGACAGATGGTATTCAGTAGATCTTCCTCTGAGAAGTGTGGGCAGTCCTCCTCTTCACTGTCCAGGGAAACTGCCTTGTGGGGCGTGTGACCATCTTCATTGTCCCTTGCAACCTCCATGATCACTGGGTCTGTTATGAGTGTTTGAGTGCCCACCATCTCATCGTGGGGTCTGGGATGTGTGGCCCCCGAAGTTGGCTCCAAATGTCCGTCCATGTCATTGGGTTGATGTTCATCATGTTCCATTTCATGGTGTACTGACGACTCTTGCTCGGTATGGACCTCAGCATCATCCCACTTGTTACTGGTGGCCAAAAGTGATGTGGTCTGGGGGACTTGGAGCAGTGTTGGCACGTGGGATCCCATACCCATCGAATACAGATTGGTTACAAATTCCGCAAGATGAGTGGATGCATTGATATACGCCTCCTGGTCCAAGCCCCGCCTCATTCAGACCTCATTAAATGTTATGTTATCCTCACTGATGGTTTCAAATTGATTGGATTCGTTTGAATTACAGATGATTTGGTCCATATTTAGAATATTTTCCAAATTCAAATCTAATTCGAAACGGTTGTTACCATTATTGTCGACCAATAATGATTTTCCCAAGGAAGGGGGAGGGTCATTTGACCCGTTGACCTCCTCAGCCATCTCCATCTCCACTGGTGGTGGCGCCGCCGCATTGGCCGCCATTGGAAAGTCGTCGTCGGTGATGTTCTTCGTCCCCACGCTGTTGCTGCCATCGACATGATCCTCCATCACCGCAACATGGCTATGTTTTTGTCGCGATGGTGGTGGTCTTCTCGATTGGGAGCACCCTATTCACACTGAACCGCCGCTGGAAGGGCAACGATCCTCGGTGTGTCCAAACGCTATGCAAGCTTTGCATCACCTGGGGTAGTATTCATACTTCGCATGTCATGGAATAGCTTCACCATCTTCCACCCAAGGATCAATCGAGAGAGGTGGATCCTTCTCTGTCGAGAACTCAATCAACACCCTTGCATAGTCAGGATTTGTACCCCTTACTGTCCTAGCATCAATGTGTAGGGGGTTGCCTAGAAATCTTGTCGCCGTACTGAGGATATCCACCGAGTTGAGCAATCCCAAAGACGGGAACTTGACCCAAAAAGGAACATTGGACAGGAGATCCCATTCTAAAGATGAAGATGGTCTCCATTGTTGCATGAGCACCACTCTCCCGTCATAGAACCAAGGCCTAGTCGCCATGGCCCGATCCTGATCCAAAGATTCTTCAAAGGAAGCAAAGAAGAATATGTTCTCCTTCTTGGTAACCTCCACATGACCAATAGGCCTCCACGAACGTAGGACCCAAGCTTTCATGGGAACAAGATGGGGGTTAGTGTCGATGACATGAAAGATCAACGTCTTCTCCCACCTTCCCATCCATGTGTTCTTTATAGATCATCACCACGAACTGATCATCGTCGTTATGCACCAGTGGCACCTTCTTGAGCGTAAGGTGTGGTGAGTCCGCCGCTAGGGTTTCCTCACCCACACCTCCTTACGTCCACGAACTAGGGTTTGGTTTGAATGTCCAAGCCCTAGGCGGTCTACCCCCTCCTGTGGCCATCACCACAGATAGGCCGTCGCCTCCATCTATTGAAGAAGGGTTGGCTCTATCAACAATCTGATATGAGGATCATCTACCCGACACTGACGCATGCCGACTTCCTCCTCTCCAAGCGCCTCTTCTACCTCGCGAGCCACCAAGTGAAAGGTGATCATGCACATCACGTACCTCAACGTCAGGGTTGGAAGCATCCGTTGGTACCGATTTCCCCTTCTCCACCTGACGATCAACTTCCCTCCGCAAATCATCCTCACGCAATCCTCCCCTATCCAATGAACTCCTGCCTCCATCACGAGTCGATCCGCCTCGTCTACCTCTTCCTGCACCCCCATGAACACCGCTACGAGCCACCATGATGTTCTTTCCCAACTCCTACTGCCGCTCCAATGCCAACGTCATCCTGACTCCTCTCGATCCCTTGTTCTTCCCGCACCGCACCATGCTTGATAATTCGAGAAGTCCCAATTTCGCTCGGTAAATTGTCATGGCCAACCTTGGTTCTCTCCTCCTTGAGTCATGGACAAATTTTGATTATCATCTTATTGGAATTCATTTTCTATTTGATATCCACTTGGATGATATTTTTCCTCTTGGATGGGAAGCCTCATTATATTTAATATCCTTTTTCCTAAAGTTTCTCAAATCTCTATTAACATGCTCATACTAGATTTTATGTTGATAATTTCCATCTTTGCCTTCTCTTTTGGAGTAAGCTTCCAACCCCTAGTTAGAGATAAAGGAGGAGAGAACCAAGGTTGGCAGAAGCATACCGAGCATACGAACTTCTCTGTCTGCTCTTCTCGAAGTTGAGCGAATTGCATGGTAAATACCAGTAGGGGCTTATAGTTTAATTGGTTGAAACGTACCGCTCATAACAGTGATATTGTATGTTCGAGCCCTACTAAGCCTACCACCCCTACGTCGAAGTCCCTGCCACCCTGCGAATCTCAATGAATATCTGAATTGTAATTGGGCGCCTGGAACTGCTAGCGTGTTGGTTCTCTCCTCCTTGAGCTCTAACTAGGGGTTGGAAGCTTACTCCACAAGAGAATAAAAAGATGGAAATTATCAACATAAAAGCTAGTATGAGCATGTTAATAGAGATTTGAGAAACTTTAGGAAAAAGGATATCAAATATAATGAGGCTTCCCACCCAAGAGGAAAAATATCATCCAAGTGGATATCAAAGAGAAAATGAATTCCAATAAGATGATAATCAAAAGTTACACTTTCCATAAAAAAAAAGATAATAGGTGGCACAAAATCACACATAAAGAATTTAAGGTAAACATAGAACTAGTGAAATATGAATAAATGATGGAGGTTAAGGAACATAGCCCATAGCTTGATAGAGTAAGGCACATGTCCAACTCCCCCAATATATAAAGTGGGCAAAAACCCCAAGTATGGGGAATATAACCTCCATGCCAAAATAACATGGGCACATAACCCTGATATGCAGCACATAAACTCCATCCATAACATAAAGGGCACATAACCCCTCAAAACCAAATCACTTATACATCTCTAGGGATAATGTATCTCAAAGCATGCAAAATGTAGAGGCTAGTGAAAGTCATGTCATATAATTAGAATAAATGAGATTTCCATCACATAGATGGACAACAAGATATATACCATAAAAATGGGCAAGTTAGGATTCCATCTCACTATAAGGAACAAGTTGGTTCAATTCCAAAATTAGGGTTTCATCATAAGATAAGATGATCAAAGCGTGTAACTTCTTTCATGAATCAAAATATCTAAAGAAAGCAAAGATATATTGTGTAGTATGTCTAAAATAATCAAAAGAGAGGAAAATCAGATAAATTGCTCAATTTCATAAAGGGGGTACAACATACACTAAGAGAGGGTAAAATTAGGTTAATTACTCAATGTGAATAGTAGAATGCAACATACATTAAGACAAAGAAGTGGATAAATTGCTCAAAATGATTGATGAGATGCAACACACCTTTAGTTGTGAGTCAACTTGTCAAAGTCCAAACCCTAGATCCAAGTTAGGGTTCTTCTTCACCTAACATATATGTTTATAGACAAACCATTAGTTAGAATGTCTATTATAAAACCTAGATTACTATCCTCATTATATATAGATTAGGTTATGAAATATATTTATTTAAATAGAGGATGATTTTCTGATTAGAATGAGTATTTTGTGTAGTTTTTTGACAAATAGAGAATTAGTTATGAATTACTAGAGTTAACAATTTTGTTGAGATTTTCAAAAAATAATAATACCAAAAGGACCCATATATCCTCACATCAAAATACAAATCATGTGTGTGAGACGGGGCATTACTATCCAAATAACATGCAACATGAATCATGATTAGATCCATGTGAAAATGGTTAAAGGACGAGATTGCCCACTCAAAAGAAAATAGAAGCAATTATGCATGAAGGGGCAAAATCATGAATCCAAGAAGAATGGTCTTCCACTTTGCCTCGACTCGAGATTTGGGGAAAACTAGAGGAGGTGATATTATGAGTTTTTGATTGTCCATAATCAAAGAATTGAGGCTGACCAATCATACCCTAGGCGGAATTGGTTAGAGACGACAAAAATTGGATGCCCTCGAAGCCAGTGTCAAGAAAAGATCCCCAAACTCACGATGATGATGAATGAAATGTGGGTAGAAAATGGCATGAGGAAACAATTCCATGATACTAAACAATGGTCCGGTCGTGGTTATTTATATGTAGGTTTAGCCATTAGGGCTTCTAGGGATAGGGGGTTCGAGAAGCTTGGAGGAGGATTCAGGTAAGCTACAAAAATAGGAAAATAGTTATTTATTAGATGCAGAATCGAGTAACAAACTTAATGGCAAAGAAAGTTTATAAAGTCATTAATGGATGAGGGAGAAATCCACAAAAAAACCAAAACACCAACATGGTGACACTATTCACATGTGACACTGTATCCTATTCAAGGTAGGATATGATGGTTGCACCTTTTAATTAAAGATCGGGCACCCGAGACTCGTAGTGAAATTGAGATTGTAGCATGACAAATAAACCCTGAGAAACAATAGGAAGATCGCAATTTAATGCACTTGACATGAAATTTCAAAAAAACTTTAGGAAATTAGACACATTAAATGTGAACATTTATCAAATTAGTCCTTTTAAGTGTAAATTTCTTTCTAAATCTATTTGAGGGTGCAAGTAATGCTCAAACTAGATGAAATTTTACACCTAGACTGATTAGGACATTAATAGTCCATTTTTGGTATTTTTAATTTGCACTTTTGGGATGGTTTACTATTCTATCTTATATCTTTGGCCTTAAGTTATATTCTCTCTCCTAAATAAAACTAGGATATATAAGATTGTTCATTTAATGTGAAAATTACCATGTAGACCAAGTTTGCTATGTAGAATCTGAATCTAGGATCTATTTCCACTTTTAAATCCACTTCTTAATTTATTTAATATCTTTGGCCTTATCTCATATTTTTCTTTTCTAAATGAAGTTAGGATAGTCATTCTTGTTAAAAAAATGTGAAACTTGGCATGCAAGCTAATTGGGACCCAAGGAAAGTGATTTTCACATTAGATTTTGTTTTGATACTTCCATTTAGGATTTTTATTACAACTTGAGTTTTGTCTTTATCACCATTATATTAATAAAACATTACACCATTACCATCATTATTTATTATTTAGAGACCCATTATATTCACATTGTTACTTAAAGAGTTTCCTTATATTATTATGCAAGAATTTAAATATTTTTCTTATTTAAATTTATTAGGTCCATTTTTCAATATCTATTTATATAATTGTACATCATTCCTATTTATGGATATGGAAACACGAGTTTTTATACGAAAGTACATTATACCTCTTATTAATATTACATTAGCCATTGTGTGAAAGGTAGTTAGAAAAGGAAACATGTGTGACATATTTAATGAATTTACTTACATGTATTTTGATATGTAATGTTCTTTATAGAATCTAGTGCCACTTAATATGTGATATTTGTTTTCAAGGCTAAATATGTTACATGTTACCATTGAGTTATTAGTGTTATATGCATTGACAATATTTATTAAGGTATAACTTTATCCTTTTTTGGTCAAATCTAAGGAACTAAGCTTACTAACCTCCTAACCATGGAATAGGATAGGATTCTAGGTTTTGGTACAGTAAAACACTCTATCCCTTAAAATAATTTTGTCCTCAAATTCTAACCACCCATATATTATCATCCAACTACTCTCCACCCCTTCAAAGGTTTAACCTAAAAAGTTGAACAATCCTATAGGTACAAAGAACGATCCATCCAAACTCATGCACTTCAATGTATCACCAAACATGGGCAAAGGTAAACATACCTTTGAAGTCTAACTAAAAGGTCAAGGGTTACCTTCCACATTCTGTTCTTCATTAACCTCTTGGTCATACAGATCAAAGACTCTTCCTGCATGTCTCTCAACATGTCTTCTTCCATTGTTATTATTTTGAGAAGGTTCCTGAGGTTGTAGTTCTTGAGCTGGTGCATGACCATCTCAAAGTTGGGGGCATCTATGTCAGATATGTTGAGGTTCATTGTAATGATGGCATACAATTTGAAAGTTAGGTTCTGGTTTTGCTTCATTTCTCACATGAGGGCACTTCCCATGAGGATGATGACCAGGACACTTATCATACCTATCCCTCTTCTGGCCATCACTTGAGAATTTCCTCTTGTTGTTATGATCATGAGGTTGATATCCTATGTAAGCCTCAACTACCATATTTTTATCCAACAACTCTAGAAAGTCAAAGGAAGTTGAGGTATAATAGCATGTCAATTATTGTAAGTGAGTCCTTCAAGGAACATATAAGCATGCCTCACTGTAGCCAAATCCTTGGCATACCTTTCCAATAAGAGAAACATTTGCTCATATTCCACCATAGACTAGGAGTGTTGCTTAAGGTTGTAAAACTCTACTTCCTTCTTCTGAAGGGTGGAAAATGAGATGTACTTCTCATGAAAAATAATCAAAATTGCTTCTAAGACATAAAAGAGATATCTTGTGTCCTTTAATATTGTTCCACCAATGGAGAGCAAGTGCCTCAAGAGAATATATAGCAAAACTAAACTTCTATTATTTAGTGCATGCCATACCCTGGAAAGTATGTTCCATGGTGAAAACCCAGTTGTCAGCCCTATTTGCCATATTGATTTCACTTTCATCCTTGAAGCATGTAGGTTGCATCTTCATGAACTCAGAAAGGATGTACTCTCTAGGCTTCTCAATAGTAGAAAATGGGTTATCCTTCCCTATTAGAAATGTTGAAAGCAACTATCTTAGATAACACACTTCTTTCTCAAGGGAGATACCCAAACCCGTGTAGTTACAAATGACATCGGGGTAACCTGACCCACTCAGGGTTGACTCTCAGTTGTAGGAGTAACTTGAGGATCCAGATTGGTACAAGGAGGATCCATCCTCAACATTCCATACTTTGGGTTCTAAGGTGTCTCAAAACCAACTAGGTTATCGACAATGGAGTTATCTCCAGCCATAAGGGTGTGCATGCATAAGGAAAGGGTACTAGATATAAACAACCTATGAAAAAGGTAAATATCCTAAGGGATATAAGATTGAAATAGTTAGATTAACTAACCACTAATGGCTCTGATACCGTCTTTTAAGGAGTGGGACCCGATATGGGATCTACTCCTCACTTAATTTGAGGAATAAACCCATGTTATCTAAACACACTAAAAATGTATCATGGAATAGGTGTATTTTTACATTTTCTCAAATAATGGTATACAAGACCAAAGTATAGCTGCAAACTATAAAATATCTAATTATTATGCTTTTTTATCATTATACTTCACCACACAATATGATACATTAATAAACTAAACTATAAAATAGGATCAGGAGAGGGTTATATAACCACCTCAAAACTATTTCTCAAGAAGGATCAATGACACATGTAGTTGTCTTGGTCGACCGTGGTTCTCTCCTCCTTACATTGTACCTAGGGGTTGGAAGCATACCCCACAACAGCAGACAAATATGAAAATTATCAACATAAAGGCCCGTATGATCATGTCAAATAAAGATTTAAGAAACTTAGGAAAAAGGACACCAAATATAACAAGGATTCCCATTGAAGAGGAAAAGTACCATTCAAGTGGATATAAAAGAGAAAATGAATTCGATAAGTGATAATTAACAATTACACTTGCCATAAAAAAATCAAAGGTGCCACAAAACCACACAAAGAATTTAGGGCACATAACCCACAAACAAGAATAATAAACCTGCATGCATGTGAGATAAACATAGCACTAGTGAAATATAAATAAATGATGGTGGTTAAGGCACATAATACATAACATGATAGAGTTAGGCACATAACCAACTCCCCAAAATATAAAGTTGACACAAAACTCAGGTATGGGGAAAAATAACCTTCATCACAAAATAACATGGGAACATAACCTGGGTATGAGGCACATAACCTACATTCCAAACATAAAGGGCACATAATCCAATAAAATCAAAGCACTTATACGTCTCTATAACTATTGTATCAAAAATCATGCAAGGGGCAAGTGGAAGTCCAGTCATATAGTTAGAATTAATTAGGATTCCATCACATAAATGGACAACAAGAAATATATAACACAAACATGGCCAATTTAGGGTTCCATCTCACAAAAAGGAAAATGTTGGTTAAGTTCCAAAATTAGGATTTCATCAAAAGATAAGTTGATCAATGCAAGTAACTTCTCTCATGAGTAAATATCTCTAAAGAAAGAGAATATATATTATGTAGTATGTCTAAAAGAATAAAAAGAGATGAAAACTACGTAAATTGCTCAATTTGATCAAGGGGGCACAACATACATCAACAGAGGGTAAAATTAGGCTAATTGCTCAATGTGAATATTAGAATGCAACATACATTAAGAGTGAGAAGTGGATCAATTGCTTAATATGATTGATGAGATGCAACATACCTCGAAATGTGAGTCAACTCGTCAAAGTCCAAACCCTACATCCAAGTCAGGGTTCTTGTTCACCAACTTATATTTTTATATACAAACCATTAATTATCTTGTGTATTATAAACCCTATATTATTATCTTCATTATATTTTGATTAGGTTATGAAATATATTTATTTAGACAGAGGATGATTCTAATGAGTACTTTAATGTAATTTCCTAAAAACTAGAAAATTTGTTACGAATTATTGAAGTTAACAGTATTTACTGAGATTTTTGAAAAACAAATAATAACAAAGTACCCATATATCATCGTATCAAAATGAAAATCATGTGAGTGTGACAGGGCATTACTCTGCATATAATATGTGAGGGAAATCGTAACTAAATCCAATGAAAATAGTTAAAGGATGTGATTGACCTCTCAAAAGAAAATAGAAGCAATTGGGTGTGAAGGGGCAAAACTAGGAATCCAACAAGAAGGGTCTTCCCCTTTGCGAGACACGCCATTGTTGTAGGAAGCAGTAGGGTTGTTTGATGCTATTTTGACAAAACTAGAGGATGTGAGATTCTAAGTTTTTGATCATCCAAAATTAGAGAATAGAGACTGAGCAATCATACCCTAGGCAGAATTGGCCAGATACGAAACAAAATTGGAAGCCCTAAAAGCTGACGTGAAGAATAGGTCATTGAACTCGCGGTGGAGATGGATGAAGTGTGTGCAAAAATTGATGTAAGGGAACAATACCATGCTTCCAAATGATGGTTGGCGCAGGGTTATTTATATGTAGGTTTGTACCTTGGGGCTTTTGGGAGTAGGGGGTTCAAGAAGCTTGGAGGAAGGTTTGGGTATATCAAAAAATGGGAAAATAAGACTCCAATTATACTTTTTAGATGCGGAATTGAGTAACAAATTTAATGGTGAAGAAAATTTGTAAAGTCATCAAGGCACAAGGGAGAAATCTACAGAAAATCAAAATGCCAACATGGCACCACTATTCACATGCGATGTTGTATCCAACTCAAGGTAGGAGACAAAGCATCCTCTGTCTGATCAAAGATCAGACGACAAAGACTCATGGCAAAATCAAAATTGCAACGTGACAAATCAGCCCCAAGAAACAATTGGAAGACCATAATTTAATGCACATGACATGATATTTCCAAGAAACTTTAGGAAACCAGACACATTAAATGTAAACATTTATCAAATTAATCCTTTTAAGTGTTAGTTTATTTTTAAATCTATTTGAGGGTGCAATTATTGATCAAATGAGATGGATTTTACACCTAGACCAAATAGGACATGAAGAATCTATTTTTGGTATCGAAATTGCACTTTTGGGGTGGTTTAATATTTTGATTTCCCACTTTATATATTGGGGGAGTTTTGGATTGTCCAGAATCAAGGATTAGATTCTGAG
This sequence comes from Alisma plantago-aquatica, assembly GCA_963693085.1. Classification (NCBI taxonomy): domain Eukaryota; kingdom Viridiplantae; phylum Streptophyta; class Magnoliopsida; order Alismatales; family Alismataceae; genus Alisma; species Alisma plantago-aquatica. The sequence goes on from OY856409.1 coordinate 218,859,753, forward strand.
CAATCATACCCTAGGCGGAGTTGGCTAGAGACGATAAGAATTGGAAGCCCTTGAAGTCGGTGTCAAGGAGCGATCCCCAAACTCATGATGGTGATGAATGAAATGTGGGTAGAAATTGGCATGAGGGAACAATTCTATGATGCCAAACAATGGTCTAGTCATGGTTATTTATATGTAGGTTTAGGTATTAGGGCTCCTGGGGTAGGGGGTTTGAGAATCTTATAGGAGGATTCTAGTAAGCAACGAAAGTAGGAAAATAGTTATTTATTAGATGCAAAATAGAGTATCAAACATAACAACAAATAAAGTTGGTAAAGTCATCAATGAACGAGGGAGAAATCCACAAAATACCAAAACACCAGCATGGCACCATTGTTCACATGTGACACTATATCCTATTCAAGGTAGGATATGATGTGTGTGCCTTTAAATTAAAGATCGGACGCCCAAGATTCACACTACAATTGAGATTGTAGTAGGACAAATAAACCCTAAGCAATAATAGGAAGATCACAATTTAATGCACTTGACATGGAATTTTAGAAAACCTTTAGGAACTTAGATGCATTAAATGTGAAAATGTATCAAATCAGTCCTTTTAAGTGTAAATTTCTTTCTAATTCTATTTGAGGGTGCAATTAATGCTCAAACGAGATGAAATTTTACACCTAGATTGCCTAGAACATGGATAATCTGTCTTTGGTATCAATTTGCACTTTTGGGATGGTTTAATATTTTATTTTATATCTTTGACCTTAAGTTATATTCTCTCTCCTAAATAAAACTAGGATGTATAAGTTTTTTGAATTGATGTTAAAATTAACATGTAGACCAAGTTTGATATGTAGAATCTAAATTTGGGATCTATTTACACTTTTAAAATCATTTATTAATTTATTTAATTTTTTGGCCTTATCTCATATTTTTCTTTTCTAAATGAAGTTATGATAGTCATTATTGTTCAAACAATGTGAAGCTTGGCATGTATTGGGACCTAACTCAAGCGATTTTCATATAATTTGGTTTGGTATTTCCATTTAGGATTTTTATTACAACTTGAGTTTTGTTTTTATCACCATTATATTAATAAAATATTACACCATTGCCATCATTATTTATTATTTAGAGACCCATTATCTTCACATTGCTACTTAAACAGTGTCCTTATATTATTATGCAATAATTTCCATATTTTTCTTATTTAAATATATTAGATCCATTTATTCAATATCTATTTAGATAATTGTACATTTTTCTTATTTATGGATATGGAAACTCGAATTGTTATACCAAAGTACATTATACCTCTGATTAAATATTACATTAGCCATTGTGTGAAAGGTAGTTAGAAAAGGAAACATGTGTGACATATTCAATGAATTTACTTACATGTATTTTGATATGTGATGTTGGTTATAGATACTAGTGCCACTTAATATGATATATTTCTTTTCAAACCTAAATACGTTACATGTTACTATTGAGTTATTGATGTTATATGCATCGACAATATTCATTAATGTATAACTTTATCCTTGTTTGGTCAGATCTAAGGAACTAAGCTCACTAAACTCCTAACCATGGAATATGATAGGATTCTAGGTTTTGGTACATTACAACACTCTGTCCCTTAAAAGAATTTCATCCTCAAAATATAATCACCCATATATTATCATCAAACTACTCTCTACCACTTCAAAGGTTTACCCTAAAAAGTCAAACAATCCTATAGGTATAAAGAACAATGCATCCAAACTCATGCACTTCAATGTACCACCAAACATGGGAAAAGGTAAACATAGCTTTGAAGTATAATGAAAAGATCAAGGATTACCTTCAACATTATCTTCTTCATAAACCTCTTGGCCATCCAGAGCAAAGACTCTTCCTACATGTCTCTCAACATGTCTTCTTCCATTGTTATTATTTTGAGAAGGTTCCTGAGGTTGTTGTTCTTGAGCTAGTGCATGACCATCTCAAAGTTGGGGGCATCTACGTCAGATATGTCGAGGTTCATTATAATGATGGCATACAATTTGAAAATCAGGTTGTGGTTTTGCTTCATTTCTCACATGAGGGCACTTCCCATGAGGATGATGACCATGACACTTATCATTCCTATCCCTCTTCTGATCATCACTTGATAATTTCCTCTTCTTGTTATGATCCTGAGGTTGATATCCTGGGTAAGCCTCAACTACCATATTTTTATCCACCAACTTCTGGAAAGTCAAAGGAAGTTGAGGCACAATAGCACGTCCAATATTGTAATTGAGTCCTTCAAGGAACATATAAGCATGACTCTTCTCAGCCAAATCCTTGGCATACCTTTCCAATAAGAGAAACTTTTGCACACACTCCACCACAAACAAGTAGTGTTTCTTAAGGTTGTAAAACTCTACTTCCTTCTTCTGTAGGGTGGAAAATGAGATGTACTTAAATAACCAAAATTGCTTCTAAGACATAGAAGAGATCTCTTGTGTCCTTGCAATATTGTTCCACCAATGGAGAGAAGGTACCGTAAGAGAATAAGTAGCAAACCTAACCTTTTGATATTTAGGGCATGCCATACCCTGGAAAGTATGCTCCATGGCGACAACCTAGTCGTCAACCCTATCTGCCATATTGATTTCACTTCCACCCTTGAAGCATGTAGGTTGCATGTTCATGAACTCAGAAAGGATGTACTCTCTACATTTTTCAATAGTAGAAACTAGGTTATCATTCCCTATTAGAAATGCTAAAAGCAACTATCTTAGATAAGACACTTCTTTCTCAAGGTAGATACTCGAACCCGTGTAGTCACAACTGACATTGGGGTAACCTGACCCACTCAGGGTTGACTCTTAGTTGTAGGAGTAACTTGAGGTACCAGATTGGTATAAGGAGGATCAATCCTCAACATTCTATACTTTGGGTTATGAGGTGTGTCAAAACCAACTAGGTTATTTATAGTGGAGTTATATCCAGCCATAAGGGTGTTCCTGCATAAGGAAAGGGTACTAGATATAAATGAAAGGTAAATATCCTAAGGGATATAAGATTGAAATATTTAGATTAACTGACCACTAATGGCTCTGATACCATCTTGTAAGGAGTGGGATCTGATATGGGATCCACTCCTAACTAATTTGAGGAATAAACCCATGTAATCCAAACACACTAAAAAGGTATGATGGAATGGGAGTATTTTTACATTTCTCAAATAATTGTATACAAGAACAAAGTATACCAGTAGAATATAAAATACATAATTATTATGCTTGTTTTTATCATTATCCTTAACCACATAAGATGATACAATAAGAAACTAAACTATAGCATAGGATCAAGAGAGGGTTATATAAACACCTGGAAACTATTTCCCAAGAAGGATCGACTACAACTGTACTTGTCTTGGTCAACCATGGTTCTCTCCTCCTTATGCTCTACCTAGGGTTTGGAAGCATACCCCCACAATAGAATGCAAAGATGGTAATTATCAGCATAAAAGCCAGAATGAGCATGTCAAATAAAGGTTTAAGAAACTTTAGGAAAACAGACATCAAATATAACAAGGCTTCCCATCCAAGAGGAAAAGTACCATTCATGTGGATATAAAAGAGAAAATGAATTTAATTAAGTGATAATTAATAGTTAACTTGCCACAAAACAAAAATAAAAGGTGTGAAAAATCACACAAAGAATTTAGGGCACATAACCTTCAACAATAATAATAAACCTGCATGAATGTGAGATAAACATAGAACTAGTGAAATATAAATAAATGATGGTGGTTAAGGCACATAATACATAACATGATAGAATAAGGCATGTAAACAACTCCCTAAAATATAAAGTAGGTGCAAAACTCATGTATGGAGCACATAAACTTCATCAAAAAATAACATGAGAACATAACCTGGGTATGGGTACATAACCTCCACTCCAAACATAAAGGGCACATAACCCGATAAAACCAAAGCACTTATACATCTCTAGGGATACTATATCACAAAGCATGCAAGAGGCAAGTGAAATTCCATTCATATAATTAGAATTAATCAGACTGCCATCACATAAATGGACAATAAGAAATACATACAAAAAAAGTGGCCAATTTAGGGTTCCATCTCACCATAAGGAAAAAGTTGGTTCATTTCCAAAATTAGAGTTTCATCGCACGATAAGATGATCAAAGCATCTAACTTATCTTGTGAGTCAAAATCTCTAAAGAAAGAGAAGATATATTGTGTAGTATGTCTAAAAGAATAAAAAAAGATGAAAACAAGATAAATTGCTCAATTTGATCAAGGGAACACAACATACATCAAGAGAGGGTAAAATGAGGTTAATTGCTCAATGCAAATATTATAATGTAACATACATTAAGAGTGAGAAGTGTATCAATTGCTCAATATGATTGATAAGATGCAACACACCTCTAAACGTGAGTCAACTTATCAAAGTCCAAACCCTAGACCCAAGTTAGGGTTCTTGTTCACCTAACATATATTTTTATATACAAACCATTAGTTAGCATGTGTAATATAAACCCTAGATTACTATCTGCATTATATTTTGATTAGGTTATGAAATATATTTATTTATATAGAGGATGATTCTAATGAGTATTTTAGTGTACTTTTTAATAACTAGAAAATTAGTTACGAATTATTGAAGTTAACATTATTTACTTAGATTTTTGAAAAATAAATAATACTAAAGGACCCACATATCATTGTATCAAAATCCAAATCATGTGAGTGTGACATGGCATTACTCTCCATATATTATGTGAGGAAAATCATAACTAAAACCAATGAAATTAGTTAAAGGATGAGATTACCCTCTCAAAAGAAAATAGAAGTAATTGTGTGTGAAGGGGAAAAACTTGGAACCCAAAAAGAAGTGTCTTCCCCTTTGTGAGACACACCATTGTTGTAGGAAACAATAGGATTGGTTGATGCTATTTGGAGAAAACTAGAGGAGGTGAAATTATAAGTTTTTGATCATCCAAAATCAAAGAACTGAGACCGCACAATCATACCCTAGGCAGAATTGGTCAGAGATGACATGAATTGGAAGCCCTAAAAGCTAACATCAAGAACAGGTCATCAAACTCACAATGGAGATGGATGAAGTGTGCACAAAAATTGGCATAATGGAACAATACCATGTTTCCAAACGATGGTTGGGGCAGGGTTATTTATATGTAGGTTTGTCCCTTGGGGCTTTTGGGAGTAGGGGGTTCAAGAAGCTTGGAGGAAGGTTTGGGTAAATCACAAAAATGGGAAAATAGGACTCCAATTATACTTTTAGATGCAGATTTGAGTAACAAATTTAATGATGAAGAAACTCTATAAAGTCACCAAGGCACGAGGGAGAAATATGAAGAAAATTAGAATATCAACATGGAGCCACTGTTCACACACGATATTATATCCAACTCAAGGTAGGAGAGAAAGTGTGTGTCATCTGATCAAAGATCAGACGGCCAGGACTCACGGTGAAATCAAAACTACAACGTGACAAATAAACCCCAAGAAACAATTGGAAGACCATAATTTAATGCACATGACATGAGATTTCCAAGAAACTTTAGGAAATCAGACACATTAAATGTGAAAATTTATCAAATTAGTCCTTCTAAGTGTTAATTTATTTCTAAATCTATTTGAGGGTGCAATTATTGCTCAAACAAGATGAATTTCAAACCTAGACCAAATAGGACATGAACAACTATTTTTGGTATCACATTTGCACTTTTGGGGTGGTTTGCTATTTTATTTTATGAATTTGACCTTAAGGTATATTCTCTCTCCTATATAAAAGTAGGATAGATAAGATTGTTCAATTAATGTGAATATTAGAACATAGACTAATTTTGGTATGTATAATTTGAATTTGGGATCTATTTCCATTTTTGAAGTCATTAAATGATTATTTAATATTTTTGGCTTTATCTCATATTTTCTTTTCTAATGAAATTAGGATATTTATTATTGTTCAAATAATGTGAAACGCGGCACCCAAGCTAACTAGGACCTAGGGAAAACAATTTTCACATTTGATTTAGGTTTTGGTATTTCCTTTTAAGAGTTTTATTACGATTAGAGTTTTAGCTTCATAACCATTATATTAATAAAACATTATATCATTATCATAATTATTTATAATTTAGAGTCCCATTATCTTAAAATTGTAGCCAAAAGAGTTTCCTTATATTATTAAGAAAGAATTTCCATAATTTTCTTATTTAAATATATTAAGTCCATTTATTCATTTTTTATTCAGATTATGGTACATTATTCATATTTATCGATATGAAAACATATGTGAAAGCTATTTATATAAGACAAGGAGTTGCTTAACGTTGTAAAACCCTGCCTCCTTCTGTAGGGAAGTAGATGAGATGTACTTCTCATAGAAATTCCTTCCACATATAAGAGATATCCCATATTCTTGGAATACTATTCCACCAATCCAGAGCAGGCCCCTCCAGAGCATATGTAGCAAATTTTCCCTTCTAGTACTCAGGGCATGCCATACCCTGGAAAGTACGCTCTGTGGCAAGAACCTAATCATAAGCCGTATCTACCATATTGATTTCATTTTCACCCTTGAAGCATGCGGGTTGCATCTTCATGAACTTAGAAAGGGTTTACTCCCTGGGCTTCTCTGGTGTAGAAATTGGGTTAACTAACCTCATTAGGGTTACAAAAAACAACTGTCTTAGATAAGACACTTCTTACTCAAGGGAGATACCTAGACCCATGTTAGTCACTAAGGGTTGACTCTTAGTTGTAGGATTAACTCGAGACACTAGAGTGGTAAAAGGAGGATCCATCCTCAACATTTTGTACTTTGGGTTTAGAGGTGTCTTGAAACAACCTAGGCAATTGACAACGGAGATATATCCAGCCATAAGGGTGTGTCTGCACAAGGCAAGGGTTATAGGTATAAGTGACCTACGAAAAATGTAAACACCTAAATGAAGATAAGATTGGAAGAGTTTGATTAACCGGTCGCTAATGGCTCTTCTACCATCGTGTAAGGAGTGTGATCCGATAGGGAATCCACTCATGACTTAATTTGAGGAATAAAACCATCTAATCCAAACACACTAAAAAGGTAGGTCAAAATAGGTGGATTTTTCATTTCTCAAATATTGGTATACAAGACCGAAGTATAACAACAAAATATAAAATATCTAACTATTCCAATACTTGTTTTCATCACCATCCTTCACCATGCAAGGTGATACAAAAGGAAACTAAACTGTAGCATAGGATCAACAAAGGGTTATTTAACAACCTCAAAACTATCTCCTAGGAAGGATCAACTATACATGGAGTTTTCCTGGTGAACCTTGATTCTCTCCTCCTTTCTCTCTACCTAGGAGTTGGAAGAATACCGCACAAGAGAAGACAAAAATGGAAATTACTAGCATAAAATCTTGTATGAGCATGTTAATAGAGGTTTAAGCAACTTCAGGAAAAGGATAACAAATATAACAAGACTTCCCATCCAAGAGGACAACTACCATCCAAGGTGGATATGAAAGAGAAAATTAATTTCAATAAGATGCATAATTAATTATTACATTTTCCATAAAACAAAAATAAGAGGTGACACAAAAGCACACATAACAAATTTAGGGCACATACCCATCAACAATAATAATCAACTTGTATGCATGTGAGATAAACATAGCACAAGTGAAATATAAATAGACAATGGTGGTTAAGGAACATAACCCATAACTTGTTAGAGTAAGACACACAACCAACTCCTAAATATATAAAGTGGGTACAAAACCTAGGTATGGGGCATCTAACCTCCATCCCAAAATAACATGGGCACATAACCTGGGTATGGGGCACATAACTGATGCGTTGAGTTTAGTTGCTTTCCATGAGCTATTTTTCCATGTATTTATTGCATAGATGCTCATTTGGTATTGCTTATGCATTGTTTATCATTTCTAATATGTGAAATACAATTGCATTAGTTAACAAGTATTTTTACCTAATTATGTTATTTTATCAATTTTATTCAAGCTTATGTTGTATTTTCCTTATTTCAGGCTATTTGAGCACTTTCAACAATTTAGTTCTACTGACATAGAAGTAGGTAGTATCGACATTAGGCGAAATCCAACATGGAACACTGGAATCTCAATGCTACTGAGACAACATTCAGTGTTACCGAGATGACGTTTGATACTATTGAAGTGTAGAGTTAGTGCAACCAACTTTATTCCCAGAAAAGTCGGTAATTTTATGGCCTCCGTGCCACCAATGGGAGAGTTGGTGGTACTAACTTTTGCATCCAACAAATCAAAACTCAAATGAATCAACTCGGTGCTACCAACGTACTCCTCAGTGGTAATGACATTTATAAAGGGGTTTGATTAGCTGAAAACTTGGTGCCACTAACTTCCTATCGATGTTACTGACTTTAAGTGGTCAGTGTTCATTAAAGATCAAGATAGATCTGATGGATGTGACTTAGTGACGGCTAGAGCCTCACTTATCACTTAAAGTAAGTTTAGCCAAAAGAAAGAATCATGTTCTATCTTGTTACAATAGAGCATGGAGCCAAGAGAGGAGGATAGGAAGGATAGGGCAACATATCAAATGCTATGGGTACTTATGAGAGGAAGATTCACATCTAGAATGTGATGGATCAAGGTGCCTTCCAGAGGGGATCGCCAGAACCAGCTTCTTCAAGGGTTATCATTGATTTCTCTGATGTCTATCTTGTTTTCTCCCTCCTCCTCTCTATATTAAATAATAAAAAAGCATGTGTGGCTAATCCCCCTATTTGCTAGGACCTAAGAGTATCCTTATTTAGAATTTTATTTGACTTCCATTATTTAATATATATTTTCTTTAATTTTGGACATAATCTATGATTTCTTAATGAAATGCATGTGCTTGATCACCACAATCAATTTCTTATACCGTTAATTGCTTTAAGAGAGGGATTAAGGGTTGGACATGTCATAGATTTACACAATCAATGTCATGCCTTAGGACAGGGCCTACAACTGTGAAGTTAATAGCCTAGAGACATTGTTAATACACCTATCAAAGTCTTAAATCACTATTTACCTGGGGCGTATCTTAGTATAGGTAGTGTATCACGCTATAGGAGAGGGTAATACTTGCTATGGGTCCTTATTCCATGGTTAAGGGTAAATAATTATTAATGAAATGGAGTTAAATGTAATGTACCTGTGGTGAAATAGTAATCCTAAGGAATCCGTCAATTTCGGATTGCATTCCACTAAATTAAGATTTCAATTCTTGTCTTATTTATAAACTACAACAAATAACTTTTTCCCTATGTCAAGCTAGTTAAGTTATAGTTAGTAGTATTCTTTGGAGTATGTTTCCCTGAGTTTGACATTTGGGCCTCATAGGCCCATACTACTTGACGCGTACACTTATATTTTGCATGCATAGTTTAGGTGTGCCAAGTTTTTGGTATCGTTGCTGGGGAAATGACAACTCTAGCACTACGAGTGTTGTGACCAGCCACTCTAGGCCATTTCGTTTCTCTTTTTTGTATTTCAAATGTTTTCTTTAAAATTGTGCATCAATTGGAAGTTTTATATACACAACAAATTAACTAGTACTCGTTATCATTCACTCCTATCTCATTTTTAGGTACTAGTGCTTGGTTTATACTAGAACCAGAGATTACGAAGACTCCACTCCAAGGGTACGGGCCCAATGGATATTCATCTTAGAGTAAGAGAGTTTGGGGCTTCAACTAATAAGCTCATCCAAACCCTACTACCACAAACAGAGAAGACACTAGCAGTGAACGTGGACCCAAATGCCAAAGAGCATGTTGAGGTAGATCTTGAGGAACATATTGTCTGAAAAAAGATTACGGCATCTTCAGACACAACACAGTTAGGCCAATCAAATGGAAAACTATCAATGGGGGTAGTTATAAGATAGATCTTGGATTGGTGGCACTGATTAAATCTCAATAATTCAATGACCATAATATCGAGGACCTGATGGCACACATCAACAAATTTGTGTAAAGTTGTGATATGTTGAAGATCAACAGGGTTCCAACTAAAGTGATCTACTTAAAGCTATTCCCCTGATCACTGTCAGACAAGGAAACAACATGGTTTCTCAATCTTCCTTCAAAATCCATGAAGATCTGTGATGAAATGATATATGCATTCTTTTAGAGGTACTTTCCACCACAGAAGATGCATGACTTGGTTGGGCGAATCTATAATTTTAAACAATGTGCTAAGGAATCTTGTCCAGAAGCCTGAGAGATATTTCAAAGCATGCTCAGAAAGGTCCCTCGTCATGGGTTTGATCTTTATGGCCATGCAAACACATTTTATTATTGGTTGCATAAGGGGGAGAGAGCTATTCTTCATAGAACATGATGAAGACTATTTCTAAAATAAAGCCACTAGGTTTCACAATATATTAAAGAATATGTCCAAGAATCAATCTTGGGGAAAGGAGTGTGACTCACAATAATCTTTAAAAGTGTTGTAGAATAAAAGGAGATTACAACCTTGAAGGAAAAGATGGACAACCTCACAAGGAGATTTGATTAGAGATCTAGAACCTCATTTGGAGGTGAATAGGAAGAGTGTATGTATATGTGGCAGCACTAGGGCAAAAACAATTATTCATGGAGGAAGGATCCCAATTTCTCATGGAAAGATCCTAACAATTTTCAGTAGGACCCTTCATAGGCACAACATCCCAAATAATAATAGGGTAAAATGTCACAATAGTATCAGCTGGACAGGGGCCCCAGTAAGATAGAATGAATAGAAGACATGTTGGGTAGGTTGGTGACTCAGAATGAGGCACTTTCGGACTAAACAAAAGAGAGCAGTAGAATCAAGGGGCACATATCCATAACATAGAAATCTAGATATCTCATCTATCAGTGAAAGTGGCATCCCTTAAGAAGCCCGGTCAGCAAGGATTTCTAGGGAATACATATATCCCATCTGGTAATCAACATGTGAAAGTAGTGCTTCTCCGTAGTGGAAAAGTGTTGATGGAAGAGCAAAAGGTGGCTCTAGAGAAGAACACCACCACATCTAAAACATGATAGGTGATAGAGGATATCTCTTTAGAACAACCATAGGACACCACACTACAAGAGGAGAACCCAAAAGAGAATCAACTAAGAAGATAGAGTCCAAGAAGGAGTCTTACATTCCACCCCATCAGTGAAAGACCGTGATTCCAATACCATTTCCTAACATCTTGAAGGCCAATAAGGTTGATAAGTAGTTCAAGAAATTTCTAGACACATTCAGGAAACTCCATATCAACCTACACTAGTTGATGATCTTGAGAAAATTCTTCCTATGGAAAGTTCTTGAAGGACATTGTCAATAAGAAAACAAGAATAGCCAATTTGGATGTAGTGGTACTAAAAGAAGAAGTCAGTGCTTTGATACAAAGGAAGCTACCATAGAAAAGACAAGATCTAGGGTGTTTCAACATACCATTCTACATTGACAGGGTCCAGTTTGGAGATGCACTTTGTGATTTTAGGGCAAGCATCAATCTTATACCGCTAACTACATTCAAGAAACTAGGACTCAAGGAAACTAGAAAGAGAAACATGACAATCCAGTTGGCTAATAATTCATTAGTGAGGCCCATAAGAATTTATGATGATGTTCTTATGAAGGTTGACAAATTCATATTTCCAGCAGATTTTCTTGTCATGGAAATGCATGATGATTATGGCAATGAACTCTACTAGGCATACCTATTCAAGTCATAACAGACGTCATCTTAGATATGGGGTGATGGATATTGACACTAGGTATCCACAATGATTGGTTTGAGATAAAGATATATGATTATCAAGCACCAGACAAAGAGAGGACACAATGTCATATATGCAAAACTTGGGTAATAAGGTGTCCCTATTCTTGGTAAAACCATTTCTAGACATGGGTTTTGTCATGAAAAAGGTGGATAAGGGTACTCTGGCCATTGTTATAATGGAGCATACAAAGCAAATATCTCTGAAAAAAGTGGTGAAGCACCATGACGATTCATAGGAGGGGGAATACTGGAATATAGTTGCAAATGTGGTCTCTTCCACAATGATGCAGGCATATCCATAGTTATCATTAAAATCTTATCTCATGATTCTGGTAGATTAGTGTATCCTGTCATTTACTGAGGGAGTGTCTCTTATTTATAAAGACCCTTCTGTGCTTCTATACAAGTCACTATGAATATTTGGGACCACCACCACCACCAGTAGTCCCATCCCTACAATGTCCTCCTCAGCTGGAATTGAAGCCACTTCCACCATACCTAAAGTACACATTCATGGCAATGGACAACAAACTCCTAGTGATAATTTTTGCATTTCCAACTGTGAAAGAGGAGGAGCAACTACTCATAGTTTTGAAGAAACACAGGGACACATTTGGGTGGTCCACTGCTGACATAAAGGGGTCTCCCTTAGTCTATGTCAAAACAAGATTCATATTGAAGAAGGAGCAAAACCTATATCACAATCTAAGTGGAGTCTAAATCCGATCATGACAGAGGTGGTAAATAAATAGGTAGTAAAGCTTCTATCGACATGTATAATTTATGTTGTCTCTGATGCTAAGTGGGTTGTCCCTCCACAGACTGTTCCTAAGAAAGAGGGAATTATAGTCACTACAAATTTTGGTAGTGAGTTACTCTCGACCAGGATAGTGATGGGGTGGTGTGTTTGTATCGATTATCACTGTTTGAATGTCGCTACCTTGAAAGATCATTTCTTGCTCCCATTTATCGATCAAATTCTTGAGAGGCTCACTGGCTGCTTACATTTTAGTTTTTTCAATGGGTATTTAGATTAAAATTAGATTTATATCAAACTACATGATCAAGAGAAATCTACTTTCACTTGCGCCCCTATGGTACATTTTCCTATCGTCATATGCCTTTTGGTCTTTGTGAATTGAAAAGAGATAATGCCAAAAGGTCCATGTGGCCTTCTTGGGTCATATTTTTCATGTCGAGTGATTAAAACTCTATAAGTTAGCCTTGTATAAGTAGGTCTTACAGTGCAACAAGTGTACTTGAGCCCTAACTTTCAAGAAATCCCAAGACTTCATCTTTGAAATCCAATGCCTCCAATGTCTCCTCACAAGAAAAACGTGTAGGTAAGACCCTTTGGGTGATCAGTGTTTGGTATGTGGCATCTTCTTTGTCAATGATGGTCAATTGAGTTGATGAGATGTAAGTCGGTACGGAAGAAGATCTTTCTCCCATGTGGCTATTTTCTTGGTGGGATCCATTGGAAATGAAAATGCTCTTCTATATGGATAGACACAGTCTATCTTCTAATGTTGGAATCACACTGTAGTTTGAGAATGAAGTAGACAATTATAGCGTGTCTGCTCAAACCATGTCATGTTTCTGAAGTTGCCGACCTTTAATGAGGAAGGTTTAGATGACGGGGTGAGGGTGATGGTGGATGGTTCATAGGATTTGAGATTGATTGTGAGATTTTGCAGAGCTGGCGGTGTGCTTTGGTGGCTCATAGGTGAGGAAGACAATGAAGAAGATAGTCAATGTTGAGGACAATGTCAAGGATAGACATGGGTACTTGCTAATGTAGAACGGAGTGCACGATAGAGGCTAGATGTTGGCTCTCTCACACGCTATGATTTAGGCTTTGTGTGGAGAGTGAGTTGAAATTGGGGTTATAAAACCTATTTATCACCGCCAGACGCAACATGTTTGAGCAGATGCACACCGTGTTTGCATGTGTATTGAGCCACTCCTTTTTATTTTTGATCCACTCGATGATGACACATCGTGTCTTAATTAGAACATGTTGTGTTTTCTTCTAGAAAATACTCAAAGATAAACCTCCTTGCTAACACGATGTATGTGTAATAAACACATACTGTGTGAATTTCCAGTGTAAAGACTTGCAACCTTCTCTTGAACCTTACACATCGTGTTTTTTAGGGCAAACACCGTACACTTCTAGAAAAATATTGAAAATGAAAGACCTTATTGACATGATGTATGTGTAATAACCCAACAGTGTGTGTGTTTTCAACATAACTTCATGCATGTAAGATCTGTTCCAACATGTGGTGTCTCGATAAAACACATCATGTGTTCTTGAATAATTTCTTGAGTCTGTTTGCCAGAAGAGCAACATGTCATGTCACTTTCTAAACATGTCTTGTCTATCCTGAAGTTCTACAAAAGTTTGATTGCTTCTTTATTGTCCTTCTTCACCTGCAATAATAATGATATATATAGAAGATGAGGGTCTAAATTATTAAATTCATCCATGACAACTTTATTGGGGAAGATAAATGTTCTTAAAGTAAAAACTAACATGAAATCTATCCTAATGTGAGGTCAACTCCCACAAGGTCCTCCATTTAGAGTCCAGAGTAAGACTCGAGTTTGCATCTTCAAATATCAGAGAGGGAGCAGGAGAATCCCTTTTCTATCTTCTCTCCTTTGGTGTAGAACATGCAACATTGTCCATTGACTTTGAATGTTGATTGTTTTATTTATAGCTTCATAGTTCTATATAGATAAACCTTCAACACTAAGAATGGTCTAGGCCATTTTGAATAGAGCTTTTTTGGGAAAAGCTTCAACCTAGAATTGAATAGAAACACTTGATCACCTTTGGTGAATTCCTTTCCTCTTATATACTTTTCATGCCACACCTTGGTTCTCCATTTGTAGATTTTTGTATTTTCATATGCATCTAGAAAGAGCACCTCCTGTTGTTGAAGTTGCAACAACCATTTTTCACCCACTTTTGTCATGTCAAAATTGAGAAACTTGATAGTCCACATGGATTTGTGCTCCAGTTCTATAGGTAGATGGCAAGACTTGCCATATGAGCTTGAATGGTGTGGTATCTATGGTAGTCTTTTATGCTGTTTGGATGACCCAAAGAGCATCGTCTAGTTTGAGAGCCCAATCTTTCCTTGAACTTGAAACAATCTTTTCTGGAATTCCATTGAGTTGTCTATTAGATACTTCAACTTGCCCAACAATTTGGGGTACAACGAAGAAATCTTATGCTTAACTCCATACTTGGTGAGAAGGTTATTGAAATGTTTCTCATTGAAATGTGTACCTCCATCTAAAATGATATCTCTTGGAACTCCAAAATAAGGAAATATGACCTTCTAAAATAGTTTGATTACTGACTTTGCATCTGGGGCTTGGGTTGGAATAGACTCTATGCATTTTGAAATATAATCACAAGTAGCCAAAATATATTTGTATCCACATGAGGATGTCAAGGGACCCATGTAGTCTACACCCCACACATCAAAAACTTAAATATGGTATCTTATATTTCTTCAAAATTTCTCCTGATCTTTGGCAACTATCACACGCTTTAACAAATGTGTGTACATCTTGAAATAGTATTTTCCAGTAGAAAAACCTACATGTAGAATCTTATGTGATGTTTTTTCTCCTACAAAATTTCCTCCACAGGGAGAGGAGTGACATTTTGAAATCACACTTTAGATCTCTTAATATGGAGTGCATCTCTAAATCAATCCATTGACACATTGCTAAAACAAAAGTTGGGTGTCCCAATAGTAACATTTGACATCATGAAGGAACATTTTTTTGTTGGTAAGTAAGATCTAGAGGAAGGCATCCCATGGCTAGATAATTTACAAATTTTGAAAATAAGGGAATCACAAGTGCGTTTACTACATAGAGCTTCTCAATCGACAAAGCATCATCGATATGGATATTTTCCTTTACGCAAGTATTAATACAAGAAAGATGATCAACTACATTATTTTCCTTCCCTTCTTACCTTTAATCTCCAAATCAAATTCTTGTCGCAGTAATATTCAATAGATTAGGTGAGGTTTGGCATCTTTCTTTTCATGAGATATGTTATTTCAGTGTTGTCTGTATAGACAATGACTCCATAGAATACTATCATAACTTATCAAAAGCATATACTATTGCAAACATTTCCTTCCCAGTGGTTGATAATTGATTTGAGTATCATCTAAGGGTTTGCTTGCATAATGAATAGCATGAAGCTTGTTGTCTCGCCTTTGTCCTAAGATTGCCCCTATGGCATATTCACTAGCATCACACATGATTTCAAATGGAGAACTCTAGTATGGCGGCTGAATAATAGGGGCTGAAGTGAGAGCATCTTTTAATTTCTAAAAAGTAGTTTGGAATTCTTCATTGAATATGAATTCAACATCCTTTTCTAATAGGGAACGTTGTGGCTTTGCAATCTTAAAAAAATCCTTTATGAATCTTCTATAAAACCATGCATGTCCCAGGAAACTCCAAACTTTTTCATTATTGTTGGTGTTGGCATTTTCTAAATGGATTCTACTTTTGCTTTATCTACCTCAATTCCTTTGTTTTAAATGACATGTCCAAGTACAACCCCTAATTGTACCATAAAATGACACTTCTCCCAAATATGAACAAGGTTGACCTATTTATAATGCTACATGATTTTGTTAGATTTAACAAACAATCATCAAATGAATTACCATATACACCAAAGCCATCAATAAATATTTCCATGATTTTGCTATGAAATAAAAAATATGGCCATCATGCATCTTTGGAACATAGAGAGTCATTACACAGTCTAAAAAACATTATCCTATGGGTATATGTTCCATGAGTGCATGTTAAGGTGGTTTTCTCTTGACCTAGTGGTTAGATAGGAATCTGGAAAAACTCCAGAACATTCATCTATATAGCAAAAGTATGACTGGTTTCCAACACTTTCCAACATTAGGTCAATGACAGGAAAGGGAAAATGGTCTTTTGTAGTGTCCTTGTTTGACCTTATATAGTCAATGCACATGCTCCATACAGTGACAGTAATATCCCCTTTCATTACCGTGGTTCCCCCTTTTCTATGTATAGCATGTATGTCACTTCCCATGGGAAATCACTAGTAGTATAAATTATTCCAGCATATTTTAACTTAAAGATTTCTTTCTTTACCACTTCCATCATGTTTTGATTTAATCTTCTTGGTTGTTTCATGCAAGGTTTGGCATCATCTTCTATATCTATGCGATGCATGCAAATAGAAGGATTAATTCCTTTCAAATCATCAATGGAATAGCATATCACATCTTTGTAAAGTTCTTCTAGCAATTTTTCTTCTTGTTCTTGGGTCAGTTCAGAATCTTTTATGATAGGAGAAGTGAAATATGGGTCTAAGAATGCATACCTCAACCCCAGTGTAAGAGGTTTAAGTTCTACCTTTTTCTCCAGTTTAGTGGTGTCACTTATTGCCTTCACCTGTGCTGCTTATTTGGAACATTAGCTTGATTTGCTTGAGAATTTTCTTCTTTAGAATGAGCATCATGTTTGAGGTGTCATCTTCATCTTCAAAGTCATTAAGAATTTGGTCAAGAGAATTCTTATCATCATCTAGCAAAGTATCAATGCTATCGATCAAGTACATATATTCCTTTGTACCTGGCACATTCATATCATAATAAACAAAAAAATACTAGGGCTTCACCCCCTACCCTGATAGTCAGCTTTCCTTCCCTAACATCTACAATACAACCAACAATCCTAAGAAATGTTCTCCCAGATAGAACTGGATTTTCCAGATTGCATGCATATCTAGGACTACGAAATCACATGGAATGCAAACTTTCCTGTTTGCACAGAAATGTCTTCAATAATCCCTCTTGGATATCTGATAGACAAATCAACTAGTTGTATTTCATTGAGGTGGGTTTCAAGTCTCCTAAATCTGGGCTTTTCCATAAGAAGGAAGGAATCGAACTAATACTAGCACCAAGATATGCTAGTCCTTTATTAAAAATTGAATCTCCAATTTTGCAAGAGAGAGTGAATGCCCTGATATCATCAAGTTTCTTTGGAAACCTATTTTGAATGATAGAACTATTTCTTTCAAAAAGCATTACCGTTTCAACAGAAAAGCCTCCTTTTCTTTTTGAGAATATCTTTCCAGAATTTTGCATAAGAAGGCATTTCAACAATAACTTCAACTTATACAAGATTGGCATAAAGCTTGTTCAGGATGTTCATAAACTTGTTAAGTTTAATGTCATCCTCTATGTTAGCAAACTTGTGAGGTAAAGGGGCATCAAGCTTGCTAGAAAAATCACCTTGTTGAGGATTTCCAACAAACTTGTTTTAATATTCAATTGTCTCTTCTACATTTGTATCAACAACCTCATCAGATTTCCTCTTTGAAGGTGGTGATAGTCCTCTAATTACATATCGGCTCCTCAATGTCATGGATTTGCAAGTCTCTCTTGGATTCATCTTTGGCTAGATAGGCAAGGATTCAGAAGGTGCTTTTTGATTAGGAAAAGTTTGTTGTGCAATTTGGTTCTCCAACATCCTTGTGTGAGTAGTAATGTTGTCAAATTCAGAAGAAAGTTGTTGAATGACATCGTTCATGAGATTTCCATGTTGGTCAAACTCCTCATTTTGCTTCATTTGAGATGAAACAAACCTTCTAAAAGAGATTCTAAGTTGGACTTTGGTTTTTGTTATCGTTGTTGATTGAAATTTCTACTATCATTATTGTTGAAGCTCGGTGGATTGTTTGCCATTGGTGGTCTGCTCCCCACGTGTAATGGTTGTTGACCTTGATGTTGTTAAGGGTTTTGAGAATTTTTTTTGCAGTAGGATAAATTGGGATGATCGCGACATCTTGGAATATAGGTTTTGGAGTATGGATTGTAGGGTTCCTTATTTTCACGGTTTCCTATCACATTACATTGCTCCATAAACTCCTCAGAATGAATAAAATAAGAGTAGCTTTAAGAAGCTACCTGCCCTGAGGCTTCATTTTCATCACAAACAAGATTTACCAATTGAGTCAGTTGAGCATTTAACCTCTCAAACTTCTATTTAAGATCATCTAACTTGGCTGCAATCAAATGAATGGCATCATTAACATGTATGTCGACTTGCTTCCCGAAAGCAATACACGATGAGGACGACTGGTTGTTCCTCTCAGTACTCCATTTGAAATAATTAATTGCCATGTTTTCAATGATTACATATGCCTCCCTGTAGAACATATTCATCAAAGCCCCATTCGTAGCTGCATCTATAGACATCTTGGTGTTGTAATATAGTCCATTGTAGAAAGTTTGAAGACGTAGCCAGTTGCTGAGATGATGGTGATGGAAAAGACATTGGATTGAATCTATCCCATGTGTTGTGGAATGTCTCTCCATTCCGTTGAGAGAAATTAGTGAGTTGACTTCTCAACTGAGCGGTCTTGCTCGGTAGAAAATATTTGGCTAGAAAGGCATTCAACAACTCCTCCCAGCCATTTATAGAATTCCTTGGCAATGATAAGATCCATGCCTTGGCTCTATCCCGTAATGAGAATGGAAGAAAAAGTAGGTGAATACCATCAATCTTGAAGGTGTTCAAGTAATGCAAGAATTTAGCCACATGAAGATTAGGATCCTCCAAGGGAGTCCCTTCATTTTTTTTTGAATCATCTACATGATCATTAAGCTAATTGAAAATTTGTTTGCTTCAATCTATCGGCTATTGATAGACCCATTGATGTTTATAGCAGTAGGAATGGAAAATTCATTAAGAGGATGACCGTCTTCCATGGTTTTTTCTTAGTAATCTGATGAAGATGAAGGTGAAGTTTCCAAGTTTGAGAACTTTCACTCCTTTTTGCTTGCCTACGACTACTGAATGTGTGTTCAATCTCTAAGTCCAAAAATATGGATGGATGAAGACCCCATTATGAACACCACATACAATCCTACAAATTCACAACTGGATGATAAACACTTAGAAAACCATGTAAAATATGATAAATGCTAACAATGATGATGGAATGGTGGAACATGGGTGTGATATAGTCTCTCTTACTAATAAAAAATGTCTTACTATAACAAAAATATCGATGCCACCCAACAATGGTGCCAAAAAACTTGTTTGTCATGTGCACAATTCTTCAACTTTTAAGATTAAACACTACCTCACTAGTATAAGGGTGTGTGTAGTAATATCGAGATAATCCAAGGAGTAAGATAAAGCTACACGTAAAAGTATTGAACTTTCAACAATCTAGATCGGTTACAAAAGGATGATTGGTTTAGGATTAGACTAATTAACAAGTTAAAAGAAAATTGTAAACACTGATCACTTAGAGGGTGATTGAGATTAGATTGAAAGTATCTTGGATACAAGATTTCAATTCCATGTCACAACTTACATGCAACCACATAATTTAAACATACTAATCAAACATACAAAGAAGGTTTGTTGTCGTCACGCACCTCCCACTGATGTGAGGCAATTCTAACTCCACATAGCACTCCCATGGTTCTTCTTAGTTTCAAAGTACAAATATTGGATCCTCAACATAATCCTATCTACTCCCATGGTCATGGATATGTTTCCAAGACACATACTCCTTACTTCTTAATATATCTTCCTAGATTACATAAAGAAGCATAGAACATGTAAGCAAGATGGCTAGCCATGCAAACAAGCAAATAAACACCAAATCATATCTTGGAACTGTAAATTAACTAGTATTAGACATGAAATCTGAGTTTACATAAGTTATGACATGGGAACTACTCTCCCATGCCCAAGAAACAAAGTTATATTCGTAGATAGTGATGAAACACAAGTTCAAGTGACAGATTGTGGAGCTAAACATGATTAGAGAGTGAAAGAGCAAAGAAAATCTAGGGAAATAAGAAGAACAAGTTAGAACTCTGGCTTGAAGACAAAATTCCATTCTTGTTGATGCTTCTACTCCACCAACCTTTTTCTCCTGAGGGGTTGGAGTAAAGAAATGATGCCTTTGTTGCAATCTACATGGAGAAATGGAGTAGGGAAGGAGTTCTCTCTAGATTAACCACCTCTTCTTTTAAAAAATTTACCCCCTTTCTTCTTTTCTTTGATCTCTCCTTAAAAAGTGATCCAAAAAACAAGTGATAACCATCCTGTGTATGGCCTTTCTTATTTAAAAACGAGGGACGGTTTCTTTAAAAAATTGTAGAAATCGGCGGTGACACGAGGAGTCAGGGAGACACACGATGTGTCTCCCTGAGTAACTAATGTTGGAACTACTTTGCATAAAGGATGTGTGGTGTTTCATTTGGCCAACACATTGTGTAGTTGAGAATCAGTGAGGATCTTGGCAGATATGGATGAAATGAACACGTCGTGTGCTAATAAACACACACAGTGTTGTTTGGTAGGGACTTTGGCAAAATCTATCACTGATTGGACATGATATGCCATCTAAGGGACACGTCATGTTGCAACACAGAGAAAAGGAACAAAATTTTTATGTAGATTAACATGTCATGTGTTGATAGAAACACCTCATGTTCCCTTCAGAAACTTTGAGGAATTCCTTGAAACATGTACAATATCTTGGGGAATCAAACTATGGTCAGAATTTGATTGGATTGAACCCATCATCATGTACTTGTGATCACATACATGAGACAAGTAAAACAACTAAAAAGTGGGAAATCTAATATTATTGAGAATATAGTTATGGTCAAAATGAGTGAATTGTGACTCAAAATGGTTCAAAAAGTGATACGATCTGTGTACATCATATACCCATTGTTAAACCCTCAACAAATGTCCTAAATATAGTATTCAACAAAATAGGTACCATATATGTGACTTTTGAGGCTTTCAAATCCTCATAGTAAATGAGTGAAAAATGCATAACCTTTAGTAATCATTGAAGCAACAAAACCATGTCCAATTATAACGTGGTTTCTATCGCACTAACAAATTCACCTAGGGTTGAATCCCTAAGTTTTTACCTAAACAAAGTGCAATAATACCACCCACAAGAGAATGTCTCTTATCACAAATAGTTAAGGATTTAATCCCTAGAGACAATATTTTTAAGTATCATGCTAGTTTGTATCCAATTGAAATATAACTAATATTTAGAAGCAAGAGTTCATTGGATTGAGTTAAACTAGTTTCAAAGGAGTAAAAGTGCATGATTAAAAATGGGTTTAGATTAATAATGAAGTCATTGGATGGAATTGTGTTTCATCACCACTATGTACAGAAGAATATCCACAACATATCCAAACTAGAAAAAACCATTCAAAGAAGCAAGAAAGATCCACCTATTAACTGTGAGAACTCATGTAGATATCTTCATAAGCTTGATGTCCCGTTACTCGTGATTTATGCATTTACAGCTTCGATGACATTCCTTCCCATGTTCTCATTTGTACATCAAGTTAATCGGTATCCAAAACCTAAGCATCATTTTCTCACAACATAGGAATATAATAGATCATGTACAATAGGTGATCCATCCACAAAATATGCATTAAACGATTAACATTGAAAAAATTATATACAAGACAGAGAATATTCAAAATGAACATGCAAGAAGGGGTAGCGAGGCTAATCCCCACACCCCAGCGAGAAGTACTACTCACTCTTCATGAACAAATAAGAATATGGAAGAGAGTGGGAAGATTTAGCCATCATCTCTGTTGGGAAGGAGAAGAATCAAGCCCTGGTGTGGCAATACATGCCTTGTGGTTTGATGAAGATGTTGGACTAAAAATGGAAGGAAGAGGTACTCAAGACAAGTTTCATGCAAACTCTCTCTTCCATTATCTTTCTTGTACTTGATTTCCTCAAGGAAGAATGGTAGATGAAAGAGTGTTGATGGCATTTTGGATCCATCCACCTTTGTGGTTAGAAGATAGATCTTAACATAGCAAACATGGAAGAGAAAGTGTAGCATCAAGAAGGCATCAATGAAGGAGGGTTGATGAGATCATCTTCCTTAGGTTGGGCACAGAGCGACAACCTTGTGGCGGGATGGAGTAGAATTGATCCTTTCCAATGGCTAAGGGGGTAAGCTATTCATAGGATGTGGGTGCACATGGGACTCACTAGTAGGAGGTTGTAGGTGCACCGTCAATAAGATTTTCCTTGGCATCGGTCGACGAATGTAGGAATCTAGCCGATATTTACATGTTCTCAATCATCGAGGCATGGAATTAGGGGTTATATCACTCCATTTCCCATAGAGTGGTCATTGGATGATGGTTGGATATTCATTTAGCAAATTGCTATCAGTTGATGAGAATAGAACTTCTGTTGGGCTCAAACATCGGGGACATGTAGTACAACCTTCAGGGTCTAGAGATCATCATTTGATGGAAGCTGAGATCTCATTGGGAAGAGGCTTCACCGACCCATTGGTAGCATTTGTGGGTGGAACTGGAACATCGTCGTACAATAGGACTAGGATCTCATTAGGGTGTGATGCATAGGACACTCATCAATCGTCTATATAGTCTGGTTCCCTTTAGGCTTTGTCTTGTTGGATTGTTGAGCATAATTCTTATTGTGCTCAGTCGTCAGGTAGATGATCTGTTGGGGCATGGTACCTTTAGTCGACGGGTGCTCTACACCAAAAAAACCCACCCCAGTGGCCTATTGACTTTTCATTAGGGGATGTCACCAATGGAGGCTCAGACCAATGGGGGTGCTGACCACTGAAGGAACTGTTTCGTGAAAGTTAAGTCCAAATACTCAAAAATTTCTTGGAGGTGTGAGTCATTTAGCGGGACCACTGTAGCCTAAGCTGGTGCACATAACATGAAGCTTTATGCTGTCATGAAAACACACAAATTCGATCAAAGCCCTAAATATTCACACAATTAAGGAAAACTACACAGAGGGAAATTCAAAGGTAAATTGAGAAATCTAAATGCAAAATTGAACTAGATATGCAACTAAAACTAGGATAAATATTCATTCATCAAAATACCCCACATTTAAACATTGCTTGTCCTCGAGTAACATAAAATTTGAAACAATCACCAATCAAATATTTTAAATCTTTGTGATTGCCTTTTATTCACATCGTGTTAGTTTCTTTGTTGCCAAGTACGCTAAGTATGTCAACTACCTGAGATCACTGGACACATCTTACAATATCTTTGTTCCCTATTTTTCTTCCCAAAACACTTTCTTCCTGTTGTTTCCCACATTAAGAATGTCTAAGAGCTTCATGAGAATTTGGAGGGACCCATAGAACAATAAGTATACATATGATTTGACACTAGGGTTTCTCAAGAGAGTGTAAAAAATGGATAATCCATTGTGCCTATATAGGTAGAAAAGGAAATGAATAAAGGTATAAGGGAAGTAGAAAATCTCTCCTCTATTTGACTCGAGATTTCATTTTATAGCTGATTACAATCTCTTCTCTATTCAACTTGAGATTACATTTTTTTCTTGTGTGCACATTGACATCTGTTCTTTACTTTTGGTGTTACACACCTATTACATAGATAGGGGTATGGAAGAAGAGGTTAAAAGGAGAGGGGTGTTCCTCCCCGAAGTTAGGGTTTGGCACTATTTTTGTGGCTTTTTTGTTTCTTTTCAATGGATGGAGGGGCACGAAGATGGTAGAAGAAGTGTATAAGAGATTCTAAATCACAATGCAACTTGATTTGCAATTCAATGCACTGGTCTTTCTCCTTGTCAAACTATACTCAAATAATGACTTGATGAGGATGGGTGGTGATTTCATGCAATTGTTCCACTAGTTAGTGTTTGGTTTTAGGGGAGGCAGAGAAGGCAGCGGAAACAAAAATTTTCTCCTCCCAAACCCAGAACAAGGAAACGTTTCAACGTCTATACAATAAGAAAGGATGGTTTGTGGAATCATACCTTGTCCCGAGGCTTGCTCGGCGACAATACCTCGCGGCTTGCGCAGTCTTCACCTCTGGTCTTAGACGGTGTCTGTGCAACTCCTGGTCGCACCGGGACTGACGACTCCTGGTCTCACCGGAACTGTCGGGATTGACAGCTGTCCTCCGAGCGGAAGAAATCTCCCGCCTCTAAAGTAGTCCACACGGACCACCTGGAACTCCAATCTCCTTGTCCCATAAGGAATTGGAAGGAGTCGCACCCTCCTGTCAGTGTACTAATCACTGACACACTCTCCTACCACCAGTCACTTTCTGCAGTTGTCTTTCCCTTTTTGTGCCTCCCTTATCAGGTAGCACTTGCTCGGGCTCTCTCGGTTACCAAAACCAGAGAGAACGGCAACTTTGCAGAGCAACTGGTTTGCACTGAGTTGTAATTTGAGAAGCCCCCAATACCCCTATATATAGGAGGGTCATGGGACAGGGTTCTCTATCCCGGGCAATGCGGGACTAAAGCAGGAGTAGAAGGGTTTGAGATTTTCCACAAAAACAACCAATTGCGCAACCTGAACCGATTGTTTTATTTCTGAAATGGTCGGTTGGGGACCTGAGCCGGTCGGTTGACACCTCAACCGATCGGTTGGGACACCTCAACCAGTCGGTTCACTTCTGAACCGGTCGGTTCGTGGTCCTGGTCAGTTCCCGATTGACTTTCCATCTTTTGTTTCTAATTGGTATCAAATACCAATCCTTGTTCCAATCAAATTGGGCAAGTGAAACTAAAGGAAATTTCTCACCAATCCTACTTTCCCAACTTGCTTGGTTGCATCAGTTGAACCGATCGGTTCAACACTTGAAGCAATTGTTTCATCCTGTCCATGAGCTGATCGACTCACCACCTGAGCCGATCGGTTCACCAAGCTGAGCTGATCGGTTCATCACATGAACCGATCGGTTGGGAGTGCAGATTGTACAGAAACAGTCAATTGTAGTTTCAATCAATTTGATACTCTAATCAATGTGTCCAACACCTTGAACATTATGATACTGAGCTATCAATTGATTGAGTGTTTAATTGAACTACTAAACTCCTTTAGCAATCAATCTAAACATTGTTTGTGGACAAAACTCCTCTTCCAGGTTAAATCCTATGTGTGTGACCCTGCAGGTCCATCTCACGTTGGCAGTGAAAGTCCATAACACTTATGACTTCACAAGCAAAGAGCGGTGCCTAGTCACACATCAGTGCTATCCAAGTGAAATAGAAAGTTGGAGAACAACTTTCAATCCTACAATCCGTGAATGGTGTTACAGTGAATGTATAATTCCTTTGTCAGTGATATCCCGAATGAACTCGAGTCATGGAACAATCATCCTATCAACGTTCATTCACTTTCTTGATCTTAGAGTAGATTGGAAGAGATATGTATGACATTAATATCACATATTGATTCACACATGCATGCACGCCTTTCTCAATCCTACTCATCAAGTGGCCATGGATATCATACTCCCTCAGGAGGGACAAATCCCATATCTATCACTCACCCCTCAAAAGCCCCATGTGTCAAAGCCACCCAATCATCACCTTTATAACAACCCATGTTTCAGGACTGCGTTTGATGATGTCAAAGTGTGCCCAACGACATGTGTTGAGTGTAGTGATTTTAGGTCAAAGAATGACATTCACCACCATCACTATGAGTACTGACTGTGACTACCATGTCATGGTTCCATGTGTCAAACTCACGGTGGGTCTGTCTGGTACACTTTTTCTCTAACAAGTACCTATGTGTTTGGTTTGATATCTCTATATCATGACTAATGAGATTCTGTCATCAACCAACACCACAATCTAGTCTTGTGTGTCATTGCTGTCTATCTACCTTCCACAATGACATCCGACTAGGGACATAACAAGAATGTACAAACTCTTAGCATCTGTATGATCTCATCGTTCAGGTCCTTAACCTGATAGAATACGTCATTGAGTAATGTCATTCTCTATACATTCAATTTGTTTTATCACTATCTCATATGACTGAACCAGAAAGAATTGGAAGCTTTCCTTTGATGTTTATCAAATAAATCTTAATGTATCCCACCAATCATCCCATGATTGGCTCTCAGGGCATACATACCAACAGACTCCCACTTGCACTGTGAGCCAATCACCCTTGAATCGTATTCATAGTGATCTTCAAACATGTCCCACATGTTACTCTGCTCTAGTGTGATCATAGTGAGTAATGGCAACACCTTGCCAAAGTCAGTATAAATTGCAAGTTTCACATCTCTTCACTATACGTCACACGTATGAGATGGATTTGCCATAATATGCGATCTAGTATTCTTTTGCTAACCTTTAGCCACATTGCATGATCAATGATTCCATACTTGTCATCAATGAGCAGAATATCTATAAGTTCATCTCATGAACTTCCAGATCCATATAGTATCCACTGCTGTTCTCTAACGCAAAGATACTCGACATTTCCTTTTAAATGGTTTTATTGGAACACTTCCAATTATCAACAAACTTTCACTTTTATATATCCTATATATATTTTGCGATTACTTTTCTGTCCTTTCGGAAGTTCGCATCAATGTAACTCTATACATTGAACTCTTCCTTATCTCCATAGAACTAGTACTTCTCAAGTACTTATCAAGTTCTCATGGTATTCCAGTAGCCCTTACTGGAAGTAGACAGACATCCACTCATCATGTCCCACATACGAGTTATCAGGATGAGCACATCATATTGCCATGTCCTACATACAAGATGATGAATGCATTTTGTTCTTGCCATGTCGATACATGCAAGATAATGGGATGATTACATACATGATAGATCCATATCTATTTTTAGTGTTCCCATTCTTCATAAGAATTTGACACTTGGCCTTGGGATACTAACTCCATGTAACATGGACAAGTTTTCTCCCACTGAATATGTGCATATTGAACCCTTCAGTAGAGATTGCCAATGTATGCTTTCTCTTTTCAGGTCAAGAGGTTTTCGAGAACTATCTCTATAGATCTCTATTCCTATCACATAGGAAACATCTCTATCTTCCTTAAAGATAATTTCTACTTTTGGATTTCCATTCTAGAACATTTTTCATTTCACATCAACATGTGGAATGTGAACACGCTCCCACTAAATCACAAATCCCTTCTTTATCTTTGACATATCAGTCAAACCCTTTGACTATATCATCAAAGTAAAGATCAAATTCTGAGTTGCTTGTACTCAATCAATCACATTGATTAGTCCATTGTAACTTATAGACTTCATTTGTATTAGTGGATTCATAAACCTTATAGGTTGTGTCACGTACACATCCTTGTTTTATTCCGCATAGGAATGTGGTTTTAGTATCCATATGTCAAATGTCTTAGTCATTAAGTTGCAATCAACAAGCATCATCCTTCTCAAAATGTTATCCATGTGTCTTAACACTTAAGATTCATTTGCACTTATGGATTTTATCCAATGGGTGCTACCATCAAGGTCATACCTTATGGTTCACATGGATGTCATTTAGGATGTAATGGTCATAAACCATAACTCAAAATTCGGTTCCTCATATTCATCTATATAGTTGACTCATCACATGAACAACTCATCACATAGATAAACGAGGTGTATCCATCAAGGATATAAGAATTTACAATTCCTTGTGATTCTTAATGTCCTTTATTAGTGTGGGGTATTGTTTTATTAAGAAGAATTCAGTTATTTGATAATCATTCTCTAACTCCTTAGAGTATGATTCCTTCTTGATTTAGACATCACCATGCCTTAATCATGAGTTCACTATGATACATTATCATAATCACTCATAAAGATCTCAAACATTTGGTCCAAGTATTTCATTCATTGATCTCATCAAGAATTAACGCTTTACCAAATTTGCACTTCATCTATGATAATCTTGAACACTTCAAGATATTCATATTGGTATTTCTCTAAACACCATTTGAAGTATTAGCATATGTTCCAATAGGTATGTAAATACATCACATGTATCATACCTAATAGGATAATCATTCTCCCACTACCTTTAGTGAAGATTGATTAATCATGTTCAAGATATTCATGTCTCTTACTGGTTTTCTAACCAAAAGAGTCTAGATTTATCCATCATATGGAAACTAGAAATGAATTTCTCATGATTGATGCTAATTTGATTGTTTGAGTTATCTATAACTTTTAGGTATCATTTTATCTTATGCATATCAAATACCACAAAATAAACAAGGCATTGCCATAAAGATCATATCTTTAGAAATTGAAACATCTCTTTATTAATTGCCATCATTGTCATACAATATGCAAAAATAAAGTGTTTCTATCTATTGGCAAATATGAAATAGCAGTTCATAACTGTATTACATGCCTTTTAGGCTGAAAATAAACTAAAGTACTCCTATTTATGGCGGCAACACTTGCCCCATTTATTGAGTGCTTTACACTTTACATCTTGGTATCATATACCTCAAAAAGTGTTTACAAGTTTACTTTCATGACACCTTTAAGTAGAGACGTCTATCGCCTCCTTCTTCTTTTGTTCTTCCAGATAGAGAGGACAATTCCTTTTCTAATGTCCTAGCTTTTGACAATGGTGGAAATTGCCTTTCTTGGTCACGCCTCCCTTGGCCTTGAGAGCTGAAGACGACTTGGGCTCCTGGCTAGCATTAGAACCTTTCTTAGCTTTGCCCTTGCCCTTGCGCTTGGACTTGCCTTTCTTGCTCGTGATCACCATCATAGACTTAGGCTTGTCCTTCTTCATCTGTATCTCGGTTGTCCTCAACATGCCCAACAACTCTGACAAGAGCCTATCAAAGTTGTTCATGTTGTAGCTCATCACAAACTAACTGTAGGATTCTGGCAACGATTGTAGTATCACGTCAGTAGCCAACTCTTGGCTCAGTGGAAATCTCAGTCTTGTCAGGTTCTCCAATACCCAATCATCTTGAGTGTGTGAGGACCAACTGGATCTCCTTCTGTCATGACGCACTTGAACAGTTCCCTTGAGACATTATATCTCTCTTGGCGTGCTTGATCTTCATACATGTTCCTGAGATGCTGAATCATCTCAATGACACCCATGTTTTCATGTTGTCTCTGCAACTCGTGGTTCATGGAGCACAACATCAAGGACTTTGCATCAATGGCATCATCAGAATGCTTCTTGTAAGCATCCCTTTCTATCCTTGGTGCATTACGAGCAGGTTCCTCTGGAATTGGAGTATCCAGGACATAGAGCTTTCGCTCTTAAGTGAGAACAATTCTCAATGTCCTATACCAGTCGTGGAAGTTTGTCCCATTTAGCTTGTCCTTTTCAAGGACCGATCACAAAGAAAATTGATTGTTGTTTGTTGCCATTTGTACTACAAAAGGAAATATGCAATTTTAGTCCAAAAACTAATTTTTTACTTATTTGATTGATTTGAAAAAATTGACGATATAATTAGGCCTTTAATTAATTATCGCTCCCACTATTTTACTTCAAATTGATAGCCCTCACCATCAATTCGGAAGATTGCAGTGTACAACCTTCTAGTGGGAAAGATCCTGAAATCCTCTAAGTCATGGACCAGCTTGGGCTGTCACCCACAACTTAGATCTCCCAGGTAGGCAACTCTTGCCAATTGCATCATATGCAACTCTTGATAAGATGTCATATGCAACTCCTTGCCATGATCATCTCCATGCCTCAAGGTGCTAGATCCTATCTAGGTCACCTTGTTCAGTCTGACCCAAAGCCAACACGATGAATATGCACCCTGCTTGGGCAGACCCACATATCCATCCTTCACGCTTCCACGAGATAGACGGTGCACCACACTTGGGCGTGCCCACACTTGGTCGATCAAGCTTTTCACACGTGTCACATTTGGAAGACATCTAAAACTTAATATTTAATGAGGGATTTGGTTTTATATACATATACATATCCAATCACCACAATACATAGTACATATCATATACATGCTATATCCCACAGAAAACATGCAAAACGATAAAAAGCGATGATTATGGCCATCCTAATGTGATTCCTCGAGCCAAGAGGAATCACGGTCATCTAGGTCTACATCACATGCAACCTGTACAAGATGAACTTTGTGCTTTGCCTTTCTGGGTGTGATCAACTCATCACATGACTGATCGACTCACCATCAGGCCGATCGTCTGGGTGCCACCAGCCGATCGGTTGGCTCCTTCAACCGATCAGTTCGCCTGGTCGTCGTGCATCTCATCATGGCTGCCACCCGCTCGTCTCACTCCTTGAACTGGTCATCAACTGATCGGCTCACTCCTTGAACCGATCGTCTGGAACGTCAACTGATCGGTTCACTCCTTGAACTGATCGTCTTGGCTATCGTCAGGATGTCATCCGTTCTTTGACATAACATGAAATAAAATTATATCCTATTTTACATTGTAAAAGGAGAAACCTCAAGTTACATTCGAGGGGAGCAAAGGTAGGAAAGAAATCTCAAATTATTTCGAGTTACATCAGGAATAGGAGAAAGGAAATCGGTGCACAGACCGAGATGCAAGCAACCACATACAACCATACAAAGATAGGGTTTATTGGCCATAACCACAGTATACATCCACCATAAAACTCGTTTAAGGGCGACGCGTATCAAGTGCATTCATAATACATATCATATATGTAAATTGGGATTTGTGGATTTAGGATTGGACATGCATAAAGCCAATTTTATTCGCATCGTATGCAATAAATAAAGGCGACAAACCAAAATCGATCGTATCGATAATCCTAAAGTATAGAGCAATTGACGTGGCTATGATACCACTGTTGGGTTTTAGGGGAGGCAGAGAAGGCAGCGGAAACAAAAAATTTCTCCTCCCAAACCCAGAATAAGGAAACGCGTCAACGTCTATACAATAGGAAAGGATGGTTTGTAGAATCATAACTTGTCCCGAGGCTTGCTCGGTGACAATACCTAGCGGCTTGCATGGTCTTCACCTCTGGTCTTGGACGGTGTATGTGCAACTCCTGGTCGCACCGGGACTGACGACTCCTGGTCTCACCAGAACTGTCGAGATTGACAGCTGTCCTCCGAGCGGAAGAAATCTCCCGCCTCTGAAGTAGTCTACACGGACCACCTGGAACTCCAATCTCCATATCCCACAAGGAATTGGAAGGAGTCGCACCCTCCTGTTAGCGTACTAGTCACTGACACACTCTCCTGCCACCAGTCGCTTTCTGTAGTTGTTTTTCCCTTGATGTGCCTCCCTTATCGGGTAGCACTTGCTCGGGCTCTCTCGGTTATCAAAACCATAGAGAACGACAACTTTGCAAAGCAACTGGTTTGCACTGAGTTGTACTTTGAGAAGCCCCCAATACCCCTATATATAGGAGGGTCATGGGACAAGATTCTCTATCCCGGGCAATGCGGGACTAAAGCAGGAGTAGAAGGGTTCGAGATTTTCCACAAAAACAACCAACTGTGCAACCTGAACCAATCGTTTCATTTCTGAAACGGTCGGTTGGGGACCTGAGCCAGTCGGTTGGGGACCTGAGTCGGTCGGTTGACACCTCAACTGATCAGTTGGGACACCTCAACCGGTCAGTTCACTTCTGAACCGGTCGGTTCGCGGTCCTGGTTAGTTCCCGATTGACTTTCCATCTTTTGTTTCTAATTGGTATCAAATACCAATCCTTGTTCAAATCAAATTGGGCAAGTGAAACAAAAGGAAATTTCTCACCAATCCTACTTTCCCAACTTGCTCGGTTGCATCAGTTGAACCAATCGTTTCAACACTTGAAGCAATCATTTCACCATGTCCATGAGCCGATCGACTCACCACCTGAGTCGATCGGTTCACCAAGCTGAGCCGATCGGTTCATCACATGAACTGATCGGTTGGGAATGCGGATTGTGCAGAAATAGTCAATTGCAGTTTTAATCAATCTGATACTCTAATCAATGTGTCCAACACCTTGAACATTATGATACTGAGCTATCAATTGATTGAGTGTTTAATTGAACTACTATACTCCTTTAGCAATCAATCTATACATTGTTTGTGGACAAAACTCCTCTTCCATGTTAAATCCTATGTGTGTGACCTTGCATGTCCATCTCACATTGGCAGTGAAAGTCCATCACACTTATGACTTCACAAGCAAAGAGCGGTGCCTAGTCACACATCAGTGCTATCCAAGTGAAATAGAAAGTTGGAGAACAACTTTCAATCCTACAATCCGTGAATGGTGTTATAGTGAATGTATAATTCCTTTGTCACTGATATCCCGAATGAACTCGAGGCATGGAACAGTCATCCTGTCAACGTTCATTCACTTTCTTGATCTCAGAGTAGATTGGAAGAGATATGTATGACATCAATATCACATATTGATTCACACATGCATGCACGCCTTTCTCAATCCTACTCATCAAGTGGCCATGGATATCACACTCCCTCAGGAGGGACAAATCCCATATCTATCACTCACCCCTCAAAAGCCCCATGTGTCAAAGCCAGCCAATCATCACCTTTATAACAACCCATGTTTCAGGACTGCGTTTGATGATGTCAAAGTGTGCCCAACGACATGTGTTGAGTGTAGTGATTTCAGGTCAAAGAATCACACTCACCACCATCATTGTGAGTACTGACTCTGACTACCATGTCATGTTTCCATGTGTCAAACTCACAGTGGGTCTGTCCGGTACACTTGTTCTCTAACAAGTACCTTTGTGTTTGGTTTGATATCTCTATATCATGACTAATGAGATTTTGTCATCATGACTAATGTGTTTGGTTTGATATCTCTATCTACCTTCCACAATGAAATCCGACTAGGGACATAACAAGAATGTACAAACTCTTAGCATCCGTATGATCTCATCGTTTAGGTCCTTAACCTGAAAGCATACGTCATTGAGTACTGTCATTCTCTAGACATTCAATATGTTTTATCACTATCTCATATGAATGAACCAGAAAGAATTGGAAGCTTGCCTTTCATGTTTATCAAATCAATCTTAATGTATCCCACCAATCATCCCATGATTGTCTCTCAGGGAATACATACCAACAGTTAGTAGATGCATGATGTGTTTGATCCATCGCAGTTGAACAAAAACTTGTCATCTTTTCGTGATGAACATGATGTCAGGATTCATAAGCCTCACAATGTGATTTCTAGCCATTGGTTAGTTTCATAAGTTGTTCCTGTTGAGGTTTTTCTTTGAGTAAGACGGGTATAATAATGTAAAATTGCATGGAAAAAGAAACTATCTAGCTAGATAACGACTTTGATTGAAAAACATCAATATTTCATCAAATATAATAATTCAAATAGAAAGTTTTGAAAACAAATTATCAAAATTGTGATGATGGAATCTTAAGGTGGCATAGATAGGTGTGGATGGCAAGTAGAATAGGTACCACCCACCTTCCACCTCAAACTTAGAAGTTTGCTCATCTCTAGAAAACACTAAATTTTAGAGCGAGGGGAAATGTCATGCTAGTTGGGCCACTGGATGTGGTTGCATTCCTATCAACATTGTTTCATCCATCTAAAATCTTAAAAATGAAAATGTTAGATCTAAAGATTGAATCTTGCGATGTGTTATCTAATGGATGCAAAATTATTTAATCTATAATTATAAGTAGAAACTAAAGTATATACCAGGTTGCCTCCCAAAAAGTGCATGTGTTTTACATCATTGGCTCGATGTGCTACTTTGAATTGTTGGGTGGAGGTGTAAGGTTTGAGAGGTAGTTCAACACTCATGTATACCATTGTAAAATATCTCTTCAAGTGTTGTTTGTGTGTCACAAACTTGCCAGATGTTTTGCTCCCCAAGATGAAAGCACCATGCGGTCAGGAATGCTTAATGATGTATGGTCCAGACCAAGGGATTAGAGTTTACTTGTAAAAAGTCTCAGGTAAGAGTTAAAAAGAGGAACGTGATCTCCAACTTATATCTCTTTCCTTTTTAGGTGACCGTCATGCCATAATTTTGTTCATTCCTTATAGATTTATGCATTATCATATGCAATCAATCTGAGCTCCTTGATCTCCTTTAGGTGTAGCAGTCTATTCAGACCAACTTAATTTACCACCATGCTTTATGTTCTAGCTCGATAGGGGTGTGACATGGCTTTCCGTAAATCAATCTGAAGGGTGTGGTTTCTATAGATGTCTTGAATGTTGTTCTATAAGACCATAAAGTGTCATAGATTTTCTTAGACCAATCCTTCAAATTGAAGCCAACAATTTTTAGAATGGACTTGATTTGAAGGTTTGACACTTCTACTTGCCCACTTGTTTGTTGATGATAGGGCACCTTGTGATGTATTCTATATCTCCTCAATAATGTTTTGAAACTTCATTCTAGAAAATGTAAACATCTGACAGGTATGATAGTGTGGGGGAACTCCAAAACAAGGGAAGCTAATGTCTCTAAATAGCTTGATAACATCCTTTGAGTCACTTGTCATGGTGGGTGTAGCCTCTATCCACTTAAAGGCATAATCAATTGTTACCAGGATGTAATAGAAGCCATATGAAGAGGGGAATGGAACCACGTAGTGCATGTCCCAAACATTAAAGAATACGTAGACTTATCGCCAGATCTTCAAGGGCATCTTGTCTCTTTAGTGATGTTTCTAGACCTTTGATATTTATCACAAGAGAAAACAAAATGATAAGCATCTTTTGATATGGTCTTCCAAAGAATCCACATTGTAGGACCATTATTGAAGTCTTATTGAACTCATGTGGCCTTTGGCTAGGCTTGAGTGGCATTATTCTAGAATTAGAGGGGTTTCCTCCTTTAGAATGTTGTGTCGATAGAGCCATCAACACATAGTTTGAATATGTATGGTTCATCCTAGTAATATTGTATGACATCATGCATGAATTTCTTCCTTGCATGTTCACTACACTCTGGGCTATAGCGAGATAGTTAACAAAATTGGCATACCATGGAATGGATGTCGAGACTCATGAGTTTATCATCTAGTAGAGATTCATTGATGGGTACAATGTATGTGTCATGAATGTGAATGTGACTCGAATGATTGGAACCTACGTCTACAATGTCTTTATTGTCTCATAACTCAAGGTCAAACTCTTGTAGAAGGATAATTCATCATATCAATTCAGTTTTGCATCCTTGTTTGGCAACAGATAACCCTTGCATCATGATCGGTGTAAATTATAAATTTTGAGCCCGTAAGGTATGATCTGAATTCATCAAAGGTGTACACAAATTCTAAGAACTCCTTCTCAGTAGTTGCATAATTTCTTTGTACTTCACCAAGGGTCCTAGACACATAATAGATAACATGGTGTTTATTGTCTATGTGTTGACCTATGATGGCTCCTAGCACATACTCACTAGTGTCACACACAATCTCAAAGGGTTGAGACCAATCTAACACTCAAATAATGGGGTTTGAACTCAGATTTTGCTTCAGATTCTTATAACTCTTCATGCATTCTTCGTCAAAGTGAAACTTAGTATTCGTGAGCAAAGGATTTGTCATTGGCTTGGATATCTTGGAAAAATCTTTGATGAATCTTCTATAGAATCATGCATGGCCCAAGAATGCTATGGATTCTTTCACAATTGTTGAAGGGCTAAGCTTAGAAATCACTTCTATTTTTCCTTACCCACTTCAATTCCTCAATTGTTGACTCTATGACCTAGCATAATGCCTTCTTACATAACATGACATTTCTCCTAGTTGAGCACCATATGTTCTTCTTCATAACATTTGAGCACTAGAGAGAGATACATTAGGCATGAGTTGAATGAATCTCCATAGATAGAGAAATCATCCATGAAAACATCCATAATGGTTTTAGTTAATATGACAAATATGGCTTCCGTATAACATCAGAATGTAGTCGACGCATTACAAAGCCCAAAAGACATTTTTTGAAGGCATAGGTCCCAAAGAGACATGTAAAATGGTATTCTCTTGGTCATCAATGGATTAGAATTTGATAGAATCTAGAATAAACATTGAGATAGCAAAAGTACCCTTGATGGGCTAAGCATTCCAGGAACTGATCTAGGAAGGGAAAGAGAAAATGATCAATGTGTGTGGCTTGGTTCAACTTCCTATAGTCAATGCACATCCTCCACACAATAACAGTGAGAGTGGGAATGAGTTTGATGTTTTTGTTTCATACCACTACTATGCCTCATTTCTTTGTAAATATTTGTACTAGGCTCACCCATGGCTAGTTAGAATTACGGTAAATGATACCATAAGTGAGCAACTTGATGACTTTGAGGCGAACCACTTCCTTAATGTTTGGGTTCTATATATGTTGGTGTTCTGCATATGGTTTGTGGTCTTCCACCATGGGGGATCTTGTTCATGCATAACATTTTTTACTCACCCTGGTGAGATCACTCATCTTGTCCCTATGGATTTTCACATTTTCCTTAGTTTAGATTATAGTTTGTCTTCCTACTCAAATGTCAGATCATAATTGATTATCACTGGGCATACCTTTAGATCATCTAAGAACACATACTTCAATCCTTATGGTAGATGTTTCATTTGAGGGGCCTTTGGTGTTTCATCTACTTCTCAGTATGGTAGAGTGTCTTAAATTCTTCAAATTCAACTTTCATATCTTGTATTGGAGTCAAGGTGACGTGTGCACTACTGTACTTGCTCATCAATAGACTCACCAACTTTAGGAAGGGAAAATTCTAGAGGGTCATTGGATTTTGGATTCTCTTTCATGAGGAGTGACATTTTCTCTATACTATCTAACAAGAAAACTTCTTGCATGCTTGTCCTCTTCATGTTGTTAAAAACTCTAAATTCAAGTATTTTGTTCCCTAAACTTAAGAGTAAGTTTCCTACCTTGACGTCAATTAAAGCACTTGCAGTGGAAAGGAAAGGTTAGACAAAAATAAGAGGGTGCCTGAGATCATCCTTAATGTCCATGACAAAAAAATCACATGGAACATAAAAATATTTTGCAGTCATTATCGGGACATCCTCAATGATTCCCATTGGAATAGTCATTGAAGAGTCGGTGAGTTGTATTGTCATGCCAGTTGGGAGTAGTTCTAACAATCCTAGTCTCTTACACAGGTTGCAAGGCATAATGGAGATGTTGGCCCCAAGGTTAGGTAATCCTTTCTTATAGTTTGAGTCACTGATGTGGCATGCAATACCAAAATATCCTTGGGCCTTCTTCTTATTCAGCATTTTATTTTGAATTATATCAAATGTTGTCCTAGCAACCTTAATTGTCTCATATTCCTCATTTTTGTATTTCCTTGTGAGGAGCATCTTCAAGTGCTTTGATCATGCATGTATCTTTACTAGGGCATCTAGTAAAGGGATATCCAAGTGAAGCTTTTTAATGGCCTCTTTGAATCATAAAGTGAGCATCTATCTATGTTTGCCTTAAGCGAGATTGGAACGGAGGATGAGGCTTGTAGAGTCATATTATTGGCTCAACTACACTCTTCTATACTATTATTGGTTCTTTTGAGTTGGCTTTGTATGTGATTCCAATGACTTTAGTGTCTTTCACTTCTATATTATGCATCATTGCTTCTTGAAATATCGACTTAGGTACTTTTGAGTCTTCAATGATTACAAAATTATCCATGTCTATGTCAATCACCCGGGGGGGCTTGGTTGATACTTCTGCAAGGACTCTCCATGATCATGTAGAAACAACCTTCAATTGTTCCTGGTGATCGGGGTTATCTTATGATGTCTTGCAAATACTCCAGTAGGTGGGAGAATATTTGCTAAAAGTTTGGTCAATTGAGATTTAATGACTTTCTGATGAGAATGTTAATTTGCAATCATCAACTGCTGCGACTATAGGATTTTGATGATGGCTACAAGTTTATCATCAGATTAGGGAGCATTAGGTTGTTGACCCTATTATTCTTGTTGTTGTGGGACCTGGTTGGGGTTATGGTACTTATTGTAATTCCTATGTTGGAAGTTACCTCTAAAGTTCCCTTGATTTTTGAAATTTTGTTGCTGGTTATTTTGGAATCTCAGAGGGCCGTATTGTTGATTTATGTCTTGTACGAGCAATTGAGAGTTTCTTGCTCCCACATGATTGATATACTGAAAACAAAGAAATATTCTAGTTTTATTGGGTGTATAGTACCCTAGGTCAAGAATAATATGAATGGAGTTTAAATCTTCCATTTGATTACTTTCTCATTGAGTTGTAGCGTTACTCATTACAATGTAAAAAAATTACAACCCAAGGTCGAGTGTCCAATGCTCTTGCATCCTCATATGATTTTGTTGTTGTCTTGAATTGTTGTTTTTATCATCATGGAAAAAAATTTCTTTAATAGGCATTGAAGGACGTCTCAAGACTATCTTTGTTCAATGCTAGTAGCTTTAGAGATTTATCAAACTTCAACTCAGAACTACTTTCTGCGATAGCTACCTTTAACACCCCCTTGTCTACTAATCTACCCCAGTTGGCTTGATTTTCATCTCCAAGGTTGACTACCTTCAATGTGCTATTATAACTTTGGAACATGAAGTTTCATCTAGATGAAGAGTTTATAAACTTTTTAATATCATCATCCAAACCTCTATAGAAGAACATGATAAGCTAATTTTCAAAAATACCACAACGTGGAAATTTCCATAGGATCTCATTGTATCGCTCTCATGCTTCTGCTAGATTTTCATGAGGGACTTGTGTAAATTGTGTAATCTAGCCACTGATGGTGTATGTGAGGGATGGAGGATAACATTTTTCAAGGAATTTGTCTTGGATTTGTTCCCATGTGGTGATGGGTTCACCTGACAGAGCATTTTACCAACTCATGGATCTTTTTGTGAGTTAGTATTTGAAATGACAGAGTCTAATAGCATCATCAAAAACTCTATTTTGCTTAGTCATGGCACACAAGTCGACAAATGCCAGAATGTGCTCTTGACAATCTTCTCCTTATTTTCCTAAGAAGGGACTGCTTTGTAGCAGCATGATCTAGTTTGTCCTGGATTTGAAGTTAGGGGCATCGATAGGAGGTGATTGTACTGTATGTCGTACATCAATATCCTCAAAAATTGAGAACTCCCTAAGCTCCTTCTGTCGCTCGATCGTTTGTGCAACAACTTGGGATGTTCAGATTTCTTCTTGAACTGCATTTTGTACTTCTTGTATATGCCTCTGTGTGTGTGTGCTATAATGTCTAGGTTTACCCTTCGTGTGACTTCCTTATCGGTCAAGGGGCAGGAAGAATACAACCTCATTCTAAATAAGTATTGAATTTTTCCAGGAGGAATAAAACCTCAATGCATGGTTGGGGAGTAAAACCCAATGCATAATATCACATATGGAAGGAAAATAGAACCCAGTTCTTGGTAGGGGAATAAAATCGATGCCTAGAACATCATAAATGATAGGAGAATAAAACACAATGCCTAAAATATGGAGTCACCACTGCTAATTATGACTAGTCAATCACACATGCAAATATGGCCTAAATAAGGTATGAGAGCATACAATTAATATCAAGTGAGGATAGAGGAACCATAATCAAGTATTCAACCATATCAACAAATAAGAAAAGATACATCATATGATCATAAAAGCCCACCACTTGAAAATTAGGTTTTCATTTAGTTCAAATCCTCAAATTAGGATTACAACATGGAATACGATCACAAGATATAACTTCTGAAACCTTAGGGGATTTACAAACATTACCCATTTTGAGATCATTTATCTCCTAGTTAAATATATTTGTAATGGTAGTATCACTACCATATTTTATTTTTCATATTTAATTTGTGATTGTATTTCAAATTTGAATTTTCCCACCAACAGAGGGTGGGATGAATAAGATGAACCCCCAACTTCTTTAAAAAATATATAACTTTAGAGTGCAACATGCATATCCAATAGTTCAAAAAGATGATATTATCATTAACCACTCACATGAGTTAACATCTCAAAAGAGAGAGAAGTGTATACAGTAACATGTCTCAAAAGGAGCAAGAGAAAGAAAATATAGGTGAGTTGTCAATATAGAATAGTAGAATGCAACATAACTCAAAGACACACGTCAACTATAAACTAAACCTTGTATGAAAGAAGGGTATCCTTAATGTGTATACTTCAAACCCTAAATTATTGACTCTTATTGTCATTGCATTTAGGTTATGAACTCTATTTAGTTGTGTAGATAATATTTTTCTAAGTTCAACAAGTATTTATATGTATTTTTAACTTATAGATTAATTACTATGAGTTATATAAATTAATATTATATACTAATTTGATAAACCAAAATTGAACCAAAATTACTGATATGCTCATGTATAACCTTCTATATCTTAGCTGCATGATAAGGTTTTCTATTCTAATCTGATTTTCTTTGTTTCAATGATGAAAGGTTTTGGTATATCTCAAGATCAAAGCTTGATGCAAGGCCAATGCTATTGGAGTGTCACATGCACTAGTTTGTGGTACCTAAGATTGAAAGATCTTTCACAAGTCAGATAGATGTAGAAAGATCGAGTTTAAGTGAACATGCAATAGTATCAATTGTAAAACTAAAATCCTAAGTTAATCTTAATAGAATTGGGCTAAACTAGACGGTTACCTTGTCTATGGAAACTGTGTCAAAATTTGACGTGGTTTTTATCCCACTAAAAATTCACCTAGGGCTGAATTCCCTAAGTTTTTACCAAAACAACGTGCAATAATACCACTCGCAAGTGAATCGGTCTAATCACAATATAGTTAAGGATCATATCACAAGAGATAAAGTTTTTAAGAACCTTGCTAGTTTGTATCCAGTTAAATTTAAGACTAATATTTAGAACTAAGAGTTTTTTGGATTGAGTTAAACTAATTGCAAAGGAAAGTAAAATTGTAAAATTAAAACTGGCTTTAGATTAATGATGGAAGTCACTCAGGTGGAATCACATTTCACCTTTGCTATACGTATAAGCATATCCACAACGTATGCAGACTTGATAAAACCATTCAAAGAAGCAAGAAAGAACCACTCGTTAGGTATGGGAACTCACTTAGATATCTTTGCGATCTTGATGTCTTGTTACTCCCGGGTCATGTATCTACTACTCTGGAGACATCCATTCCAAAGTTATCATCTAGGTGTCAACCAAGTTAATCGATATTCAAAACCTAAGTATTAAAGTTCTCACAACATAGGAACGTAATAGATCATGTTGAGTAGGTGATCATCTAGAAAACATACATTAAACGATTAATATTTAATTGAAGAAATTATACAAGCCATAGAACATTGAAAATGGGCATGCAATAATGGGTAGTGAGGCTAATCCCCACACCCTCAATGAGAAGGACCACTTGCTCTTCATGAGGAAACCAAAATAGGGAAGAAAGAGGAAATATTTAGCCATCATCTTTGTTAGCAAGGAGAATAATCAGGTAATGGTTTGGTGGTGGTTGCCTTCTATTTCGACAAAGATGTTGGACTAACAATGGAAGGAAGAAGCATCGAGGACAGTCATCAGGTGAACTCCCTCTTCCATAATCTACATTTCTCCTTGTGCATTTTTTCTTCGGGGAAGAATGGTAGATGAAAGAGTGGTGATGGAGTTATGGATCCAACCACCTTCATGGTTAGAAGACAAAGATTGATGGAGCAAAGATGGAAGAGTAACCAAAACACCATGGAGGTGTGGATGGAAGAGGTCCGATGGGATCGACTTTCATAGGTTGAGCACGTAGTGGCAACCTTATGAAGGAATGGAGCAGAAGTGATCCTTTCCAATGGAGAAGGGGTCAACTATTTATAGTTTCTAATTTTGAATGTGACTCGTCAGTAGGAGGTAGTAGGTGCACCATCAATCAAAAAGATTTGCCTTTTGGCATCGATCGATGACTATATGAATCCTATCAGGATTTATGTTGACTTGAGATTTCTACATTGTCCATATGTTGATAATGACTTAACCATTCTATTCCTGTGTATCTAGTATGTTTGTTCAAGATTGATTTCAGGATTTAGGTACATGAAAATGATCAAATTACACAAGCCTTATCTTGTTCAAGTTCAAGTCAAAAGTAATGCAAGTGTGCATTTTGGGAAATCACCCCAAATGACCTTAGATTATTTTTGTAATCACTTGTATTGATAATATGACTTGTAACTAAGATGAGAAAAATAAGTGATACTTTATTCCAAGGTTTGGTCACTCAAAAGTCAACTTAGAAAATTTGTTGCGTGCTATTTATCGGTCGAGTTGGAAACTCGACTAATCCAGTGATGGATTTTCTGAAAATGACCAATCGATTGAGTTGCACACTCATAGAACTCGATCGATCGATCAACTAAGCAAAACTAACTTTGACTCATCGGTCGAGTTTCCCAGAACAAACTCGACCGATAGTTTGAAAATTATCTATGTCACTTAGTGGATCAGTCGAGTTACCTTTATTGAAACTCGACCGAATTTACTCTACAGAAAACACAAAAAAGTGATTATAACTGTTGGATTGTTGTTGTGAGAGAAAATAGATCTGTTTCAAGTTGTAAAATGG
Source organism: Alisma plantago-aquatica (assembly GCA_963693085.1). NCBI lineage: Eukaryota > Viridiplantae > Streptophyta > Magnoliopsida > Alismatales > Alismataceae > Alisma > Alisma plantago-aquatica. Next base: position 218,903,028 of record OY856409.1, read on the forward strand.
CTATATTTCATCCTTAAGTGCTCCCATACTCAAGGGAACACCCCAAGATATAAATAGGACCCATTGGAGTTCATTCCAAGTTTGCTCATTCATGCTATTCTAAGTCCTTGCTATAGTTGAGTGTGTTACAACTCCTTGAGTCCCTTTCTCTCTCTCATTTACAAAGCATTTCATGATTATAAGTGAGTTAGGCCAATTTTAAGAGAGCTACCTCCATGTGCTTGTAAAGTTCTCATTCCTGTTCATCTTCCCTACCCCCTTTCTCAAAGAAGCAAAGGTGAAGCAAGCTACTCTGAGTGAAGGTGAAGTTGTTGTTGTTCTTCTTCAAGGTTGAAGAAGAGGGGAAGATCTTGTCCAAGTTAAGCAGAAGGGAAATGCCAAGATTCAAGAAGAGTAGGAAAATTCCTTTAAGACCTAAGATGTGATGCAAGTGTGGGTAAGTCCTTGTTGAAGGATGGAAACATCTTGATCAAGTGGGTAAGGTCCTTGTGTGGGTGGAAGACTCTTGTCTTGAATATTCAAGCCCATGGATGTATGGTGGTCTCCGTGTATCTCTTATGAATGGAATATAAGTATACTCGGATTGCAAAGTCCTAGAGGTTGACCTCTCTAGGTAGTGGATTGACTCTCTCCTAGTTTGGAGAGTGGAACCACTCTAAACCACCTTGTCCAAGTTCATGTTTAATTTTATCTCATCCTTGCTATGATTGCTTAGTTCGGACTTCAAATTGCTCTTAAGATATTGGTTTTGATTGATATAATTTGAAGGTATAACTTATCTTGTGAGAATTTTGAAGCTCTATTCACCCCCCTCTACAAACCTAGATCCAACAAGTGGTAACAGAGCCAAGGATCTTCTCTAACAATCTCCCATGAGATGAGAAGATGACCGACAACCTACTTGGTTCACTCAACCTAGAGGGAGTCTTCTCCATGCATCCTCTAATGTTTGACGACACTAGCTTCCTTTATTGGAAGATGTGTATGTAGTTCTAGATTTAAGGATGAAATTTGATATGTGAAAGGTGATGGTCACACCATACAAGGAGCCAATCAGAGTTGTGTCAACATGGAATGAAGCTGCTATAAAAGAAGCCCAGCTCAATGCTAAAGATATAAACATCCTCTATGTAACCCTTACCCTAATTGAGTTCAACCGCATCTCCTCATGGGATACCAACTATGATATTTGGGATAAGTTGTGCATCACCTATGAGAGCACAAAGCAAGTCAAGGAGGATGAGATTTACATGTTGAACATTTCAAAGTACAAGTGGAGGTGGTCATCCTTCAACAACAACTTGCTTGCCGGACTTCTCCTTCCTCCTCTAGTGAAGATGATTGCCCTATTGAGGATGAAGCCAACTACATCAAGGGAAAGCACTTTAAGGGAAAGCAATCCTCCTCCTCTACTCCTAGATGCTACAAGTGTGGACAAAAGGGACACTACAAGAGTGAATGTTCTAAATCAAGAAAGTCACACCACAAGGGCAAGTCCAAGAAGGAGGAAGAGTACAAGAAGGAGAGCAAGTACAAGAGGAAGGGAAATAAGGAGAAAAGACACAAGAATGTATCTCATGCAGCTTGGGAATTTTCATCCTCAAGTAGTTCAAGCTCCGAAGAAGATGGAGAGTGCCACCTTGCACTCATGGCCTCTACTAGTGAAGCAATTGGTGAGGTAAGTGAGAAATTCCTCAAAGGGAAAAACTTCCTTAATGAAATCCTTGACCATTCTACCAAACAAAGTGATACTAGTGGTTTGGGATTTATAGGGGGGAACCTAAGGGCAAGAAAAAATCCAAAGAAAAAAGGTAGATGGATTGTTGATAGTGGTTGCACCAAGCAAATGGCAGTTGATATGAGCCATTTCAACAACTTCACTAAGAAGAAAGGAGGTTAGGTTACCTTTGGGGACAACAAGAAAGGTAAGGTTAAAGGTGAGCGTGATGTAGGTGAATACTTATGTATCAAGAATGTTCTTTTTGTGGATGGCCTACATCACAATTGAATAAGTGTAAGTCAATTATGTGATAATGGTTACCTTATGATATTTACTTCTTTTGAATGCTTGATTCTAGATTCCCTCACTTATCAAGTCATATATAAGGGAACTAGAAGTGGTAATCTTTATGTAATTTTGGTTGACTCTATTAATCATGTTGTTGGTACATGCCTAGTAGTTAATTCGAATGATATTTCTCTTTAGCATCGTCTCTTTGGTCATGTAAATATGCATCAGTTGAGCAAAAAGGACATGTCAAAGGACTTCCCAAATTGGATTTTGAAAAGTATGAGGAATGTTGACCTTGTACGCAAGGAAAGAATACCAAGTCTTCCTTCAAATCCAAAGGAGTCCTTAGTATCTAGAGAGCTCTTAACTTCTTCACATTGATCTATTTGGACCAATGAGAACTCACTCCCTTTGTGGTTCTAAGTATTTCCTTATTATTGTCAATGATTTCTCTAGATGTACTTGGACTTTCTTTCTCACTTGATGTTTTCTCTAATTTTTCAAGAGTGATACTCTTGATGTTTTCTCTAATTTTTTCAAATGAGTTGAGAATGAAGTCTCTTATTGGATCATTTCCATCTGTAGTGATCATGGGGGAGAATTTGAAAATGACCTTTTTGAACGTTTTTGTGAAGAATCTGGCTATGCACATAACTTCTCTTCACCTCAAAAACCTCAAAAAATTGGGTTGTAGAGAGGAAGAATATGTCATTATAGGAGATGGATAGGACCATGCTTTTAGAGTATGACACTCCAAAGAGGTTTTAGGCTGAAGCCGTTAGTACCTCATGTTTTGTGCAAAACTGGGTTTTTACACATCCTTCGTTGAAGAAAACCCCCTATGAGCTATGGCGTGGTAGGAAGCCTTCTATTGAGTATTTTTATGTTTTCAGATGTCCTTGTTTTATTTTGAATACGAAAGACATTCTCGACAAGTTTGATCTGAAATCTTACAAGGCTTTCTTTCTTGGCTATATCACTACTAGCAAGGCTTATAGAGTGTTGATCTTGCTAAAGTAGAAGAATCTATAAATGTTGTTTATTGAGACTAACCCCTCTATTCCCAAAGATATTGTTCCAATGATGATGTTTCAGGTGGGGTAATTCCTATTCTAAAAGAACTCAACATCACCCAAAAGGGAAAAGAGGTGGCCACTCAAGAAGAAGAGAAAGAAGAAGAAAAGAAGGATCCAACTCCCCGATTTGCAAAGAACCATCCAAAAGCATTAGGTTATCCATTTGAAAGAGTGAAGACGCGGGCTGCATTCAACAAAGAATAAGCCAACATTGCCTTCATCTCACAACTCGAGCCAAAGAACGTCAAAGAAGCTCTTGGAGATGATGAATGGATCCCAACCATGCAAAAAGAGTTTGAACAATTTGAGAAGAACAAAGTATGGACCCTAGTGTTAAAACCAAGTGATACAAAGATCATTGGCACCAACTGGGTCTACCTCACCAAGCTAGATGAAAGCATAAAAGTGGTAAGGAACAAAGCAAGGTTAGTGGCTCAAGGCTACAATCAGTAGGAAGGTATAGATTCTGATGAAACATATGCACCTGTATTTATACTTGAGTCCATTCATATGTTGCTTGCTTTTTCCAATTATAAAAACTTTCTTCTTTATCAGATGGATGTTAAAAGTGTGTTTTTGAATGGCACAATTGAATAGGAAGTGTATGTTGCACAACTCTCAGACTTTGAATATGATAGTCTACCTAACCATGTTTATTTGCTGCAAAAAGCTCTCTATGGACTCAAACAAGCACCTAGAGCTTGGTATGAGAAATTAAAGAACTTTTTGTAAGATCATGGATATATCATGGGCAAAGTAAATTTTACCTTGTTTCTAAAGCACACTTCTAACAATTTTCTTATCATTCAAATATATGTTGATGACATCATTTTTGGCAGAACTAATCTTGATCTTTGCAAGGAGTTTAGTGATCTTATGCAGAGTGAATTTGAGATGAGTATGATGGGTGAGATCACTTTCTTCCTCGACTTTCAAATCAAGCAAACTAAAGATGGGAACTTCATCAACCAAGGCAAGTACACAAGTGAGTTGCTTAAGCACTTTGGGATGGAGAACACCAAGACGATGGACACACCCATGTCAAACACCTCCAAACTTGAAAAAGATGAAGAAGGTGAGAAGGTAGACGAGAAGCTCTATAGAGGTATGATTGGAAGTTTACTTTATTTATCTGCCTCTAGACATGATATAATGTTTAGTGTTGGCTTGTGTGCTTGCTTTCAATCAAATCCCAAGAAATCACATCTTATATTTGTTAAGAGGATTTTAAGATACTTAGCGAAAACACCAAATTTTGGTATATGGTATCCCAAGTCAAGGGACTTTACTCTTACGACTTATAGTGATGTGGATTTTGCAGGATGCTTGATTGATAGAAAGTCCACAAGTGGCACTTTCTTTCTCCTAGGACCATGCTTGGTGTCTTGGTTCTCCAAGAAACAGAGCACAGTGGCATTATCAACTATCAAGGTTGAATACACTATATCAAGAGTTGTTTTGTCTAGGTCCTATGGATGAAGCAAATGCTCCAAGACTTTAACATTCATTTTGATGCTTCTCCTATATGTTGTGATGATACTAGTGCAATTAACTTGTCATATAATCCTATCTTCCATAGTATATCTAAGCATGTAGAGGTTCGTCATCATTTTCTTCATGATCACATTGGCAAAAAGGATATCTATATCACGCATGTGGACATGAAAAATCAGTTGGCGGACATTTTCACTAAACCTCTAGCTAGATAGTAGTTTAACTTTATTAGATCTAAACTACTCATAACTACTTTAAATGAATTTGATATGCCTTCTAGCTAGTTTTCATTGATCCTATATGATTTGCCTATGTTTTGATCACCATTGCTTGCTAACATGCTAAAAATCAATTTCCATGATCTTTTTGCTTGTGTTTCTCTTATTTTTGGGTATTTCTCGCAAACACATGTTTTATCACAAAATAGTACCCAATTATGAGTGATATGTGCCTAAGTATGTTTAAATTGCAAAATGGACTTGAAAAATAAATTTAATTAGCACTCTAATGGCTAGAAATTAAGATTTCTAATGTTGGTTCAGTTGGACCATCGGTCGAGTTGCCAACTCGACCGATCAGTGGCCAAGAGCTTTTTTTCAAGAATCGATCGGTCGAGTTTTTTAGTCACAGAACTCGACCGATGGACAGGAAGGAGCAAACATAAGTTAGGTTCGACCGACTTTTCTCCCTCTCAACTAGAGAAAAATTGACCAATCCAACCTCTAGCTCCCTCAAGCTCTCAACCCTAGCCCCGACCTTCCTCTCCCTAGTCCTAATTCGACCCAAATTGACCTTCCTTGACCCTCTTACCATCAACCCTAGGTGTTTGGATGAGTTGTGGTGGTGTTTTCTTTGCTTTTTCTATCTCCATCCTCTCTTTTTGTCACCATGGGGTCCAACAAGAGAAAGAGAGTGGTCGTGGCTGAAGCACCATCTTTGTCTTCCAACTCGTGCCTCATACCCTTCGATGATACCTTCTTTGTCTCCAATGAGGCTCTTAATAGGTAAAAGGAGCTCTTTCCTAGGAATCCTTTTCTATTTTGTGCCCTTTTTGAGCCAACCCCATGAAGACAAAAGGTCATCGATCAAGTAGCCAAGTTGTTATACGACCTCCACCTCTCTTCCTTGTGTGTCAAATGCTCATCCTACCACAACTCCATGACAAGCACAAAAGTCATTCATGAATTCTATGCTAACTTACAATGGAATTATTACACACTCGTAACCCCACCTAATGCTCAAGTAATCCTCTCTTCCATGAACTCCAGGAAGAAATTCCAAGTCTCTGAGGATACCCCAAACATCTTCTGTTTGGGTACTGAGGTGACTGATACTTGGAGGACGGGCTACCCTGAGTATTTTGACCTAATTGACCCTGAAGCCTTCTATAAGAAATATGATCTTACTCTTTATGATATTTGTAGATAATTTAGAAAGCCTTAATTTCCCTATAGGAAGAAGTGCACCCTTCCCTCCTCTACCTTAGACCTCAAGAACCACATACTTTCCCTAGTTGTTAACTGCAATATTCATCCCAAGAAAAATCAGACTGAAATTGTAGAAAATACTATGATAATTATGTTCTGTCTCTTGAAGAACATCAAAGTCAAATGATCTTGTTATGTCCTTCACCACATGACTTATTTTGACTCTGGCAAGAAAACATGTGGCACCCACCCACCCCACCCAACCCTGATCTGTGGTCTTTTTCAAGTTGTCACTAGCAAATCCCTTTTCCATGGCCTTCACTACAACCCATCCTGCAAAGGAGTTTGCATCCGTGAGACCACACTTTAGAAGTATCTGCCTATCCCTTCCTCTACTACACCTACAGCCTCTACCTCCACCTCCACATGTGCACCTCCACCACTTCAGCCTTCCCGACCTACTCGCGCCTCATTTCATGTATGAAATTAAACCCTTATGGGGTACATGATGCATCAACAGACGTATAACCTTTAGGTTTAGGAGCACATGCATCAAGACCTCTGTGCCATCATGTCCAATATGAACCTATCATGTGCACATCCTTATCCTACCTACCAGCCCTACCCAGGAGGTGATTATGCATCACTTTTATTGGTGGGTCTTCTCGTGGAGTGATGCCTCCACCTTTTGCTTCTACTGCTACACCCATTACTATTGGTGGGTCTACTCGTGGAGTGATGCCTCTGTCTGCTGGACCCTTGGCCACCTTTCTTTCCGATCTTGGAACTTTTTCTCCCTCCTTCCCACATGCCAATGAGCTCCATACTCTTGGCATGTCTTGGGCTGAGCAGAATGCCCGTTGGCCCGGTCGTGGTTTTGGTTCTTCTGTCGATGAGGAGATGTCAGATTAGGTGGATGAGGAAGTTGTTTCTGCTGATGAGGAGGCTTCTGAGGATCATGATGGTGATGATGCTTCTGATGATGGCTTCGTTGGTGACTCTAGTGATGAAGGTGATGTTGATGCACCTTCTGACGGAGATGACAACTATGAGCCAGAGGCCTCATATGTTGATGTTGATGATGTTGTTGATGATGTGTACATAGATGACCTAGATGTTTATATTTTTTAGTTTTTAGTCTAGATGCTGATCACATATATCTTTCTAGTCTATTTTGTACTAAAAACATTTGGGCACATTTTTTCGAGATACACTATTTATCATCATGTTTTCATCTTTTTGGCTTGTTTCTAAGGACATGCTCTTTGAGTTGTAATCGTAATCATATTTACACTTACTCTTTGATTTCCTATATCTCATAAGTTGGTTCCTTGTTTATCATATTTTGATTATGACTTAGATTGTTTTGTTTGTTTTGTTTGTTTTGTTTCTCTTGTCTCTATTTTGGTGTATGTTTTGCTATTGCATGTTGTGGATGTATGCATGGTTGTGCTTGGAGAAGACTTATTTTTGTGCTCTTCTACCCCCCTTCCTTTTTGATAATATTAAAAGGGGGAGAGAAGTTCAATGTTTTGAAGCTTAGCCATATTACTTTTATTATCTATGTGATCCTTTTCTTGTTCATTATACACTTTATCATGTGACTTGCTAAAGGACCATATAATATATATATTACATTACTTTGGGTAGAAAGACTAACTATGCAAGAAAGAGTAAGCATAGATTGAGGGGGAGCAATTCACATTGTTCAAATGATGCCACCCCTGTGATTCACAAGGAAAATGTATAACTTTACATATCCTTCTCAACATGATTGATGAATGGTTTGGCATTGTTGAAAAGGGGGAGAATGTTGATTTGAGAGTTCTACATTCTCCATATTTTGATAATGACTTAACTATTGCATTCCTATGTATCTAATATGTTTGTTCAAGATTGATTTCAGGCTTTAGTTACATGAAAAGGATCAAATTACACAAGCCCTAGCTTGTTCAAGTTCAAGTCAAAAGCAATGCAAGTGTGCGTTTTGGGAAATCACCCCAAATGACCTTAGATTATTTTTTTAATCACTTGTATTGATGATATGACTTGTAACTAAGATGAAAACAAAACCAGGGACACTTAATTCTAAGGTTTAGTCACTCAAAAGTCAAGTTAGAAAATTTGTCACATGCTATTTATCGGTCAAGTTGCAAACTGGACCGATCCAATGATGGATTTTCTGAAGATGACCAATCGGTCGAGTTACACACTCACAGAAATTTGACCAATCGATCAACTACGAAAAACTAATGTTGACTCATCGGTCGAGTTTCCTAGAACAAACTTGACCGATAGTTTGAAAATTGGCTTTGTCACTTGCTGGATTGGCCAAGTTACCTTTATTAAAACTTGATCGAATGTATTATATAAAAAATATATAAAAAGTGAATATAATCATTGGAGTGTTGTTGTGAGCAAATATAGATCTGTTTCAAGTTGTAAAATAGCTATATTTCATCCTTAAGTGATCCCACACTCAAGGGAACACCCCCAGCTATAAATAAGACCCCTTGGAGTTCATTCCAAGTTTTCTCATTCATGCTATTCTAAGTCCTTGCTATAGTTGAGTGTGTTGCAACTCCTTGAGCCCCTTTCTCTCTCCCATTTACAAAGCATTTTGTGATTATGAGTGAGTTAGGCTAGTTGTAAGAGAGATACCTCCATGTGCTTGTAAAGCTATCATTCCATTCCATCTTCCCTACCACCTTTCTCAAATAAGAAAAGGAGAATCAGGCTACTCCGAGTAAAGGTGAGGCTCTGATGTTCTTCTTCAAGGTTGAAGAAGAGGTGAAGATCTTCTCCAGGTGAAGGAGAAGGGAAAGACCAAGATTCAAGAAGAGTGGGCAAATTCCTTCAAGGCCAAACATGTGATGCAAGTGTGGGTAAGTCCTTTTGGAAGGCTGAAGATATCTTGATCAAGTGGGTAAGTCCTTGTGTAGGTGGAAAACTCTTGTCTTGAATAGGTAAGTCCTTGGATGTATGGTGGTCTCCTTGTATCTCTTATGAATGGAATATAAGTATACTCAGATTGCAAAGTCCTAGAGGTTGACCGCTCTAGGTAGTGGATTCACTCTCTCCTAGTTTGGAGAGTGGAACCACTCTAAACCACCTTGTCCAAGTGCATGTTTCATTTTCTCTCATCCTTGCTATGCTTGCTTAGTTAGGACTTCAAATTTCTCTTAATCTATTGGTTTTGATTGATATAATTTGAAGGTCTAACTTATCTTGTGAGAAATTTGAATCTCTATTCACCCCCCCCCTCTAGAGCCCTAGATCCAGCAAGTGGTATCAGATCCAAGGATCTTCTCCAACAATCTCCCATGAGATGAGAATATGGGTGAAAACCTACTTCGTTCACTCAACCTAGAGGGAGGATTCTTCATGCGTCCTCCAGTCTTCGATGACACCAACTTCTTCTATTGGAAGGGGTGTACGTAGTTCTACATTCAAAGGATAACTTTAATATGCGGAAGGTGATGGTCACACCATACAAGAAGCCAACCTGAGCTGTGTCAACATGGAATAAAGATACTCTAAAAGAAGCACAGCTCAATGCCAAAGATATAAGAATCCTCTATGTGGCCCTTACCCTAATTGAGTTCAACCACATCTCCCAATGGGATACCAACTATGAGATTTGGGATAAGTTGTGCATCATCTATGAGAGCACAAATCAAGTCAAGGAGGCTAAGATTTAAATGTTAAATAGCCTTCTAGAGAACTTCAATATGGGCAAGAAAGAAGGGTTTACAGAGATGTACTCTAGGCTCAATGTCATCATCAATGGCCTAGATGCTTTGGGCAACACTTTGAATAGAGTTGTAATTAAATCCAAGATCTTGAGGACTCTACCAAAGAGATGGGAGTCAAAGGTGACCTCCCACTAGTAAAAATTGGGCCATTATTCACGAGTGAGTCCTGTCATAAACCCCTCTCTATAGGCCCTCAAAAATAGGGACGATTGTGAGTCTGGCCCTCACAAATGGTCCGTGAAGAGAACTCACGTGACAAATACCAGTGGCCCTCACGAATACAATTGTCACAGACCAACTGACCCTCAAGAATGTTATATTGAGGGACTATGTAGCCTTCATAAATACATTTTTGAGGGACTATTTAGCCTTCATAAATACATTGTTGAGAGCATGTTTAGTTCTCATAAATACATTTTTGAGGGACTTGATGGTCCTGGAGAATATATTTTTGAAGGGCTAATGCCTTCATTAATATTATTTTTGAGAGGCTATGTGGTTGTCATCAATGCAATTGTGATGGCCAACCTGGATCTCATTTTTGAGGGACTAAAGACCTTCATTAATATATTTTTGGGGGATTATTGTAAATGATTTGGTTATTGATTTATTGAATGATTTGTTGAATGTTAATTAATTTTAAATGAAAGCTTTGTATATATAACCTCAAGCAATATTTTTATAAGAGTCACATGACATCATAAGAAGTTTCCACACCAAAATGACACATAAAAATGTTAAATCACCTCAAACCAATTTCTGTTAATGAAGCAAAATATTATCCATACATTGCATGCCCAACGTTGATATAAATAATGAATACATATGGTTCTAAAATTTGAGATTGATGACAATCAACATATCATGCTAGAAACTCTTAAGATCTATAATGTCTCCATATTCCTTCAAATGGTGTGGTGCTCTTCATCAATGCCAGGCCTCATACGGTTGGGTACTTGAGTATTCTTCTCCTAAAAATGACAAATAATTATATTAATAGAATTTAAAGTTTATACATAAATCATAGTACAACATACAACTTACCCTTATATTTCGGTTATGTTCTACTCCAAAGTGCATTGTCGGTCGAAATCCATCATTAAAAGCAATTATACCCTAACAATATAAATACAAAAAGGAATCAGAGTGAGTTCGAAGTAGAATATGCCTTATTGTTGACTCAAGGCCCAAATGACCTAGAACAATTTTTGTATCATGTGGATTTTTGAAGTAGTGAAAGACACTGATGTAGAAATTTGCTAATAAGGTTCACCTCATTTAAATGATGATTTCTTGGTGTACACCGATGATGATCTGCTTTGGGTGTTCAGCATTTGAGGACGACTTTATGGATTATTACCAAATGTAGGGCACCAACTTTCGACTGCAACCTTTGATAAAGTGTACACTTTAATACTCTAATGTGTATGAATATTAAAAATAATCTTCAGCTATTATGAGGTACATGTGGATGAAAGAGTAGTGGATGTCCATTGCTAGCACTCTGCATGGGAGCCATGACTCCAAAAGAACTACTTTCAACCCTTTGTGTGGAAAGCCTGCCTACTCCATTCTCCCTTTCAACCCCTTGTGTGGAAAGACTTCCTACTCCATTCTCCCTTGAATTTCCTTGTGTGGAAAGCCTACCTAATCCATTATCCCTTGAATTTCCTTGTGTGGAAAGCCTACCTACTCCAGTCTCCCTTGAATTTCCTTGTCTAGAAAGTCTGCCTGGGATACATCCTACATCTACAACACCACTTGTATTGTCTTGTATGTGAAAAGAACCAACACATGACCTTATGTGTAAGACACTTGCAGTAGTCTGATTGGGGTATTCAGGTGCACAATCTACAGTAATACAGCCATCCTAGCACAAATAGATCAACAATGTCAAAAAAAATTATATATTATATTGACGTAGGAATCTGACTCTAAGTTACATGTGATTGATTATACCAAGTCATTATTTGGGAGACAGAGTTCTCCAATTCATTTACTGTTTCTTCAAGTTCCTTGAGCTTATCCTGAAATAGAAAACAAATTACAAACATCAATGTAATAGAACAGTTGTAACTAATAGTTCAAGTTTAGTTTTAATCCAACATACATCCTTTGCTTTGCTTTCCTCAAGAATCATTTCATATCTTATACGGGCAGCTTTTCCCCTATGTCCTATCTCTTTGTTCCCAATTCCAAGACCTCGGATCCTAGCCTTTTTGGAAGGATTTAAAACTTGCAAATAAGCTTCACGTGTTAGATTATCAACACATCTAGGATCTAAATCTTCTTGGTCTGCTACTTGGTTTTCCACAATATCAAAGATTTCAAGCTGTAATTATAAAGCATCATAAAAGGAAATCTTAAATTGAGATATCTAAGCGTATGTAGCTTTGTAGACATGATAGGAAAGAAAATGTTTATTTTCTAACCACTTGTGGGCTTTTGTCGTAAAATTTTTCCAAAAATTTAAGAGGCACAACGGGTTGTTCTTCACTGACCTACACATGATAGATAACATAATCATTGTCCATATTATATTTTCAACTCTTACTAAAAAAGACAAATGTCCATTATTTATACCATTTCTACCCGATAACAACTCCATGGCTTTGATCCTGTGGTATGATCCATCACTTTTTTTTGCTCTGTTTGCCTTGTTGATCTCAGAAATTTTCTAAACCATAAGAAACAAATAATTAGAAAAAGGAGATGGGTATATATGCAATTTATACAAAACTTTTGTACCTTAGACTTGTCGGTTCCCCATTCTTTAACAAGATTTTTAAATTGGTCAATATCTATGGAAGCATTTTTCTCAACTTTCTTCATCATCAATTCTAGTTCAATCTTATACTTCTCATAGTAATCGTTCTTTACACATGCCCTCCACACTGATATCCCTTTGCTAATATGTTCATCAATGTGATTCCATGCATTCGGATGATCGCCTAAATCGAAATATTTCTAAAAACATAGAAAATATTACTTTGGATATAACAATCATACAATTTGTTGGTCTTTTTATGAAAAAGATTACCTCAATAAATGATTTTCTATCTGCAAAAGCTTGTTGTTGTTGTTCATTCCACTTCAAGTCTAGATGCCATATGTGTGGTTTCCTTGCTAGCATATGACAATAACGATTCAATTTGGCACCATTCTCCCCAATGGCATTTCCTTCGGGATCCCATTGGACCTTGTAACGTGGCTCCCCTTGCTTAGGAAGTAGGCTTTGCTCACTTGCAGGCCCACATCCATACTTCCTATTCTCATGTTCATCCTCAACATTTTCTTCAATTGTTACATCATTTTCAATAGAGGGAGGGACAAAAAAAGTTTCAAGTACAGTAGGTTCTTCCTCACAATTTTCTACAACTGTGGAGGGAGGGACAACAGAAGTTTCAACGGGTGTGATGTTACAACTAGATCTAGTGATTCTTCTTCCTGCCATCATTCAACTGACAAGAAAAATAATTAGATTATTAGTGCAGAAATGTCTGTAATAAAAGTAGTAGTTGCATTTGAAAAACAAATAAATTGCAGAGAATATTCAGCATTTGAAAAATAAATAAATTTAGACACCAACATATGAATATTCAGCATTTGAAAAACAAAGAACAATGATGAGTTATAATGATGTCCTACTTGCTGGTATATGAAAAAAGACTAAATAAATTGCAAAGAATATGCCAAGTAATAGACCAATTTGGGAAATAGGCCCAAATTACCTAGAAAACTTTTTGCAATCACTTGTAATAATTGTATGATTTGTAAATAATCTTAGACAAATGTTTGAAACATAATTATCCCGGACTTGCAAACAAAATTATTTGATGAAAACAGACAGATTAATGAACTAAACATTAGCCCATCATGTTTTTTTTAGTTCTATCAACAAAAGATCCTTTAGTGTCACTCTCGTCTAAGACACATCATTAGTTACACCACCATCATTAGCTTCAACTTGTAAACAAGTCAAACAATTCTCAATAAGAGGTACTTCAGAATAATCTTTAGGAGGATGCTTCAGCACTGTGTACCCATCATCAGCATTAGGATCCTTCACATAAAAGCATTGCAATGCTTGAGAAGCCAGGATAAAGGGTTACTCTTTTCTTTTTATCCTTGAAGTGTTGATTTGTATGAACCCATATTCATCAATTGGCATATCGTTAGAAGTGCTTTCATCATACCAAGAACATCTAAACAACGGAACTTTAATTCCTGGACCATAAGTTAGCTCAATAACCTCCTCTTAGTAGCCACAGTACGTGACTTGAGCATTTATAGGATTTATATCTCTACCACTTGAATAACTTGAAGTGTCTGCACACAAGTACACTCCACTATTTTCTGTAGTACATGTACTTTCAATGTTCTTTGAACAAAAATGATATCCATTGACCGAAAACCCTTCATAAGACATTCCCTCAGCACAAGGGTCTTGGGATAACCATATCAACTCCTCACTAATATTGTTCGGCCTCATATCTCGCATTTGCATTACCTTCATAAAAAAAAGTAAAACATTACTTTAATCTACACTAACTTGAACATTAAGAGTGACAACAATATATATGTTTGAGACTTACATGCTCTTTCAACCACTTAGAAAACTCTTTTGCATGTTTTGTTTCTAGAGTCAGTGGGGCAATGTTGGGTTCCATATCTTGAAGAATAAACATCTTTTCACTGCTTTATAAGAAGTGTCTACATTAATGTACAACAAATATACCAATATCAGCAAGAATTTTAGGACGTAATTAAATCTTACCTTCTGTAAACATCAAATTCCTCTTTATTGAAAAGGACATAACGATGGGCTTGTTCCAAAGTGTGGATGTCAAAATTCCTTAACACTCCAACTCTAATTGGAGATCCATCAACATTATGAGGAGTGCGGTTGAGTTTTGTCTCAAAATTATGCAAGTACCTAGCACAAAATGTCAAACTTTCTTCAGCTAAATAGCCACTAGCAATACAACCAGCCAGTTTAGCTTTGTTTCTGACATACTTCTTCAATTTCTTCAAGTGTCTCTCTATTGGGTACATCCACCTAGTTCGTACAGATCCAACTTGCCTAGCTTCATAAGCTAAATGAATGGGTAAATGCATCATGATGGTGAAGAAAGAAGGAGGGAAGATTCTCTCCAACTGGAAAAGAGTGACAGCAATTTCTTATTCCAGTTCATTGAATTCTTCCACATCAATAATGTTAGAGCAAAGCTTGTTGAAAAATGAGCACAAATTAGCAATAGGCCTGTACACATCTAAGCTTATGCAATGTCTCAAGGCAGCGGGTAGAAGTTGATGCATAAGAACATTGCAATCATGACTTTTCAGCCCAACAAGTTTTCTATCAGATTTGCTAACACACCTAGATATGTTAGAAGAATAGCCATCAAGTACTTTCAACTTTTCTAACACAGATAGGAACTTATCTTTCTGTGCATTAGTCATGGTGTAAGATGTTGGAGGCAAGTAATAGTGGTCACCTGCATCTACTGGCCATAAATCTCTTCAAATGCACATTTTCTTCATATCTTGACGAGCTTGTAAGTTGTCTTTACTTTTCTTAGAATCACCCAATAATGTGTTTAAAATAATATCGCACACATTCTTTTCTATGTGCATCACGTCCAGATTATGTCTAACAGATAAATACTTCCAATAAGATAGCTGAAAAAAGATGCTTATCTTATTCCAACCAGGAGGTAATGGTTGAATTTGATCTCCATGCCTCTTGCGCTTATTTGTTTTCCCAAATGTGATATTTTCATATCCATCAAATTGCCTCAGTATATCTTCTCCAGATAGTGGATTCGGTGGAAGTCGAAAATCTTTTTCGCCATCAAAATTTTTCCTATCACGTCTATATGGATGATTCATTGGAAGAAAACATCGATGGAAACCATAGCATTGCTTTTTCCCAAACTTTAACCATTTCGATACAGTCTCCACATTACAACAAGGACATCCCAAATCTTTCTTACCTTTAGTACTCCAACCAGATAAGTCACCATATGCTGGAAAATCGTTAATGGTCCATAAAATCATTGCCCGCGTAGTGAAATTCATTTTTCTATATGCATCATAAACTTTGACTCCAAGCTCCCAAAGTAGTTGCAGCTCCTCAATTAATGGCTCCAAGTATACATCAAGGTCATTGCCAACCATATGTGGACCTGGGATTAATAGGGACATCATAATAAATTGTTCTTTCATAAGAAGCCAAGGCGGAAGATTGAGAGGTGTCACCAACACAGGCCAGATGCTATGTGATGCACTCATATTGCCAAATGCATTAAAACCATCGGTTGCTAATGCCAGTCTAATATTGCGTGGTTCAGCAATGAAGTATGGATACCTGGCATCAATAGACAACCATTCTGGTGTGTCTGAAGGTTGATGAATACGACCATCCTTGCATTTTCCTTCAGACGGACAAATCATATCTTTAGCAACAGATGAAGACATATAGAGCCTCTATAACCGAGGTATTAAAGGGAAGTGATACATGAACTTAGCAGCTACCTTCTTTCCCTTTATTTTGTATTTCTTTTCGTTCCATCTTGAAGCACCACAAGTATCACAATTTTCTTTTGAAGTTGCATCTTTGCCAAAAAGCATGCAATTATTTGTACATACATCTATAGTAGAATGATCAACTCGTAAATCCTTCACGATCACATTTGCTTCATAGTATGTCTCCGGGAATAGACAATTTTCTTCTAGAAATCTTGAAATAATCAACTTTAACAACTTTGTGAAAGAATCATTGGACCATCCAGATTTCTCCTTCAGAAATAGCAAGGCAACCAAATACGATAGCTTAGAATGACTTGTGCAACCTCTATAGAGTGGTTGATCAGCCTCTTTTAGTAGCTTATAAAATCTTTGTGCATCTACATTTGCAGGTTCCTTTGTAGCTTCAGTAGAGTGGTCATTTGTTGTGTCACCCATACCAAAGAAATCCCCCTGCATCTGATGCATATTGTCAGTGCTAGGCATGTTTAGTGCCACAACAGGATTGCTCCTACCAATCACCTCCCCATGAAATGTCCAAACATCATAGCTATGCACAAATCCTTTTTGTAATACATGTGAGAATACCTCCTCCTCTGTTTTAAGGTATCTATTCAAACATACCTTGCAAGGACATATTAATTTCCCCTGTCTAGTTGGTCTCTAATGGATAAGAGCAAACTCAATGAACTTTCGTAACCCTACCTTGAATACATCACTTCGCACTCTGTTCCCAATATACATCCAACTCTGATCTATTAGAAAATCCATCTACATGAAGGAAAATATATAATAAGTTAAGAACACATTACAAGAATATATATATATATATACAATTCAAGTAGTGTCTTGATTATATTCCTTTCAATCTATCACCTGAACGACCATTCTCCTCTACCACGGTCGTGCTACCTAGCCACCACCACGGCTGTGTTGCTCAGCACGGCCGTACTACCAGCAGCCGTACTACCAGCCTAAAACCTAACACTTTGTAGGACACACTCCAAATGCCCTAACTTGTGCATCCTAAGTTGGAGAAAAGACAAGTCAAAGTCGTACAAGTGACCAATTTGGAAAATAGGCCCAAATGACCTAGAACAATTTTTGTAATCACTTGTAATCCTTGCATCACTTGTAATGAATATCCTAACTTATTTTACTCTTTCTAAAAAATGTATGATCTTGTATAACTTCCAGACCAAGAATCAAAATGTTGCTCTGATATTAGAATGTTTGAGAATAGTAAACCACTAAACTACATAATTCATATCTTGACATTGGCTCTCATTTGTACCTCATGCTCAGCAAACCATATGACATCATTATCAGTCTCACGATCTAATAATAGATTTGTTCTTATATTGTAGAATGCATATGGTTGTTTTATATATTTTAGGGTTAAAGTTATGTGTGCAAGCTCCGAAGAGAAAAATAAAACTCGAAACACATCCTTATCTCCTGAATACTCCTTTTTTATTAGGATTATCTATAGTTTCTTGTAAAATAATATTAAATAGAAAGTATCAGATATAATTTTAAATTGTAATTATAGAATGAGTATCTAAATTAATGATTATACAATATCTATATGCTTCTATGTTGTTCCTATGATTTATTCTAGACCGATAGAAAAATGTATCGAGCTAACTTCAATTGGAAGATAAACTCCATATTATTAAATAATTAGTTTAAACAAAAATATAAGATGATTTCAATGGCTGAAACAAGAATCACAAATTCATATGAATATTTCCCCATGAGATTCATATTAAAAATTATATAGACTTCAATATAGAAAGAGGTAAGGAAAGCACTGCTATTGGATGATATCAGAATTTTATTGTGTCCTTAACTAATTATGTTTATTAATCATCAAGAATTCTGAATATAATTTATAAAGCAAAAGTATGACAACATGTAGTTGGAGTATTAATGTTTGGTAAACATGTATCCCCATTGTTGCAATGAAGAGATTTGAAAT
The DNA here is from genome assembly GCA_963693085.1 of Alisma plantago-aquatica. Classification (NCBI taxonomy): domain Eukaryota; kingdom Viridiplantae; phylum Streptophyta; class Magnoliopsida; order Alismatales; family Alismataceae; genus Alisma; species Alisma plantago-aquatica. Next base: position 218,921,300 of record OY856409.1, read on the forward strand.
TAGTATGTTGAATTGTAATGTGATACTTTACAAATAGTATAAATTCATTACATTGTTGCAGCTTACAACTTAAGAAAATTTATAAGAGGATGATGTAGATTAATAAAAGTGTTTTCCCACTAAGTAGAGGAATGTTTTCTCTTTATCATAACTGAGATTTTGTATTTGAAATTTTTTATTTTCCAATCGAGTGTGAAATATAATTTTTGCATGACGAAGATACAATTAGGCAAACTAACTAATAAAAAAAATGATTTCTATGTAATTTGAAGTGTAATGTAAGTCAATCACTCTCTATTAGAGATTAGTGGTATTGTAAATTTACTGGTAATCTAACATATTAATGTGCCTTACAACACCCTACTTTCAATAGAATTGGTTCAAATCTTTTTTTCTTCATATGAAAACATATTTGTACTTTGATATCAATATTGAAAGCAATGTCATTGTGTACCACTCAAGCTAAGGATTTTGATATAAAATATAAATAGTTCATCGAATCAAAGGTTATTCATTGTTATTACAAAGCAACTTTCATTCATCATAGTTAATAAAATAAAATTATAAAATAGTTACGAATAATTACAAACATATATATAATACTAATGCATGCTAATAAGAAAATGGTTTTGTATGTTGTGCCAACTATAGAAGTCTAAGATAATCTGTTGTATTATAAAATATAATACAACTATAAAAGTTAATATACCACCCAAGCTAATAATTTTGATATAAAATATAAATAGTCCATCGAATCAAAGGTTATTCATTGTTATTACAAAGTAACTTGCATTCATCATAGTTAATAAAATAAAATTATAAAAGAGTTATGAATAATTACAAACATATATATAATACTAATGCATGCTAATAAGAAAATGGTTTTGTATGTTGTGCCAACTATAGAAGTATAAGCTAATTTGTTGTTACTTCACTACATAATACATAATAATTTGTACAACCTATATGTAAACAATAGTGCAATATAGAATTCAAGAGGTGGATGAAGACAATAAAGTGAAAAATATAAGATGATTTCAATGGATGAAACAAGAATCACAATTTCATATGAATATTTCCCCATGAGATTCATATTAAAAATTATATAGACTTCAATATAGAAAGAGGTAAGGAAAGCACTGCTATTGCATGATATCAGAATTTTATTGTGTCCTTAACTAATTATGTTTATAAATCATCAAGAATTCTGAATATAATTTATAAAGCAAAAGTATGACAACATGTAGTTGGAGTATTAATGTTTGGTAAACATGTATCCCCATTGTTGCAATGAAGAGATTTGAAATTAGTATGTTGAATTGTAATGTGATACTTTACAAATAGTATAAATACATTACATTCATGCCGCTTACAACTTAAGAAAATTTATAAAAGGACGATGTAGATTAATAAAAGTGTTTTCCCACTAAGTAGAGGAAAGTTTTCTCTTTATCATAACTGAGATTTTGTATTTGAAATTTTTTAATTTCCAATGGAGTGTGAAATATAATTTTTACATGATGAAGATACAATTAGGCAAACTAACTAATAAAAAAAATGATTTCTATGTAATTTGAAGTGTAATGTAAGTCAGTCACTCTCTATTAGGGATTAGTGGTATTGTAAATTTATTGGTAATCTAACATATTATTGTACCTTACAACATCCTACTTTCAATAGAATCGGTTCAAATCTTTTTTTCTTCATATGCAAACATATTTGTACTTTGATATCAATATTGAAAGCAATATCATTGTGTACCACCCAAGCTAATAATTTTGATATAAAATATAAATAATTCATCAAATCAAAGGTTATTCATTGTTATTACAAAGCAACTTGCATTCATCATAGTTAATAAAATAAAATTATAAAAGAGTTACAAATAATTACAAACATATATATAATACTAATGCATGCTAATAAGAAAATGGTTTTGTATGTTGTGCCAACTATAGAAGTCTAAGTTAATCTGTTGTTACTTCACTACGTAATACACAATAATTTGTACAACCTATATGTAAACAATAGTGCAATATAGAATTCAAGAGGTGGATGAAGACAATAAAGTCAAAAATAAAAGATGATTTCAATGGATGAAACAAGAATCACAAATTCATATGAATATTTCCCCATGAGATTCATATTAAAAAATTTATAGACTTCAATATAGAAAGAGGTAAGGAAAGCACTACTATTGCATGATATTGGAATTTTATTGTGTCCTTAACTAATTATGATTATAAATCATCAAGAATTTTGAATATAATTTATAAAGCAAAAGTATGACTACATGTAGTTGGAGTATTAATGTTTGGTAAACATAGTATTCTATTACAATTTTTTCATAGAACTATAACTATCCTTGCATTGACAGGATACATACAAGTAAAGTTTACTTTTTTAACAAGGGTCGTATACAGCCGCACTACAAATATTTGATTTACAAATTTTTAGAATAAAGAATCATTTGTCTTTAGATAATAAGAGTAGATCATGACATGTTCATTTTTTGATATCGTGACAAGAACACATGGTGTCGCAACAAAAAATTTTCACTGTAGGCCACCACCGCTAGAGAACTTGGTTATGGATTGATCGCAACAGTAATCACACAAATGTAGGGACTCTATTTTGAATCGTATTTTATGGGGAAGTTAGGACACAATCCTATCTATACTTCACAAAGTCAGTAGAATTCCTTTGAAGTAATTTTCAGAAGTTAAAGAAAGACAGTTATGCATGGAAGGTAGTGTTACTTTTAAAGGTACCTGGTTAAGAACTGCAGATGCACACGATCTCACAAAGAGAATGAATACCAAGAAAACAAATTTCAGATGCGCAATCAGAATGATGATGATGATAAAGGATGCAGATAGTGAAAGTTCTATTCAGAGCAAAAATTTCTCCACAGTTTAGCCGCTTCAGTATCCTTCAGCATCCTTTGGCAATTTCTTGGATGAAACATCAATTTTTTCAGTGTATGATGATTACCCAACACAGACCACCATTGTTTTGCATTGTGGTTTTAAGTACAGCCAGAAAATTGCTTGTTTGCAAATCAGAGAAGCTATATGCGGTGGAAGAGAAATAGGTAGGAAAGGACGGGATGTAGAAGAAAGAACTAGGGAGCCACAACTAAATATAGGCGGGTAGGGCAGAACATCTCATAAGAGGAGCAGGCTGGATGTAGAATAAGAAATGGTTACGGTGGCTGGGGAGATAAAACATCGACTCGGTGCAACACGAACATAGAAAGTAGGGTATCATTCCCTCTTTCCTTATTTTTTGCTGACTTTTACGTGGGAGTAATAGAAAAGTGTGGGCTACATTAGAGGGGAAGTTGTAAAATAAGGAACTAATTAATTGTGAAGGCTTGCTCTATTATATTTTGTATTTGTGAAGGATTTATGTCCTTAAAAAATACAATTAGTCTTTACGTTTTTGCTTGACGGGCGTGCCATGTTTTACGAAGGCTAGTCCTTCAAAAATAATTAATACTTGTGAAGGATTGTCATCCTTCGTGGTTGTCATTCACAAATGACTTTATTTTTTTAGTATATTGGAGTGTCGGCCAAGGGCTTGCGTCGGAGTGCCGGCTGCGGGCGTCGAGCTTGTGAGGGCGTCAGAGTGTTGGTCGAGGGCTTGCACGCGGAGCAACGGAGGGCGGAGAGGGGAGGACCAGCGCCGAGAGGGGAGAACTAGCTAGACACGCACGACGCGAGAGGGGGACGCGCACAGCGTGAGAGGGGAAAGAACGCAGCGATGAAACGTGACAAAACAGTTCTCACGGAACAAGGGGGAGGGTTTATCTTTTTTTTTATTTTTATTTACAATTGTTGTGTTTTAGAATGGAGGGAAGGGTTATGAGATGGAGGGAAATATTTGGCATGGAATTTTTCATGGGGTGATTAGTGAGTAATGTATTTTTGAGGGGTTAGTATTCACATAAAAGGTCTAACGATGTTAAAAACACGGTTGAGGGATTTGGTCCCATGTTCGAAGGATGAGCCCTCACAAATAGACATCATTAGTCACAATTTTTGGTTCCTCACAAATGTTCTTCAACAAAGGCAAAATTTTTTGTAGTGTCCGTTGAAGAAGTGAGGAGCCTTGGTGACATTCCAACTGAAGATCTCATTGGCAACCTCCAAGCTCATGAGCCAAGGCTTGACAAGCAAGAAGAAGAATCCAAGCAAGAAGAAAAGGAAGCTAAGAAGATCAAAGATAGTGCTTTCAAAGTATAAGTGGAGGTGGTCATCCTTTAACAACAACTTGCTTGTCGGACTTCTCCTTCCTCCTCTAGTGAAGATGATGGCCCTATTGAGGATGAAGCCAACTACATCAAGGGTAAGCACTTGAAGGGAAAGAAATCCTCCTCTACTCCTAGATACTACAAGTGTGGACAAAAGGGAAACTACAAGAGTGAATGTCCTAAATCAAGAAAGTCACACCAAAAGGGAAGCTCCAAGAAGGAGGAAGAGTACAAGAAGGAGAGCAAGTACAAGGTGAAGGGAAAGAAGGAGAAAAGACATAAGAATGTAGCTCATGCAGCTTGGGAATCTTCATCCTCAAGTAGTTCAAGCTTCGAAGAAGATGGAGAGTGCCACCTTGCACTCATGGCCTCTACCAGTGAAGCAATTGGTGAGGTAAGTGAGAAAATTCCTCAAAGGGAAAAACTTCCTTAATGAAATCCTTGACCATTCTACCAAACAAAGTGGTATTAGTGGTTTGGGATTTGTAGGGGGAGCATCTAAGGGCAAGAATAAGACAAAGGAAAAAGATAGATGGATTGTTGATAGTGGTTGCACTAAGCACATGACAGTTGATATAAGCCATTTCAACAACTTCACTAAGAAGAAAGGAGGTTAGGTTACCATTGAGGACAACAAGAAAGGTAAGGTTAAAGGTGAGGGTGATATAGGTGAATCCTTGTGTATCAAGAATGTTATTTTTATGGATGGCCTACATCACAATTTAATAAGTGTAAGTCAATTATGTGATAATGGTTACCTTGTGCTATTTACTTCTTTTCAATGCTTGATTCTAGATTTCCTCACTATCAAGTCATATATAAGGGAACTAGAAGGGGTAATCTTTATGTAATTGTGCTTGAATCTATTAATCATGTTATTGGTAAATGCCTAGTAGTCAATTCGAATGATATTTCTCTTTGGCGTCATTGATTTGGTCAAGGGACTTCTGAAATTGGATTTTGAGAAGTATGAGGAATGCCAACCTTGTACTCAAGGAAAGAAAACCAAGTCCTCCTTCAAATCCAAAGGAGTACTTAGTACCAAGAGAGCTCTTAACTTCTTCACATTGATCTAATTGGACCAATGAGAACTCAATCACTTTGTGGTTCCAAGTATTTCCTTGTTATAGTCAATGATTTCTCTAGATGTACTTGGACTTTCTTTCTCATTTCTAAGAGTGATACGCTTAATGTTTTCTCTAGTTTTTGCAAATGATTTGAGAATGAAATCTCTTATTGGATCATTTCGATTAGTAGCGATCATGGGGAAAAATTGAAAATGAGCTTTTTGAACGTTTTTGTGAAGAATATGGCCATGCAAATAACTTCTCTTCTCCTCGAACACCTAAAAAAATGGAGTTGTAGAGAGGAAGAATAGGTCATTATAGGAGATGTTTAGGACCATGCTTTTAGAGTATGACACTCCAAAAAAGTTTTGGGCAAGGCCAAGATTCAAGAAAAGTGGGCAAATTCCTTCAAAGCCAACGACTTGATGCAAGTGTGGGTAAGTCCTTGTTGAAGGATGAAGACATCTTGATCAAGTGGGTAAGTACTTGTGTAGGTAGAAGACTCTTGTCTTGAATAAGTAAGTCCTTGGATGTATGGTGGTCTCCTTGTATCTCTTATGAATGGAATATAAGTATACTCAAATTGCAAAGTCCTAGAGGTTAACCTCTCTAGGTAGTGGATAGACTCTCTCCTAGTTTGGAGAGTGGAACCACTCCAAACCACCTTGTCCAAGTGCATGTTTCATTTTCTCTCATCCTTGTTATGCTTGCTTAGTTAGGACTTCAAATTGCTCTTAAGTTATTGGTTTTGATTGATATAATTCAAAGGTCTAACTTATCTTGTGAGAATTTTGAAGCTCTATTCACCCCCCTTCTAGAGCCCTAGATCCAACAGTTTGCTTGTGCTTAGCCATGGAGGGAAGTAGGGGTTTTGTCGGTCTACTGCCCACAGAGGGGCCATCGATCGATGGTAAGATCGTTGGGAAATATTTTGTATGTCCATCGATCAACAGGAGTAGAACTTCTGTCAGGCTCGACCATTGGGGACAATTACAGTAGAGTCGAGGTTTGGACATCGTTGGTCGGCGGAAGATGAGATCTCATCAGACAGAGGTTTCTCAACCCATCGGTAGCATCTGTCAGTGGAACATGGGCATCTTTAGATGACAGGACAGGGATCCCATCGGGGCACGGTGCATAGGGCACTCATCAATCTTCTAGCTACTCTAGTTCCTGTTGGGTTCGGTCATACTGGCTTGTCGGGCATGATTCCTATCAGGCTCGGTCCTACTGGCTTGTGGGATATGATTCCTGCCAGGCTCGGTCCTTGGTCGACAGGCCGTTAGGGCATTGGTATGATCAAATGATGGCACTCTGCTTCAGAATAAACTCACCCTTGGGGGGGTATTGACTTTCCATCAGGGGATGGCGCCAATGTAGGCTTAGACTGATGAGGATTTCGACTGACAAAGGGACTGTTACTAAAAATTAGGTCCAAATTATCAAAAAGTTCTCGGGCATGCTAGACGGTTAGTAGGACCACCATAGCCTAAGTTGCTCCACATGACATGAAGCTTTATCCTATCATTAAAACCCATAGATTCGATTAAAACCCTAAATATTAAACAAAATAAGAAAAATATATAGAGGCAAACTCAAAGGTAAATTGAAACCTAAGTGCAAAATTGAACGAGAAATGCGACTTAAACTAGGATGAATATGCATTCAGCAAATTACCCGTTGCAAGAAGATTAACACGCCTCACATGGTTAACTTATGATGTATTTCCTCCATGCTTGGTTTACAATGCTTGAATGAAACCTAGTGATGTAAATGCCTACTTTTGTATTGTTTCACTACTATAATATGTAGTTTTCTCTTATATCTTTATTGAAGTGGTTTTTTCCCCTTATGTGCACACAAATTCGTTTTTTTTTTCTCTCATATTACAAGATTAGATACGTACGTTTATGTGATCATCTAAGATGTGATGTCTATTGTAAGATATATTCGGAGGTTAAAATTATACCATGGACCTGTGAGCTGCCCAAAGACGTCAAAGATGTAGATGGTGTATGACCCCAGGACCTCTTTGGCATGATGGACTTTTTGTCAAATATGTTGTTCGTCTAGTTTGGCTGTCACGTTTTGCTTGGCGTGAACTATTGCAATTATGTTGTGTGCTGCCGCTTTGGCAACCTATGAGTGGAAATTACTTTGTTCCTATACCAACACATAAATTTGAATGTAAAACTTTGATAAAAGTTATTATCGGTTGATGGGGTAGGGTGCAGCAATTGTTGCCGTATAGCCAAAACAAATAGTGCGAGTTTCAGAGAGAAAAGACGTGGAATTTTTTTAAAACGTCAATAATTTCAGTTGTAGATAAATCCTCTCTATAAACTCTAATTTCGTTTTCTCACGTCATTGCTACACCACCTCATTCAGTAGGATAAATCTAGATAGAAGGCCACTCCACTCCTTGAATTCATCTAATCTGTTGTAATGAGCCAAACAACAACGAGCTTTCCAAGGATCTTTTTTTTCTTCTTATGCTTCGAGCACCTCAGCCATTGTTGTTCTTCGCCTCCATTTTAAGCTTCACACCCACCTATTAGTGGCTATTCCTTTGCACTCCGAACATTAATGTGTAATACTTCAAATATTGATCTTCATATAAATATACTTTGTCTTGGATAAGAGTTGTCATATATTTCAACTATTCCAAACGATGATATTTAATTCACAGTACGTTTGACCAACTTTTGAGTATCAAAATTTAGCATAATATAGGAAACAATGCGGTAGGAACTCGTCAACTAAGTCCCGATGATTGTGGAAGAGCACTGAAGCCTGCAATTGAAACAAAGAAAACATATCAACTTTGTGGGTCATTGAAATGATCAGGTTGTGGGTTCAGTTATTACCCAACTTAACCTCATGGTGAACTCTTTCAACTGACTTGCTTCCATTTGCGTGCATGTTTAATAAATCAAGAAAATATTCAACGAGGGGGTCTTCAACATCTGCAAAAATGGTCTGAGAAGTAGAGAAAATCCAATGTATTAACGTGAGTACGTCATTCTAAGCATATATACGTCAATCTAAACATATATCGGCGGTACAAAATCATTACGAACTAGTCAGTTTTTGAGATGCCTTTACCCTGACAACAAACATCCTGGCAGCCACATCTATTGGGATGTTGTTGTCCTGAGTAGTGTTACGAGGATTGATCTGATCTGGATTGGATGACAAATGAGGAAGAGGGATTCACAGCTGTGTAAAAAGTTATTGAATCCCTGTATTAGGTCCCTACGTCCGCAGAATATCTCCTTCAACCTGTGGATAACCCTAGCCAGGTTGATCCTGTACATAACCGGATAGCTGAATTGAGACAATGTCATAGAAAAACCAAGGTGCTAGTGACATAACTAAGAAGTGCTATACACTAGCACATAAAGTGGGATTTTAATCAGCGTCATTGTGCAGTACATATCTTTCATTCAACAAATTGATCATGAGCACCAAAAACTCATAACCCATTAGTCATGTATCGTGTCTTTCACTTGCAACAAGTAGGCTCTTAGGAGGTACCACAGCATTAGAGTCCTGGAAACTAATCAAAATATGGGTTTCTTGGATGTAGGGGTTCAATGATTGCCCTTGGCTTCTGTCAAACTTTTAGTAATGGGTGCCCTTCTGCTCTGTACATTGCTACTGACGGCACCAGGCAAAGGGCACCCTCTTGCCCTGTACTTGTTCGTCATAGGAACTCAGGGCACGTCCACCATGTTGTGTGATGCAAAGGAACAAGGTCTAACAGATGCAGTGATAAAACGTTGGTGTAGAATATCCCATCTGATTGTTACAAATGATCTGCTTGCTATCACTAAATATGATCCAAAAAGATGTGCTGCCCATCAATAGTATCCTGAACAAGTTTATTCAGTATTCGGTCGCCGCCCTTAAAAGAGCAAGCTTTTCTACATTTCTAATGCCCACCCACATCTAGCCTCAACTACGGGGGTTGACATCACACAATTCCATGTTCAATACCTCGGTTTATTGCTTTTTGCAGGTCAGCTAACCAAGCTACAAGCAACCTACTTGTGGAGAAAATCAGTAACATACTAAATACATGGAACACAAAAGAGTGGGTCTTAGCATCTGTGTGTTATCTGCTTATCATATTTTGAACGGATGCTTTCCCCCTATCCATTTCACTGGCTGAAGAAAGAGAGGGGTCATGCAGGAAGTTTCTATGGGAGACTCTGGGAGACACTGAGACAAAGCAAACACATACACAGTCTCTAAGATTGGATGATTCAAGTATGTTAAAAGTTATACATAACGTAGCACAAGAGAATTAGACCTTATGGGTTAAATCCACATTAAGTATTTGGGGAAACACTCCACCTGGCCTTTTGAGCTTGAACAATCCCTCGGCTGGTTTTCAAACCAACTCATTAGATAATAAGCAGAAGATTATCCATCTGTGGGTTACTAAATTAGGAGGGAAAAGTACATCAGACTTTGAGACGGCCCCTGGAACTTAAGTGATACGTTTCTCACTGAAATCAAGGACCACACTCCAAATGAGGCGTCATCAAATCTTTTATTAGGTGGATAGCCATGTTAAAGGGGAGTGAAATCTTGTATGGAGAATGATATTTTTATTTTCTATTTGGTGTATCATCTAATTAAGTCTTGTAAGTCCAAACTGGATATGTGTTTCACCTATACTCCAGTTTGAGGGGAAGTGTTAGATGTTAGAAAATGTTATTTAATTGATCATTTATTAGATGGGCCTAATTGTCTTGGCTCATCAGGATCGAGTTCCGCTTCTACAAGCCTCCTTTCCTATATAGGAGAGGAATCTCCCGTCTCCCAATATGAAATACAACATTGTTCTAGTATTTCACATAATAGAAGGGGATAAGGTAAAATGATATTATTTATAAAATATGTTAAACTTTTAATCAAACACATTCAGATTGATCTCAAGCTAGATGAGAACTTCCAAATGTTAGCATCAACTACAATATTTCGGTAACAAAGGAAAAAACAGAGGGAAAATCAACTAATATATAAAAAATGAGAGTAATTAGATATTCAAAGGCCAGCAAACACAAGTGTCATTGCTTGTCTGGCACTGCTGCAACTGGACACTTTCCCAGAGTATTCCAGAGTATATAATCTCCAGAAGACAACTGCACTGACAAATCAGTGGAACTCTTGCTGGTAGGATAGATGTTTACAGATTTTGGGTCAATGGAAAACCCAGACACTGTTCCACTTCCACCATATATCGTGAAAGATACTCTGGCATAATTGTAAGCCTGCCAACACAGTGGTTCATCCAAATCCGCAGAAAGAAGAACCCTGTTCATTTTCTCCACCAGAAACTCCTCCACGTTCGTGGAGCTACTAGATGTTTCCAACTCCATTTCACATTCATCTTCAAGAAAATTCCCATGAGACAATCTGGATGACGGTTTTCTTTGAGTAGATAATGATGCGAACTTAACAGTACCTGGAAATATCGCTTCGACACTCCTACCCGTGATGCTCCTTCCGCTCGTGACAACTTTCCATTCAATTCCATGGTCAGACATAACAGCAGTTCCGACAGAAGGATTTCCTTCCAAAGAAGTGACTTTTCTTTGAGGAAATGGCATAGTGACAGTGCAGAATTCCATCGTAGCTGGTGATTTATATCCTTCCATCAGGCGCAGCTTGAACAAAAACGCGCCTTCATCTTCAGAGACCATGGAAAGCTGGTAAAAGCCTTTCACTGGAGCATTTAGCCCTTTAGAGGCCTGATAACGCATCAGCACGAAATTCCCAAGAGGAGGGGTAAACATCACAGACTGTCCATCCCCACCGCGTTCAGGAACTTGCGCGCAAGGGTGGAAAGATAAGGCCTCGACGTTACTTCCCGCGAAATGGCAGGTCACATCCGGCAAACCTTCCAGTTCTGCTCTGCAGTTAACTTGGCCTGAGACGATCGTACTGTCAGGAATTTCATCCCTGTCGTACAGTGCGGCAGATACAACTTCTTGCACTGTGAAAAGCACTCGCTGTTTTCCTTTGTAGAGGTATGGCTTCCAAGCCGGTAGCCTGAGATCGGAAGGAGGTGGATCAGAGGAAGAGAAGCCGCCAAGTCTGATTGCATTCATGTTGGTGAAGTTCAGATCCAATGGTGTCCCAAAGGGCATGGAATTGGCAATGAATGTCCTCAGCGCGTCTTTGTCAATCGGTCTAGTTGAGCTTTTAGGAGCTTCGGATGAAAGGGGGCCCGTAGCAGCTGCAGCGGAAGGCGTAGATGAAACATTAGCCACTGGCTTCGCCCTGGTAGAGATCCCTCCGATCCCTATGCTTCCTGTTAAAGAGTCCAGTAATCCTCCTACGGATGCAGACGTGCTGGGTACGACTTCCGGATCTCCCAAATCGCCGGTGATTACATCCCCAATGACACCCGCCACCATCAGCGAACCCGTGATGCAAGGTAGCCCCAGAAGAAGACTCGATATGCTTTCGTTTCCTTGGACGGAATTCCCACAGTCGGATCGGTTAGACATCTTGACAAACGCCTTCAAATGGTGCGGTTCTATAAAGGGTAACACGGCTATATAGAAGTAACCTTTTACGTGCAGAGCCAGCGGCCAGAGAAGCACCTCTCCGCCATCTTCCGTATCGACAGAAAGAGCAATGATATGCCGAGTTATGGGGTCATCGGCCCAAGAATCTATCGATCGTTGACTCGCCTGGCTGACGCGGATGCCGGATCCCCGGATGGACCCTTCTCTGGCCTTCCTGTTGGAAAATGCGGCGGCCAGCTCGGCGTCTGTCGGCATAAGGGGCTTGAGGGCGTAGCCGCCTTGAGAGGTAATGTTCTCGGTCTCGCAAGCCGTCCGCCACCGCCTCTCTACCGTGGGGAACCTCCGAGAGAACACGACGGCATCTTGGGTGTTGATAACCCAAAGAGCTCGGATGCTACAGCATCCGGACATGGCGGCAGAATTGTTGTAGCCCTAATACACCCCGCTGGCCAGTCCAGTTGTGATTCTGACTGGAGTACAAGACGAGGAGGACCAAAACAATCACTTGGGCGTAGGTGATTAGAGAGATTACGAAATGAGCAATAAGGCGGGCGGCTAACCTATCGGTAGAGGAAATGCGCTCTGAGTGCCAAATAGTGGGGAACAGGTAGACATCGAGGCGAAGTACAAGATGCGTGCAATTGGTGGTAAGAGTACAAGAGAGGGAGCACCTGTTGGCAGTGTGAGTCGATGGAGCGGCGACGGCAGCGGAGCCGCCGGCAAAGCGGGGAGTGCCGCTTCGGGGGGACGCCCACGAGCACGGGGAAGAGGTCCGAGACCAAGATGGGACGTGCAGAGTGCAAACCACGATTCAATTTGGGATGGCAGGTCGAAATCTAACCAAACAGAAAACTACTTTATTTTGGGGCTTTATTAGTAGGGCTTAGTGTTGCGATTTTAGTTTTACTAGTAAACACACATGTGCATGTGCACGTGTCACATTATATATGTTAAATTTTTATTTGATGATGTATAAGTTAAGAAAATGGTAAAAGAAATTTTATGTTCATCAATTATGATTAATTAAAAGCTGATCATCTTACATTTTAAACCAATGTCACTTTTTATAAAGGTTTATTTAATTCATTAAAAATGACAAGAGACAACGTGCTCACATTATGATTAAATCTTCTTATACGCATATATCATAAGGTTAGTATGCCATGGATTGCATCTTAGAAATTAACAAAATAATAAATACTTTGATGTTTTTACAAATTAACAAAATAATAAATACTTTGATGTTTTGAAAGAATGATATGAAAATAATATATTACAACAACATCACATAAATCTATCTATTTTGTATGTGATAAAAATTCGTCATCATGAAATTACAATTTGCTTTTACGTCATGAATATTTTTCTTGTTCCATTATTGACTCATCTCCTTATGATCAATCCTAATGAGACGCTTCCTATTGAACATTTTACTAAGTTTGAATTAAAATTTAACTATAAATGCATGGCATAATAGATTATTGATAGTTTTCAAAGTAACACATTCCACAAAACATTAAAAGAATGAGATATAGTCAATGTGAGACACAATTATTTCATGCACTTGTAAATTGAAAAAGGTGGAGTAATTAACTATAAGATCTAGAAAAATAGAGAATCTATATTGATAACAATAAAGTATATAAAGATACAATATTCCGTAACAAACTCACCTCACAATGTAACAATTAGTTTTTATTCAACAAAATTACATGTTCGATAGTACTATATATTTTAGTAAATTTTTTCTTTCACGTAAGCCATGAGATTCATCCCACACTCCTCCTGTGGGCTAAAAAACATCAAAAAAGTATTGCAACCTCTCGGCATATCGAATACCCACCACTCTTTTTGTACATCATATCTATACCCTCAAAAAGAGGAAAAGCAACGAACAATATATGTCTATCCGGGTAGAACCTCTAAGCCCCTTCCTTCCATCGTAGCAAAATATCTGGTATTTTTCTTGTATCCATCATCATCAGTCTCCGGACCTGAAGTGGAAGGTTGCAGGGTTCCTAAAACTTATACTTGGTTATGATATTATCTATTATGGTAATTTTGTGAAAGTTACTTTAATAACAAAGGGCGTAGGGTGTAGGAGCACATTAAAAAAAATTATCATCATACATATTTTATGAATATATTTAATTGGTGGAGAATTTGAATAAGATACAATCACTCCATATATCTCCATAGATAATGTGTATGTTGTTACAACTTCGTCAATTTTTTCGACATCCAAAGATTTCAAGGGTACTGGGGGGATACCACACATACAATTTATTAAGATAAGTTTTGTGATCGAAAGAGAGAGTATGACAGTGAAATTTTGGAAAATATTAGATAATTTTAATAATATAGAAAATTGAGATAAAACTTTAATATCAAAATTATCAAATGATAAATCACTTTTAAAGGAGTTGGTAAATTTTAAAAATTAAAAGAGAAAAGATAGACAAGAATAGTCAATGGGAATGTAATTTTGAATTGGTTGTGTTCATGTCATGCAAGTTGATAAAGATGTTTATTGCTCAACTAAGACAGTTGCATAGGATTAGGAATGATGGAAAGTAAAAAAGATGGAAATAATACATGGATCTAATGTGATACATCATTAAAAGAGAAAAAATGATGTAGTTAATACGACATAACTTAATAGGAGGGAGTTTGTAGAAAGGGGATGTTATATACGGATCAATATATGATGGGGACATAACTTAATAGGAGGGAGTTTGTAGAAAGGGGATGTTATATACGGATCAATATATGATGGGGATTGGGGGGAGTGGTGCAAGGTGTTAAATTAATGAACTTTTGAAGTAAAAAATCTATAATTAAGGTACATGAGATTTTTTATAAAATGGATATATTGAGAGGCGTTATTGGATTTTGAAGCATAAACTTTATATATATTAACATGAAAGTTGCATGAAGTCATACTAAAATACAATTAAAAATATCTGTAATATAATTCTACCAACCAACGTATGAGTTACATAATGTTGTCGAACTCAATATATTTTTTTAGCTTTTCAAGTTCTTATCATATATCTTTGCTATTGACTGTCGTGGAGCATCACATGCATGGTAGTAGCTATGGAGTCCCCCTGACCACGAAGAGCAAGAGTTGCTAAGTTGTGTATTAGTCGGGGTGCTAGAATAACAGGGTGTTGATGTGCTCTGGCAATGAACTTTCCATGAGGTATATGTTGCAGCAGATACAGACAGTTGCCGGTCCTACATGTGAGAGCCATATATGTCAGATGAAGTACTAATTTTGTGCATAAGGAGTGTTATTTATTAGTCATACCTTTGAAGAAAGTCGATAAAAGCTTAAGTAAGACTACTGCATATGATTGGTCAGAATAGACATGATCAACACGAAGTAGCCTGCAGGGTGTGCCTTCAGTGTTGAACCCTCCATCGACACCTGGGTACACCATGGGAAGCTCCCTCTCACTGGTCTTCCTTCCCGATAACCTTCCAACTGTGAATCTACCTCTGTGTGGAGCCGCCTGGTCGTCAATCTGTGGCTCCTCAACGCCGTCAGTGACCCCAAGTTTCCTGGCTGCCTATGATGCAGGCTGTGCAACTTGCTGCTCAACCCCTATCTGCATAACAATACAAAAGTGCCCGAAGGCGTGTTCAAAAGATGTGTTCCAGGGGACAACATTACCTGCTAGAATAATGTCCATACTGTCGACATGTAGAGGAAGAAGCTGTCAGGGTCCATTGCCAACACGTTCAACAAAGGCGGCAAACGACTAAATCAGGTAGGCAAGCCAGCTCCGCATAACAGTAAGAAGAACGGTCGGGCTGGAGACTCCTGTTCCAGATCTGGGTCCCATCCGGTGGGGCTGGTGCAGGCAGGCTGCATAAGGTCACCGGGGAGCAAGATGGCAGGGAAAGCGGGGTTGAGCAGAGGGAGAAGGACGAACTCGTAACCAGATGTTGACTCCCCGCCACGAATGTGACAGGCACACGCGCTTCTCTTTCTGTGATTGGCATGTTTCTATAGCCTGACGGTGGGGGAGGCCCCGTCTTCGGCTGCAGGATGCCGCCGACCCACAAGATGCTAGGAGGACAAGAGAGGGCGTTGGATGCTCCTCGTTGTTGCTGATGCTTCTTCTGTGTGTTGTACGGAGGTGTGAAAGCTACAACGTGAAATCACTGCTCGCGTTCTCAATCGCAGGAGTAAATGCAGATGGTGAACCCTCGTAGTTATTTGCAGCATTCTTATACGGAATGAGAATTTAGCAACTGCCAAGAACAGAGCAGGTCTCTGTTTTTCCTTATGTGGGCGGAGGAGGAAGAAAACAAATGAAATTACCGGAAGTAGCTCTTCTGGTTGTCATCGTCGGAGGACTGATTAGGACCGACCTGCATGAGCAGGTATTCCACCCACCAATGTCCCTGTTAGGCCCTATCCGCTTGCTGTCGTACCCGAGCGGGCTCGGTCCGGCGGTAGCGCCGGTTTGTTCCTTCACGTCCTGCGACTGGGAGAAGAACCGCATGGCCTCCGCCTCGAGTTTCATCATGGTCTCCACGGACACGCCGTGGTTCACTACCTTGAAAAACCCCAGCTCCTCGCACGCCGCCACCATCCGTGCCCTGGCGTCGAGGGAGAATAGATCAATGGTAGGGATACCGGAGAAGAAGCTATTAGGCTTCTGGACTTTCACCAGGGATATGTGTTCCGTTTTGAATGGAATGAGAAGAGTGAGAGAAAACTAAAGATTGTGCGAGTTATGGGGAGAGTGGGGTTGGTTGGGAGGAAACTAAGGGTTCATTTGTTTTGCATAGATAGAGACTTTCAAATTACATATATTTCATGCATAGTGGGGGCAGAGATTGGGGTTTGAGTTTGAGTTTGACTGATGGTTGGGTGAGAGAGAAAAGGGTGCGGCAAATTTAAATTCAAATGTTAGATGGTTGGGTGAGAGAAAAAAGGGTGCGGCAAATTTAAATTCAAACGTCAGATTTCAAAAAGAGTAGTTCCGTTTTTTCAAACTAAATCGTTTTTAGAAGTAAAAAAAGCTGAAAAAAATGTGAGAACAGCTTGAGTGAAGGAGAGTGTAAGCTTTTGCCACGTTGGCAAAACTATGCAACGTGATTGGTTAATATGACTTTGGACGGGTGTATTTGAACTGCCTACAAAACTCACTCTTTTTATAGTAGTATAGATATACCAGTAAATATACATTTATATCATTATGATTTGTTTGACATATTTTGTTTAAAAGGACGCATATAATAATATTGCTTTTTCTCGCTAGCATCTAAAAATTGTCGAAACCAATAGATTTTCATGAGATGAATTATATGTTACTTACGGTTTATAGAACGTGATATTGTTATTGTAACATACTTGAATCCATATATACAACTCAACCTCCCTTTTTCTCTCTCCTTTTAAATCATGTTAATATTTCTTTTCTTCTTTTCATTAGATTAATTAAGAGTATTTTTATTCAAGAAAATATAATACTTTAACAATTACTTTTTTAATATCATTGATCAATTACTTAAGTCTTTGATTTGCGATTAATTATAAAAAAAATGATCAATTAATTATTATTGACCTTGAATAGATACTTTAAAATCGATCAAAGTCTAATTGGTGAAAAGAAATATAAATATATAAAACACTGTATCAAGTTTATTAAGAAAGGCATTAGATGTATGAATTGAGTATTTGACTTATAATTGAGATATAAAATACATAATGAGTTCAAAATTAAAAAAAGAGCTCGAAATGGAATTCCTCATGTCTTGATTATTATATATACCAATTTTCATATTAAAGGGACTTTAATTGTATATCCATTTACTTAGTTAAAAGCTATAACTTATGTACACATTAGTGCACTCAATATTTACATCTCACTACCATTGTTCGTTTCTTTTCCTTAACCACTTAACCCATGTAGCATGTTATAGGGATTTCTGCTTCTTCCTCAAGCGGACCGGGTCTTGCGCCCTATATTTTCGCTTCGAGGAATGATTTGTGGCACCTCCTCATCTTCTTCTTTGCTTCCTCGTTCTCTCCTCTTTTCTCTTCCTCATCACTTCCTATTTCCTTCTTCCTTGACATGTTCCCCTATGAGACACTGGGTGCCGCTCTATAACCGCTCCCTTAACCAGCGGATCATTCTTCCTCTCAACGTGCACATCATATCTTCCATCTCCTTGTGACCCTAAAATGTAGCCTCCCTAGGACCTTCTTCCCCAATGCACCAATCGCCATGGCAGTCTAGCAGCCTTCCCTCATAGAGATCAGGCACTGCCTCGGCCTACGACTATGCTATAAGTCAAGATTACATGACACCTTCGTTGGCTCTGATAGACCGCGTCCCATGGTTGCTTTTGTCTACTTTTCTTCCTTACTGCCTCTTTTCCCCTCCATGTTCCCATTAACCCTAGTTGTCTTCATAATTCCCTTCCCCCCTTTTGTCCTTCCTGCTTGATTCTTCCTCTACGTCCATGCACCCTCACTGCACGGTCGCAAAGGAGGTGCATGTCAACATCAATCCACTCTCTCTATAGGTCGTGCACATGAGTAAAGTCAGGAACCAAAAGCAGACCATGCACGGAGGACTCCAGTTGTAAGGAGTGGGACCCAGAGGGGATCCGCTCCCTACTAAAATTTGAAGAATAAAACATCCATTCCAAACACACTCAAAAGGTATGCTGGAATATGTGTACAATTTTCAATCAAAATTGATGGTATTCAAAACACCAAAGTGTAGCATCGGAATAAAAGTAATGACTTTATTCAATTTTTTACAAGATTACAAGAGTACATCAACATCTCCCTTATAGAGTTTACATGGATATTCCACCATAAGGATCTAGTAGAGGGAAATCTAAATCACATCAAGTTTGTCTCCAAACATCAACTCCTTAAGCTGGGCCCATCTTAGCATGCCATGTCCTCCATGTCCTACACCTAGGGTTGGAAGCATACCCCAATAAGAGGAGAGAAAACTAGACAACATCCACAAAAAGTTGGTATGTACATACTAAATATGGAGTTGAGCAATTTATGGAGTAATGGGACATCAAGTAAAGAATGCTTCCCATTGAAAAGATAAGGACTACCCAATCGGGAATAAAAGAATATGGATTTCAAAAATTGATAACCAAGAGATTATTTGCCATTAATAAAATAATAAAGTTGTGCCACACGAGAACATATAAAAAAATTAAGGCACACAGTGTAAGGACCCTGACCCACATTTTGGGATAACCCTGTTTGTTTTGCTTAACTATGTTGCTTAGCTCTTTTCTCTAATCATCTAAGATGTAATTAGGTCATGTTGGGAGCTTGAGTTCCTTGTTTGAGCTTCATGCTTGTATTTTGTGGAGAGGTTAGGTGCAAATTACAATTTACCCAAGACAGGGGTTGATGTGCAAGTTTGTCACCTATAGAGTGTTCCTTCTCTCTCTTGACATCATCTAGAGGAAAGAGAAAGAGATGGACATCTTGTTTAAGACTTGGATGAGTGGTGACATCCTCGGTGGTGTTTTGGACTCAAGTTTGAGGTGTATCTTACACCTAGGAGTGTTGTCTCGAGCTTGAGAACCTTGGAGAGGCCTTGTATCGGTTTGTGGGTGTCTTGAGGGATATCCTATCAGTTTGTGGCCATCGACCTTGACCTAGGGAGGTGACCTAGTGGGCAAGACATAATTCTTTTCACCTTGTTGCATGTGGCCTTTCTTTATGGACATGTGTCATCTAGAGTTCTTTGGTGGTGACACCTTTCCTTTGTTCTCTCTTTCATCCCTCTTGTATATATATCTCTTTCTCTCCATGCAAGAGAAACCTTTTGGTCATCTTTGCATTCTCTCCTTGGTGGCCGATCTTGAGCTTGATGAGTGCTCTCCCTTGGAGTTTGGTGGACGAGCCTAAGCTTGTGGTGTTCTCTTTTCATCTTCTTCCTCGGTAAGCCACAATCTTTAGCTCTTCTTTCTCTCTTTCTTTCTTCTTCTCGGGCACTGGACCTTGGTTACTTCTTTTCCCTCTCATGCTCTCTTAACCTTGGTCATATCTTCTCTCTTAGAGGTATTGTGGTGATCAAGCTTGAAGGGTCTTCTTCTACCTCGAGCTCGTGAAGCTCGAAGCTTGAGCTTGGAGCTTAAACATTGGTGGTGATCATTGAGGCGGGTTATATAACTCTAAACCCTCTTTGTTCTTATCACCTTTTACTGGTTATCTTGTTCTTCATTCTAGGCTCGTTATTGCTTGCATGCTAGTAACTCTTTTGGGTAATTTAATGTTCTGTTTTGGAAAATGAACTTTGCTTAGTTGCTACTTTGCGTTGCACTTTCTTTTGCAATGCTAGTAACGTCGTATTAAGGTTGAAGATGAGGTGGTCGATATGCTTGTGAGGCTGATATGTATGTGGAGGCTGACATGTAGGTTAGACTGTTAGGTTTTGGGTGGTCGTCACGACCTGTGACGCCCCTGGCCGTCACCCTTTGTGACAGGTCATCACAACCTTTGAAGACTTGCCTTGCAGATGGCCGTCATGCCTTGTTCATCCATGAGTCACCAGGCCTTCGTTCTTGGTTGTTACCTGACATAACGTTGTTGGTTGACATGTGATGAGGAGTGTAGTCATCATATCTTGGTGTTGTGACCCTGGGTACATTGTTGTGAGAGATGAACGTTGCTCGCCAGGGCTTTGCCCATCACAACTTGTCATTTTGATCATGTTGTGTTGAGAGATGAGCGTTGCCCAATACCTTGTGATACCCCTCTTTGGGCGTTGCTGCCCGATACGCCCATGGCCGTCACGAATTGGCGGTGCGGCCATGGGAGTGTTGTTTTGATGTGTGTTGCCCGATACACCAGCGAAACCTGTTATTCCCTTGATGTCTGTCACACCTATGGGTAGTGTTGCCCGATAAGGGGGTTGGCTGACACCCCTCTCCTTGAGGTGTTGTGCCCGATACACATACAGTGATACCTAAATCGATACACACCTTGGGAAGGTAGGTCGATACCCTACCTTGGTATGGATGCATGATACCTTTGAAGGAAAATATGATACCATATGTTAGAACCCTGGTCGATACCTTGTGGTAGTGTTTGAGATATACAATGTTAATGTTACGGTCACATCATATGATGTGATACCCTATGGAGTAGTTTTACGTATGATGATGAGAAATATGTTTCCATAATACCTTAACATACCTCATAACGGTGATGAAAGTGATAATCTAAGGGTAGTTGTTGATCCAACCTTGTAAACCTTAATCAAGTAAAGAGGAAACCCTAACCCTAAAGATGTGATGTATTATGCGTGGCATGGATCCTACAAGATGATAGTGTTAATGATGTATGACTTCTCTTATTGTGAGTTCCTAACCATGCAAGTGAAAGAATGTTATGCATATCCAGGTATGAGCTATGGTGGTTATGATCTTTTTGAATGGGCCTTGTTGATACTATTAAAAGAGGAATAAATGGTCTCACGACTTAATGATAACTTATTGCCTTGCATGAGATGTTTTCCATCAATGATGAGAGGAGGGGTTGTCACCCCAAGATATGTAGTCCTTGTGATGGACATTGGTTCTTGTAATGGACATATGATGAATAACCATCATAAAGTGATGTTGTGATGAGATCACACCTTATATGTTTTCGCATGTTCTGGTGATGAGTTATGCCCTTGTTTATGTAGATCTTGTTTAGAGGTTGTATGTTGTAACTTGATTGATACTGAAAGATGCATAAATTGGTCTAGATAATCAAGTGGAATCTAATAGTGTAGTTTGCCATGTGCCATAGATCCATTCAGTGTCAACATTTGATGAATGGTGAAATGAGTTTAACTCTGAGTGCATATTTTTGAATATGCAGGGTACAAGTCGAGTAATTTCTTGTATCCTTAAATACATGATGTGTGAGATGACCATGCATGAGTCACTCTCCTTATGGTATGGATGGCCATGTGTAAGCCAATCCTTTTTGTTAGAACGTCCATCCGTGAGCCTGTTCTTCTAGCATTGTACATGTACCAAGGTGGGCTAGTTATGATTATATATGTGGATGGACATGCGTGAGACAATCCCTAAATTTGACTATATGTCATTATCGTAGTTGACTGATATGTCTCTGCAGTGTTTTCTCTTGTGCTGACCAAGAGGTATGGTGAGGTCGGTGGATTTCGACTCTTCCATTAAACCTTGTATGGCACCAATTTTGACTTATCAAGTGGTCGGTGGGATTTGGGAGGTACGACTCAAATCCTTGAGGCATAATGAAATACATAATCTACTGTGTAGTATAATTGTATAGGTTCAAAACACAAAAACATTGGAAGAAACTTGCTTGATCTGTATACAACGTTGTTGATAGGAAATATACATGTTCTTCATATTCATTTTAAATTATTAAGATGTTCCATATATCAGATAGAAAATGCTCTTCCTGTTAATAGTCATTATCTGCTTCATATGATTGTAATCATACTGCTGCTTAGTTTATCTTAGTTGTGATAATAATAGAGTTGGTGGTGATTTATATCTCCCGCTGAGATTTGGAATCTCACCCTGTGGGTTTCCGACACCCTTTTTAGGTGGACGAGCATGAAGAGGTAGAGATTGTGCAACGAAGGTTGAGGAGCAACAAGAGGAGTAGTAGCTGATAAGGTTGGAAGTGCTACTGGATGTCTTTTATTGATAGAGTGCTAGAGTCATCCCTATACACTTGGGTCTTTAGGAATGTATCGTAGATGTTTCATGAACGTGCTTTCTTTATATGCCCCTTTGTATACCAGATATGGTGGGATTATGTATATATGTTCTAGAACAGATCTTTGGTTACAAGTTGATAACATGCCTTGTATATGCTTTGAGACATGAAAGGACTTATATGTGTAGGTTCTTACTATTTGGAAAGTTGATGAAAAAATGTTTTCATTTATAGTCTTTTCTGATAATACGCTTGTTAATCTTTCTTCTTCCATAGTTATGTTCTAAATAATCTCACTTTGTGTGGCACGAGGCATCACCTTCGCAACAGGGTTGGTATCAAAGCTTTAGGTTTGCTGAGTCTACAGGGACCTAGGACTGGGATTTGTGTCCGTTCTAGTGTCCTCCAGTCTGTCTTATAGTCACTTCGGCTTATGCAGAAGAAGAAGAAAAAGCTTAAATATGCCTGGAGAACACAAAGAACATGCTATCGAGAGCAGTGTTGCTGCACCAGGTGGTGGTTCAAGGAACCCAGCACGAGAAGATTGGGTGCCTGAAGCCCCCCAGTTTGACCTAGCCATGATAGAAAACCCTGCCTTTCAATCACTTTTTGGGCAGTTTATGGCAACGGTGACTCATACGACAGACAAGATGCCTACACCTCAGCCTAGGGCATCAGTTCCCCATACTGAATCTTCAGGTACTGGGAAGACTTTTGAGTGGCTTCGCCATGTTGGAGCGGTTGAGTATGCGGGAACAACTGACCCGACATATGCAAATTTGTGATTGACTGAGCTTGAGAAGGCTTTCAAGACCATGAGTATCCCTGAAGAGGATAAGGTGAAGCATATTGTGTACCTCCTGAGATGGAGTGCTGGCCATTGGTGGGCCATAGAGGAGGAGAAGAGACCCAATTTTGTGGTTGGTTGAGAGGAGTTTCGACGTGAGTTTGTTAGCTGATACTTTCCTCAGACGTACCTCGATGAGAAGATCAGTCAATTTGAGAGGATTCCACAGGGATCCATGATGATCAACGAGTATGCGGCAAAGTTTATGGAGTTGTTGAAGTTCTACCCTCACATGGCGACGACGGATGACGAGCGGATTTGTCATTTTGAGAAGGGGTTGAATGCTGAGATGTCTACTCTAGTTGCTACTTTGGAGAACCGAGAGAGGTTTTCTGCATTTATAGAATCTGTTAGGAGGATCGAATGATCTGTGAAGGAGAAGCAGGAGATGAGTTCCAAGAAGCGGTCTGCACAGTTTTAAGGACAGTCGCCAGGAGGTTTTAAGAAGTCGAAGTTTTTTGCACCACCAATTTTACAGAGGTTTAGTGCTTCAACACAGTGGTCACCGAGCAAGGGCAGAGGCCATAGTTTTCTGCCCTTAGGAGCCCAAAGTGTTGCGTCAACATCAGTGATAGGACCACCTAGGCCTTGGTATGTATACAAAACATGTTATAAGTGTGGACAAGTTAGGCATACCAAACCATTCTGTCCAGTGAAAGAGGATGAAGTGACCCAACAACCAAGGTAGGGCTCACAGAGACAATAGAATAGTGGCGTAGGAGGACGAGGACGTGGCCAAGCATCACAAGCCATATTGTCTTCTTAAGGAAACAGAGGATAGGGGAAACAACAAGCAACTACTAGGTTTCACACAATGAGTCACCCGGAGGCGGTGGTCAACTCGTGAGTGGTGACAGGTCAGATGGAGTTATTTTATTCTAATTTGTCTTCTTCTTTCTTTATATCTATTTTGGTTGACCCGGGTTCTACAAACTCTTTTATCGCACATGAAGTGCTTAGTAGTTTTCCTTTTCCTGTTAGTAGTAAGAAATATAGTTTGTTGTTAGAAACCCCATTGGTTGGTTCTGCAGTGTTGTAGGATATGTGTCCTTCCTGTGTTCTCTCTTTTTCGGGGCACATCATTCAAGTGGATCTCACACCACTTGACATGCATGGATTCAATGTGATCCTTGGAATGGATACCCTGGAGAAGTATAGAGTGGTCTTGGATTGTAGTTCCAAGCAAGTGACGTTTGTGGATGGTAGTGAGACGTAGATATTTCAAGGAGATAGGAAGATTCTTCCAATGTATCTTATATCAACTATGGTAGCAAGGAAGCTTCTGAGATATGGTTGTGAAGCGTTTTCGGCACACGTGATGGATACTGGGGCAAGGAGTCCTAGTATTCAGGAGGTTCTGGTGGTTAGGGAGTTTGAGGATGTGTTTTGTGAGGAGTTTCTAGGTGTTCTCCCACCCCAAGAGATTGATTTTGAGATCGGTCTGGTCCTCGAAACACAACCCATAGCTCAGACACCATACATGATGGCTCCAAGAGAGATGGCAGAATTGAAGAGATAGTTGCAAGAACTACTTGACAAATGTTTCATCAGACCGATTACATCGTCATGGGGTGCTCCAGTGTTGTTTGTGAAGAAGAAGTATGTGTCTATGAGGTTGTTCATAGATTATAGGCAGTTGAACAAGGTTATGATAAAGAATAAGTATCCCTTGTTGAGGATAAATGATCTGTTTGATCAGTTGTGAGGCACGACGGTATTCTTGAAGATAGATATGAGATTAGGATATCATCAGTTGAGGATCAAGGAGGATGACATACCAAAGTCAGCTTTTAGGACAAGATATGGTCACTATGAGTTTGTGGTTATGCCGTTTGGGCTGACCAATGCCCCAGCATCATTCATGGATTTGATGAGAATGGTGTTCCAACCGTTCCTTGATTAGTTTGCGGTGGTTTTCATAGATGATATCTTGATATATAGTCATGATCATCAGCAACATGAACAACATCTTTGTCAAGCATTGACAATGTTGAGACAACACCAGCTCTATGCCAAGTTTAGCAAGTGCGAGTTTTGGTTGAGGGAGGTAGCTTTCTTGGGACATGTTATATCTGTAGAAGGAGTGTGTGTGGACCCTAATAAAGCAGAGTTTGTGACAAAGTGGGGGCAACCTAAGACGTTGATAGAAGTGCGCAGTTTCCTAGGACTGGCAGGATATTATCAGAGGTTCATCAAGGACTTCAGCGCTATCACCCTACCCCTAACAAAGTTGACAAGGAAGGATGTGTCGTTCGTTTGGGATGACAAATGTCAACGTGCTTTTTAGACGTTGAAGGAGAAGTTGACAAGTGCACCGGTTTTGGTTTTTACTGAGCAAGGAAAAGGATACATCGTCTTTTGTGATGCATCCATGAATGATTTGGGTTGTGTGTTGATGCAAGACAAGCAAGTGGTTTCTTTTGCTTCTCGATAACTTAAGAAACACGAGGAGAATTACCCGACCCACGATTTGGAGCTAGCTGCAATGGTTCATGCGTTGAAGATTTAGAGGCATTGTCTGTTTGGGGAGAAGTGTCAAATCTTCACGGATCACAAGAACCTGAAGTACATCTTTTCACAATAAGAGTCGAATATGAGATAGCGTCATTGGATGGAGTTGATCAAAGACTAAAACTGTAAGATTGATTATCATCTAAGAAAGGTGAATGTCATAGCATATGCGTTGAGTAGGAAGTCTTCATCCTCATCCATAGATAAAGGCCAGTTGAGTTCTTTGATGTGCCACAAGCGAGACATGTTGGTTTCCTTGCGTCAGATGAATACCAAGTTGGAAGTCTCCTTTTTAGCGAGATTGTTGGCACAGTTGCAAGTGAAGCCTACGCTGAGACAACAAATCAGAGAGGTACAACAAAAGGATGTTGTGGTATAAAAAATTAGATCATAGTTCGGCAGTGAGAAATGTGATGGTTTTTACGAGTCAGATGATGGGCCAGTTTATTACCATAACATGATAGTGGTTCCTGATGCTAATGATCTAAGGAAAATGGTATTGGAGGAGGCTCATTCATCTATCTATGATATGCATCCAGGTAGTACCAAGATGTACTACAATATGAAGGATATGTATTGGTGGCCAAGCTTGAAGAAAGATGTAGTTGAGTTCATTGCAAGATGTGAAACATGTCAACAAGTCAAAGCTGAGCATCAGAAGCCTGCAGGAACGTTGCAACTGTTGCCAATACTTTAGTGGAAATGGGATCATATAACTATGGATTTTGTGGTTGGTTTGCCTAGGACAACCAAGGGTTATCATTCCATTTGGGTGATCATTGACAGGTTGACCAAGTCAGCACATTTCCTTCCTATAAAGGCAGCATTCACAATAGAGAAGCTTGCCCAAGTCTATGTGGATGAGATAGTGTGCTTGTATGGTGTTCCATCTACTATTGTGTCTGATAGAGGTCCTCAGTTTACGAGTCTCTTTTGGGAGCAACTGAACACAACTTTGGGTACATAGTTAAAGTTCAAAATTATTTTCCACTCGCAGACAGATGTTCAATCTGAGAGGACCATCCAGACCTTAGAGGATCTAATGAGGGCTTGTGTTCTTCAGTTCTTAGGAAACTGAGATGTACATCTAGTTTGATAGAGTTTTCCTACAACAACAACTATCAGAGTAGTATTGACATGGCACCATATGAGGCGTTGTATGGGAGACGTTACAGATCTCCATTGTGTTGGTATCAGATGGGTGAATATTATCTTGTCGGTCTTGAGCTTGTGTAGCCGATGACAGAGAAGATCAAAGTGATACAACAACAGTTGAAAGCAACACAAGACAGGCAGAAGTCGTATGCAGATAATTTTTGTAGACCCTTGGAGTTCCAAGTGGGAGACAAGGTATATCTGAAGGTCTCTCCTTGGAAGTGTGTTATGAGGTTTGGGAAGAAGGGTAAGTTGGCTCCCAGTTATATGGGACCTTACCTAGTGATGGCACATGTTGGAAAGGTAGCTTACCGGTTGGAGTTTCCACCTGAGTTGCACAAGTTACATCCAATGTTCCATGTCAGTATGTTGAGGAAGTGTCATCCAGATATAGAGTTAGTGTTACAACCTATGGAGGTGGAGCTTGATGACCGAAAAGTGAAGAAGTTGAAGAGAAAGGACCTTTTGCTTGTGAAGGTTCTTTGGCATCATCGTGGTGTTAAGGAAGCCACATGTGAACTTGAGGAAGAGATGAGGAGAAAGTAACACTCCCTTTTCTCTTAGGATTTGGGGGGTGAAATCCTTGTTAGGGGTTTATGGATCCTAAGGACCCTGACCCATGTTTTAGGATAACCCTATTTGTTTTGCTTAACTATGTTGCTATGCTCTTTGCTCTGATCATCTATGATCTAACTAGGGCATGATGGGAGCTTGAGTTCCTTATTTGAGCTTCATGGTTGTGTTTTGTGGAGAGGTTTGGTACAAATTGCAATTTACCCAAGATAGCGGTTGATGTGCAAGTTTTCCACCTCTAGAGTGTTCCTTCTCTCTCTTGACATCATCTAGAGGAAAGAGTAGGAGACAGACATCTTTTTTGAGCCTTGGATGAGTGGTGAAATCCTGGGTGGTGTTTTGGGCTCAAGTTTGAGGTGTATCTTACACCTAGGAGTGTTGTCTCGGGCTTGAGAGTCTGGGAGAGGCCTTGTATCGGTTTGTGGGTGTCTTGAGGGATATCCTATTGATTTGTGGCCCTAGGGTTTCATCCCTATCGGTTTGTGAAGGGAGTGGGTGTGTGTATCGGCCTCGACCTAGGAAGGTGACCTAGTGGGCGAGACATGGTTCTGATCACCTTGTTGAATGATGATGCATGTGGCCTTTCTTCATAGACATGTGTCATCTAGAGTTTTTTTGGTGGTGACACCTTTCCTTTGTTCTCTCTTTCATCCCTCTTGTATATATATCTCTTTCTCTCCATGAAAGAGAAACCTTTTGGTTATCTTTTCTTTCTCTTGTTGGTGGCCGATCTTGAGCTTGAGGAGTGCTCTCCCTTGGAGCTTGGTGGACGAGCTTAAGCTTGTGGTGTTCTCTTTTCATCTTCTTCCTTGGTAAGACATGATCTTTAGCTCTTATTTCTCTCTTTTTTTCTTTTTCTTGACCAAGGACCTTGGTTACTTATTTTTCCTCTCATGATCTCTTAACATGGGTCCTATCTTCTCTCTTGGAGGTGTTGTGGTGATTGAGCTTGAAGGGTCATCTTCTACCTTGAGCTCGTGAAGAGCTTGACCTTGGAGCTTGGTGGTGATCCTTGAGGCAGGTTATATAAATCTAAACCCTCTTTGTTATTATCACCTTTTACTGGCTATCTTCTTCTTCAGTCTTGGCTCATTATTGCTTGCATGCTAGTAACTCTTTTGGGTAGTTTAACATTCTATTTTGGAAAATGAACTTTTCTTAGTTGCTGCTTTGCATTGCACTTTCTTTTGCCTTGCTAGTAACGTCATGTTGAGGTTGAAGATGAGATGGCCGATATGCTTGTGAGGCCGATATGTATGTGGCGGCTGACATGTAGGTTAGACTGTTAGGTTTTGGATGGCCGTCACGACCTGTGATGCCCCTAGCCATCACCCTTTGTGATAGGTCGTCACCACCTTTGACGACTTGCCTTGATGATGGGCGTCATGCCTTGTTCATCCATGAGTCATTGGGCCTTTGTTCTTGGTTGTTACCCGGCATAACATTGCTGGCAGACATGTGATGGGAGTGTAGTCATCATAGCTTGGTGTTGCGACCCTGGGTACGTTGCTGTGAGTAATGAACGTTGCTCACCAGGTCTTTGCTCATCACGACTTGGCATTTTGATCATGCTGTGTTGAGAGATGAGCATTTCCTGATACCTTGCGGCAC
Organism: Alisma plantago-aquatica; assembly: GCA_963693085.1. Lineage (NCBI taxonomy): Eukaryota > Viridiplantae > Streptophyta > Magnoliopsida > Alismatales > Alismataceae > Alisma > Alisma plantago-aquatica. The sequence continues at coordinate 218,950,575 of OY856409.1, forward strand.
CCCTCTTTGGGCATTGCTACCCGATACACCTATGTCCGTCATGAATTGGTAGTGCGACCATGGGAGTGTTGTTTTGATGTGTGTTGCCCGATACACCAACGATGCCCGTTATTCCCTCGATGCCTGTCACACCTCTGGGTAATGTTGCCCGATAAGGGGGCTCGCCGATACCCCTCTCATTGAGGTGTTATGCCTGATTCACATACAATGATACCTAAATCGATACACACCTTGGGCAGGTAGGCCGATACTCTACCTTAGTATGGATGCCCGATACCTTTATAGGACAATTCGATACCCTATGTTGGAATCCTAGTCGATACCTTATGGTAGTGTTTGAGATATACCATGTTGATGTTAACATCCCAAGGTATGATGTGGTACCCTATGGAGTAGTTGTACGTATGATGATGAGAAATATGTTTCCATAATCCGTTAACATATCTCATAATGGTGATGAAAGTGATAATCTAAGGGTAGTTGTTGATCCAACCTTATAAACCTTAATCAAGTAAAGAGGAAACCCTAACCCTAAAGATTTGATGTATTATGCATGGCATGGATCCTACGAGATGATAGTGTTAATGATGTATTACTTCTCTTGTTGTGAGTTTCTAACCATGCAGGTGAAACAATGTTATGCATAGTCAGGTATGAGCTATGGTGGTTATGACCTGTTTGAATGGGCCTTATTGATACTCTTGAAAGAGGAACAAATGGTCTCATGACCTAATGATGGCTTATTGACTTGAATGAGATATTTTCCCTCAATGATGAGAGGAGGGGTTGTCACCCCGAGATATGTAGTCCTTGTGATGGACATTGGTCCTTGTAATGGACATATGATGAATAACCGACATAAAGTGATGATGTGATGAGATCACACCTTATATGTTTCAGCATGTTCTGGTGATGAGTTATGCCCTTGTTTATGTAGATCTTGTTTATAGGTTGTACATTGTAACTTGATTGATGCTAAAAAATGCATAAATTGGTCAAATTAATCAAGTGGAATGTAATAGTATAGTTTTCCATGTGCCATAGATCCATTTAGTGTCAACATTTGTTGAATGGTGAAACAAGTTTAACTTAGAGCGCATATTTTTTAATATGCGGGGTATGAGTTGAGTAATTCCTTGTATCCTTAAATACAAGATGTGTGATATGGCCATGCCTGAGTCGATCTCATTGTGGTATGGATGGCCATGCGTGAGCCACTCCTTTTTGTTAGAACGGCCATGTGTGCGTCTATTCTTGTAGCATCGTACTTGTACCAAGGTGGGCTAGTTATGATTATATATGTGGATGGCCATGCGTGAGCCAATCCCTAAATTTGACTATATGTCATTATTGCAGTTGACCGATATGTCTCTGCAGTGTTTTCTCTTGTGCCGATCAAGAGGTGTGGCGAGGTCATGGATTCTGACTCTTCCATTAGATCTTGTATGGAACTGATTTCAACTTATCAAGTGGTCGGTGGGATTTTGGTGGTACGACTCAAATCCTCGAGGCATAATGAAATATGTAATATATCGTGTAGTATAATTGTATATGATCAAATCATGAAAACATTGGATGAGGCCTTTCTTGATCTTTATACAATGTTGTTGACAGGAAATATACATGTTCTTCATATTCCTTTTAAATTATTAAGATGTTCCATAAATCAGACAATATATGGAACAGACCAGTTGTTCTGAAGAAATGGCGCTTGGGTGAAATACAGCATAAGACTATTCTGGAAAATGTCCCGATTTGGGTTAATATATGGAATCTACCTATTGAACTCTGGGATGCTAAATCCTTTGAGCGGATTGGGTCTTTTTTGGGTGTCCCAGTAAAAATGGATGAAGGAACATTCTCTATGAGATGCGTGGAAGCTGCTCGCATATTGGTCATTATGAATAGGAATGCGAAATTTCCAAAATCCGTTACTCTGATGAGCGATGAGGGAGACGAGCATCTGGTTTCATTGTCTTATGACTGGATTCCCCACAAGTGCAGAGTTTTTGGTTTTCTGGGACATGGAGATTGCAGAGAAGTTACCCCCCCTGAAAAGAAACGCAAAAGGGTTCAGAACTCAGAGGAAGGTTTGGGAAGTTAAGGTAAATCATATCACAGTTCGTGAAGATGAAGAACAGAGAAACAGTACTGAAGAGGATGCCACTTTTGTTGTTGAGGAAATCACTGATGATAATGAGATGTTGCAGAAGAAAGAGAGACTATCCAAGAGTGTTCCAGCTATAGAAGATTTGAAGCTATCGGAGGAAGTTAATAAAGATGAAGGAATGACAGTCGTTGATCCTGGAAACCAGGGTTCAGGTCCTTCCACTCCAAATCCGACCCATGTTTCTGCAATGAAATCGCCAGATAGTGAATCTAGCTCCCAGGCTTCATCTAGTGCTGCGATTAATTTCCAAAAGGCTCCGCCTAGATGTCAGGGGAAGTTGAACACTGGTATTATTGTTGAATCATCTTCAAAATATTCTCCTGTCAATAGAGAGTTATCTATGACTTCAAAAAGTACTGAGGCTGCCAGTCCAACAGCCGAGTTTATTAAATGACTCATTTAGCGATATCCTCCTGGAATGTTAGGGGAATTAGCAACAAACTCCTAAGTGTCCAGGAGGAGGTCAGGAGGGCAAAATGTGATATTTTTGTCCTTGTTGAAACTAAATTAAGAAGTAATAAGATAGAGAAAGTGATGAATAAGTTTTTTGCTGATTTCAAGTGGATTTCGAATAGCACATCTCATGCTCTAGGCAGAGTTGTTGTTCTGTGGAGAGAGGAGTCTTGCAGTGTTACTAAAATCAGTGAAGGGGATCAGGTCGTGCACTTTAATGTTGAAAAGGATGACATTACTTTGAATGTTTCTGCTGTTTACGGGCATAATGGTGATTATGATAGAGCCACTCTTTGGAGGAATCTTGAAGTCAGTAATCTGAATTCTTCTGGCCCTTGGGTGATCATTGGAGATTTTAATGCGGTTAGGAAGAATGAAGAGAGAATCAATACTCAACCTCCTACCAAGAAGTCCATGGATGACTTTAATGATTTTGTTTTAGATAATTGCGTTATGGAGATGGAGTTAAACGGGCCGTTTTTCACCTGGGATAATCGGCAAGAAGGGGACAAGTTTATTGCCTCGAAGATTGACAAAGTTCTTTATAATGAAGAGTTTCTGAGGAGATTTACTAGATTCCATGGTGAGTCTATTTCTAATACGATCAGCGATCATAGAAGGATCATGTTATCTATTGGAGAATCGAGGAATTTTAGAACGCCTTTTAGATTTATTAACAGTTGGGGAAATCATAGTGATTTTCAGGACATTCTGAAAGAAAGTTGGGGGCTGGAGATTGAAGGTTATGCTATGTTCAAGCTCTACAGAAAGCTGGATAATTTAAAGAATAATCTCAAGGTGTGGAACAGGAATATTTTCAGTAATGTGCATGATAATGCTATGGCTGCAAATATGGCTGCTTTGGACGCCCAAAATCTGTCGGATATGAACCCTACTGATGATATCTTGAGAGCAAATGCTAACGCTCTTAGAAAGGAGGCCAGGAAGGCGTTGGACAAGGAGGAAGCTCTGTACAGGCAAAAGTCTAGAATTCAGTGGCTTAAAGAAGGGGACTCCAATTCTAAGATTTTTTATTCCTCACTTAAAATGAGAAGGGTTAGAAATACTATCAATTGCCTTAGTATTGGGGATAATATCTCTAAAGATAATGATGTGATTAGAGATTACACTGCTGGTTTTTATGAAGATCTTTTCTGCAAGGTTGACCAAGGGCATGTTTGGGTTGGTGATTGGAGTGGGCCTCAGATATCTAATGAGCAGAACAATCTATTAACTAGGATGGTCACGAGAAAAGAGCTTGATGATGTTGTTCATGAGTTAAATGATGATAAAAGTCCTGGTCCTGACGGTTTTAATGGGTTTTTCTTTAAGATTGCCTGGAAGACTATTGGGGATGATGTGTTTAATGCTGTTAGTGAGTTTTTCTTGAATGGGAGCATGCTTAAGGAAGCTAATAGGACCTTTTTGACTCTCCTGCCTAAAGGCTCTGATTCCAATCTTATCACTAACTGGCGGCCTATTGCCTTGTGTAATGTCTTCTATAAACTCATTTCCAAGATTCTGACGAATAGGCTGCAGATTTGTCTTCCTACTATTATTGATATGAATCAGTGTGCATTTGTGAAGGGAAGAAGTATTAAAGATGCTATCTTACTCACTAATGAGATCATCAGTGATATTAAAAAATAGAATGTTAGGTGTATGTGTATCCAGGCTGATATCTCCAAAGCCTATGATTCTGTGAGCTGGAAATATCTTTTCTCTATTATGTTCAAAATGGGTTTCTCTCCAAAATGGATTCGTTGGATTGAAGTGATTTTTAGAACTTCTTCTTACCAGGTGCTTGTTAATGGTGAAGCCACAAGAACTATTTTTCCCTCTAATGGTGTTAGGCAGGGTGATCCTATAGCACCTTACCTGTTCACCATAGCTATGCAAGGATTCTCTGAATTGATGAAGAGAGATCTTATGATATCCCCTGCTCAGATTTCTAAGAATTTGAAATGTTCGCATCTTATTTTTGCTGATGATCTGATGATTTTTACCAGGGCTGATGTTACTAATGCGGAAGGTATTAGGATGCTTCTTGACAGTTTTGGCTCTATGTATGGTCTCCACGTCAGTAGTAACAAGAGCATGATCATCATGGGTGTGAATGATGATGGTGATGAGATTTCTAATATCCTTGGCATAAAGATGGGCAATATGGATGATACTAAATACCTGGGGCTACCTCTTTTCTATGGTAAGTTGAGCAAGAAACATTGTGAGAAACTGGTGGACAGGCTTAAGAAACGTATGGAAGGATGGAAGGCTAAGTTGTTGTCTCTGGCTGGGAGGGTTGAATTGGTTAAGTCTACTTTATCCTCTATGTATCTTTATTGGGCCATGGCGTTTCCTATTCCGTGTTCTACTCTTGATGAGATTGACAAGATCTGCAGGAATTTTATCTGGGGCTATTCTGATAATAAAGCCAACCTGCACCTTATTAAGTGGGAAGATGTCACTCTACCTAAGAAGGAAGGAGGTCTGGGTGTAAGGAAAAGTAAGGAAGTTGTGAATGCTTATCTTGCTATGAATGCTTGGGATATTGCTAGGAAAAAAGATTCTTTATGGGTCAAATGGATTAATGAAAAGTATCTCAAGAGAGAGTCTTTTTGGAGAGTACAGAATTCTCCCAACTTTTCCTGGTTGTTCAATAATATTATTCGGAGCAGGGGCTGTCTTCTTAATTTGGTTGAGTTTAAGGTGGGAAATGGAAAGAGTATTGACACTTGGGGTGATCCTTGGATTAAAGGCAAGTTTCTGAGTGATATTCTGGATGAAAGTATTTCTATTACTGCTGGTATCTTGAAGAATACTCGTTTGAGTATGTTTATCACCAATGGTGAGTGGAAAGTTAAAGACTCTAGGTATTCTCATAGGCTGCGTGAGATTCTGGATACTGTCCCTATTTGCAATGATAATGAAGATGAGATCTTGCTGAAGGGTGTCAAGAATCCTAATTTCAAATTCTTTTGGGAATGTATTAGGATCAAGAAGAATGAAGAGAGGATTTTTAAGTGGATTTGGCAAAGCAAAAGTAACATGAGTTCTAAGTTTCATATGTGGAAGGCTACCCACAATAAGATTCCTACTTCTGATTACATTAGAAGGAGAGGGATTCCTGTTACTTCTATCTGCTTTCTTTGTATGAATGCTTATGAAGATACTGACCATATTAGCTTCAATTGCAGCTATTCCATTAGTTTGTGGGAGATGGCTAAGAGAAAGGGGTTGGTTAGTGATATCCCCAGGAGTTGGGATGCTATTGCGGATTTGAATATTTTGAAGGATGACATTGCTATACCTATCATTTTGCTTCATTGTTGGCGGGAAAGAAATAGTAGAGTGCATGATAATAGGTACAAGAACCCTGATGTCCTTTGGAAAGAGATTGAGAATGATGTCAAGATGATATCTATGTGATTTGGTGTTGTTGTTTCTGTGGGAGGTTTAAGGTTTGTGTTTTGATGAGTTCTGTCTTGAGGCTGGTTGTTCCTCCTGGTTGGCTGTTTGGTATGCTTTGGAGGTTGCTGTTCCTATTGTGGATAGTTGGATCGGTTGGTCAGTGGTGTTGGATGCCTGTTTGGTGTTTTTTCTGTGCTGTTCTGAGCTTGTCCCTTTTTTTTTGGTGGTGCTGTGAGGGTCGAGTCACCATCCTTTGAGGATGTCGTCGCTCCCCTCCTTTATCCATCTTCAAGCTTGGGTTTTCCTCTATTTATGATTCTGGTTTCTTCTTGGGTTCTTTTTGCTGTTCGTTGGCAGCTGGAGGAGGTTGCTGGTTGTTGTTCTCTTTGGCAGAGCTGCTGTTTCTGATTGACCTTATTGGTTGGTTTTTTAGATGGGGGAGCTACTGTTCTGCTGGTTCTGCTTGATCTTCTTGGACGGTTCTGTTCTGAAAGGAGAAGGGCTTGCTCTGTAGGTGTCTTTGCTTGCTGCAGTAGGGGGCGTATGCTGTCGCATTTCTCCTTGTGGTCGTTGAGGTGGAAGGTTCGGTTTAGTGGATATTTTTGGTGTTGAGAGATTTGTGTCCCCTTTTTTGCTTGATCCTTTTGGTTGTGTTGTTGTTGGGGCTTCCTGTTGGTCAGTTCCTATCTGTTTGTGATGAGTTTTTTTGCTCTGTGTGTGTTCCTTGCTGCTGCAGTAGGGGCATTTGCTGATCTTTGTGGTATTTCCTCTCTTCTTCTTGGATGGTGGTTGAGAGGGTCGAGTCCCCATCCTGTGTGGATGTCGACGCTCCCCTATCAACCCATCTAGATGTTCTGTCCTGGGTTTTATGGTCGTGTGGATGAGCTGTGCTCTGGATGGAGTGTTGTTTCTTCGGTTTGACAGTTTCCCTGTGGCTTGCAAGCGTGCTTGCTGTGTTGCTATGTTTGTTTGCAGATGCTGTTCTTGCTGAAGTCCGTGCCTGGTGGAGCCTTCCTAGCCCTGAAGCTTATCTTATGTCGGTTGTTCTTAGTGCTCTGGAGGTTCTGAAGTTTCTTTTTTTGAGAAGCTGGGACCTTGGATGTTCTCGCTCATATATTCTGGGTTTCCCTTTGCTCTTGTTCTGTGGTCTATTGTTTATTCTTTGTAGGCTCTTGGAGGTTTTGTCCCCCTTTAGACAGTTTTTTTGTACAACCTTTTTCTTTTCCACATTTCCTATTGGGAATGAGTGCATTGTATATACCACCTTTATAGAAAATGAAAAAAAAAGCAAGACGAGTTTATCCGACCAAAAAAAAAATCAGACAATAAACGCTCTTCTTGTTAATAGTCATTATCTGCTTCTTATGATTGTAATCATAATGTTGCTTAGTTTATCTCAGTTGTGATAATAATAGAGTTGGTGGTGAGTTATATCTCCCACTGAGATTTGGAATCTCACCCTTGGGTTTCCCACACCATTGTAGGTGGATGAGCACGAAGAGGTAGATATTGTGTAGTGGAGGTCAAGGATCAACAAGAGAAGTAGTAGATGATAACATTGGTAGTGCTGCTAGATGTATTTTGTTGATAGAGTCCTAGAGTTGTCCCTGTACACTCGGGTCTTCAAGAATATTTTGTAGATGTTTCGCGAATGTTCTTTCTTTATATGCCCCTTTGTATAGTAGATATGGTGGAATTATGTATATATGTTCTAGAACAATCTTTGGTTACAGGTTGACAACATGCCTTGTATATGCTTTGAGGCATGAAAGGACTTATATGTGAAGGTTCTTGTTGTTTGGCAGGTTTATGAAAAAGGTTTAAATGTATAGTGTTTTCTGATAATACACTTGTTAATCTTTCTTCTTCCATGGTTATGTTCTGAGTAATCGCGCTTTGTGTGGTTCGGGGTGTCACCTTTGTGACACACAACCCTTCAATAATATCATCAACCCACATGCATGTGATATAATCATAACACTAGAACAATATAAAGTCAATGGAGACCAAGCCTCACAACTTGAAACCTCATACAGAATGACATACTGCCAAACTCCCAATATATAAAGGTGGGCCAAGCCTCAAAAACTTGAAACCTGGGTATGGGAACACAACATCCATCCCAAAAACATAATAAGTCCAAATAACCCAAAAACCAATGTACTTACACTACTCTAGGGCTTCTGAATCACTTAACATGCTTAATGTAGAGGCAAGTAAAAAGTATAGTTAGAATAAACAAGATTTGTCACCACATAAATGGCAATATAAGCAACCACCACAAATGGGAAAAAAGAGCATGTATCACCAAGTAAAGTTCCACCATGAAACAATATATAGGATAGAGTCCAAAAGAATGTCCATCATAATAAATTGATCATAGATCATAAACAAATAAGATATTCCACAAGAAATATGTTCTCAAAAGAGAAAGGAATATTGCGTAGGCTATTGTCCATAGGACCTAGAGAAAGTTGATTTAGGTGAATTGCAAAAAAAGAATAATAGGAGGTGCAAACACACCTTATTTCATAGCCTAGAAACACTCTTCACCAACCCTGTTGTTTCCAATATCAATTTTACCTAATTATAACTTATTTACATGTATTAAAATTTTGAGATTCATATAAATGTAATGAAACCCTGATTCTAGATATTTCTAGAAAACATCATATTTTGACTATGAAAACTACACCAAATGATTTATTAGATTTTCCTAATCAAGAAAACATATTTATTTGCTATATTTGGAGTTAAGACGAATTAGTTACCAATTTTAGGGCTTTTTATATTAATTAATTAGATTCTCAAAAATCCATTATTGAAAATATGGGAATCAGGCTTTAAAACTACTTTTATTATAAATAACACATTTTTTTATTCGAAAATATATTTTTACTTAATTTTTGGGCAAGTGGATTAAAAGATATAATTTTTATAAAATTGACCAATCAAGAAATTAGAAAATGCCAAATAAGTGAAAAGAATTTGCATGAGAGGGAGAGAGAGAGGGGAAAGAGGGACCTGGTCAAGCGGACCTGGCCCAATCACGGGTAGCCAAATCGGCGGTCAGCGGCTCGGTTTGACTTGCTCAAAGCACAAAAAATCTGGGCAAAAATACCAAATTGACCCTTGGTAGAATAAAAAGGAGCAAAGTGAGGTGAAGGGCAAAGGAGGAAAACCACCCTTCCCCTACTCAACTAACATTGTTGTAGAGTCAAGAAGCACAACGGTGACCAAAATTGGGGAAATCCACACAAGGTCACGATTTGAGAAAACAAGAGCAAAGAAAGAATGAGAGGGATCCTGCGAACTCACATATCCTCTCAATTGTGGTGTTGGTGTTGTCAAGGACCATAGAAGAGTGTCACAAGCTCAGGCTTAAAACCGGATCGACTATGATTGAAATAGAAACAAATGACAAAATTGGGAGAGGAGGAAGACTATGTAAGGTGCGGCGGAACTGGGATACAACCCCCTATTTATATGGTTGAGGTCTAGGGTTTCTTCACTTTGGCCGTGAGAATGTGTGTCCCATGCTATTGGGCATTTCTTGATTCTTCACTGATAGGGCCCAAATTAGGTATAAATGTGCATGGAATCCAAAGAGGAAACCAACAACGAAGAAATCTTGTTCAGAGATGAATCATAGAGGAAGAAAATCTAAAAATACTAGCAGCCCAAAACAAGCTTGTTTCCCTTCTCGGCTCGGGCTAGGAGACGACTCTTGAGCCGTCCGATTAAGGGGTGAGTGAATCTCGACCGTCAATTTGCATGGAAAAAAGAAAATTAAAAGAAATAAGGCGCATGACAGATTAAATGTTTTCCTAATTGAATTTGAATAAAGTGGTGATATAATTATGTAAATTTTCTCTCTCTTCTTTTAGGGGTGCAAACAAACTCCAAAATCAATGAAATTTGGAAATTAAGCTAATTTGAGTATGTAGAATCTGAATATGCAATTAAATTTTCCTTTTGAAGACTTTAGATATTTTATTTAATTATTTTAAAGTAAAACACATTTTCTCTTTCTTAAAGCATTATAGACTTCTATAATTATCCAATTAATTTGAAACTTCATCCTCAAGCAAACTAAAACATGTGGAACACTAATTGGCCATTAATTTTATCTTTTAGGATTATTTTTTACATTATTTAATGTTTTGGCCTTCAACTACACTTTCTCTCTCCTTAACATATTAGAATATTATAGATGGTCCAAATTAGTTGAAAAATCACATATAGTCTTATCTTAACATGTAGATTTTGAATATATGATTAGTTTTCTCTTTTAGAGTCATTAAAAATATTATTTCATATTTTGAAGGAAAATCACTTTTCCTTTTCTAAATAAAATAGATATGGTTAATATTATCCTGAATTTGTGAAACTTGGCCTCCAAGCCAAAACATATAAAAAAATAAATATGAAGTTATTCTTATCCAATTAGTATTCCTATTATGAGTTTTGCATAATTAGTATTTTTGGCCCATCATTATTTTAATTAACATGTTATTTCATCATTAGAATTACCATTCTTCCAATATCATCATATTAAGGATATATGTCATTTTTATGCACGAAATCTTATATATTTATCTTTTATCTCATTTAGTTTATTAATTCTATATTTGTTTGGATAATGTAACATTTTTTCTCAATTATGAACACATAATCCTCATGTCCATATTAATCAACATTATCTCATGTGACATATTATGATGTATCCTTTATTGATCTTATGATTAATATGAGGGTATTATGTCATATTTGGTTATATGTATACATGTTAGGTTGATTTATGTTAGGGTTTCAATTAACCACTATTAGGTATATCTTTATCCTTGTTTGGCTAAGCCAAAAGAACTAAACTTTATATCCTTCAAGGCATGAGATCGGGGTCAAGAGGCTAGGTTTCGATTCATTACAACATTCCACCCCTTAAAAGGATTTCGTCCTCAAAATCTAATCATCCATACTTCATAAACCAACTACTCTCCACCCCTTAAAAGGATTAACCTTAAATACAAACTAAACAACTCTGAAAAAAATTAGGGTTTCATATTAATCTTTTAGTTGTGAATACTTTTTATGTCGTTCGTTGATCAAGCATCTAACTAAAATGTCATACCAGGCTAGGGTTGTGTTTTAGGCCCTTGTGTATCCAACCTAACAACCCTAAGATTCACATTATCAACCAAAAAGTCATAGGGTACAAAGGGTAGGTTCACTACACCTTTATGTTAGATCTTGACACCTAGTTGCTATTGCTTGGAAGAAGAAAAGACGTTAGAGAAGAAAAGATCTGGGAGAAGATTCTACTTGCTAGATTTTTGTTGTCACTGTTGGGGTTTGTTGGTTGCCTAATGGAGTAGAGGGGAGTGCTTGGGTTTGATGTTTGATCACCCTGGTAAGAAAGTTCTATGAAAAAGGTGGTGATCATGGATGTTCTTAGTTACATCCTTGTATTTTTTAGAGTTTGTAGCAAGCTGAATCTTGTCCAATTCATTCAACTCTAGCTTGTGCTTCTCCCCTTTGATAGATAGGTAAAAATTTAACTTCTTTACAACCTGTTTAGCTCTATGCTCCAATTCCATGATCACATGATAGGCCAAACCATAGACCAATATATAAAGGGTTGTGCCAATAGGTGTTTCAAAATTCATCCTATAAGCCCAAAGAGCATCATTTAGTTGCATGGTCTAGTTTGTTATACTGCTAGGGATGACATTTTGTAATATCATTTTAATTTCCCTTTTTGACAACTATACTTGGCCTTGTGTTTGAGGGTGATATGGAGTGCCTACTTAGTGATTAACTTCATATTTTCTCAATAACTCTCCAAATATCATGTTAGTAAAATGGGAGCCTCCATCAGTAATGATCACCTTGGATACTCCAAACATGCAAAAAATGTTGTCTTTTACATAATGCATATCACTTGTGCATCATTGGTGTGGGTAAGAATTGCTTCTACCCATTTCGACACGTAATCAACGACAACCTAATTATAAAGATTAGAATTAGATGACACAAATGGCCCCATGAAATGTATTCCCCAAGCATCAAATACCTCAACTTCCTAAAACATGCATAGGGGAATTTCATGTCCCTAGAAATGTTGTCCGTGCATTGGAACTTCAACCTCCTAACAAATTAGTATGTGTATTTAAACAAATATGTCCAATAAAATTCACTCTCCAACACTTTTTCAGTCATCCTTGAACTAGAATAGTGACCCCCAGTGGACATTGAGTGGCAATGAGAAAGAGTGCTCTCAAAATCACACTCAGGAAAACATTTCCTCAATATTCTATCTCGAAACTACCTAAGCAAGATGGTCATCCCAAATATAATACTTTAAAGAAGTGGTGCGGCTCGAAAATCCCCAATGAAGGGACCCGGGTTTGACTCTAGGCAAAAACCCTCAGGGTGAAATAAAGGCCCCATGTTACTGAGTACGTCGCGGTGCCCCCATGTACGTGACTAGTTCTGGGGTTTACCCTTGGCTGGGTGGGGTCCAATAGTGATCGATCCTGGGAGGGGTTCCTTTTTATAAAAAAAAATCACTTCTTTTCTTGATATTCCCAATTTCATGGTAATTTGACACATGCTAGATAATTCACAACATGCAAATACCATGAATCCTTATCTATAATCACAAAAAGTTGCTCACCAGGATATTCCTCAACAATTGATATCTCCAACCTAGACTCATTCACCCTCTTTATATGATATAAGTGATCAGCCATCACATTTTCTGCTCTAGGTTTATCTCTAACCTCTATTTAAAATTCTTGTAGCATTAGAATCCATTAGGTTAGTCATGGCTTTGCAACTTTCTTCTACAAGTGGTACCTAATGGCTGCATGGTTAGTCCAAACTATCACCTTTGCTCCTATTAAATATTGCCTAAATATGTCAAAATCAAATATGACAACCAATAACACTTTTTTAGTGGAGGTGTAGTTAAGTTGAGCATAATTCAAAGTCCATGACACACAATAGATAATTGAAAGGGTGTGATCCTTGTTTTGGCTCAAAATGGATCCAACCGCATAATTTGATGTGTCAAATGTAATCTCAAACAGATGGCTCCATTCTAAAGCCACCACTACAGGTGTGGACATCAACTTCTCCTTCAAAACCTCAAAAGCTTCCAAACAACAATTGTTGAAATTAAAATTCAATAGTCTTTTCTAACAATTAGGAAAGATATTTTGACATTTTAGAAAAATCTTTTATAAATCATCGATAAAAACATGCATGACCCAAAAAAAACTCCTAACTCCCTTCACCAAATATCGTGGCGGAAGTTTGGAATTTACTTTGATCTTTACCAGATTGATTACTGATGCACTGTATATTTGTTGTTTTCACATGTTATTTTTATATTGCTTTTGTGCACTTACTATTCATTTTTATATTAATTTGTGCATGATTTATTAATATTATCATGTGTTACTCAATTGCATCAAATAAACATAATTTTTATGTTTTTAATGAATTATTATATTTCAAGTACTTATGTACATTTTTGTGTGATTTTAGGTACCACAGAGTCTCACAAACTCGGTACTACTGACTTCAAAAGTTGGTACTACCGACTTTGTATCAGAGATAAAACAGATTCAACTTCCAAACTTACCGAGTCCAAAAGTCAGTACTACCGAGTCTGCCTGATCAGGCAGTCTGGAAAATCAAGTTTAATCCAATGGTTGAGGATTCATTTTGCCCTAAGTCACTTCTATGACTTAAGGGGAGTTTGGCCAGATCAGGCAGTCTGGAAAATCAAGTTTAATCCAGTGGTTGAGGATTTATTTCGCCCTAACTCACTTCTATGACTTAAGGGGAGTTTGGCGAGACCTATGTAATCATGTTCTATTCCATTGCAAGATGGTGACGCCATGGGAGAGGAGAATGAGGAAGAGAACTGCATGTTCGGGAGGTTTCAGGCATGTTCAATGGGAAGAATTTGCAGATTGCGGATCTGTTCATCGGTGTGGAGCGTCCTAATCATGTTTCTCTAGGGGGTTCATCGGTTTTCTATGTTTTACATGTTTTTCCTTCTTCCTAGCATGTTTTTGTCAATAGATACCATGAGGGGCTAATCCTTGTGTTCTTTAGGACCCGGGAGTATCCTGGTTGTACACTGTATAGGGATCTTTTGCATTAATATATTGTTTTCTTCTTATTCCTGGACATGTTGCTATGAAATCATATTGATTTGTCTATATTGCGCACCATAGGTGATTAATTAGATCCTTAATAACTTTACGAGGAGGATTAAGGATTAGAAATCCATAGTAACACACATTTTATATCGCCCTTTTGGAAAGGTGGCTTACGAACATGAATAGATTACCCAAAGATTATTCATAAAGCACCTAACCAATCAACTAATTACTATGAAAATGGGATTGACATTAGCATAGGTAGTGAATTACACTACGGGAGTGGGTAGTTCTTGCTACAGACTCTTTATCCAGGAGTGGGAGGAAAATATATTAATCTTAGGTTAAAATTACAATGTCAATCGTGGTGAAACCATAGTCTAAGAGAATTACTTCTCATTGTGATCACAACCCTTTAAATTAGTTTTCTTTCTTTCAATTAGTTTAATAACTCTTAAATCAAAATTTTCTTCAGCTTAGCCGATCGAAAAGCGATTAGTAGTAGTTTTTTGAATTATTTTTCCTTGTGTTCGATATCTGGGCCTCTTTATCCTGTATTACTTTGACGCGTACGCTTATGTTTTTACATACAGTTTAGTCGTGTCATGTTTTTGGCACTTTTTCTAGGGAAATGTCATATTCAAGCACTATGAGTGTGGTAATCGGCCACTCTAGGCCACCTTCTTTATATATTTTTTTTATTTTATTCTTTCCAAAGCTAAATTGCAAATATTTTCTTGATTTAAACACTAGTATCTCGTTCTCACATTGAATTTACAAATTTCAGGTACTAGTTCATGGTTCAAACATGAACCACTGATTACACTCCCACAATAAATCCACAACTGAAAGGTATGGGTGACACAGAAGAAGAACAAACCATCTGAGAGAAGATCAAGGGGTCCTCCTCAACAGCTCAGCTCAGGCCAATCAAGCGACAAGCTATAAATGTGGGAAGCTACAAGATTGATCCTGGGCTGGTGGCATTGGTTAAGAAACATGCTTTCCATGGACACAGTACTGAAGACCCAATGACTCACATCAACAATTTTGTTGAAAGCTGTGACATGGTGAGGATAGACAAGGTTCCCTCCATTATGATATACATGAAGCTGTTTCCATCATCCTTGGCAGACCATGCTAAGTTTTGGTTCTGTAACCTCAAGTCGGAGTCCATAGAGACATGTGACCAGATGATAGATGCTTTCTTTGAGTGTTACTAGCCTCTGCATAAGATGAATGAATTGACATGAAAGATTTACAACTTCAAGAAACAGACTGAAGAGTCATACTCAAAGGCTTGACAATGATTTTAGAATATACTACAAAAGGTGCCTCACCATGGTATAGATTTATTTGGCCAAGCAAAGACCTTCTATTATGACCTACATCAGGGTGAGAGGACCACACTGGATAGTACATGAGTTGGGTTTTTCCTAACAACAAGCCTTCGAGATGCCATGAGATCCTAAAGAACATGGCTAAGAACCAGACATGGGGTAAAGAAAGAGAACGCTCGACAACCATTAAAAGTGATGAAGAATCTAAAGTCATCTCTGATTGAATGAGAAGCTTGACCTCATCACCATGAAGTTGTGCCAGAAGGATGTAACATCATCTGGAGGTGAAGAAGAGAATTGTATGTATATGCACCAGTAGCACCAGTAGGATAGGGGACCTAGCAAGATTGACAAAATTGAGAACATGTTAGGAAAGCTAGCGAGCCAAAATGAAGCACTTATGGGTCAGACACAGAGGGAGTTGCAAAACCAAGGTGCCCAGTTCCACAACATTGAAGATCAAATTTCTCAGTTGGAAGCACAAGTAGCTTCCTTGAAGGAGTCCATTCAGCAAGGAGCACCTGGGAATGCAGCTGTAACCCATCAACATCACCAAGCATAATTCTTCTCTGTTTGAAAGCGAGAGAAGATCATACTGAGGAGGCACCCAAGCAACATACTCAAGAGTTTGATGGGGTGTATGTGCCTAAAGTCCCATTTCCTCATAGTCTATTTGGATTACCAGGAGGATGCAGAATGCCAGCAAACAATGAACTTCAAGGTCCCATTCCTGTTAAATCACCAACTCCAATTCCTGAGAGGGTACCTATTCAACAAGAGCATGCGAAGGTTTAACTATGCAATGGAACAGTCATAGTCAATAAAGGGGCACCCACAATTCATAAGGAACAACCACCGGTAACACCACCCACAGAGGATGTGCCTATTTCTACTCCAGGAAGTGGTGCTGAAGCAAGCTTAGGGGAGGAAGTTCATAAAGGTTATTCCCCCACAATAACGAGTAGAAAAGTCAAATGTTCCATACCTAGATAGTCTGAAGCTGAGGAAAAAGGAAGAATAGTTCAAAAATTTCCTGGACATCTTCCAAAATCTCCACATTAATTTTCCATTGGTGGAGGCGATAGAACAAATTCCTACTTATGGGAGATTTTTAAAAGATATCATCAATAAGAAGCGGAGGATTAAAGACACATATATTGTACAGGTTGATGAGGTGATGAGTGCACTGATCAACGGGAAGCTATCAAGGAAGAGGAAGGATCCAAGATGTTTCTACATCCCATGTACGATAGGTGGAAAACACTTCAAGTAGGAACTATGTGATTTGGGAGCGAGTATTAATCTCATGCCTATTACCACCTTTCAAAAGTTAGGATTGAAGGAACCAAGAAGAACATCCATGGCAATCGAGTGGGTAGATGGCTTTATTTTTAGGCCATACAGGATATGCAAGGACGTGTTGGTTAAATTCGACAAGTTCATCTATTCGGTTGACTTTGTGGTAATGGATATGAAGGACAATGAAAGGGTATGAGATGTTGCTAGGGAGGCCGTTCCAAGCTACGGTAGATGTGATCACTGCCATTAGTAGAGGCTATTTGACACTCAAGATAGATGATGATAGAGTGGAGTTCAGACTTCCGAATGAATCTTTACCACCATCTCGGCACAACCCGGGATGAGGAGGATCATTCATGTCGAGCCTAGGACATTAAATAAGGGCGCTTATAGGAGGCAACCCAATTTTATTTTTGTCATTTACTATTTGTTTAGGTGTTTATCTTAGTTACATTTCATCTTATTTTGTTAGATTTTTATTTGATGTAAAGAAGGTACCTTGATGCTTTTGTTTGATGTGCTGACAAGGCCAAAGTTGATACTACCGAGTCCATACTCGGTACTACCGACTCCTTATCAGTTAAAATTATACAGTCTCTGCAGAAAGTCGGTACGATCGACTTTTAAAGTTGATACTACTAAAAATTTTCCCAGAAAATCACCTGAACCCTGAACCAAAGTTGGTACTACCGAAATTTTTCAGCAAAAAGGTGACAAAAGCTACAAGAAGAAGTTGTCAGCACCACTGATACACATGCCGGTGGGAACCAATTTTCAAAGCTCAAAGAAGGAGAGAGAATGACATATCTTGATGCCAAAAATGTTGGTATGTATGCCCTGAGAGCCAATCATGGGATGATTGATGGGATACATTAAGATTGATTTGATAAACATCAAAGGCAAGCTTCCAATTCTTTCTAGTTCAGTCATATGAGATAATGATAGAACATATTGAATGTCTAGAGAATGACAATACTCAATGACGTATGCTTTCAGGTCGAGGACCTGAACGATGAGATCATACGGATGCTAAGAGTTTGTACATTCTTATTATGTCCCTAGTCGGATGTCATTGTGGAAGGTAGATAGACAACAATGACACACAAGACTAGATTGTGGTGTTGGTTGATGACAGAATCTCGTTAGTCATGATATGGAGATATCAAACCAAACACATAGGTACTTGTTAGAGAACAAGTGTACCAAACAGATTCACCATGAGTTTGACACATGGAGCCATGACATGGTAGTCACAGTCAGTTCTCACAATGATGGTGGTGAGTGTGATTCTTTGACCTAAAATCACTACACTCAACACATGTCGTTGGGTACACTTTGACATCATCAAACGCAGTCCTGAAACATGGGTTGTTATAAAGGTGATGATTGGGTGGCTTTGACACGTGGGGCTTTTGAGGGGTGAGTGATAAATATGGGATTTGTCCCTCCTGAGGGAGTTTGATATCCATGGCCACTTGATGAGTAGGATTGAGATAGGTGTGCGCACGCATGTGTGAATCAATATGTGATATTGATGTCATACATATCTCCTCCAATCTACTCTAAGATCAAGAAAGTGAATGAACGTTGACAGGATGACTGTTCCATGCCTTGAGTTCATTCGGGATATCATTGACAAAGGAATTATACATTCGCTGTAACACCATTCACAGATTGTAGGATTGAAAGTTGTTCTCCAACTTTCCTTTTCACTTGTGTAGCAGTGATGTGCGACTAGGCACTTCTCTTTGCTTGTGAAGTCATAAGTGTTATGGACTTTCACTGTGAACGTGAAATGGGCCTACAGGGTCACACACATAGGATTTAACCTGTAAGAGGAATTTATCCACAAATGATGTTTATATTGATTACTAAAGGAGTTTAGTAGTTCAATTAAACACTCAATCAATTGATAGCTCAATATCATAGTGTTCAAGGTGTTGGACCGATTGATTAGAGTATCAGATTGATTGAAACTGCAATTGACTGATTTTGGGCAGTCTGCACTCCCAACCGATCGGCTCATATGATGAACCGATCGGCTCAGCTTGGTGAAACGATCAGCTCAGTTGGTGAGTCGATCGGCTCAGGATAGGCTGAATCAACCGGTTCAAGGGTTGAACCGATCGGCTCAACTTGTCCAAACAAGAGAGTTGGGAAAGTCAGGTTGGTGAGAAATTTCTTTTTGTTTCACTTGTCCAATTTCATTGGAATAAGGATTGATATTTGGATCAATTCGAAACAAAAGAGGAAAAGTCAATCGGGAACTGACTAGGGTAGTGAACTGATTGGTTCAAAAGTGAACCGATTGGCTCAGGTGTCCCAACCGACCGGTTCAGGTGTGAACCGATCAGCTCAGGTCCCCAACTGATCAGTTCATGCTTAAAACGATCGGTTCAGCTGGCGCAGTTGGTTGTTTTGTGGAAAATATCAAACCCTTCTACTCCTGCTTTAATCCCACATTGCTCGAGGTAGAGAACCCTGTCCCATGGCCCTCCTATATATAAAGGGGTATTGGGGGCTTCTCAAGTACAACTCAGAACACCAGTTGCTCTGCAAAGTTGTTGTTCTCTCTGGTTGTGGTAACCAGGAGAGGTCAAGCAAGTGCTACCCGATAAGGGAGGCACATCAAGGGAAAGACAACTGCAGAATAGCGACTAGTGGCAGGAGAGTGTGTCGGTGACTAGTACACCGACAGGAGGGTACGACTCCTTCCGGTGCCTTGTGCGACAAGGTGATCAGAGTTGCAGGTGGTCTATGTGGACTACTTCAGAGGTGGGAGATTTCTACCACTCGGAGGACAACTGTCAATCCCGATAGTCTCGGTGAGACCAGGAGCTGCGCAGACACCATCCAAGACCGGAGGTGAATACCACGCAAGCCGGGAGGTAACGTCGCCGAGCAAGACTCGAGACAAGGTATGTCTCTACAAACCATCCTTCCTACTACATAGACGTTGACGCGATTCCTTTATTCTGGGTTTGGGGAGAAGAATTTTTTTTGTTTCTGTTGTCTTCTCTGTCTCCCCTAAAACCCAACAAAAAAGACACAAATTAGTGGAACCAACAAGAGGGATATATGCTTGCACAACTTGATCCAAAGATCCACAAATCATCCACCTCCACCACCCTTCAGAGCATCTGGTATACCTGTTCCACCTCTAGGTTTAGATTTTTGACTATGAGGACATGGTCAAATTCAAGCTTAGGGGAGGTAGGTGTTGGAACAGCTTTATCTTCCCTTTTTACTTGCTTTTAGTTTTTATTTTTGAAATTTGTAGGATCCACAATCTATCTAGCATAAAGTGGAGCTTAAATTTTGTTTGTTCCTCAAAATTATCATGCATGCTTTCAAGTTTTCAATGGAAATTGAAAATCTTTTTGTGGGCTAAGTTGTGAGTACTTGAGTAATCTCACTTACATGAAGTGTATGGGTTAGTCAGCTTAAGGACATTTGATATGAATGGACATCTTAATTATTCATGAAATGTGGATGATGATGGGGTTTGAGCTTGAATTGATCAAACAGTTAACGAGGCTTTAAATTAAAGTTTAAGAAAGAAACCCTAAGGTTACCTTGTACACATGTCATTAGAGAGGGACATATCATAAATTCATTAAAGGCTTTGTTTCTTAGTTATGTGATTCCTGGGAATCAAGACGATAGGCCTGACGTCTTGATTCATTCGGGACAATCCCTATGCCCCAACCAAAGAGGTTCTACAGGCGGTCTCTATCTACGGTGGGTACATATGCAATTTACTAAGTCGGATTGAAGATCCAGGAAGGAAGTTGTTGAATACATGTACCAGGCTCCAGACCGGTGGTTGGACTGTTGATTCTGATACTATATCAATCCCGTCTCAAGACGTCTCTTAGTCCTTCTGTTGAGTGGACTAGGAGAGAGACTCACCCATCCTCCACTCATTATTGACTCACCACCTTAAGATGAACAAGTACTCCAAATTATTTATTCTTGTTGCATTGCATGGCATAATAGGTGGCATGATAATTTACTGCATTCATTACAAAAATAAAAAAACCAAGTTGTGTATTTCAACAATTTATGTACACATCATTCTAGTTTCATAAATAATTACATGTAGATCGCATGCATTTTTCATCATTCATTTCTATATCATGTGGGTATCATTTTCCTTTGAAATTTGAGTGCAGGGATACACATCCATACTCTCAGAAAAAAAAGAAAAAAATGAATGATATGTAGTGAAGCCCAACCATTACGTTCCATCATGCCAAAATAATGGGCCAAAAAAATTAAAAAAAAAGAAAAAAAAGAGTTTGTTTATGTTTTAAAGTTAAGAGGGAGAAATGATGCCCTTAACTCTTCAAAACATTGAGGGAAACATATACATGATACATTCTTTTATTTGAATTTTTGTTCGTCAAATTGACAACATCTTTTGACTCATGCATCATTAAACCAAGAAAGTAGCCATTATGACTCATGCATTTCTCATTATTTTCACCATATAGGTTCATCATGCTTTATTTTGCATAAATGATTTGGATGTACTTGCGATTATTCAATTGCCACCCATTTCATACCATTAATTACTCTTATTGGTAGGCCACTCAAATGATTTATTCTCCTCATTCATTTTTATACAGAGAACTGTTGACTCAAGGTCAATTAGGTCAATGTTGACTCACATCTAAATTGACTAAACCTGTGTTTTGATGATGACTAACCATTCCACATATTGGTGTCTAATGTCTCTACTTGAGTGATTTCCGATTAGGTATAAACACACTCCAAATGCCCTAACTTACGCATATCAAATTGGAGAAAAGACAAGTCAAAGTCAATACAAGTGCACATTTTTGTAATATGATGTAAATCCATTAGAATCATGTTGTAAATCACTTGTAATGATTGTATGACTTGTAATTAAGCTTAGAAAAAATCAGGAGCACTTAGATCGAATGTTTAAGCACTCAAAAACCATTTTCTAAAATTCACATCAAGCTGTTCATCGGTCGAGTTATGTGAGTTGCAAACTCGACCGATTCTGATTGGATCTTGAAAATGACTTTTGATCGGTCGAGTTGTGTTTACACAAAACTCAACCGATGGAGTACTAGATGAATTCGATTTTCATTGGTCGGTTGAGTTTCCCCAGGACAAACTCGACTGATGGTCTAAATATCGGCTTTATCTTTTACTCTATCGGCCGAGTTACCCTTATAGAAACTCGACCGATTGCACAATACGGAAAAGTGCAGAAAAGTGCTTCTAGCCGTTGTGGAGTTGCAACAAGTGAAAATATATCCATTGCAAGACACAAAATGGCTAGTTTTCATTCTCAAGTGTCCCCAAAGGCTAAGAGGCATCCCCATCTAGAAACATGACCCCTTGGGCTTCATTTCAAGGTTGAGCATTCATTGAAAAACTCTATGTGAGGTTCCTATTCTATAGTTGAGTGCTTCCTACAGCCTCCTCTTTCTCTCTAAGCTTAATCACTTGCTACATTCATTAGAGTGAGTAGGAAATCTGTAAGAGAGCTAGTCCTACATGTATATCTTGTGAGGCTCTCACTTCCACCACCTCCCTTTCTCTCGTTTCAATCATGAAGATGAAGGTTCTCTCTCTTGGCTAATAGAGGTGAAGAAGAACAAGGGAAGGAGTCCCTTGGTGAAGATCAAGGTTGAAGACTTGGAGCTAGAGTGGGTAAGCCCTTGGTGAAGGCAGCCGACTCCTTTCTCAAGTGGGTAAGTCCTTGGTGGAAGCTTCTCTAAGTGAAGGTGAAGTCAAAGGTGGAAGATCCAAGAAGAGTGGGTAATCCCTGCAAGACTGAAGACTTTTGCAAGAGTAGGTAAGTCCTTGGAAGAAGGCGGAAGACTCCTTGCAAAGTGGGTAAGTCCTTGGTAAGGTTGAAGACTCTTTGTATTGGATAGGTAAGTCCTTTGGTGGTCATGTATTGTATCTCTTATAATGAATATAATGAAGATGCAAGGTTAAGAAATCATAGAGGTTCTCTAGGTACGGGATTGACTCACTTCTAGTTTGAAGTGTGGAACCACTCTAAAATAGCTTGTCAATTGGTGTATGTTCAATCTCTCTCTCCCTTGCTATGCATGTTTTAGTTGCACTCAAATTACCTATTTAGCAACCTTATCTTGTGATATATCTTAAAGGTCTAATGAATTTTGTTTAAGTGCATTCAGCTCTATTCACCCCCCTCTAGAGCATCTAATCACCCATCTAGGATCCAACAAGAACTGCTTCCAAGTAGATTGGTAGTTAGGAAAGGGCAATGAAGAATAGGGAATCACTTAATGCACCAAGCAAATGCCTGATTGATTATGATGTTAACTACTCTCTTGATAGTGTTTATTGATCTAAGGGTGGACAACTTTTATTGAAAATTTTGGTCGCTACAGAGCAGTTGATTGTTCAGTGATAAGTGAAGGCCAGTTTGGGACCGCCAAGTGGGAGTAGTTAAGAAATGAAGTTCATGTTCCTTATCCTTTTGCTGACTAGTCTCAAACAGATCTGAGAGCATGTTGCTCAAGGACGAGCAACATTTAAGCTTAGGAGAGTTTGATGCACTGTATATTTATCATTTTCACAAGCTATTTTTATATTGCTTTTTGTGAACTTACTATTCATTTTCATATTAATTTGTGCATGATTTATTAATACTCAATTGCATCAAATAAGCATAATTTTAATGTTTTTGAATGAATTATTATATTTCAAGTACTTATGTTGTGCGATTTCAGGTACCAAAAGAGTCTCACAGACTTGGTACTACCGACTTCAAAAGTTAGTACTACCAACTTTGCATCAGAGACAAAGCAAATTTGACTTCCAGACTCGGTACTACTAAGTCCAAAAGTCAGTACTATTGAGTCTACCCGATCAGGCAGTACGGAAAATCAAGTTTAATTCAACGGTTGAGGATTTATTCTGCCCTAAGTCACTTCTATGACTTAAGGGGAGTTTGTCCATACCTAAAATAATCATGTTCTATTCCATTGCAATATGGAGATGACACATGAGAGGAGAACGAGGAGGAGAACCGCACATTTGAGAGGTTTCAGGAACGTTCAGTGGGCAGAATTTATAGAATGTAGATCTGTTCATCGATGTGGAGCATCCTAATCACGTTTGTCTAGGGGGTTCATCGATTTTATATGTTCTCCACATTTTCCCTTCTTCCTAGCATGTTTTTGTCAATGAAAATCATGAGGGGCTAATCCCCATGTTCTTTAGGACCCGGGAGTAGCCTGGTTGTACACTGTATATGGATCTTTTGCATTAATATATTGTTTTCTCCTTATTCCTGGGCATGTTGCTATGAAATCATATTGAATTGTCTATGTTGTGCACCATAGATGATTAATTAGATCCTTAATAACTTCGGGAGGAGAATTAAGGATTATAACTCCATAGTAACACACGTTTTATATTGCCCTTTGGGAAAGGTGGCTTACTAACATGAATATATTACCTAGAGATTATTCGTAAAACACCTAACTTATCAACCAATTATTATGAAAATGGGATTGGCATTAGCATAGGTAGTGAACTACAATGCGGAAGTGGGTAGTTCTTGCTACAGGCTCTTTGTCCGGGAGTGGGAGGAAAATATATTAATCTTAGGTTAAAATTGTTGTGTCAATCATGGTGAAACCATAGTCCTAGATAATTTCTTCTCATTGTGATCACAACCCATTAAATTAGTTTTCTTTCTTGCAATTAGTTTAATAAGTCTTAAATCAAACTTTTCTTTGGCTTAGCTGATCAAAAAATAGTTAGTAGTAGTTTCTTGAATTATGTTTCTGTGTGTTCGATATCCGGGCCTCTTTGGCTTGTAATACTTTGAGTGTACGCTTGCATTTTACACGTACAATTTAGTCATGTTAATTACCATCCCCTTGTATGTCCAAGCACAATCCCTTCACTCACCTTCATGTGACACTTCTCCCAATTCAAAACTAGAAGAGTTTCCTCAAATCTCTATAGCACCCTATCAAGACTGGAAAGGCAGTCATCAAATATAAAAAATCAAAAAATCATCCATGAAGATCTCAGACAACATTCAACCATATTAGATAAGATGGCGAGCATACATAGACAAAAGTTCATTCGAGAATTACAAAGACTGAAAGGCATGAGACAGTAATCAAGGTAACATAGGGTCAAGTGAAGGTGGAATTCTCTCGATCCTATGGTTCTATGAAAAATCTAGTTGTCTCTTGAACAACCATTTAAAAAAGAAAAAGTGTGAGCTACCAAAAAGCCTCTCCAGAATCTGGTCAATAAAGGGTAGGGAAAAATGGTCTTTCAATGTGGCAACATTTAAACGATGGTAATCAATGCAAACTTGCCACCCTATCACTAACCTAGTAGAAATCAGTTTGCTAGTAGAATTAGTAGTGACAATTATACCCCCTTGTTAGGAACTACTTGTGGCAGACTAACCCATTTAGAATCATAAATAGCATAGATTATACCTACAGAAAGAAGTTTTACTACCTCCTTATTCACCAGCTCATTCATGATGGGATTTAGATTGCATTAAGATTGTGCCACTGGCTTTTCTCCTTCTTCAATGTGGATCTTATCTTGGCACAAGTTAGGAGAGACCACCGAAACACAACACTATAGTTCTTCATGATGATGAGCAATTGTAACGTGTGGGTCCACTACCCAAGACTCTAGTAGAGTTTTAGAAGTGATGACTTGCCCCACAGACCACCACTATCCTTAAATATGCATTTTGTCTCCACTAACATGCAAGTTAGGATAAACATTCTGACTAGTCATCCATCCTAGTACTACTCTGGGCTGAGCACACTTAACCACAATGTTCTTTAGTAATGGACTTCCTGAAAGGGAGGTGCACCTTGGTGATATGGGTAGTCCAACAATCCCTTTTAAGAGAATTTTATTTGAGACCTCAAGACCTAGGATATTACAATCTCCCCCACTTAGAATCTTGACATCCTCGCCAAGGTTGAACTATATGGCCTCATAATATTTCCCCATTTCAGTGTGGACCTAATGGACTATGGACACCCAAATCTCGATCACATAATACCAGCACAAGGGTAACTATATCACCATGGACAATCCTTTCCAACATGCCTAGACTTCACGAATCAAGAATGACATGCCACATGTCCATGTGGGCCCCACATATGGGAAGGGTTATGGCTCTGATACCACTTATAACGCATGAGCCCATTGCCCATGGCTCTATTAGAGTTTTAAGAATGATGACTGGCCCCACAAAACACCACTAGCCTTAACCACATGCTTTGTCCTCACTCATGTGCAAGCCATCATAAACTTCTCGATTGGACACCCATCCTAGTACTACTCTGGACTGCACAAGCTTAACTACATGTTCTAGTGATAGATTCCTTGAAAAGGAGGTGTACCTTGGTGATATGGGTAGTCCAATGATTCCTTTTAAGATAATTTTATCCAAGGACTCAAGACCTGGGACATTACATTAGTTGTTTCTCCTAAGTCTCAAAGATGCAGAAATTATAACTGGAAGCTTGTGGTCTACCACCAAGAACATGTACTTCAAATGTGGAGGAAGCGTCTTCAATTCTAGCTCAGGAGGTTGTTGCATTGATGGAACCAATTGTTGTCATGGAAGTCCTAGATCCTCAAAATGTTTTGTATAATTGCATGAAAATGCATTTAGATATAAGGCTTGCACATCCATTAGATGGTAGCTTGCACAATCATACACTAGATCCATGGGACAATCTTCCAAAGATAACTGAAGATATGCATGAGTGATACCATAAGAGAACAAATATGTAAATATTGTTGGGTGAACATCCTCCTCCTCATGATATTTCACAACCTTTGCCAAAGAAATTTTCCTTGTTTGTACTATAATGTCCACCTCCAAGGTGTCTTGTTCCGCCCATGTCATGACATGTGCCACATCAAGAAATGGTTAACCCAGAAGAAAGGACACCTCATTATCAGTATGTTGCAACACACTACATTCTACCTACTTATGGATTTGTTGTTGTTGGTCAGGATGCTTTATTTAAAAACAATCAACCTAATTTCCCAACATCAATTTGCGTCTACTCATTTCCAAGATCACATCGGTTATGGTCTAAAACAACCTTCCTAGCAATAATTTATTGCCACAATCATCCTTCATTTCTATGACCACAAAATATGCTAGAAAGATGAACTTATCTACCTTCACTAGGACATTCTCACATATGCCTAGTGGCCTCAAAATTGAATTGTTGCCAGCTGAAATGTCATATTACTTTTTCTTGATTCCTTGGGCCCAAGCTTCTTGAATGTTGTCAATGACATGAGATTAATGTTTGCTCCTAAACCACATAGTGCTTTCCTAAATTTTATACTACCTATGAAACATGGTATATTGAAACATCCTAGATCTTGTCTTTACTATGATAGTTTCCTTTGTATCGATGTATTAACTTCCTCCCATAGTATCACAACATTTTATCAACTATCCTCCTTTTCCTGTTGATGATGTCTTTCAAGAACTTGTCATAGGAAGGGATCTATTCAATGGCATCCACTAGAGGTAGATTGATGTGAAGTTTCCTAAAAATAGTAAGAAACCATTTGAATTGCTTATCAGCCTTTTTGGATTTCAAGCTGTCATCAAAATAAAACTAGAATTACATTTTTCAACTAGTAAGGTGAAATGTAGGGATCTTTTGGAGTTTTATCTTGCCACATGTCCTCCTCTTATGAAACTTCTCCCTATAGAGTGGAGTCTATTGGTTGCTCAGAAAGGGATTATTATATCAAAATGACAGTTTCATATGATGGTGCACTCATCTTTAGAACCATTGCTTGCCCTTTCTCTAAAACTCTACCACTATGTAGTATCACTGCCTTTGCCTATTTATTATTCTATGGAATATCAGTGTTTCCTAGAAATCCCTACTGGGTAGGCTTCTTCATTGCTACCATATCTATTGCTATTTATGAAATTTGATTTTCCAGACTACAAATTTGAGCTCCTTGGTTTTGTTGGTCCCTATTTGATTGGTCTAGGTAAGCCTCATTCCTGGTGATATATGTTTCATTTCTATTCATGAGTTAGCCAAACATGCCCTCTAACATGTCCATCTTGCTAGGGCCCCTTTCTTGATGATTTTTATGTGAAGTGTTGTTGTGCTACTATTGAGTTTGATGTAACTATGATGGGTCATGTTGAAAATTTTTAGGATCCTTCCATGAGAATTTAGGACACCTCCTCCATGCATATTCATTATTTCCCATGTTTTTCTATCGACTCATGTACATACACTCCGCCTCACCTCCAGATGATGTGCCAAATTTTTTATCTATCTTCTTTATAAGATGTTCCATCTGACCTTTTAGCTCCTAGACTTCCCGTGATTTTATGACACTTTTGACTAATTGTGGTGCTTCATGCTCCTCTTCCCAAGATTGATCCTTGGCCATGTTCTTTAGGATATTGTGACATCTTGTCACCTTGTTATTTAGGAAAAATCATGCCCATGCACTGTCAAGAGTAGTCATCTCCCTTTATGCAAGTCGTAGTAGAATATCTTTGCTTGGCTGAAAAAGTCAATCCCATGATGAGGACTCTCCGTAGGATGTTCTGGAATCTCTCCCACACCTCAGAGTAGGATTCTTTAGCCTATTGTTTGAAGTTTTAATTTTTTTTCTAGTAGCTTATTAATCTTCTATTGTGACGACCGTCTAGTGAAAACATGATTAACTAATGCGGAAGCGTTCATCAAGCAGCGGATTAGCAAAAATCACTAAAATTTAAAACTTTTTGCAAAGAGATCCACACATAGGAAATCTTTTCCAACAAATGCCATTGTATATCATATACATTTTGTTTCAAACGTACATATCCTGTACCATCTCTTTCCAGAGATTACATCATCAGCTGCCTTATAAACATATCTGCAGGCAGCATACAAATCTCGAGGCATCAAGACAAAACCTCAGACTGATATATCAAAAACACTGACTAAAAACTCCGAGGACCTGAGAGTACAGAGACGACACATAGGACTACTATATATATGACTAGACAGACAATATCTCCACCTGAGATCTTATTGTTGTCCCTGATGTTGCTATTGCTGCTGCTCTTTCCCTGTTCTAGGGTTTCTGCTCTGCCTTTCATGCATACCTAAAAATGTTTCCCACGGGGGTGAGACAATTGTAAATTGCCCCAGCGAGAGATATAACTCTCTGCCAGAAACATTGTTATAGAAGATTATGAAATTAAACTGAGCAGGGGTTACTTTTACATTAATAGGCATAATTATTCTTCATAGAACAAA
The DNA here is from genome assembly GCA_963693085.1 of Alisma plantago-aquatica. Classification (NCBI taxonomy): domain Eukaryota; kingdom Viridiplantae; phylum Streptophyta; class Magnoliopsida; order Alismatales; family Alismataceae; genus Alisma; species Alisma plantago-aquatica. Next base: position 218,979,742 of record OY856409.1, read on the forward strand.
ATAAGATAATCTCCATTTTCAATAAGAGAATTGCATCTACCCATGGTAGACTCATAGTTCATCCATCTACTTGTAATGAATACAACAGATATGAATAATCATCAATGAACTATAGATATATAACAGAAATGTAACATCAGCCAAGTTCTCTAGCATAACTTATTAACACAAATGCTACAAAGAAACATGATACTTGTTACCCAAGCATCACACATGGCTCACAAGGCCATTCATATCTTGTCACCTCTCACTAGGCAACAACTTATTCACATGGCTCGCAAGGCCATTCACATCTTGTCACCTCTCACTAGGCAACAACTTATTCACATGGTTCATTAGGCCATTCACATCTTGTCACCTCTCACTAGGAAACAACTTATTCACATGGTTCATAAGGCCATTCACATCTTGTCACCTCTCACTAGGCAACAACTTATTCACATGGTTCATAAAATCCATACACATTGTTACTTTTATTAAGCAACAACAACATCAACGCACAAAAAGCCAATCAACATTTATTATATAAATGTCACAGCCCAAACTTGGCTATATTCATCATCTCATCATACCTGCATGGTTATTAGGCATGATAACAGTCATACAAGATATTCATCACATCATGTGATACAATAGTAACACCATCATTCCTTAACCAGGAATTAGGGTTCACTATCAAACATGGTTTATCATTTCCTTTTCCCCAAATTAGGGTTAGGGTTCCCCATTTCTCATTAATTCAGACCCTCTTGAGTTAACCAACTTTATCTTGTATTAAGGTATTTGACCTCTTAATACATTCCATCACAGAATACTCACCCTTAGCATATAATGCATAGGCCACACATTAGAATTGTCCAACTATCTCACGTGATATGGACTTATCTTAGTTTAAGGCATAACTTTATTATAAAGTTGCCTATAAACAATCGCAATGATATGCCCTCAACTAGGGTTTCACAAGGATACACCCTCAACCAGGGTTCACAATGATACACCCTCCACTAGGGTTTCACAAGGATACACCCTCAACCAGGGTTTATAAGGATACACCCTCAACTAGGGTTTCACAAGGATACACCCTCAACCAGGGTTCATAAGGATACACCCTCAACTAGGGTTTCACAAGGATACACCCTCAACCAGGGTTCATAAGGATACACCCTCAACTAGGGTTTCACAAGGATACACCCTCAACCAGGGTTCATAAGGATACACCCTCAACTAGGGTTTCACAAGGATACACCCTCAACCAGGGTTCATAAGGATACACCCTCAACTAGGGTTTACTAATCATATATTGGATCCATGAATGTGTTATGCATTATTGATTAGTACCATTAAGGGTATCTCTCACCTAATTACATTAGGTTTCCAAAAAGGTTTGATCAATTGGACCTTCAATGACATGAGGTATCCAATTGAATTGGGGTTTTAAATGTTGATTCCTTCAATCATTGAATTCATAGAACCAATCATCAATTGGACCTATACTCATACTTCAATTGAGTTTAATAGGTCAACCTTAAACTGATTTTACCCTCAATTGACCCTCAATTGATCATCAATTAGGGTTTGATTCAATTGAATTAGGGTTTGGAATCGAAGATCCAACTACACTCATCAATGCAAGATTGATTACTTTGAAACTGTTGAACCATCATCCAAATTGGGCATGACCTGACCCCAAACGGTCTTGAGGTCGTTTGGATGACCTCCAAACGGTCTTTAGACCGTTTTCCCATCATATCACTCAAATCCAAGCCATCCAATGAAGGTTTGGATCATTGGATTGATCACCAAATCAGCATTGCATTGTATAACAACTTGGTACCTTTAGACCTTCAAACACCTAACCATACTCAACCCTAGACCTCCAAACGGTCTTGGGTGACCACCAAACGGTCTTGAGACCGTTTGGATGAGCTCCAAACGGTCTTTAGACCGTTTGGCCCATCCAACCTTTGGATTCTAGTGAAAAATCATCATGGATTGGTCTATCAAGTTGATCAACAAATCAGCACTACATTGCAATATGATTAGTACCATTGGACCTTCAATTGGTCAACTATACTTGACCCCAGACCTCCAAACGGTCTTGGGGTGACCCCCAAACGGTCTTGAGACCGTTTGGGTGATCCCCAAACGGTCTTGAAACCGTTTGGGCTAATCAACCCAAAATCTCAACTTAACTCATTGGAATTTCAGCACTGTTTTCAATTAGGGTTTGCCTAATTGAATAGCCTTAAACTCATGATTCCTTGGGAGTTAATCCCTCAAATTCGGTGAGTCATTAGACCACATCATTAGGAACAGTAATACCAAACGGTCAACGCTTGTTCAACGCACTCAAACGGTCTTGAGACCGTTTGCCCAAAAAGTTCAATTAAATCAGATTGAAAATCAGCACTTAATCCAATTAGGTTTCCCTAATTGATTAGGCTTCAACTCCCGATTTCTTTGGAGTTAATCCCTCAAATTTGGAGGGTTATTAATAAACATAATTATGAACAGGAATCCCAAACGGTAAACGCTTGGTCAACGCACTCAAACGGTCTTGAAACCGTTTGCTCAACCAGGTCAAGTTAATCAGGTTGAAAATCAGCACATAATTCAATTCGATTGCCTAATTGATTGGCCTTCAACTCTCGATTCCGTTGGAGTTAATCCCTCAAATTTGGAGGGTTATCAGCCTACATAATTAGGAACAAAATTCCCAAACTGTCAACGCTTGTTCAACCATCTCAAATGGTCTTGAAACCGTTTTCTCCCAAACGGTTTCAAACCGTTTTCCCTTAAACGGTTTGCTGAAACCGCATAGCCAATCAAATTAAAACAATTTGGAGTAGCTATCAAAAACAGTTTTGCTTGGTAATTTTCTTTGGATAAGCATCTAGGATGATTTCATCATCCCCTTCCTTCGAACAACCAAGAACAGCAACCGTTCTTGATGGAAATTGCAGCAAAGAAACAAGTGTGTATCAAATTGAAGAAATCAATCAACAAAGCATAGAGAATTGATGCAATAGCAATGTTTAAGCGTTTGAGTTATAAAACCCGCCTCCAATTGAGCTCCAAAGCTCCAAGATCACGCCATTAATGGTGGATGAAGCTCTAGCAACTCTCCATAGGCTCGTCCTCAAGCTTTTGATTGCAAAAGTTGGCTAGGGTTGAAGAGGAGATCGAAATAAGAAGGAATCCATAATTTATTTTCGATTTCCTCCATGAAATCAAGGAGAACGAAGGTCAAGGGCTTACCCACAGGTTGGGGACGTGCTCCCTGCTCCTCCCTAGCTCCTTGGTCGTTTTTGCAAGCAAGGGGAAGAAGAAAATCCGAAAAAGGCCTTAGTTTGGGCTTGGAAATGACACTTTTATAAGGAAATTGATGAGAGAGAAAATGCCTTATTAAAATGCATTTAATTCCAAAAACAGTACCACCTCTTCCTCCTTGGTTTGCTTGCATACAAAGGCAACTCAAATCCACCGAAATCCCTTCCATTATTCATGGATTAATGGAAAAGAAAATAAGCACCTTAATCCATTATAATATTAATATATCTTTTTGAGTGGAAATTATTTTCCTTATAATAAGGTGAGTGGAATTTCACCTACTTAAGATATTTTCGTTCCTTATCTTGTCAAAGGAACGTCCATACTTATTCAAAATCAACCCAAAACATTTTGGTTGAAGGCCCTTTAAATAATACATTCATTTTTGCCCTAAATTGAATTAGGGTTTCACTTAAGATTAAATCTTGATTATTTTAATATCAAGATTCTCTCTCCTCCAACTTAATTCAAATTAGGAGTACCTCTCATTTTATTTGCTATAAATGATGCCAAGAAATATTAGGGTCCTTATTGAAGTGGTAATTTGCATATTGAACCCTAGGTTTTGGGTAAATTGCACTTTACACCAAAACTGGGTTTTAATGCACAACATTGTCCAACAAGCTCTATCTTGGTGTCCAGACTTGTAGAAACCTTACCACTACATCATATTCATTCTTATGATGTCACAACATCATAGGAACATCTTATCATGCAACATTTACAATTTAACCCCTCCAATTTGGGCAATTTGCACTTTAGTCCAAAATAAGCAAACATTGCTTCAACATTGTCCAAACATGACCAAAATTGAAACATAAGTTCCTCATGAGCCCTAATTACTTTTCCCAAGGTAAGATTAAGAATCTACTCAACCTTATTAGGCAAAACCTCTAGGGTTAATTCATAACCCAGGTCAGGGATGTTACAAATTATAAACCCCTAATAAGGATTTCGTCCTCAAAATCCCAGGGAAAGGAGAGATATATTGTTCATTAATCATGCCCTCAAGTCTCCACATTTCATCTTAATATCATGGAGATATCATGAACTCTGTGATTCCATACAAAGCTCCTTTCATTAATTCAACCTCATCAATGTTTATTGTTTATGCAAGGCATAAACCCCTAACATATGATGTTCATATCATTGAAAAGAAGAAGCATAAAAGAGCATACTTCTATCATCACCCATGAATATTTACTAAAAGAGAAACATATATATCTAATAGAGATAATTCATTCGGCAATCCACTGAGTAAGTTCACTAAGTATTCACGGAGCAAGTTCATTAAGTATTCACAGAGCAAGTTCACTAGGTATTCACGGAGCAAGTTCACTAAGTATTCACGGAGTAAGTTCACTAAGTATTCACGGAGCAAGTTCACTAAGTATTCACGGAGCAAGTTCACTAAGTATTCACGGAGCAAGTTCACTAAGTATTCACGGAGCAAGTTCACTAAGTATTCACGGAGCAAGTTCACTAAGTATTCACGGAGCAAGTTCACTAAGTATTCACGAAGCAAGTTCACTAAGTATTCACGAAGCAAGTTCACTAAGTATTCACGGAGCAAGTTCACTAAGTATTCACGGAGCAAGTTCACTAAGTATTCACGAAGCAAGTTCACTAAGTATTCACGGAGCAAGTTCACTAAGTATTCACGGAGCAAGTTCACTAAGTATTCACGAAGCAAGTTCACTAAGTATTCACGGAGCAAGTTCACTAAGTATTCACGAAGCAAGTTCACTAAGTATTCACGAAGTAAGTTCACTAAGTATTCATGAAGCAAGTTCACTAAGTATTCACGAAGCAAGTTCACTAAGTATTCACGGAGCAAGTTCACTAAGTATTCACGAAGCAAGTTCACTAAGTATTCACGGAGCAAGTTCACTAAGTATTCACGAAGCAAGTTCACTAAGTATTCACGAAGCAAGTTCACTAAGTTTTTTTTTAATATTTCACTTAGCTCTTCCTATTTAATTTCATTATACTCTCTGGATTGTTTCAGAATGACTACTTGATCATAGTAATAAAAAAGATAACAATCTAAGAGTTTCATACTTGCCTTATCTACAATAATCATATACCTGGCCAGGGTATACAAGTATTGAGATTAGGTAGTATGCACTTTATTTACTATCATACTCCCCACTTTTCATACCATTATACACACAGGATTTTCCATCTCTAGATTTTCTTCAGGCATCATTTCTATATCTCTCTCTTGCCTGCTCCCATGCACCTTTTCCTAGTGCAACATTGCTTCTTCCTGCAACAACCTCCTCATGTGACCCAGTCATCTTTAAGTTCTTCTTCTCTTATATGAGCAGAAGGCACTTTCAGATACACTGGATGACACCAGAACAGACTCTACTACCTTAGTCCTATGTCTCTGTAGACTCAGCAAACCTAGAGCTCTGATACCACTTAATTGTGATGACCGTCTCGTGAAAACATGATTAACTAATGCGGAAGCGTTCATCAAGAAGCGGATTAGCGAAAATCACTAAAATTTAAAACTTTTTGCAAAGAGATCCACACATAGGAAATCTTTTCCAACAAATGCCATTGTATATCATATACATTCTGTTTCAAACGTGCATATCCTGTACCATCTCTTTCCAGAGATTACATCATCAGCTGCCTTATAAACATATCTGCAGGCATCATACAAATCTCGAGGCATCAAGAAAAAACCTCAGAATGATATATCAAAAACACTGACTAAAAACTCCGAGGACCTGAGAGTACAAAGACGACACATAGGACTACTATCTATATGACTAGACAGACAATATCTCCACCTGAGATCTTATTGTTGCCCTGCTGTTGTTGTTGTTGCTGCTCTTTCCCTGTTCTAGGGTTTCTGCTCTGCCTTTCATGCATACCTAAAAATGTTTCCCACGGGGGTGAGACAATTGTAAATTGCCCCAGCGAGAGATATAACTCTCTGCCAGAAACATTGTTATAGAAGATTATGAAATTAAACTGAGCAGGGGTTACTTTTACATTAATAGGCAGAATTATTCTTCATAGAACAGAATAAGATAATCTCCATTTTCAATAAGAGCATTGCATCTACCCATGGTAGACTCATAGTTCATCCATCTACTTGTAATGAATACAACAGATATGAATAATCATCAATGAACTATAGATATATAACAAAAATGTAACATCAGCCAATTCTCTAGCATAACTTATTAACACAAATGCTACAAAGAAACATGATACTTGTTACCCAAGCATCACACATGGCTCACAAGGCCATTCATATCTTGTCACCTCTCACTAGGCAACAACTTATTCACATGGCTCACAAGGCCATTCACATCTTGTCACCTCTCACTAGGCAACAACTTATTCACATGGTTCATTAGGCCATTCACATCTTGTCACCTCTCACTAGGCAACAACTTATTCACATGGTCCATAAGGCCATTCACATCTTGTCACCTCTCACTAGGCAACAACTTATTCACATGGTTCATAAAATCCATACACATTGTTACTTTTATTAAGCAACAACAACATCAACGCACAAAAAGCCAATCAACATTTATTATATAAATGTCACAGCCCAAACTTGGCTATATTCATCATCTCATCATACCTGCATGGTTATTAGGCATGATAACAGTCATACAAGATATTCATCACATCATGTGATACAATAGTAACACCATCATTCCTTAACCAGGAATTAGGGTTCACTATCAAACATGGTTTATCATTTCCTTTTCCCCAAATTAGGGTTAGGGTTCCCCATTTCTCATTAATTCAGACCCTCTTGAGTTAACCAACTTTATCTTGTATTAAGGTATTTGACCTCTTAATACATTCCATCACAGAATACTCACCCTTAGCATATAATGCATAGGCCACACATTAGAATTGTCCAACTATCTCACGTCATATGGACTTATCTTAGTTTAAGGCATAACTTTATTATAAAGTTGCCTATAAACAATCGCAATGATACACCCTCAACTAGGGTTTAACAAGGATACACCCTCAACCAGGGTTCACAATGATACACCCTCCACTAGGGTTTCACAAGGATACACCCTCAACCAGGGTTTATAAGGATACACCCTCAACTAGGGTTTCACAAGGATACACCCTCAACCAGGGTTCATAAGGATACACCCTCAACTAGGGTTTCACAAGGATACACCCTCAACCAGGGTTCATAAGGATACACCCTCAACTAGGGTTTCACAAGGATACACCCTCAACCAGGGTTCATAAGGATACACCCTCAACTAGGGTTTACTAATCATATATTGGATCCATGCATTTGTTATGCATTATTGATTAGTACCATTAAGGGTATCTATCACCTAATTACATTAGGTTTCCAAAAAGGTTTGATCAATTGGACCTTCAATGACATGAGGTATCCAATTGAATTCGGGTTTTAAATGTTGATTCCTTCAATCATTGAATTCATGGAACCAATCATCAATTGGACCTATACTCATACTTCAATTGAGTTTAATAGGTCAACCTTAAACTGATTTGACCCTCAATTGACCCTCAATTGATCATCAATTAGGGTTTGATTCAATTGAATTAGGGTTTGGAATCGAAGATCCAACAACACTCATCAATGCAAGATTGATTACTTTGAAACTGTTGAACCATCATCCAAATTGGGCATGACCTGACCCCAAACGGTCTTGAGCTCGTTTGGATGACCTCCAAACGGTCTTTAGACCGTTTGCCCATCATATCACTCAAATCCAAGCCATCCAATTAAGGTTTGGATTATTGGATTGATCACCAAATCAGCATTGCATTGTATAACAGCTTGGTACCTTTAGACCTTCAAACACCTAACCATACTCAACCCTAGACCTCCAAACGGTCTTGGGTGACCACCAAACGGTCTTGAGACCGTTTGGATGAGCTCCAAACGGTCTTGAGACCGTTTGGCCCATCCAACCTTTGGATTCTAGTGAAAAATCATCATGGATTGGTCTATCAAGTTGATCAACAAATCAGCACTACATTGCAATATGATTAGTACCATTGGACCTTCAATTGGTCAACTATACTTGACCCCAGACCTCCAAACGGTCTTGGGGTGACCCCCAAACGGTCTTGAGACCGTTTGGGTGATCCCCAAACGGTCTTGAAACCGTTTGGGCTAATCAACCCAAAATCTCAACTTAACTCATTGGAATTTCAGCATTGTTTTCAATTAGGGTTTGCCTAATTGAATAGCCTTCAACTCATGATTCCTTGGGAGTTAATCCCTCAAATTAGGTTAGTCATTAGACCACATCATTAGGAACAGTAATACCAAATGGTCAACGCTTGTTCAACGCACTCAAACGGTCTTGAGACCGTTTTCCCAAAAAGTTCAATTAAATCAGATTGAAAATCAGCACTTAATCCAATTAGGCTTCCCTAATTGATTAGGCTTCAACTCCCGATTACTTTGTATTTAATCCCTCAAATTTGGAGGGTTATTAATAAACATAATTATTAACAGGAATCCCAAACGGTAAACGCTTGGTCAACGCACTCAAACGGTCTTGAAACCGTTTGCTCAACCAGGTCAAGTTAATCAGGTTGAAAATCAGCACATAATTCAATTCGATTGCCTAATTGATTGGCCTGCAACTCTCGATTCCTTTGGAGTTAATCCCTCAAATTTTGAGGGTTATCAGACTACATAATTAGGAACAAAATTCCCAAACTGTCAACGCTTGTTCAACCATCTCAAATGATCTTGAAACCGTTTTCTCCCAAACGGTTTCAAACCGTTTGCCCTTAAACGGTTTGCTGAAACCGCATAGCCAATCAAATTAAAACGATTTGGAGTAGCTATCAAAAACAGTTTTGCTTGGTAATTTTCTTTGGATAAGCATCTAGGATGATGTCATCATCCCCTTCCTTCGAACAACCAAGAACAGCAACCGTTCTTGATGGAAATTGCAGCAAAGAAACAAGTGTGTATCAAATTGAAGAAATCAATCAACAAAGCATAGAGAATTGATGCAATAGCAATGTTTAAGGGTTTGAGTTATAAAACCCGCCTCCAATTGAGCTCCAAAGCTCCAAGCTCACGCCATTAATGGTGGATGAAGCTCTAGCAACTCCCCCTAGGCTCGTCCTCAAGCTTTTGATTGCAAAAGTTGGCTAGGGTTGAAGAGGAGATCGAAATAAGAAGGAATCCATAATTTATTTTCGATTTCCTCCATGAAATCAAGGAGAACGAAGGTCAAGGGCTGACCCACAGGTTGGGGACGTTCTCCCTGCTCCTCCCTAGCTCCTTGGTCGGTTTTGCAAGCAAGGGGAAGAAGAAAATCCGAAAAAGGCCTTGGTTTGGGCTTGGAAATGGCACTTTTATAAGGAAATTGATGAGAGAGAAAATGCCTTATTAAAATGCATTTAATTCCAAAAACAGTACCACTTCTTCCTCCTTGGTTTGCTTGCATACAAAGGCAACTCAAAGACACCGAACTCCCTTCCATTATCCATGGATTAAAGGAAAACAAAATAAGCACATTAATCCATTATAATATTAATATATCTTTTTGAGTGGAAATTCTTTTCCTTATAATAAGGTGAGTGGAATTTCACCTACTTAAGATATTTTCGTTCCTTATCTTGTCAAAGGAACGTCCATCCTTATTCAAAATCAACTCAAAACATTTTTGTTGAAGTCCCTTTAATTAATACATTCATTTTTGCCCTAAATTGAATTAGGGTTTCACTTAAGATTAAATCTTGATTATTTTAATATCAAGATTCTCTCTCCTCCAACTTAATTCAAATGAGGAGTGCCTCTCATTTTCTTTGCTATAAATGATGCCAAGAAATATTAGGGACCTTATTGAAGTGGTAATTTGCATATTGAACCCTAGGTTTTGGGTAAATTGCACTTTACACCAAAACTGGGTTTTAATGCACAACATTGTCCAACAAGCTCTATCTTGGTGTCCAGACTTGTAGAAACCTTACCACTACATCATATTCATTCTTATGATGTCACAACATCAGAGGAACATCTTATCATGCAACATTTGTAATTTAACCCCTCCAATTTGGGCAATTTGCACTTTAGTCCAAAATAAGCAAACATTGCTTCAACATTGTCCAAACAGGACCAAAATTGAAACATAAGTTCCTCATGAGCCCTAATTACTTTTCCCAAGGTAAGATTAAGAATCTACTCAACCTTATTAGGCAAAACCTCTAGGGTTAATTCACAACCCAGGTCAGGGATGTTACATCTATGGTGGAAAATACCTCTTGAAAAATACATCAACCATTTCATCCCATGTCTCGAATGACTCCATAGGTAAATTCAGGAACTAGGCCTTAGCCTTGTCTGACATAGAGTACAAAAATAGCTTCAAGTAAATCACTGTGTCTGGGACCCACTCGAGCATAAATATGTCACATCTTTCTATAAAGTTGCTTATGTGTGCCGTTGAATCATCAAAACTATTCCCATAGAACACCTAAGATTTGATTAATGCCAATAGTCCTAGATCAATTTTACAACTTCCCACATTCACTACATGGTGCTTGCTTGGTCCCAATTGATCTGTGGCTGACAACACCTTGATTTTCTATCGAAGCATCTAGTCTTCACTAGAGTCCTGCAAGTCATCCGCCTGGTCATTACCATTCTATGACATGTTTGTCTCTTGTTCATTATCTACCTGATGTGGAGGAGTTTGAATGAGCATATTATATGAAGCTCTAGACTCACATTCCATACGTTAAATCTCCTCTTTTTCTACACATGACATAGTTGAACCTTCACAATCCGTAGTCCATGTATGGACCATACACTAGTACCTAAAAATGTAATTATGCATTGTAAGAACACATAATACTAGCCGAAAAAAGAGGATCAATCAATTATAATCTGCTAAAAATTAAAATAAATAAATAAAACGGCCTATAGTTACGGGTTGCAATATTCATAGTGTTGGTTTTGCTGATTCCCCAACAAGGGCACCAAAAACTTGACATGCGTAAGATGTGTGTGATACACAAGTGTATGTGTCGTGTAATAAAGGCCAATGAGGGCCAGGTGCTGAACTCAGGGAATAATTTACCAAAAACTACTACCAACCAAGATCCAATCAACTAGGCCTATGAAAGACTGATTGGAAGTTATATTAACTACGAACAAAGTTTGAAAATGCTCAATTAAGGTGTTTGTAAGATAGATTTAATGAATTCCTTAGGGCTTGTGGTTTCACCATGATGCACACTGCATTTAAGATCCTTTTTATCTATAATTATTCACCTCATTATAAAGTAAAGACATGTAACCAACATTAACTGCGCCCATAGTGTAATGCATTGTCTTGACTAAGACAAACCCCACTCTCAAAGTAGTATTGTAACTTAGTCCATATAACTAATCAATTTCTCTGGGTTATTCTTTCATAGCCATAAGTCTTCTCCCGAAACATGGTATAAGATATGTAAATCTATGATTTTTCCAACTCCTAATCCCTATCCCAAAGGAATTGACAATCTATTACTTAGATTATGGTGATCAGGCATAAGCAAATCATTAACAATATCATAGGTTATGTTCAAAATAATGGAAATATATCATAAGCTTATGGAATTCAAGTATAGTGTCATGTTGAGATACTCCCGATCCTAAACAAAGGGGTTTATCCCCACATAATTTGTCATCCTAGGCAAAAAGAATAAAGAAAAAGGTTAAGATAAACATAAAAAAACTAATGTAAAACTCCTACATAAGACGTCTTGGAGATCCCCTCTAATGAATACCATGATATGTAGCTTTGCGGTTGCAAATTTTTCCTCCAGAAGAACATGGATCATCTAGTTGGTGGCTATCTCCTTTGTATCCTATCTTCTTGTCTCTACTTCCAAAACATGTGTGATGCCTGGGTTGTGGCCACCCTCCTAAGGTCACAAGTGAGGCCTAACCCTTGATTAATTTGTGGTCATTGGATCTAACTTAATTTCATATATGCACAGATCGTGTTGCATCGATTCTACCAATGGGGTATTGCACTGAGTTCAGTGGCTTTTTGCATCTCCTTGATTTGTGTCTATACTACCGATGGGGTTGTCAGTAGTAGTGAGTTGATTCTTGTTGGAGTATGGATGATGAAGTTGGTACGGTCGAGGGGGATGTTAGTGGCTAAATCTCCATATCTAATGCTTTCTGGACCAATAGTCAATACCACTGAGTATGCATCTCGGTGGTATCAACACACTTCTCCTAGCACTGATGTTGCTCTCCATCTGTTGTTGCTAGGTGAGAAGTGTCGGTAGCACCCACTTGTCAACTAAATGCTCAAATTGCCTATAATAAGAGAAATACCAACATAAGTCCAAGAAAATGATCATAAAATTCTATATTTTGGTATAAATATGATGTAATTGATGCATAAGTGATTCATAGACTAATAAATGCAAAACAAAGAAAAACATGTATAATAGAGAACATTCATGCTCAAAAAGCCAAGAAAATAGCCTACAAAAAGTGACTTAAAATCACTACACCAGGTACCACAAAGGTAGGTTCCCTCAGGCCAGGTCTACCATGGATAATTGCCCAAGGGAGGATCCATATATCACATGTATGTCCTAGGGACACATTCCACATCACCAAACTTAGGGTATCAACCCATCACAAATCAAGGCACGACCAAAGTTGTTCTCCATCAAGTATCTCATGTTATAACAAATCTGTTATAATCCAGTCCCAAAAACTTGTGGATGTTAGAGTATATCAACTCTACACACCCCATATATTCAACAATATATGCTTTTGCATCTTCTCACAAATTGTAGACTGCTACAAGATTACTCATTTCACTATTTACCCTAGTGGCTCAAGGAAATAGATATACTAACATAGGGATCTACAATTTTAGGTTATACTTGATCAATTAGGTCTATTACTCCTCATCACTGAATCAATCAAGTTACCTATAAACAACAAAAAAAGAACTTCAAGGTCGTTAAGGGAATTGTAACTTCTAAAAAAACATATGATTGTAAGAACCTAACTCCTCAAGCAAAGCATACAACAACAAATCTTAGCCATATCAAGGCCCATCATGAAGAATCAGAACTTGAAGAGTAATAAGGTTATCATTCCCACATAATTGTTCTATTTTCACATAAATTTTAACAACATAGCAACTAGTAAAAAGGTCTCAGTACATTCTTAGGGGAGTTTTAGCATCAAGGGTGACATATATGCATCCCATATATTCATAGGGCATCATTGAATATAAAAATTACTACCTTTACATTCATTCTTTTATCACAGATCGGTTCCATGTAAAGACATGCTAAACATATCATGTTTCTAGCATCATGAAACTACTTATGTAGTCTCAATAGAACATGCAAGTACATATCCTCTTAGACCAACTTAGAGTAGTTCAAGATTTCACCTTTTATCAATTTGAGGGAAACTCTACAAAATAACAATTTTCATGTACAATGTAGGTACTAAATGTATCAAAGTTGTATCACTTGCCTTACATACAACAAACACCAGTCTGCTCAAAGAGAACACTAAGAAAAAGTCAAGCTTCAATACAAACTCCAAAGGAAACCACAAAATCCCCAAAATATGAGCTTTCTCCTCTCAAGGCTTTCCACCACATCATATCCACTATATATAGGCAACTAAAGCAAGAGTAGAGAAGGAAATAAGGGTGTTAGACTACTCTAATCAAAACCCTAAAGGAGCATCCTTGAGAACATGGAATGAGGAAGAAGGTGATCATCTAAAAAACACAAGGGAGGATGTGTATCCACACATGCAAAAGGAAAAGAAATAAACAACAAAGTTGATGGGAATCGATAACACATACTTTTCAATGGTTGGCTTTACCTAATAGCATCTCGATACTTCTCTAGCTCTTCAAGGACAACTCATGCAAATGAAGCAATGAAGGAAGACCAAGGGGCATATATATAGTAGGAAAGATAAAAATGGTCAAAGTCATCTGACAATTGGTTATTGCATAAAGAAGCTTCATCAGAAGATGGTTTAGACCTTCCATCAATAGATGAAGGTGGAAGCTCCATCAGTCACCATCATTGGTCCAAGCACATAGGGGTTTCATTGGTGTACGTACATTGGGATCTTCATCACATCCCAAACACCCGTTGTTGGGTCTACAACTCAAACTTTTCACATATAGGGGCTTCATTGGTTGGACTCTTCATACATCGTGGTTGTCAGTGCTAACTCCAATTTCTCCTTGACCTATTAAAGGTCAACAATCAACTAGCTAGCTCCTCCATCAGTTGTTAACTTATGAGAGGTCGGCATCCACCAACTTGCTTTCATTGGTCCTCAACTAATGATGAGTCACTTTTCATCAATCATCATCCAACAAAGCCACAACCAATTAAACACAAAAGAGGAACCAGGTAGACTACTTTCATCGCTTCTCAATCCATGAAAAAGTAGGCACTTCCATTGATCCTCAACCAAAGGAAATATAGGGTGCCTCCATCGATTCTCAGCCAATGGAAAGGCAAAAAACTTGATTAGGAGATTTAAATGCACCCAATGAAGACCAAGCAAAATATAGAACTTAGTAAGTGCAAATTACAAGAAGGTTATTCAACATGGGAAAATTTTCACTTAGTCCCTCACAAGAAAAACATCATCCAATCAATTCGCATAAACCATGAGCATGTAATAAAAGCATCCCAACACATAGTTAAGCTAGCAAAGCATGTTAAGAGGTCAAGCTAGGTCGGGGGTCTTACATAGATGGTTTAATGATACCTCATATGTTGGATTCCTACTTATCTTATGAGGTATTTCAAAACTTCTCAAAATGACATTTAACTCTTTTAGTGATTGACGTTTCACTTTTGAAATCAATTTATTTTACTTATTCAATACTCTTTTTTTGGCATCATTCTAACTTTGTACAACATTAACTCTAATTTAATTTCAATCCTTATTTATTCTCTTGAATCTTGATTATTGTCTTAATTATATTATGAAGCCTTTTATTTCCTTTCTTTTGAAAGAACTAGAACTTTTACTCATTCATAATTCTAACTAACATAGCGCTCATACATATGTTAACTTCATGTGCTAGCCGCAAACATTTGAGAATAAAATTTACAAAGGAGACAATGTGCATTTCATGTTTACCAATGGTATCAACTACTATAGTGTACTTCCTAGGGAGATATACCACGTTAGAAGGGTTATGCTATGGGTTTGTAGTGTGGAAATTTTGCCTATGCATATGAAAAATTAAAGGTATTCATCCTCCTATGTGCAAACAATGAAGGATCGACTGAAATCATATGCATTATTAAGTAGTTTGAAAGATGCATCTTTTTACAAATAGAAGCTACTCAAGTGATGGTTTAAAGCTTGGCACAAGGTCCATGTGGAGTGGCCAGGTTGCCACACAGACATACCCCATTGCTTTTGATAATGTGGATTCCAGAGGTGGATGCATATGATTTGGAGTCAAATGTGGCATAAAAAAGATAGTGACGTCATTACCTTTCCATGGAATAGCATGTGAGATGGGATCTTGAGGTAGACATAATTACATCTCAACAATGCCTCAATTGTGCAAGTTCTTTCTTAAATGAACTTGACCAAGCTAGGAGCATGTTGTCTTCTTCCATAATGTGTCACTTTATTACATGATGTCCAAACGTGCCCACATACAATATCAAGAGAAGGATTTTCACTCATGAACATGATCCTTGTTCCCTCATCCAAATTGAAGAAATGATTTGTTAAGCTAGTACCTTCTAGGTTTTAGTGATGTGAGCGCAATCCCTAAGACAATGGAGGATTATTTCATCAACATTACTACAATGGAGGAAAGTAGCAGAATCATCCATGCGTCTTCACTTCTTCTCCACATTCACCAATAGGGCTCTATGTGATAACATGCATGGGAAGATTCTGATTCTTTCCAAGAGTCTAAGCTTCTACAGGTGTTGCCATCCACTTTTGGAATTGTATCTCTTTCTGTTTACATAACCATATGTATGTTGATCCAGAAGTAAGCTTGCCACCATACTCGATATTCCAAGCCCATTTATCATCTCCAAATTGGGGTAGGGGTGGGGGTATACCCACTATCGTATTCCAAGTTGAGCTGGGCAAATCGGACCGAAGGAAGCTCTAGTGTCATTCACCATTGACAGTGATCGTGGGGGATACTTGTAGGTCCTATAGGACATGGGGAATGACAATATTAGGATGCAATAGCAGCACACCAGAATCTGTGAGCCAATTATCTATTTCAAGTACTAGTATCATGCCCATCGTTAATGATGCACTATGGATCATGATCCTGGACATGTTCTTTCTAATAAAGCCCCACCAAGGAACATGGACCAGTCTTCATGGATGTGTTATTGAAGTATTTCCCTCTCATGACCTCTATCCAAAGTTTCTATGGGTTGTTAAGGAAGGTCATGCATTCTTGAGAGTCATCACATGATTCCGTTCTCGTGCCTCATTGACACCTAAGCACCAGTATCCCTATTGGAGATAATTTTCTTCCAAGGGATATTTTTTTTCTAGATATAGCTCCGAACAAGAGGAACTTCCCTACATGTCCGTTTATGACTATGATAAGCAGATGAATTGCATTGTGTAAGATGGGAATAGGCTGTAATGTTACTTTGGTCAAGGTCACCCGTCCAATAAAGGATACGCGACGAATCAACAATGGTTAACTTTGATTTTATGAATTAAAGTATATTCACATGGGTAAGTGAGTAATATAGGACGAGACTGTGCATATTCAAGTTCCTATCCGACCACTACCTGGTACGATACTTGGACTACTCTACGTGATACACCAACAACTTTGGCCCTTATGTCTTCCTATCGAGCTATGCTCGAAAACTATTCGAACCAATATTTTAACATGGTTGAGTACATTTCTATTTGACCTATGACTCAAAAAATTGTTGCGGACTACAACTCATGGCATTTACTGTCATTTAAGAGAGTCATTTATTGAGACATCTCGATTCTTGATCAAATCATTTTTCATTCTTGAAACATGATGATGTCTTATTCTAGGATCGAATAACAACACAAAATTTGGGAACCTTTTCTTTTCATCCATTCATAGGAGATAACACACCAAACAACTGTGACATATAATTGAAAAACACTTGAATCTAGAATCATTACTAAAACGATTCTTTCGTTGTGTGTGCGAATTGTGATAGTTCTTCGTTTCCTCTTCGCTTCTAGTGCTAACATACTCGAGCTCCACCTGTATAGCATTTCTCTTCTTACACTGCGTGACAAGCAATTTCCTATGACCTTCGTAAGCGTCAATGAATGATTCAACGTTGTTCTCTAGCGAGCACTATGAGATAATTACCTAAGTTACTCAGAAGTGATCGAATCTAAGGCTGTGTTTGACATACAGATCTGATCAGTTTAGATGCCATGGGTAAATTCACCAGTGGTAAATTAACTTTGTGTAAGATAATTATTGTTTGGGACAACGACTAATAAACTTGAAGGTATGATGTCCACTGTTTGGTACATAAGCAAGTAGTCTTTCTTTGTCTAAAAAAAGTCTATTGTGCCCTACCAAAGCATGTATTGAAAAAAAATCTATTAGAAAGGTTTGGTAGTAAATTGATACAGAGGGCAGATTAACCTGCATTCTGCCGTAAGCATTTCACGCGGCTCACTATCCGGTAAAAATCAGGTTAAATAATCTTTGCGGCAGTTATCTCTCTTCTAAACGGCATCAGAAACAACAGTTAATAAACCGTCTGAAACGTGGTTGTCATACCAAACCTAGCGGCAGAATATGTCTATATGATAAAGATGTTCAGACGTGCTTACATTCGAAGATCAAACTTCAAAGCTCATTTTCCTTTTTTATCGAAGATCAATCGCTGCCTGCTTGCATTTGATAAGAGTACATTTGCCTAAATCAATAATTACTCTTAACACATTGTCTTCGTTTCTTATTTTTGATCGAATATCAATTGTTGCTACTTAAATTTGATAAGAGTATATTTGCCTAAAACAACAATATCTACCGAATTTCCAACGTCATCTATGCATCTTCCGCATCTTGTCCGTATTGAATTCAGCGCGTCCTGGAAAAACACCCATTAACACATAATCCTGGAATAATAAATACAAGGGGCTTCAGGCTATATCCATTTTATAATTGTAAATCCTTTCTCCCACACCACGTCGACAGCAATAAGCTTCCTCCAACTTGGACGGCTTGGTTGTTGCTGTTCTGACTGGTTACTCTTGCAATCTAAGACTGCTGAATAGATTGCATGTTTATATATCAGATTCTAAGGGACGTTTCGCATCACCACATCCCCACACCCAACACACACACAAAGAAATGAAATTCCACAGTTGAACATTGAAGTTCACCACATCAGTGTAGAAGTATACATATCAGTCACGAAGTTTGCATGCAACGAAGCATTAGCCCATAGTCCTGATGGAACCACAAGACAACCATGACAGTGGTAGTACCACCATATCTACCCATTGTCGCGACTGGTTCTTCTGAAGACGAAGCCATATTTTCGGGAAAGTAGCAGGACAAACTGTAGCTATTACTGCTGCCAAAAAGGACATGATACAAAAGCTAAGAACGTTGCTTTGGCTTACACATATGAAAGATAAGGAAATAGTTGATTCATATGATTCACTTCATTAAAGTACTGAACTGTCTACTAGCTGTGGTCTCTGTAGTTGGTGTGATCACTTTCTGCAATCACGATAGCGGCCTTGACTTCTGTACAAAAAGTTATGTATCCCGTGTTGGCGCTTATACCTCCTTCGTAACAGCCCAAATCATCTACTTTCATTATATATATATATATTTTTTTTATAACGAAAAACTCTTCTCGGGATCGACCACTATTAGACCCTATTCAGCCAAAAATAAATTCCAGAACTAACCACATACTTGGGGACACCGCAACACGCTCCAAACGTAGGGCTTTTATTGCACCTCGAGGATTTTTGTCTAAAGTCGAACCCGGGTCCCTTCATTGGGGATTGCCGAACCGCACCACTTGAACTACTCCCTCGCCCCTACTTTTATTATACCTTAACAATAACATAACTCTATTTTTGGATGTTACACATATTCTTGTGCTGAAAAATGGCAAGAACTTTCCGGCTTTGACCACATATATTCAAGGTTTTCCATTCATTTGTCGCACGCAAATGAAGCAGTTTATTAAACCATCGATAGATGTACCCAGCAGAATGAATGATGGTAGTGTGTCATACTCACTAGCACAGTCAAAATATACTCCGACTGTTTAAAAAAGTTGTGTTTAAAATGTAAATTTTTCCCTAGACGTATCAAACGGACTAATAATTTTGAGTTTGAACATAGTCATAATACAATATATTTTATTCTCGTATTATTCATGAATTATTCACGTTTGGCATTTCTTCCCGTCTTATACTTTTTCAAGTACTTTCTCATTTTATACTATTTAAGACTGTAACTTAATTTGAGTATATACAAAAAATCATTTCATTTACCTTCTCACAAAAAATCATTGCAATCAGACATTACTTGCATGTCCATATGTACGATATACATCCAACGGTCAGCCTGAAATTCAATATAGAGCGTCGAAAAGTATTTTGTTGTTGTGAATGATATACAAATCGGATGGTTATAAAATTTTGTAGGAAGGTAAATATTAAGATATATTTGTAATCTATACAGTTGGATTAAGAAAAATTGATATATGTGGAGAGTAATTCAAATGCCTCTCATGCTCTCATCAAGATTTGTTTCTCACTGGATCGTTGTCATATATATATATATATATATATATATGTTTCATGTATTAATGTGTGTGTGTCCTCCGATCTTTTGTCGACTTTTTCCAGAATCATTGACCGTATTTTTACTGTATGTTAACCATTTTTTATCCAAATTTCCCGTATAATTCCTGAATACCGAAATGTTTAGCTCTGTCGAACACATCCTAAATACGTAATTTGTGACTATGCTCACTAGGCATCAACCCGTGTCATGCACATGTTCTTTTGTGACTTATTAAAGCTATTGCATTTTATGTATGTATCATCTGTAACAAAGAAAATTCATCACATGTCCATAAAAAAAGATGCAAGCTAATTATGTGCATAATATGTTAATAACTCTAATTAAATATTATGCAGAAAAAAGTTCAATTTGTCTTTTTACAACCCAAAATGAATAGAAATGACAAAGAGACAAACTTCTTCAATTGCAAATTGTCGGATTGCATACAACTGATGACATCAATGAACAGTGATGAAATGTCCTCCTTAGTTGTCATAACAACAATTACCTTCTTGACGATATATTATTCCTTATCCTTTAAGTTTTCTTATAATAAAAATCTAGCATCAGAAGATTGCAATAGCAATATGAAATACATGACATTCATATTTTTGTGCAATTATACATGGTATTGATACTAATCATCCACGTCAATGGCCAAATTTCACATTGGCATGTATTCAATTCTATTAACATATAGTCATGTCAATGTCCAACCTCTCAGGCTACTGGTTGGTGTAAGCATTTATAATAATGCTAATATGCTTTAATTTGAAACATGACCAGATGTAAGTTAACTAAAACATAGTAGCTTCCTGTCATTGAACTTACGTAATCGAAACTTTTTTTTAACGCAATTGAGGTCAATCTTATTCATCCTGCACCTCACGTAGGCTAGAACTATCATCATCAGCAAATACACCAGTTCATCCTCACCATCACACCCAAAGACAAAAAGAGCCCCATCAAAACCGACCTCATCATCTAGACCTCGCAACATCAAAGAACCTCTAAAACCTCCTCGAAAAACCATCCGCCCCTCTACCTAGATCCGAATATGGCATAGCAGCTACCCTGATCTCCATCATACTCAATCCCATCCGCAAAGGCATCATCATCGGAGCAGGTCGGCGAAGCAGATCTCCATTCCTCAACCCCATGTCGAGCATCTGGAGCACCATCATCAAGCCGAGACTGTAAGAAGTCCTTCAGGCGTCTTCGTGGAAGATGTCTACTGGCTCCGTTTGAATCGCGGACCCGTCGAGTACCCTGTCCATCACTTGCATCTTCCTCTTCGCAAGGCTTCCCTGTGTCGCAATCTATCACAGAGGGGACAGCATGCCGTGACACACCTGCTACCTGTGAGCCCTTCACAGAAAGCCGCCTAGAATTGCAGGTGTGAGCTATGTGACCCGGTGCCTTGCATCGGAAGCAAACCATCAGAAGAGAGCATTGGCTCCTCCAATGCCCATGTTGTAGGCATCAGAAGCATCTACTCTTACCCCTGTAAACACGATGGTTACGCTTCCTCCCCTCCTTCTTCGCCTTGCAATCACGTGCCAGATGCTCTGGGGACTTGCAGTGAAAGCACACCCGTCGGGCAGAGCATTGGTGTTGCCAATGGCCCCGTTGTAGGCAGCGCAAACAAGTATCTCTCAGGACATGGAAGCCCCACCATCGCTGTTTGGAGGGCACCACCTCTGCAGACTGGAGTCCTTCCGCATCTTGTGCTCCTACAGCAAAACACTCCCCATTACCATCTGTCGCAGCTTCCGGGAGGGTGGCCGGTAAGGGGACACATAGAGTCCCAACCCAGAAAGAGCCACCGAGCAAGTTGCAAACACCATCATCAGGCCCCTGTGCCTCGCCCTCATCAGAAGAATTCGGTCCAGGTGTTTGAGGCATAACCTCGAGCACCTTGCCGACACTGTCTGTCCTCAGCAAACCCGTGGCGCGCCTCCTGTGCCTGTGATCTGTAACAGAAAAGGATGGGAGGTGGGGGAAATGCCAGCTCCATTCCACCCGATACACACTCCCTCACCACCATGGTCCCCAGGACCCACTGCAACTTGCTCCCCTGAATCATCGTTCTCGAGCAGGTCATGGAGACCCTGCCCCTCGTTGGCAACCTCATTGGGCTTCTCCAAGTCCACTGCTGAAACGTCCTCCGATCAAATCGCCTCCATATTGCCACCTGTCTCGCTACCCCGATCCCCACCTGTAGAAGAAATAGGGGAGGGGAGCTCGCCCATCGCCGACACCTCAGGCGTCGGCCCGCCGACGGACGGTAGCCTGACTGTCTCACCCTCTCTGCAAGAACTTCTATCCTCCAGCAGCTCACGATCATGATCCTCCTCACACTCTGCAGCTATGCTTGTGTCCACGGCCTGCTTCGACAGAGGTCCCGAGCGCTCCCAGGCCGCCTGAGCCATTTTGAGGCGTGCTCTGAAATCCGAGATGGATTCCTTCAAAGGGGGTGGAGAGAGCAGACGGATGAACATGGAAGGCATGATTGAGGGTCGCCGTAGGGCCGCCTCACCCCACAAACGCAAGTGTTCGGCGAGGGGGGAAGCCCCCCTCACCGGCCGCCGCCCCTAGGGCAGGGTCGCCCTAGCGATTGCCACAGAGAAGAGACACTCCGGCTCTGTTTCCTCACCCTTTGGACATCATGAGTCCTTGGTTGTAATGAGTGTGGAGCTTTGTTCACACTTCACGTAATCGAAACTTAGGAGGGTTCATTTCAAAAATACAGAAACTAAGGTCTTAGTTCAAAAATGTCAATGCAAAAGTAGTGCACAAAACAAAAAATACAAAAATAATATAGTCTCCAGAACGACATTCAATGAAGCTTCCTTATTCTACAAGTATATTCTCCTCAGTACCACATTGAATTCAACTTAGTACTATAGTTTGTATGTCCCTATTTATACATCACATTTAATATGAATAACTGTAGAGATACTAAGTCAGTCAGTTATAGTCATTTATTTTCTCATAACTTGTGTTTTATAAGTATGGTTTTGATGTCTGGCTGATGATAGTTAGTAGTTTGCTAGCTATTGAATATTATGTTGATATATTTAGACAGAATTGATCAGGTCCTCATTATATATGTACCTTAAATTATGGATAATTTTTAATAAAGCTTTGAGATTAGTTTTGAAACTTTCTTTCCAGAGCAAGTAAGATGAGCCACAAACCAACCCCCAATCTATAATTGCAGCATGGTTGTTCCTCCCCTTCACCCAGATCCTCCATATGTTTCCAATTCTTGTAACACTAAAACTATCAGGTTTAAAGGTATGATTTTTATAAGTATTTTATCTATCTTAGTTCAGGAAAAAAGAATGGACATATTTTTTCCAAACTGAAGAGCATCAAGTTTTTGCTTTTGTTTCTAGGAGAATACTTGTTTTTTACTATTTTCTCCTCAAAGACAACATGTTAATTGCACATTTCTATAAGTCCCATATTCTATCATGTGACAATTGACACCCTTGACAAAGATTTGATAATCAAGTGAAAATGTATGAACTTTTTTATTATATTATCTTCAAATACATAAAATGAAAAAGTAGCTGAAAAGATAATCTATTGCTAGATCGAACACACCTCTATTATTTGAACGATCTGTGCAAAATCATATTCCTTTACATTAATTTTAAATTTTGGAACATCACGAACATTTTTCACTCAGATACCATACCATTTGCACAATGCTAGTGGTAGTTATATTTCGTAGTGTTCGAATGAAGAATAGAGGACAAGAGGAAAATATGATTAAGAATTGTAGAGCAACAATTTATTACCTATCAATTGTGAAGAAGTGTACTTGATGTTTTCCACCATGCTTTTCCAAAAAACCGATTACCTCTTGACTACTACAATGTATTGCATCAACAAGTGGTTGTAAAGGGGAAACATTTTGGGACAACACATTTAAGTGAAGCACTAGCAAGCCAAGTATGAGTAGTAGTTCATACAAAATAGATGATAGAAGGAGTTAGGAAAAGGATTTGGGATGGTTTGATACCTTGATTCTGCATAGTCCTCTCGATCCACTTTGGCATCTTGTTGGAGCAACATTAGTTGCAACATGTATAGTCGTTTGGAAGTGACATCCGAAATCAAACAGATCTTTGACCGCTCCCATATCTTAAAAATCTTTGCATGGAATTTCTAAATTTCAAAAAATTTCCAAATTGAGCACTAGATAAAGGCAATATATTTTTCAAAGATCATGTGCTCATTATTGACCAAAAGGATCATAAGCAAAGAAATTTATGATAGAGACACGCTTCTGTATTTGTAATAAATATTGCCAAATCATGTCCAAAGCTTTATGAAATCCACAGTCACAAACCTAAGCAATCAAACCAATCGCATCTAGCCTGGCATATATTTTCCTTGCAATGTCCATTGGTGAAATTATCTGCTTCCTACCTTCCTTAACCGTTCCATTAGGTAATATTAATTCTTTAACAAAAATACAAATCTGAACTTAAATGTAGTATGTAGATTGAAGATTGTGTACGATCCATACACAATTAGAAATATTATTCAAATAAAAAAGGTAACATAATGTACTAAATGGGAAAATTAGATTAATCTTGTAAAAAAATCACAACATGCATGATAGAATTGTCCATTCTAACTTCCAGTAATAAGCAAATGACAAAATACCTGGTTAAAGGAACCATGTGAACCTGTTCAGTTGCAAAGACATAAATACGTCCACTATTTGATGCATATTTGAGAATGATGAGACATGAGAGATAAGTACTTGTCTATTTTTCTAATTTTACAAATTGAGTGAACACAACGTTGATTTTGAGTCCAAGACCAGGGGTACAAGATGCATATGAGAATATATAATTCTTCATGAACAATTCATCGTGGAAAAAATACTTTTACTTTTAAAAAAAAAAACATGTAGTAGACGCAAGTGATGTTAAGGAAGAATAGAGAAATAACCAATATATTAATTGCATAGCTAGTAACACCAATAACGGCAATACGTTACGTGATCTGTGATGTTGAGTGGAGCAATGACCAGTGGGCCTAGATGATCTCAAGCATGTTGAATGCGCTTCTAGATTGTGGCTATCCGGGTGAACCTAGCCGATGGGGCGTTCAACGGAACTCTTGGATGCTCGGGCCTTCCCGCTCTTGTAAGATGTAGAGCAAGAGAGAAAGGGAGGGAACATTGTCGACCAACCCCCCTTCCGTACGGAAAATTGTGGGTGAATGTCGTGGGTTGTCCCGAGATAGGGTAGAGAATGGTAGCCAAGTCACTGAAATGCAATGACAATTGGAGGTTTCTCTTCCTCTAAGATCTATTTCCTATCATCCTCACCCATCTTCTTCCTCCTCCGACATCTATTTCCTCTCCTCCGTATGAACTTCCCCTATTACTCGACAAATGTTAGCAAAGTGAGAGTGCTAACACACTTGACTATCTGACTCCCTTCACCAATTTCCTCATGTTCTCAATTGGACTAGCTTCCACCTCCAGTATCTGCGTCAGTGAGCATCCTAGCGGCGAGCATATAGAAAACATGTCACCAAAAGAGTCGAGAATCAGTTGCACCTCTTAAAACTAAAGACCCCTAAATATTGCAACAAATTGCACGAGATACCCTATACATCCTTCTAATTTTTTTTGTAAGTAACAAAGGACGTGTCTGTAAATCAAAAAAATGATGGAAAAAATTGCAGACTTTACCCCAAATGGGCTTTCTTATGTAGTATATATACATGTCAAATCACGATAGGAGTAGCCTACCCCTACAAAAATAGTTGTAGTAAATCCTCACCCCGAGAACAAAGGCATAACAATGCCTTTGCATCGTGTTACGGGAGGGGATTCTTTTAAGCAAATTACCTGGGCAATTGATGGCCTCCAGTGTGTCATTTATACATCTTCAATATTGAATCCACAATGGTTAAAAAGATAGCCTTCATTACCACCTATGTAGTAAATGTCATATTTTAGATTGTCGCAATAACAGTCAATTGCAATTTAATTAATATATGTGTGTGATAATTTTAAGAACAGATAAGAAGCGTAAGAATAAACCGAGCATGAGAAAAAATAAATTGACTTAGTGAACTCAATGTAGATCGCTTTGTTGTAGAAGAGAGATGTAAGTATCCACCAGATCAATGATATTCTTCCAGGCTTGATTAGGTCACATTGCTATAGAAAGGGGTCATCTCAATCACATGTAAATGACAAGTAAGGACACCACTGATGCAACTAAACAATTGTTGGGTATCACTACCTAATAGATTGTGTGAAGGGAAGACCATGGATAGAAACATTTTCTCTCGCATAGTAGACAAAATCTATGAGTGAACACACACATGGAGAGGTTACCTAAAGGCAACGAAGATAGGGTTGCAAAGCACAGACGTAGATACTCTGAATGGTCTACGATATGTTTAACCCTAATGTTAGGGGCCTTATTTGTAGCACTACCATGCACGGTCCTATTTCCAATTTAAATTAATTATACCACCACTCTTGTGCACAATAAAGGAATAAGAAGAATCACTTTCTAACTCATAACTAAATAATTAACTAACTAAGTGGTTATTTAGTTGTGCAAAAAGAAGACATAATACAATTTGTACGACCCATGATCTACGTGCCCTTACCCGACCATGATGAAGCATGGCATGGTGTGTCATCACATGGTAAACACGCATGTGTGTGGTCATGATACCCACCACAAGCGTGAGAGCACCCTCCCCTACAGATCTTGAACACTAGTGTTACATGCATGCCTACATATAAGGAGTACAAAAGTTTTAGAAGTGGGTAATGTGGGACTATATCACATTCTCATTTACACAAAATACAAATATCAGTTCTTCCTCACACTCCATATGTACTAGATGAACCTATACTGGGCTTAACCATGCTAACTAGTATTAGAAAAGCTCATATACCTAACAAGCCCCAATAAAGTCCGATGTGTAGTGTGCTCTACCACTAGTCTTCCATACTAATCTTTCAACAGGTGCCTGATGCAAACCTATTTTAGGGCTTCATCTTGTGTCCTTTTGCATTATAATCACATCTAACAATGTAGATTGCAAGTCTTTTTCCACCAATATGAACTATTATATCAGATGCACTTATGGCTGCTTTTTGCATGTTTTTCAGGGCACTTGTGCATGCATTAGATGCAAAGGAGGGAGATGGGTCCACATCTTCCCCGAGCATGACTTAGATGTTAATTGATCGGGAGAAAAAAGAAGTTGTTTGAATAATTTGGAGCCAATATCAGTAGCTTGGGCCCCTATCTCGGTCGTTCTACATCACCACGACTGTGGTGAAATGACCCAAAAAGTCTCAGTGAAGTTGCAAGATTTCTATAAGAACACCCATAGTTGTGGAGCACCAAAATGGTCGTGGCCACTAAAGACAACACGGCCGTGGCCAGAAAAGTGGAAATGGTCGAAGCCTTCCATCACCCCTATGGAGCCACGCCACGCCCGTGGAACAAGGACCCCAAAAGTCACAAAAACCCAGCTCAAAATACACATGAATGGCCATGGTCGTGGCCATCGGCATGACTGTGGCCCATGAAGGCCACCTCGCCCGGGGTTTCTGCCATGATCGTGGCAAGCTGAAGACAAGACAAGCACAAGGATCAACACCTCTTTCCAACACGGTCGTGCCACCCAACACGTCTGTGGTACCCTCTACCCAACATGACTGTGACACCCACCATGGCCATGGCCACTTCATGTATCTCCCTCTACCTCACAACATACCTCCATCATGACCATATCACCCCCACGATTGTGACACCCAACCACCAGCATGGTTGTGGCAGCTCACCACATCCGCAGTGACCACCTAAGCCTACCCAGCTTCTCCATTGCATTTTTGTTTCTACCCCCACTTAACCTAGTGCTTCCCCACCACCTATATATACATAGGTGGTAGCCACAACATGAGGTTATCTACTCCTTAGACACTATCTAGAATTCATTGCTCCCTTCCTGGCATTTCAGACCATCACCTACCTCCCACTCCATTTCCACCCAAAAACCTTAGTTTTCTAGAGTTTTTCACCATAATCCCACACTTTCTCATGTCACTTCCATCCTTAGAGGGAGGTGTTGTATTCTACAACTGCTAGGAGGTAACGGAGAAGGGTCTTCCATGAGATCCATAGTTTTTTTTACCTCTTTCTTCTCTTTTCTTTGCTCTTTGTTTAGTTATGAGTAGTTAAGCCCCTTGTGGTGGGCTGTTTGGGGCAAAAATGATACTTTGATATCATGTTGGGGGGAAGATAATTTGTAAACTCTATGATTTCACTCTATGATAATTTCTTGCTATTTATATCTCATTTCCCATGCCTTTACTTGTGGTTTGCATCTGAAATAATTGCTTATGATTGTGTACTTGAATCCACCTAAGTCTAGAGGAAGATAGCATATGTAGGGCTGTCTTGAAATTTGCTCCTAGGTCTAACTAGTGGATCCCTAGCTAGAACCCAATTCCCCCTTACATATAGTCCTTCTCCTACTCCTAGTTATGTGATATAAGTAGCTAGTATAGGGTTGATTGGTGCAATTTCCTAGGGATTTGTTAAAAGCTAGGTGGTGAGTAATGTGGGGTGAAATACCCTCATCTCTACTCCCCAATTCTACCTTTGGCTCCCAATGACACTAAGCAATCCTATGCTAGAAACCTATATTAGTCAAATCATAGTGAAATCTTACCTATAACTTAGGCTAACTAATAGTATAAGGTGATTTTTTAGCATTTGACTAGTTGTTTGGTTTAACACTCTATAATGAATAATTAAGCTTGCTTGTTCTATCTTTCCCCCAGTTGGAATCATAGTGCCATACCCAAATGGCCCACCTATCTTTATCCTTGATAAAACCCATCTTGTTAATTTAGCTTGTTCATGCTAAGTAGTTGTTTACTTTTAATTGCCTCTTAGTTAATTTCCTAGTTCTTGCTAGTTAGGTTTTGCTTGAGTAGCTAGTGCTCTTTTGATCTCACTAGTTTTGATCTTACTAGTTAGTTGTAGCCTAGGTCATTAATTTCTCTAGAACGTTAATTGCTAGTGTAGTGTAATCTCTTGATCTTGCTTAGCTTATTGTCTTGTCATGCTTCTTAGACTTAATTTGTTTAGGATAATTTAGGGTTTTTGATAATCTAGTTTCTTTCTTGCCTTTAATTACTTGCAACATTAGAGTAATCAACCAAAATCACCTTTAAACCCTAAGAACCCTACTCTCTGCATTAGGAATGTAGCTGCACTAACCTAGCTCTAGTGCCCCTTCTCTCCATGTGGATCGACCCCTTTACTTGCCTTTCACTTATTCTACGACATGACCCCATGCGCTTGCAGGTGTATATTATGGTATTGTGAATGAACCTTATTTAGGGATTTATAAATTTGAAAGATCCCAAGTGCGTGAAAACACACCAAGATTTCTGACGCCATTACCGGGGAGTAGAGGTGCTCGACCTAGATAGTTAGTGTAGCTTAACTTTTCCTACCACCCTCACCATTGCTATTCTTTATTCTTTGTTTACTCTTACATACTTGCCTTCTAACTTGGCTCTTGTTGTTTGTTTGTGTATTGTGTAGGTGACAGTTGTGCATGCCTAGTAGACAGTCTACTTATACTGCCTTAGAGCCCTTCAACCTTGAGATAGGTAGAAGAATATGCCAACACTGGCGCAAGCAACACTGAGATTCTAAAATGGAAGGCCTGGATGCTCAAATCCCTCCCTGGGGTGGTGTTCAAAACCCTCATTGGGGTGTCCCATAGAATCCTCCTGGGTGGGGGGGGTTCAATAATAACCCAACCGCCCTCTCCATGACTACTTCACCCTGGCCAACTACACTTCCCCAATTGCCATCCTTGTTGACCAAGTGTTGGGTCAACAATTCTCCATCCCACCAGCCCTTCTCAGACCCCTCCCCACTTACTACGGGATGGAGAATGAGAATCCCTACCACCACATAGATGCTTTCCTAGAAACTTGCTCAACCTTCTGTACCCCAGCCACCATGGATGATTATATAAGAAGGACCCCTTTTCCTTTCTCCCTAAACAAAAAAGCAAAAGAATGGTATATGTCCAAGCCTGAGTAGGTGACGTGGGTGGCAATGAAGAATGAATTCCTCAAGAAATTCTACTCGATATCAAAGCTCACTCAGATGAGAAGGTGCATCACCTCCTTCACCCAGAGGGAGAATGAGCCCTTCCATGAAGTGTGGGAAAGATTTTAGACGCTCTTGCGTGACTGCCCTCATCATGAAGTACCTTTATGGAAACTTGTACATTCATTCTACACTGGGCTGGTTGAGCTGAGTCAGACTACTATTGATTCTTCATGTGGATAGACATTCATGGCTAAGCCCCCAGAGGAGTCTTAGCCCCTATTTGAGCATCTTGCTGAGAACTCTCACCACTGAGATTCAAGTAAAGGGGAGCACTGTGACTGGAACTACATTCCTCCTCCCCCTCCTACAGCTCGAGTCTGAACAAAAGACAACCCCCAAATGATGAAAATGATGGCTTCCGTGATGAACATGATGAAGATCCAAGTTGGGGGTTTTTCTAGCCAGTCTACCATGGAATTTCATGTCATTGTTGAAGAAGTGAATACTTTGCATGCTTTTGGGAACTAGAACAATCAAGGTCATATGTCCAACTCCTATACTCTAGAATGGAGAAACCATCCTAACTTTTCCTAGAAACAACAAGGTGAAGAGGGGCAAGGATAGCCAAAGTAACATCGAGGCCTAGGTATAGTTCAAAGTTTGAATATGAGGTGCTTGGGAGGCTAAGAAGCCTAGATGAAGTGAAAAAAGATGTCTCTTCTCATGGGAAGACAATTAACTGCCTTGAACAAAGACTTGATCAAATTTCCCTCTCACATGCCCGCCGTGAGGAAGGAAGACTCCCCTCACAACCCATGGCTAATCCTAACAATGACATTGGTTCCATGACTCCCCTCACAACCCATGGCTAATCCTAACAATGACATTGGTTCCATGGCCACTCCTCAAGGTGCATACCTCCCACCACCAAGCCAAGCACCTACGCTTCAATAGTACCAACGACCGCCTAACCCATATGCTCCCCCACCTCCTCAACCTCCATTCAACTATCAATACACTCCACCTCCACCTCACTCATACCAGCAAGCCCCTCCACAATATCACCCCCATCCACATCAACCACAACCAACACCATCTCAGCCGCAATACATCCATCAAAACCCAACTCCCCCACACCAAAGACCACCACCCCAACAACCACAACAATCCCCACAAGCTTCTTCTTCTACCACCCATGAGCATGTGAAGGCGATGACGATATTCAGGAGTGGTAGGAATTTGGAGTAGCCACGTGACAACTCAGTTGATAATGCAACCAATGATGACATAGTTGATATTATGATTAGAGACAGTGATACTGAGATTCAGGTTGAGGATACTATGATAGGCACCCGGGCTGTACTATTATCTAGAAGGATGATATTGTGAATTCTATGATACCGATTAAGGATTTTGTTGGTTTGAGATGGTCGGGAGCACAAGTCCCCCCTTTCCCAGATGTACTTCAGGAGCCATCCACTAAAAAAAGGAAGAAGAAGCACACTGAAGACATCATGGAAACTTTTAAGCAGATGAAGATCAATATTCTATTGCTTGAGGCAATCAAGAAAATCCCATCTTATGCTAAGTTCTTGAAACATTTATGCACATTAAAGAGGAGGACAATATGAAGAACATTGAGGAAAGTCAAACTCACTGAGAAACTGAGCTCAATTCTACAACACACCGTGCCAAAGAAAAGGAAAGATCCTGACGCACCCATTATCTCTTGCTACATTGGAGCACACCGCATAGACCAAGCTCTTCTTGACTTGGGTTCTAGTGTGAATCTAATGTCGTATGATATGTAAGCTTAATTGCAAATGGGATAACTGGGTCTAACACACTTCACCTTGCAATTGGCCGACTATTTTGTGAAAACCCCTAGAGGGAGAGTTCATGATTTGTTGGTGAGGCTTGATGATGAGACCTCCACATTCTTTCCTGATGATTTCAATGTTTTGCACATGTAAAAGGACTTGAGTAAAGTGCCTATTATATTGAGGAGACCATTCTTGGTTACAACCTATGTAATGATTCATGTGAGGATCGGTACCATGTATGTGACCTTCATGCACATGAAGATCTGATTAAATATTTTTAAGTCTTCTACTAAAGCTGAGGTGATAGGTGCCACTGAGAGAGATTTCTATCTTTTTTAGTGTCTTGATGAGATTTAAGATGAATGCTACCTGCATGGATTCAAACTACCACTCAGGGTATAGGTCTAGAGCCTATTATGGAATTCCCAAATGATGATGATGATGAGGAAGATGAATTAGCCTAAGTGGATGCAAGTGAGGACCTCCCGTTGATTTTTGAAAAACCTATGAAGAATTCCCTTGAAGAACCTCCGGTCCTTGAGCTCAAGTCTCTTCCTGAAGGGTTGAAGTATGCTTTCCTAGGTTCAAATGACACTCAGTTATCATTTCCTCTATCCTTTCTCTAGAACAAGAAGATGCCTTGATGGAGGTTTTGAAGAAAAGCATTCAATCCATTGGATGGTCCATTGCTGACTTGAGGGGCATTGACCCTTCCATCTGTACTCATAGGATTTACCTTGAAGATGATGCCATGCTAGTGTGGAAAATGCAAAGAAGGTTGAATCTAAAGCTGAAAGAGGTCGTATCACAAGAAGTGGTGAAGTTGCTAGATGTTGGTATTATCTACCCCATTTCTGATAGCCCTTGGGTGAGTCCCTTCCAGGTTGTGCCCAAGAAGGGTGGTATCACAATAGCTAAGAATAAGGATGGAGAGTTGATGCCAGTGAGAGAGCAATCAAAGTGGAGGATATGTGTAGATTATAGAAAGATGAATAAAAAGACCAACAAGGACCATTTTCCCCTCCCATTTATTGATCAGATCTAGAAAAGACGTGCAGGGTAGAGCTTCTACTGCTTTCTTGATGGCTACTCAGGTTACTTCCAGGTAGCAGTTCATTCTACGGAATAAGAGAAGACAACATTCACCTATCCAAGTGGTACTTTTGCTTACAGAAAGATGCCATTTGGGCTGTGCAATGCTCCTTCTACCTTTCAAAGATGTGTGAAATACATCTTTGCTGACATGCTTGATTCATCTCTGGAGGTCTTCATGGATGATTTTTTAGTGGAAAGACATTTGATGATTGTTTGTTCCATCTAACAGTCGTGCTTGAAAGATGTGTCAAGTTTCATTTGGTGTTATCTTGGGAAAAGAGTCATTTCATTGTTCTCGAAGGAATTGTTCTAGGCCATTGAGTTTCTAAGGTTGACATTGAAGTTGATAAGGCCAAAATGGGCCTAATTTCCACTCTTACTATTCCTTTCACCATAAGACATGTTCATTCTTTCTTGGGACATGAAGGTTTCTATCACTGATTCATCAAAGACTTCAGTAAAATTTTGCGGCCGCTTTGCCATTTGCTAGAAAAGGATGTGGAATTTAGTTTTGACAACAAGTGTGTGGAAACCTTCAACCACTTAAAAGCATAAGTTAGTCTCTGATCCTATTATGCAGCCCCTAGATTTCTCTTTGCCATTCAAAATCATGACTGATGCAAAGTATTGGTCAGGTTCCACATGCCATCTATTATGCAAGAAAAACTTTAAGATGAAGCACAAAGAAACTACACCACTACCGAGAAGGAGCTACTCACTGTCATCTTCGCACTCGACAAGTTCTATTCTTATATCTTGTAAAACAAGGTCGTAGTGTACAAGGATCATGCATCCTTGAAATATCTCATGGCAAAGAAAGACTCTAAGCCAAGGTTGATTCGCTGGATCCTTTTGCTTCAGTAATTTGATTTGGAGATGTTGACAAGAAAGGAGTCGAAAATTCTACAGTCGACCATCTTTCCCACATTGAGGCACCTTATGATGAAGTGAACCGAATCAAGGAGATGATGCCCCATGAGCAACTCTTTTTTCGTGACTCCACTCAAAGACCATGGTACAAGCACATAACCAACTTTTTGGGAAGTGGTAGAGTACCACACAAATGGACTAGAGAAGAAAGTAAGAGGTTGTTCTCCATGGTGAAGAATTATGTTTGGGATGACCCGCATCTATTCAAGTATTATCCCGACCAACTCATAAGAATGTGTCCCTAAAAGTGAGCTACAAGAGATCCTCTCCATGTGTCACTCCAACGTCTGTGGAGATCATTTCGACAGCAAGCGCACAACCGCCAAAATTCTTCCAAGTGGATTCTATTGGCCAACCTTATTCAAAGATGATAATAAATATTGCAAGTGTTTGCTTGAAGTGCCAAAAGGTGGGCACTATCTCTAAGAGGGACATGATGCCTCTATCACCCATTCTAGTGGTTGAGGTGTTTGATGTTTGGGGATTTGACTTCAAGGGTTTGTTTCCTCCCTCTTTCAGATATGTGTAAATCTTGGTGGTCGTTGATTATGTATCTAAGTGGATTGAAGCAGTCACCATAAGGTTGAATGATCACAAAGTGGTTTGTGATTTTGTCAAGTCGAACATCTTCAGTCGATTCAGTGTACCACGAGCAATGATTAGTGATGGAGGAAGCCATTTCATCCATAGAATCTTTGATGTATTGCTAAAAAGACATGGTGTGAATCATCATGTGGCTACTCCTTAACACCCTCAATCAGCGGTCAAGTCAAGTTGGCCAATCAGGAGATAAAGCTTATTTTTGAGAAGAAGGTGAGGCCAGATTGCAAGGATTGGTCTTACATCTTAATGAAGCTTTGTGGGCATATAGAACAACATTCAAGGCTCCAATTAACACCACATTGTTTAAACTTGTGTATGGAAAGAGCTTCCATCTACCAGTGGTGTAACATACCAAAATCCACTATGTATCTCGTTGTACTCTTTTTATATAAGATTTTTCCTTCATTTTCGTACCATATGTCTTTAGAATTGATTTAGTAGAACTATGATGGTTATTGGATAAATATTTCCCATATATTTTTAATATAAGATTTTATGCACAAATATCTCAGTAGGGATTAAAATAATGGGATTGAAGTGCAAATTGTCCACTAAGTAATAAAAATAATAAGATATTTCATCCTAGAACTTTCTAGTACTTTTAGAATAGGAAAAAGAAAAGAAAATCCAAACTATATATAAAGGAGATGATAAATGCAATAATTGGAGGTAATATGGGATATAATGGATAAAAGAAGATAATGAGGAATATATTTTCCAAAAATCATAAACATAAACCCACAAGGATAATTTGGCACTCAATCTCATTTTCTTGACCTAAAAGAAACTTAAGGGCCAAGTATCATCTAATTGGGAAGATAAGATTAAAATATTTATTAAAAGATAATAGGAGATAAGCCAATAAAGTGAAATAAAATATATAATGTCCTCAAATTGGAAAACTAACTCCAAATTCGTAATCTAAACATGGAAATAAGCCTTTGGGCAAATTTTCAAGTAATTTGGATAATGTTTGGATAATGAGTAAAAATATGAGAGAGAAAGTGTGTAGAATCTTCTATTTATTAAATAAATAAGGAAGTAATCAAAAATTGTGAAATTAATGATAAAATCATATCCAAGTCACTTAGGTATACTTATGGGTGAAGGTTCACAAATTTTAAGGAATCTTATCACCACTAATGAAGGAGGAAAGAGAAAATGGGATTTGAATTATTTAACCTATTAAAAGTCCCCAAAAGGTAAAACTAATTCCATATTTGGATTCTACATGTCAAAATCAATCAAGGTATAAATTTTGGTTAATTTTGGAAATCATTTGGGCCTCCAAAAGAGGAGAGACAAAAACATTAAAATATTATAGTATCACTTTGGTCGAAAATTTGATCAGAATTAGAAACATATTTGTCACAGGGCCAATGGGTGTCCACCCACACGATCGGATGGCCAGGGTCCCTCAGTGGACCCGAGTCCATTGAATTCGATGACCCCTAGCCGTCTCCTACCTCTGTTCGGCTGGGAACAGGTTGTTGTTGTTTTAATTTTCAAATCCATTTATCTCAAGCTATACTCAACGAAATCCAAATATTTTTGTTGTTATGGACCCCTTGTAAGATTTCACTTCTAATTACCCCATTATTTTCATGTTTTAATAAAGATTCGAGAAACACCCAATTTGGTTGAAGCCTTCCTCTCACCTCGGGTATCAAAACCCTAACCTAGACCCCCTTGCCTATAAATACCACCACCCTGACGCTCACTGGCACCTTTGCAACACAACCCAACTCTCAATTGCTCATTTCATCCCTATTTTGAACCCCAGAGAGTGGTCAAAGGCATGCAGCTTGTGGCACCCTTCTCTCTCACATCACTTCTTCTCCGAAAAAATCTAAGGTACCTTTGAGTTCGTATGGTCTTGCTCTTTCTTTTGCATATCTTAACTCTAAGTTTGGTGGAGTATATCGTTTTCACCCAATCTTACCCGAGCAAGCTTCTTGCAGCACTCCATTATGGTGTGGGAAAGGGGAGGGAGATGACTCCCCATGATTTTACCAAATCACCCCCGATCAGTTCCTTCTTGCTGTGTTTTCGTGCGAGGGCATTCATGTCTTTTCATTTTATTTTGTTTTTCCTTTCACCCGACTTTGACCCTAGTCACGTGGGTAGCCAGTGAGGGTGGGCCACCAACTTGGCTGTCACCCATTGGGCCAAGTGGTGGACCTGGCCCCACCCCTTTACTCTCTCTCTCTCTCTTGCTCTCTGTTTGGACTAGGTGCATACGTGACACCATATGATTGGCCGATAATCACAAATTCATATCTCTTAAATTGTGCATCCAAAAATAAATCTAAAATATGTTCTGAACTCGAAAAAATCCCACCTATCCATTAAAAATATTTTTGAAGCCTAGTTTTGAATTTTTTGACAAGGTGTTTTGAGAACAAACTAATTAGATAAAAATCACTAAAAATACATCTAAAACTCCATATCTTCAAATCATATCAATTATATGTTATTTTGATCAGAAAACCCTAACTAAGTCAGTAGTGATATTTTTAGAGTCTAATTTGTGGGTTTGTGGAAAAAAGTTAGTAACTTTAGGGTTTTAAGGCTTTAATGAGTATACCTAGTTCTAATCCATGGACATAATGATGATATTAGGACAAGTGGACTCTGATTTCATGTAAAGGGTTGGAAAGTGGTTTCTAGAACTCTGAGGCTAAGGTATGTGCATTTACACCTTAAGTTGGGAATCTTTATGCCTAAACCTAGTTCTCCATTATGAGTATTAATTGACCCTTAATCTTCTATTCTTGAAACCCTAATCTGCTTATGCCTCAAATCATATTATTGTCTCTTATTGTTTGGGTTTTTATACCCCACTGCCATGCTTATTTATTCATGAAATAATTCTTGCCATAACTATTTTCTAGCATGTAGATGTATGCTCTATTTAAATTAAAGTAACGGTACATGTGTACAACCACCCACAGAGGGCATGTATTAATTCGTCATGGGTAATATATTTATTCTCACCTAAGGTTAGAGGTCTGGTAGGTGCCTCAACCCTACTTAGTTAGGTAGACATAATTATCTTACATGCAAAACCTCTTTTAATATAATTGTTATTGGCAAGTTTTCTTTTTGATGCAGACTCATAATTTTGTTATCTTCATCTTATCATGAACCCTAGCCTATTTTACTTGCTTTACTTATCTTATTATCCTTGACTAGTTTTCTTGACACCTACTTTTTCTTCCTTTTCCCTCTTGCTGGGTGCTTTCCCAACCACCCAGGTGTTGGTGCTGTGTAGGGAGAAGGACAAGCTTAAAGGAAGATTTCTCATGAGTTGATCTCAATCTTTTGGAAAGGATGACTAGGTTGCTATAGCTAGATCCTATTTCTCTTTTCTTTTCTTTTGGGAATCAATAATGTAGTAAACAATGAAAGCCATGTGAAGGCTTAGTATTTTTTATTTCCACTGCTATTGACATTTTACAATGTATCTGGAATCATGCTTAATTATTTGGATTATTATAGAAGAATCCCAAAGTCTATTTTTGTTAAATTGTGGATGTTTTGTATTTCCTTTAAATTTTAGTAAGGAGGTGATCTCGCCTCTTTACAGCATGGTATCAGAGCCTTTAGGCGACTATTAGGGCATGAAGTTGAAGCAAGGGTGTCTAGAAAGGATTACGGTTTCAGGGGTTGGCAATATTTTCCTCCGCACCACTAGCTTGATTTATGAGGACTCCCGTGCCCATATGATACCGGCCTGGCCTGAGCTGATATGAATTTCCCAAAATATTATGCTTTTAGGCAATATCATTCTAGATATCCTTTTCTCATCTCTATTTCTATTCTCTTCTCATCTATGATTCCATACTCTTGGGAACCTAATATTATAACCCTGCCTTTCAGGAGAGGTGACTTGTTCGACAAAGTGAACCAGGAGAAGGAGTTGAACCATAATGACCCCAACACTCCTATGACTCCTGCGGTCAACCATACTACTTTGGGTACCCCCGCCTTCACACCTAAGCAAGAACTGGCTATGTTGCATTAGTTGTTATCCTCCACCATGATGAGACAACTCAACATTGTGGCTGCCAATGCCAACAATCCGAGGGAGTTCACCCTCACCGACTTCATCAAGATGCAACCACCCTACTTCAAGGGTGAAAGTAAACCTAACATGATGGACAAAGCCGATGATAGGGTGTTGTCTCTGGATCGGACCTTCGAGGGTATGGTGTGCCTGGCTCCCCAGAAGGTTCGGTTTGCAACATATGTACTGGATGGACCAGCACGCATTTGGTGGAATGGTGTCTCCCGCACTCGGGACACCTCTACTATGGAGTGGGACTAGTTTTTGAAGCTCTTTAGGGAGAAGTACATCTGCCATGCTTTCCTAAGGAAGAAGGAGGCCAAGTTCTACAGCCTCAAGTAGGAAAGCATGAGTGTGGTTGACTACATTCTGAGATTTATACTGCTAGAGCATTATGCCACTGACCTTGGAGCTGATAGGAGAGCAACCTTATTCTTGGAGGGCCTAAACTACCAGGTGGGCTGAAGCCTCATCCCGCAACTTCCACTGACTTTCCAGCATACGGTGGATAAGTCCCTAGTCATCGAGCCCTACCCAGGATTCCAGTCTAGACATGGTGATGGCTACAACAACAAGAGGAAGAACCCTAATCAGAATGAGAACCATAGACATGATCACTACAATATGTACAATCTCCACCATCCTCCTAGCAGATGCCCTGCCAACAATTCACTTGCTCGAAAAGACAACTGTCCTCCACCGACCTGCCATGAGTGCAGCCAAGTCGGGCACATCCGACCCAACTGCCCTCGTTTCTAGCAAGGGCAGAATAATGCCCAATATCCACAGAAGTCGAAGCAGAACCCACCTCCGCGGAACAACAACATCAACAACAACAACCAGAACTCGAGGCGTCTGCTAGTAGAGAGGCATAATGGGAGAGTGTTTTCTCTCAATGCTGAGGAAGAAGGTGAAGGCAATGAAGTGATTGAAGGCACCTTGCACCTTAATATGCATCTTTTAAAGGCACTATTTTATTCTGTCTCATCCAATACCTTCATATCTTGTCAGTTTGCCTATATGTTAGAAATATAATCTAAATATATGGATCATGTGTTTGACTTAAAAACCCCTAGTGGTATGATCTGCTCTTCGTACCTCCAAACTCTGACCATGGACCTCTGTATTTCTGGTGTGATGTTTCCCATGGGTTTTGTCCTACTTGATATGACCACCTTTGACATCATCTTGAGAATGAATTCGTTGAAGAGGTACATAGCAATTTTGTACTGTGAGGAATCCAAGGTTAGATTAATTCATCATGTTGAGGGAGGAATGCGTGTCAAGGGTAAGAAGCGAGAGGAGTGACAATTTGTCATCTCTACCATTAAAGCTTAAAAGCTTGTCTCTCAAGGGTGTAGAGCTTTCTTAGCCTCTATAGTTCTCGATGCTATAGCTCTGATACCATTTGTAACACCTGGGCCCACTTCCCAAGGCTCTAGTAGAGTTTTAGGAATGACGACTGTTCCCACAGACCACTACTAGCATTAACTACATGCTTTGTCCTCACTCACGCGCATGTCAGGATCAACTTCCCGACAGGTCACTCATCCCAGTTCTACTCCAAGCAGAGCACGCTTAACTATGGAGTTCTTAGTGATGGGCTCCTAGAAAAGGAGGTGCACCTTGGTGGCATGGGTAGTCCAATCATTCCTTTTAAGATAAACTTATCCAAGGCCTCAAATCCTGGGATGTTACAATCTCCCCCACTTAGACTCTTAAAATCCTCGTCAAGGCTCAACTATATGGCCTCATAATCTGACCCCATTTTAGTGCAGACCCACAATGGCCCATGGACACCCAGCTCCTGATCACGGAATACCAGCGTAAGGGTGGCTACATCAACCATGGAAAACCCTTTCCTACATGCCTGGACCGTATGACTCAAGACTGGCATGTCATGCCCATGTGGGCCCCATCTACTGGAGGGGAATTGGCTCTGATACCATTTGTAAACACTCAAGCCCACTTCCCTAAGCTCTAGTAGAGTTTTAGGAATGACGACTATTCCCACAGACCACTACTAGCATTAACTATGTGATTTGTCCTCACTCACGCGCATGTCAGGATTGCTCCACAGACCACCACTAGCCTTAACAAGGCACTTTGTCCTCACTCACATGCAAGTCAGGATAAACTTCCCACTGGTCACCCATCCTAGTACTACTCCAAGCCAAACACGCTTAACTATAGAGTTCCTTAGAAATAGGCTTCCTAAAAAGGAGGTGCACCTTGGTGATATGGGTAGTCTAATCATTCCTTTTAAGAGTGTTTTATCCGAGGCTTCAAATCCTGGGGAGTTACATCCTACTCTCGACCACATTGATGTGGTGAAGGACTTCCTGGGCGTCTTTCTTGAGGAGTTACTCGGGTTGCCACCAACTCACGAAATGGAATTTTCCATCGAGATTGTACCCAGAACTTCACTGATATCAAGGCCGCCTTACTGCTTGGCCCCTGCCGAGTTGGCTGAGTTGAAGAAGTAGCTTGAAGAGCTTCTGGACATGGGCTTTATCTGCCCCAGTGTTTCTCCATGGGGAGCCCCTATCCTATTTGTAAAGAAGAAGGATGGATCGATGCAGATGTGTATGGACTACCACATGCTTAACCAAGTGACGGTGAAGAATCGTTATCCTTTGCCTCACATCAACGACTTATTCGATCAGCTAAAGTCAGCCACCATATTCTCTCAGATGGATCCGCAAAGTATCTACTACCATATGCGTGTGAAGGATGATGATGTCCTGAAGACAGCGTTCAGAACTCTCTATGGGCATTATGAATTCATGGTCATGCCTTTTGGTTTGACGAATGCCCCTACTGCCTTTATGGATCTGATGAACTGAGTATTCCACCCATACCTTGACAAGTTCGTAGTGGTGTTTATCGACGACGTTTTGGTTTATTCTGAGATGTTAGAACAACATCGCGAGCATCTATGGATTGTACTCAACACGCTGTAAGAAAATCAACTCTATGCAAAATTCTCAAAATGTGAGTTCTGGATAAAGGAAGTTATGTTACTTTAGTCATGTGATTTCTGCTGGTCAAATAGTTGTTGATCCTGTGAAGGTAGAAGCTGTGACAAAGTGGAATGCTCTGAAGAACCCATATGAAATCCATAGTTTCCTCATATTAGCCAGTTACTATCGGAGATTTATCAAAGGCTTCTCTGAGTTGGCATTGCCTTTGACCAAGCTAACTCGAAAGGAGGTCAAGTATCCATGGACCCCTGAATGTGAAAATAGTTTTCAGAAGCTGAAGGAGAGTCTGACTTCTGCTCTCGTGCTTGCTTTTCCTGTTGAGGGCATACCCTATTTCATCTACACCGACACATCTAGACAAGGCTTAGGGTGTGTTTTGATGCAAGATAGAAAGGTGATCGCCTATGCTTCTCGTCAGTTGAAACCTAATGAAGCTAATTGGCCTACACATGATTTGGAGCTTGTTGCTATAGTTCATGCTCTGAAGATATGGTGAAACTATCTCTATGGTGAAAAGTTTGAAGTCTTTGATGACCAAAAGAGTCTGATATATCTGTTGACACAGAGGGATCTAAATCTATGAAAAAGTAGGTGGATGGAATACCTCAAAGATTATGACTTCACCATCACCTATCATCCTAGTAAAGTGAACGTCGTAGCCGATGCTTTTAGTCACAAGAAGGACGCTGTTTGTGCTGCTCTGAGATGTTCAGTGTGGGAATACCTTGAACATGTGACTAGTTGGAGACCTCAGCCTATCGATTCAATGGATGAAGACAAGTTGTGTGTTCATATGGCCAGCTTGACTGTTTCACCAACCTGGATCTCAGAAGTCATTGTTGCATAGTTGGAGAAATCTGAGCTAGAAGAGATAAAGGCCTTGACCGAGAAACCACAATCTGACTTCTCTGTCAGAGTGGATGGTGATGTCTTCTTCAAACAAAGGTTGTGAATTCCCGATGTAGGTGATCTGAGATAAAAGATTCTGAGTGAAGCTCATGGGTCCAAGTGAACAATTCATCCTGGCACAAAAAAAATGTACAAGCACTTACAGCGGAGTGTATGGTGGAAGAACGTGAAGAATGATATAGCTCTGTTCATCGTGAAGTGATTGACGTGTCAGCAAGTCAAGATCGAACATCAATGACCCGGTGGACTTCTTCATCCTCTTGAAATTCTAGAATGGAAATGGGAGAAGATGATGATGGACTTTGTTACTGGTTTCCCTAAGTCCAAGAAAGGTTATGATTCTATTTGAGTGGTGATTAATCATCTTACAAAATCTGCTCATTTCTTGCCTTTCAAAACCATGTATAAAGTTGCTGAGATGGCTCAGTTATATGTGGAGTGGATAGTTCGTCTGCATGGTGTGCCTTCTGTGATAGTTTCTGATCGAGACCCGAAATTCACTTCTCTCTTATGGGGTCAAATTCAGGAAGAGATGGGTATTGATCTGCATTTCAGTACTGCATACCACCCGCAAATAGATGGTCAGTCTGAGAGAACAGTTCAGAATCTGGAGGACTTGCTACGTTCTTGTGTGATGAATTGGGGTGGTGCATGGGATTTGTATCTGCCATTAGCAGAGTTTGTTTACAACAATAACTACCAAGCAAGTACTGGTATGCCACCTTTTGAAGCTCTCTATGGTAGACCATGTCGTTCACCTTTGCAATGGGATGATGTTGGTGAACGGTCCCTGGTGACGACTGATGACATGCAGATGATGCTCGAGAAGGTACAACTGATAAAGAAATGGATGAAAGCTACTCAATACTGACAGAAGATGTATGCTAATAAAAAGAGGTTTGATGTTAGCTTTCTAGTGGGTGACTACGCATTTCTAAAGATCAAGCCTATACATTCTATAGCGAGATCTAAAGTAAAAGGAAAGTTGAGTCCCCACTATATTGGGCCATTTGAAATCTTGGATAAGGTTGGAGACTGTGCATACATGTTCCATGTCTCAGTGATAAGGAAGTATGTGAAAGATCCTTCTCATGTACTCACGATTGAGCCCGTGGAGATTCATGAGAATCTAACGTATGAAGAGCTACATGTGAAGATCTTTGACTCCCGAGTAAAGAAGCTAAAGAACAAGGAGATATAACTGGTCAAGTATCTGTGGAGATATCATGGTTTGGAGGAAACCACTTGGGAGTTGAGAGATGAGATGTTACGTACTCACCCTTCCCTCTTTGTGTGAGATTTTGGGGATGAAATCCTTTTTAAGGGGTGGAGTGTTGTAACATACCAAAATCCACTATGTATCTCTTTGTACTCTTTTTCTATAAGATTTGTCCTTAATTTTTGTCCCATATGTCTTTGGAATTGATTTAGTAGAACTATGATGGTTATTAGATAAATATTTCCCATATATTTTTAATATAGGGTTTTATGCACAAATACCTCAATAGGGATTTAAATAATGGGCCTGAATTTCAAATTGTCCACTAAGTAATAAAAATAATAAGATATTTTGTCATAGACCTTTTTAGTACTTTTTAGAATAGAAAAAAGAAAAGAAAATCCAAATTATATATAAAGGAGATGATAAATGCAATAATTGGAGGTAATATGTGAAATAATGAATAAAAGAAGATAATGAGGAATATATTGTTCCAAAAATAAAAAAATAAAAACCCACAAGGATAATTTGGCACTCAATCTCGTTTTCTTGACTTAAAAGAAACTTAAGGGCCAAGTATCATCTAATTTGGAAGATAAATGCATATATTAAAATCTTTATTAAAAGATAATAGGAGATAAGCCAATAAAGTGAAATAAAATATCTTATGTCCTCAAATTGGAAAACTAACTCCAAATTCGTAATCTAAACATGTAAATAAGCCTTTAGGCAAATTTGCAACTAATTTGGATAATGCTTGGATAATGAGTAAAAATAGGAGAGAGAAAGTGTGTAGAATCTTCTATTTATTAAATAAATAAGGAAATAATCTTAACTTGTAAAATTAATGATAAAATCATATCCAAGTCACTTAGGGA
This sequence comes from Alisma plantago-aquatica, assembly GCA_963693085.1. Taxonomy (NCBI): domain Eukaryota; kingdom Viridiplantae; phylum Streptophyta; class Magnoliopsida; order Alismatales; family Alismataceae; genus Alisma; species Alisma plantago-aquatica. Next base: position 219,024,568 of record OY856409.1, read on the forward strand.
TACTTATGGGTGACGTTTCACAAATTTTAAGGAATCTTATCACCACTAATGAAGGAGGAAAGAGAAAATGGTATTTGAATTATTTAACCTAATAAAAGTCCCCAAAAGGTAAAACTAATTCGATATTTGGATTCTACACGTCAAAATTAATCAGGGTGTAAATTTTGTTAATTTTGGAAATTGTTTGGGCCTCCAAAAGAGGAGAGAGAGAAATATTAAATATTATAGTATCACTTTGGTCAAAATTTGATTAAGATTAGAAATATATTTGTCACATGGACAATGGGTATCCACCCACTCGATTGAACTACTGGGGTCCCTTGGTGGACCTCGGTCCATGGAATTTGATGGCCCCTAGCCGTCTCCTACCTCAGTTCGGCTGGGAACAGGTTGTTTTTCTTTTTGAATTTTCAAATCCATTTATCTCGAGCTATACTCAACGAAATCCAAAGATTTTTTTTGTTATGGACTCCTTACAAGATTCCACTTCTAATTATCCCAACATTTTTGTGTTTTGATAAAGATTTGAGAAACATCCAATTCAACCGAAGCCTTCCTCTCACCTTGGGTATCAAAACCCTAACCTAGACCCCCTTGCCTATAAATACCACCACCCCGACGCTCACCGGCACCTTTGCAACGCAACCTAACTCTCAATTGCTAGTTTCAACCCTATTTTGAACCCCAGAGAGAGGATGAAGGTGTGCAGCTTGTGGTTGTTGGATAAATTGGACATTATTATAATCCCTTTGTTTTGATGATGACAAACATTTCATTCTTGTGGATCTAACATGCTACTTGAGTGTTGCAGGAACAAGGTGGATGATAAACCCTTGGAAGATCTATATGCTCAAAATGCTTTAATTTCATGATTGTAATCAAATGTAAAAACTTGTACACGTATATAATGTACAAGTACTTAGATATCATGTAAATCAAGCGTTTAGATCTTCCCTACCAAATCACAACACTTAGATAGGTCATCCCCTACAATAGTGTCACAACTGCACACTGATACACACACTTAGTACATAGTTTAAAACATCGAAATAGAGTCATTCTCGGTCGACAAACTTCTCGACCGAGAATTGACTCAAATAGCCGTTAGACACAGCAGACAAGGTAGTTGGGAGTTGGAATCAAACATTATATACACTTGCTCCAGACTGTCCCTCGGTCGACAAAGACTTCGACCGACAGGACTCTCGGTCGACAATTCCTCGACTGAGATTGTCTTTGTCTGCACTTTTCAGAAGTAATTAACTAGTCATTGCTAAAGCAATTAGTGGATACCTAACGGCTAGTTAAGAACTAAGAACCCCCTAGAAAGTGTCTAGAACATCCTTAAGCACTCATAGGCCATTCCTATATATAGGACATGCCTTAGGACACCCAACACACTTGTGCAATACTTGAGCATACATACTTACAATTGGCAATCCTTTCTTATGAGAAATTGAGCAACTCCAACATTTGTTATTCATTTCCATTGCTCCAATTTCGTGTCCTATAGGCTAGCATCTCCAACCCACAACACTTACACTTTCATATACATTGGTTAGGAGATCAAAACGCCTGATATAAGAAATCAAGCCTTATGCTACATCGGTAATTGTAATTTCCTTTTTCCCTTCTTGTTCATTCTTATTTGTTATGTACTCTCCTTGCTACTCGTAGGGTTAGAGGTTGCGGATTGGAGAGGGTTTGATCTTCTCGGTGGAGAAGGAGGACTTTGGACTACTTCAAGAAGGCTGTCTCAACAGGAAGTTACTTCGAGGAAGGCTGCTTCGAGGTTGGTAGGACTACTTCAAGGTGAAGGCTGTCCAAAGGGTGGTGAAAGTATTTGTAATTTTATGTAACATCCTTGCGAGTGGTTTTTCAATTGATATCAGAGCAGTCTTCAAGGAGATCTAATCGAGTCTTGAAGAATGGAGGGGGGTGGTGTCTACAACCACAAGTAAAGGCAAAGCTTGGACCAATCTTCAACAAGTTGTAATTGGTGCTTAAGAACAAGACACACAACACCTAGCTGTCCTTGGAGGTTAAAGAAGGATGATGTGCACAAAGAATGCCTTATTGCAACAATAAGTGAAGAAGAAGAAGATCTAAACCTTTTTTATTTATCTTAAGAAGATTTAATTGCTAGCCTTCAAGAAACACATCATAAGTATATTGAGTGCAAGAAGAAATTAAAGAAATCTAATAAAGCAAATGATGAGTTACATGTTAAACTTCTTGCTCTCACATCTGAAAATGAAGATCTTAAGGAGACATTAAACTTAGCTACTAAAGACCATGATATTAAGAAGAAATTGATACAGGCAAATTGCAATCTTCTCTTTGTAGAAAAGATAAACTTGCAAGCCCAAATTAATGATCTTAAAAAACAATCAATCCTATGTAACCATCTAGATTATGATGCTATTGTTAAGGAAAGAAATGCTTTATCATCTAATCTAGATCAAGAAAAGTTAGATATCAAAAAGAGAATGGATTAGATTTCTAAGTTACAACAAGAAGTTAGTAGCTTAAGAGGCAATGATGTTCTTGATAAGATCTTAAATGATTCTCATGGTCAAATTGGAAGGAGAGGACTAGGTTACAAGCCTAAAGGAAAATCCTATCAAAAACCTAGTGGAGGAAGGACTCAAGTACCAAAGACTCAATCTATGTATGTACCTAAAGGCAAGTATACATATGTACTCAAGAACAATCTAGATCAAACTAATAAAAAGAGAAATGTGATTGATTCCATATGTTGCCATTATTGTTTGCGTCTTGGACATTATGCCTTCTCATGTCCCTACAAGAAAAAGGATGTTGAGTTGGTATGGGTTACAAAACCCCCAAACTAAATAGATTAAATTAAGTTGAGATATGACCAAAGACTCTAAATTGTATATCTTTATGTCTATCTAAACTTAACATACTGAGATAACAAATTGATTCAAGTAATTAAATTTTCTAACTTGAAAATACACATTTTTATATAAACCTGCAGAGACACATCTTTAATAACTTATTTTAGTTTAGGTTCCTAAAACCTAGAGATTTTAATATGATTAGTTGAGATTTGACTCAAATGTTACTTTGATACTTAAATGTTTTATCTCAACTAAACTGAGTTTTAAATTGCATAATTGAATTGGAAGTGATCTATGTTTTACTTGCAAATAATTATTGAAAAATGATATAGAAACATTCTCAGTCGAGAAAATGTTCGACCGAGAACACTGTCGGTCGAGAATTAGTCAACCGAGCAGGTTACTATTTTTAAGCTTGCAAAAATCTGATAAAACCTGTACAAACAGCAGAATATTCAGTCGAGAAAATCTTCGACCGAGATAAATTCGGTCGAAGAAAAGTTCGACCGAATCAAGTTCTGCTAAACCTATTTTAATTGATCTATTTTGCTATCAATTTACTATTAATGATTGATTTAATATGCAAATAAAGAATGAATCTTGGAGAAAATTCTTTAAAACATATACCATAAATTGCAAATTCATTTTTAATTGCTATAATCTCCTACATGTTTTGTCTTAAAACTGAAAATATGAACCATGATTGGTTTAATCAAGGAAATTACTGTTTATCACAATCCACATGGTTTGTCCTAAGTATTCCTTGGTCTATCTATATAAAAACCATGTGTCTTGAAATTTTCTTTTAAATAATCATCATCACTGCATTTCATAAAATTATGGATATGATTTTACTGTTTTCCATTCTTTACTTGGTTTGCCTAAAATAATCCTTGATCTATATATACAAACCATGAATGGATATTGTTTTCGAAATGATCATTGTGATTCATCTCATTACATATAAAGATGATGAAAATGTCATGGCACAAATGCATCTTGACATAATATATAATGATTATCATGTGCATGGCTTGTATCATCTCATGTAATAAATGAATGATTTTTGCTAGATGACACTATGGCAAGCTAAATAGTTTGTTTCTTAGAACAAGAATATTAATGTCTTATCTATCTATTTGTTCTAAGTAATCAAAAGCAAAATCTTGATTTTAAGAACTTGAGATATAAAACTTGTTCTTAATTTATACTCAGGGATGACTGATTCTAAAGAGTTAATCTAGAAATAAGTCAGAGATTTGTTTCAATGCTACATTTAAAATCTATTACAACCAAAATCAAGAGCAAGGTACTAAATTCTTATATTACTTATAAATAAATGATTGAAAGCTGCATTCTTGCTATGATTGAACATGTTGAAGATGTAGATCAATTACCTTTTTGCAAGAAAAACAATCACTATGGATATCAAAATTCCTTATTTCATGAAGCACATACATTATGAAAATTTGCTTAAGAAAATCAAGAACAAAGACTTCATTGTGATGCCTATATTAAGTTTTCAATTGATAAAACTTCTTAAAAATAGGTTTCACTCAAAGTGCTTCAAATTGATATACATTTGATCATATTACATAAAGACTTTATGTTTCACATATATTAACATAAATGTGTAATTCAATGAGAGTGCTTAAACTGTAAATCTGCAGAAATTGCCTCTTGGTTGAAATCAAGTTTGACCAAGGGGCTCCCAGGTCGAAGTCAAGGTCGACCTAAAATAAGCTTGACAAAATGCTTAATTGTAAATCATTTCCTTGCACTTAATCTTAATATATTGAAAACAAGATTTTAGTGCATAGTTCTCATAAAAGGCTAACTTATTATGATCTAATACTTATTGTGACCTTAGAATCCTTAAATTATCTTGATTATAAGTTTAAGGGGGAGTTCACAAAAACTTTGTAAACATCTTAACAAAAATTTGAAACAAGTTATGACCTTAGTATTTTTAAAAGAAATAAAGGAGCCTACAATATTCATGAATGTGATATATAACTTGTTCTTAATAGAGTTCTCTAAACAAATTTGGGCTTAACATCTCTTATAAAATGGATGATAAATCAAAATACATATGCCGTGAACCTAAAAGGATCTCATATCATTTCAAGGTTTAACATCCTTTACAAATGATTGAGAAATAAATTATGGCTAAATTTGACATAAGTGGTTTGCTTTGAGTATCAAATTAAGGGGGAGTAATAAAAGTCATACTTAATGATTATCTTGGTTATCTTTTTGAAATGACAAAGGGGGAGAAATAATATAAAATAAAAAATATAAAATAAAATGTGTTTCATAATATCTCAGCCAGCACATCCTTGCAAACAAGAGAATGGCTACAAAAGGTAAACTTCAGGTATGAAACTCATATGATTTATATTTCCTTATTTTATATTTTGGAAATGTTTTGTCATCTTTAAAAAGGGGGAGATTGTTGGAGAAATTGGACATTATTATAATCCCTTTGTTTTGATGATGACAAACATTTCATTCTTGTGGATCTAACATGCTACTTGAGTGTTGCAGGAACAAGGTGGATGATAAACCCTTGGAAGATCGATATGCTCAAAATGCTTTAATTTCATGATTGTAATCAAATGTAAAAACTTGTACAAGTATACAATGTACAAGTACTTAGATATTATGTAAATCAAGCGTTTAGATCTTCCCTAGCCAATCACAACACTTAGATAGGTCATCCCCTACAATAGTGTCACAACTGCACACTGATACACACACTTAGTACATAGTTTAAAATATTGAAACAGAGTCATTCTCAGTCGACAAACTCCTCGACTAAGACACTCTCGGTCGACAAACTTCTCGACCGAGAATTGACTCAAATAGTCATTAGATACAGCAGACAAGGTAGTTGGGAGTTGAAATCGAACGTTATATACACTTGCTCCAGAATGTCCCTCGGTCGAAAAAGACTTCGACCGACAGGACTCTCGGTCGACAATTCCTTGACCGAGATTGTCTCTGTCTGCACTTTTCAGAAGTAATTAACTAGCCGTTGCTACAAAAATTAGTGGATACCTAACGGCTAGTTAAGCACTAAGAACCCCCTAGAAAGTCTCTAGAACGTCGTTAAGCACTCATAGGCCATTCCTATATATAGGACATGCCTTAGGACACCCAACACACACTTGTGCAATACTTGAGCATACATACTTGCAATTGGCAATCCTTTCTTATGAGAAATTGAGCAACTCCAACATTTGCTATCCATTTCCATTGCTCTAATTTCATGTCCTATAGGCTAGCATCTCCTACCCACAACACTTACACTTTCATATACATTGGTTAGGAGATCAAAACACTTGATATAGGAAATCAAGCCTTGTGCTACAGCGGTAATTGTAATTTCCTTTTTCCCTTCTTATTCATTCTTATTTGTTTTGTACTCTCCTTGCTACTCCTAGGGTTGGAGGCTGTGGATTGGAGAGGGCTTGATCTTCTCGGTGGAGAAGGAGGACTTTGGACTACTTCAAGAAGGTTGTCTCAACAGGAAGCTACTTTAAGAGGAAGGCTACTTCAAGGGGGAGCTTGAAGTTACTTTGAGGAAGGCTGCTTCGAGGTTGGTGGGACTAATTCAAGGTGAAGGTTGTCCAAAGGGTGGTGAAAGTATTTATAATTTTATGTAACATCCTTGTGAGTGGTTTTTCAGTGGCGCCCTTCTCTCTCACATCACTTCTTCTTCGGCAAAATCCACGGTACCTTCGAGTTCGTATGGTCTTGCTCTTTCTTTTGCATATCTTAACTCTAAGGTTGGTGGAGTATATCGTTTTCACCCAATCTTGCATGAGCAAGATGCTCGTAGTATGACATTATGGCGCAGGTGAGGGGAGGGAGATGACTCCCTGTAAATTTACCAAATCTCCCCCGATTGGTTCCTTCTTGTTGTGTTTTCACGTGAGGGCACTCATATCTTTTCATTTTATTTTGTTTTTCCTTTGACCCGGCTTTGACCCTGGTCACGCGGGTAGCTAGTGAGGGCGGGCCACCTACTTGGCCATCACCCATTGGGCCAAGTGGCAGACCCAGCCCCACTCCCTTACTCTCTATCGCTCTCTTTGTTTGGACGAGGTGCATACGTGGCACCATATGATTGGCCGATAATCAAAAATTCATATATCTTAAATCGTGCATCCAAAAATAGATCTAAAATATGTTTTGAACTCGCTAAAATCCCACCTATCCGTTAAAAATATTTTCAAAGCATGGTTTTGAGTTTTTTGACAAGGTGTTTTTGAGAATGAATTAATTAGTTAAAATCACTAAAAATACATCTAAAACTCCATATCTTCAAATCATATCAAGTTATATGTTATTTTGAGAAGAAAACCCTAACTAAGTCAGTAGTGATATTTTAAGAGTCTAATTTGAGGATTTGTGGAAAAAGTTAGCAACTTTAGGGTTTTAAGGCTTTAATGAGTATACCTAGTTCTAATCCATGGACATAATGATGATATTAGGACAAGTGGACTCTAATTTCATGTAAAGGGTTGGAATGTGGTTTCTAGAACTCTGAGGCTAAGGTATGTGCATTTACTCCTTAAATTGGGAATATTTATGCCTAAACCTAGTTCTCCATTATGAGGCTTAATTGACCCTTAATCTTCTATTCTTGAAACCCTAATTTGCTTATGCCTCAAATCAGATTATTGTCTCTTATTGTTTGGGTTTTTAAACCCCACTGTCATGCTTATTTGTTCATGAAATTATTCTTGCCATAACTATTTTCTAGCATGTAGATTTATGCTCTATTTAAATTAAAGTAGCGGTACATGTGGACAACCACCCACAGAGGGCATGTATTAATTTGCCCTGGGGAATGTATTTATTCTCCCCATAATATTATAGGCGACTAGGAATGTCTTATTCTCCTCTCACCTAAGGTTAGAGGTCTGGTAGGTGCCTCAACCCTACTTAGTTAGGTAGACATAATTATCTTACATGCAAAACCTTGTTTAATATAATTGTTATTGGCAAGTTTTCTTTTTGATGTAGCCTCATACTTTTGTTATCTTCATATTATCATGAACCCTAGCTTATTTTACTTGCTTTACTTATCTTATTATCCTAGACTAGTTTTCTTAACACATACTTTTTCTTCCTTTTCCCTCTTGCTGGGTGCTTTCCCAACCATCCAGGCGTTGGTGCTGTGCAAGGAGAAGGACAAGCTTGAAGGAAGATTTCTCATGAGTTGATCTCAGGCTTTTGGAAAGGATGACTAGGTTGCTATAGCTAGATCCTGTTTTTATTATCTTTTCTTTTGGGAATCAATAATGTAGTAAATAATGAAAGCCATGTGAAGTCTTAGTATTTTTTATTTCCACTGCTATTGAATTTGACAATGTATCTAGAATCATGCTTATTTATTTGGATTATTATGCAAACATCCCAAAGTCTCTATTTTTGTTAAATTGTAGATGTTTTGAATTTCCTTTAAATTTTAGTAAGGATGTGATCTCACCTCTTTACAAGTTTAAATGCTACACAAGTCACTATGGGCATTCAAATCCATGGACATGGATTGAGACACTACCAGAGTGAGAAGAAAACTGCAGTCGAATGAGCTAGAAGAAATGAGTCATGAGGCATATGAGATGTCAAAAAGCTACAAGGAAAGGACCAAGTTTTTACATGATAAGCTGACTAAGAAGAAGAACTTTGAGCCCAGACAATGGGTATGGTTGTACAATCCTAGGACAAAATTCTTTCCCAAAAAGGTTTGGTCTATATGGGAAGGACCTTACCTAATAAAGCATGTATATCCAACTAGGGCCATTGTGATATGTGGAAAGGAAGGATAAAAAGAGTTCACCGTCAATGGAAAAAGGTTGAAACCCATTTTTGAATTTGATTCGGACAAAGAAAATCAAAGTTTTGATATTGTGATGTTAGTTAAGGAACACCCAGTTGATGAAGAGATGTGCTTAAATATACATGAAAGAGACATCTATTATAAAGATGCTTGGAAAGTTTCACGAGGATGATTGTGTCAAGAATCAATAAGCCAACTAAAGGCATAAAAAGCAGCACTAGTGGGAGGCAACCCACCTAGATTTGGGAACTTTTGCACCCAACCTTCACTTTTTGATTGCTTTATTTTCACGCAGTTCTAAGAAACACACACACACTTGTGTTTAATAATTTTTTTTAGTTTTTGAAGATATGGTAGGTGATATATTGAAGAGAGAGTAAGGATGAGTGCAAGCATGACTGTGTGAAGGAAATGTGGCATCCATGCAATGAAATTAGAAAATGTGAAAGTTTATGAAGTTTTCAATGACAAGGCACTTTTGACGGACTCACCACGACTGTGGAGATGCAAAATGGCCATGGTGGAATACTATGAAAATGTTACAGAGATCTATGGGATTTTGTGAACGAATGGCCACGGCCATGGAAAGCACCATGACTGAGGCACTTGAAGGCTAACATGACTATGGGCACCTCTATGGGTGTGGCATGATAAGCACAACATGGTCGAGTTGATCCCCCACGGCCAAGGCATTTTAATGAAAAAGTGATAGGAAGATGGGAAGATTTGTGAAGGAATAACCATGACCGTGGTCGCCGCCACGACTGAGGTGCAAGAAGATCACCACGACTATGGCAGACACCACGAATGTGCCAGGGTCATTCAACAACCGCCATCACTTCCAACACAGGTGTGGACCCCCCACAGCCATGCCACCCCCTCTCCACCTCACTCGGGGCCTCCCACCATGGCCATGGCGGGGGCCGGCTCCACCAAATTTTAACTTAACCTATCTCTCTTACCACGACCCTCCTCAGATTGTCACTCCTTACTCCACGCTCACACATGCTCGTGGCAGTGAAACAGGTGATGAACCTTGCTCCAATTACCTCCTCCAGCCCTAATCCTTCACCAATCCACATCCCAATAACTTCCTACTCCACCTCTTCCTTTTTCATCACCAAATCTCCAACAATCAGCCACCCATCTCCATTTACGCAACCACCAACTCCTCCATGACTGTTTCCCTAAAAGCTTCATCCAACCCCATCTCCACCACCAATGCGTCTCCCAAATCACTCCTCTATATCCACCTCAACCCTCCCCATCAATTCCACCCCATCCACACCTCCATTTCACCGCTCCACCACCAAATCTGAAAATAACACCAGGATACACAGTTGGAAAGACAAAAAACCACGGCAATTATCGTTCCTTTGATCAGGTATCTGCAAAAGGTCATAGCTAATACAATTGTGGGAAGATATTACAATCAAAGGAGCATCTCACAAAAAGACCTCTTCATTTTAGATGAGGTTGTCAAAAGGGAATATATCAACCTAGGGGCACTGTTGATAGAGCATATGAGACCAATTCCATCTAAGAGAAAAACTCCATTTATCATGGGAGACTTTGTAACCTCAATTGCAATACCCCTAGGGTGTAGTATCTCAGGTCTCATAGAGGCTGGGGGATCTGGGTTTGTTGATCTGAAATACCTCATTCGGTCCCAAATGATCACTATAAAAAACAAAAGGTTGATGTATAATGTTAAGCCCAAAGTAATATCGATACCACATCTTGAGTTTCCCTACCACGCTATCCCACTCCTCTCTGCTATGGGTGCCCCTGACCTTCTAGATGAAAAGCTAAAATAGTAGGAGAAGAACAACCCCAGGGAGAACTACAAATCCACTGTTGTACATGAAGGAATAGGGGAATCAAATATCCAGGGGAAGTAAGAAGAATAATAAGAGGTGAGAAGAAGGGACGAGGTAACATCCCAACTACAACAACCTTCAACAAATGCCTAAGACGTGTCATCCATATAGGCGCAATTTGAAGGCATTCAAAAGACACAACAAGATATGCAGCTCATCCAGCAATACATGTGGCATGACGAACAACAAATGCACTATCAGGTTAACCACATGTATCATTACCACCATGCACAGGCTCAAAGGAACCCCGAATGGGATGAAGATTTCTGGAGTGGTATATCAGGCTACTAAGAGACATATCCTCCACCTCAGGATGATTACTGGGGTCACTACTACCAGTTCTCTACAACACACCCAGGTCATCCACCTCCTTTAGAAACACCTCATCATCATCAACCGGACCAGCCACAATAGGGAGACCTGCAAATGGATCAGCCTCACCAGCACCAGTGATCTTACCTACCTTCCCTAAGCTTTCATTTCATGTTGAGGACAACATGATTCAAAAGTTTGGGGTGGTAGGGTAGTATGCACCACCCTATCTCTCTCATTTTTTGACATGTTTACCTGATTGATTTATTGTTTGATGCCACCATATCTAGCATAGAGTTCCCTTTGCATGCATCCATGCATACATGTAGTTTAATTTCATGTATTTTTGCATAATTTTTCAAAAAAAATTGCTCTTTTTACCATTCCATCTCATGCATTGCACTTTTAGGTAGTTTTTGGTAATTTTTGTGCATTTTAGTTTGAGTTTGCTTGCTTTGCGTTATCTTTTTCCTCAAACTAGGTTTGGATGTGATTTAACAAATTGGCACCATTTTGGCCAATATTTTCCAAATTTGGAACTCCTTGTCCAAAAGCATGTTTCAACATAAATCTCCTATTTTTTAACTAAAAGTTATCAATCTTTGACAAATGCATGCAATATTCTTAGAGTTTATTGTTAAATGGTCTTGATTGTTGACTTTTTACATGTGCATCACCTCTCTCATGTTTGTGAATGTTTGGATTAAACTGTGAATTGATCAAGCTATGAACTCTTAGAGCCTATGGAATCACATGATAAAAATGTGAATCTCATGTTTTTCACTCATGTGGTGTTATGTCATTTGATGAAGTGTTGGATTAGTTTTCATGCATTAGATTTTGTGTTGAGAACCACACTACTGACCCCTCTTTGACCTGATTCTTCTTTCATCATCTTCATACCCCTCCGCCTCATGAAAGGATCCTAAGTGCATATATTTAGCCTTGGCCACCTTCAAAAGTTTGGGGTAGACATATCTACATCTCCTTGATTCACTCTCTCTACCATATGCCCTAACTACAACAAGGGAAAAAGCAAAGAAACAAAAAAGAAGAAAAGAAAAAACAAAGAGAAAATAAAAGATGCTCCTATTTAAGAGCATCGAAATAAAAGATGAGTGTTAAAGCACTCAAATCTCTTACCGCAATCCTTTCTTCCATTTTCATACCCATTGATCTAGGAAACTTCAAACCTAGCCCACTTTACCCTTTTCTATAGCCACATGGGTCACTTAGTGTGGTTTGAAGCATAAGATAGAATGCATGAGAGTGAAACAACACTCTTAGTCATCATTGATTAATGCCATCATGAAACGGTTTACCCACAATTGCACAAAGGACATATGGAAATCTTGTGTGTTCTATGCTCTATATTCAAACTTTGTATGTCTGATGCTCTTTTCATGATTGGATTGTGAACGTTGAGAGGAGAGAGGTCAAACACATGCATTTAGTCACTTTTGAGACCATTTAGTCAATAATCATCTTTTGCAATGCATTTATCATTCTTGTTTGATTGAAAGAAACTGAACAGAGAGATTTAGTTGTAGCATACTTGAGGACAAGTATGTTTTAAGTTTAGGGTGGTGATGTAGCCCTATTTTAGGGCTTCATCTTGTGCCCATTTTCATTATAGTCACATCTAAACAATGTAGATTTCAAGTCTTTTCCCCCAATATGAACTATTATATCAAATGCACTTATGACTGCTTTTTGAATGTTTTTCACAACAGTTCTGCATGCATTGGATACAAAGGAGGGAGATGGGTACAAATCTTCCCCAAGCATGACTTGGATGTACATTAATTGATTCGGAGCACAAAGAAGTCATTTTAAGAAGTTTTAAGCCAAGATCAGCAGCTTGGGCCCCTACCTCGATCGTGCTACATCACCACGGTCATGGTGAAATGGCCCAAAAAGTCACAATAGAGTTGTAAGATTTGTACAGGAACTCCCATGGCCGTTGAGCACCAAAACAGTCATGCCCACTGAAGACAACATGGTTGTGTCTGAATCCTTCCATCACCCCAGTGGAGCCATGCCACGCCCGTGGCACAAGGACCCCAAAAGTTATAGAAACCCAACTCAAAATACACATGAATGGTCACAATCGTGGCCATCAGCACAATCATGGCCCATGAAGTCCACCTCGACTGTGGTGTCTTCCAGGACTGTGGCAAGCTAAAGACAAGATGAGCACAAGGATCAACACCTTCCTCCAACTCGGCCTTGCCACCCAACACGACCATGGTACCCTCTACCCAACACGATCGTGGCACCCTCCATGACCGTGGCCACTCCATGTATCTCCCTCTAGCTCACAACATATCTCCACCACTACCATATCACCCCCCACAACCATGACATCTAACCACCACTATGACTGTGGCACCACGGCTGTGGTGACCACCTAACCCTACCCAACTTTTCCACTGCATTTCCATTTCTACCGTGGTACCCTCTACTTAACCTAGTGCTTCCCCATCACCTATATATACATAGGTGGTGGTCACATTACAATATTATCTACTCCTTATCCACTCTTTAGCATTCATTACTCCCTTCCTTGTATTCAAGACCATCACCTACCTCCCACCTTCCATTTCCACCCAAAAACCTTAGTTCTTAGGGGTTTTCACCATAATCCCCTACTTTATCATGTTATTTCCATTCTTAGAGGGAGGTGCTACATTCTACAACTGCTAGGAGGTGAAGGAGAAGGGTCTTCCATGAGATCCTTGGATTTCTACCTCTTTCTTGTATTTCTTTGTTCTTTCATTTAGTTATGAGTAGTTAAGCCCCTTGTGGTGGGCTATTTGGGGGAAAAAGTGATACTTTGATACCATGTTGGGGGAAGATAATTTGTAAAGTCTATGATTTCATTTTATGATGATATTTTGGTATTTATATCTCATCTCCCATGCCTCTACTTGTGGTTTGTATCTAAAAATATGAATTGCTTGTGATTTTGTTCTTGAAGCCACCTAAGTCTAGGAGAAGATAGCATATGTTGGGTTGTTTTGGGATTTGCTCCTAGGTCCAACTAGTGGATCCCTAGATAGCACCCACCCCCCCTACATATAGTCCTTCTCCTACTCCTAGGTGTGTGATCTAAGTTGCTAGTATAGGGTTGATTGGTACAATTGCCTAGGGGGTTGTTAAACACTAGGTGGTGAGTAATGTGGGGTGAAATACCCTCACCTCTACTCCCCAATTATACCTTTGGCTCCCAATTACACTAAGAAATCCTATGGTAGAAACCTATATTAGTCAAATCCTAGTGAAATCTCACCTATACCTTAGGTTAACTAATAGTATAGGGTGATTTCTTAGCATTTGACTAGTTGTTTGGTTTAGCAATCTAGAATGAATGATTAAGCTTTCTTGTTTTATCTTTCACCCAATTAGAATCCTAGTGTCATTCTCAAATGGCCCACATATCTTTATCATTGCTAAAACCCATCTTGTTAATTTAGCTTATTCATGCTAAGTAGTTGTTTGCTTTTAATTGCCTCTTAGTTAATTGCCTAGTTCTTGCTAGTTAGGTTTTTCTTGAGTAGCTAGTGCTCTTTTGAGCTCTCTA